>JBBDGP010000393.1:3647500-4847500 GCA_037952835.1 Lithobates septentrionalis | reverse complement strand
ACGTTATTTTTTCGCCAAATACGATGGGACAGGGTTGGACATACATTTATGTCTTGATAATTTGTCAAATTACCACAATTTGTTGATGTGGTGTAGATAAAATATAATGCTTCTTCAAAAATGATTCAGTGTAATGTAGGGACAGGACACAGCAGCTGTTTCCACATCTGGACTCACGAGCACTATAGTGTACTATGTGACCATAAATACATTTTAGAGGGGTAATACACATAGGAGATAATTGAGGTGTCTGCATCTGTGAAACTTGCCTGAAAATGTGCATTGTTTATAATTGCTGTTCAGAGGGAATGTTCATCCTGTCTTCTAAATTTTTTATGATGAAAAAAGGCAATTGGCCACAACTATACCTTTTGTTCAATTCTCATAGGGGAGAAAAGACTCAGACAACAGTCCAAGGATCCCAGGACCCCCCCAAGTCACCAGCCTGAGGCAGAAGATACCCCAAGCCCCAGCCCAAGACCACGCCCACCCGACGACCTGGAGGAAGGAGAGGTGGAGGAAGTGTGCGAGGTTTCAAGCCTACCAAGTGAGTGACTGACACCCCAGCTTAAGTTAATGTATTTTGGCGTGCATATTGTAAACCTTGTTTTTATCCACTCATTTTAGGTGAGTTTCTGGTTGTGGAAGGCCAAGCGGCAGAGCCATTCACCACAGACAGTACCCAAAGACTGATTGGCCAGATAATGCTGTGGAATGGCCAACTAGATAAAATGCGTGACCAAATTCACAGCATGCAACTTCGCCTGGACTCCATGCAACAGGAAATGAAGAACATGATTGATGTTTTGGGCAGAATATAATAACGTTTGGCCTAAAAACATCAATCATGTTCTTCATTTCCTTGTGAAGTTTGTTTTTTCTAATAAATGTTTTTTGAATTTATTTGGGATACCCAAATTTACATTATGATGCACACGGTGTGTCATCATGTGCTATCTTCCATCATGGGTTATCAATGTACTTGTTTTGTGTTTGCAACCCCTTCATCCTCAAAATTATTATGTGGTGATAGGAACCAAAAAAGGGATTGCACACACAAAACACGTACATTGCTCACCCATGATGGGAGATAGCACATGTTGACCCTTTTGTAAATCTCAATTTTGAGCATATTCAAAAGGAACGATTTCCAAGGGTGACATCACATGCACCGTTCTTTAAATGTTGAACTTTGTAAGTTCTTTAATGTTTTGTTATGTTTATAAAAACACTGTTGTGAATGTAAATATTTTTAGAAAGGTCTATTTTTGCTAAAATATGCCTTTAATAATGTTTAAAAAACATATATTTTTACACCACGAAAAATCATTTAAAAAAATAAAAACCAAAAAATTATTCAAAAATGCACCTTTCAATGTGCACAAAGTAAAATTTTGTTAATAATACAATGTGTGTGGCTGATTATTTCAGACAAATATTTTTTTTTATTTTTTTGGGGCCTGATTAAATAAAGGTAAATGCACTTGCCACTACTACAAGTGCACTAGGAGACAGACATAACTAAATGCAAACAAGAATAAAAACAAGATATTTTTGAAAAATTATTTTAATTTTTTTTTGGGTAAAATTACAGCTGTTGCTGAATAGCAATGGCCCCCCGACCATTAAAATAATTTACATAACGGTCACGCACTTGACGTGCGGTTCGGGGGGCCAAGCCAATACGGCCAATTTCTAGGCCTGTCATTGTGGTATCCTGTTCCAGTCCGGCCTCAGGCCCAACAGAAGATATATATGTTGCTGAATGTCTCCTTAAAAAGTTATGCAAGATGCAGCAAGCAAGGATGATGTAATTTAGCTTATAGTCCGCCAGATTAATTGCAGAAAGGTATAAACGGAACCGGCTGGCCAGAATCCCAAAGGCATTCTCCACTTTCTTGCTCTGGCCAGCCGGTAATTAAATACCCTCCTCTCAGGGGTGAGTGTCCTTTGGGGGAACGGCCTCATCAAGTGCTCACCGAGAGCAAACGCTTCATCAGCAATAAAAACTGAGGGGAGTCCATCAACATTCTCGTCATCAGGTGGCAATCCCAGGCCATGGTCTGGAGACGATGGCACAGCTCGGTCTGTGCAAAGACTCCTCCATCAGACATCCGGCCGTTCTTCCCCACATCCACAAACAGAAAGTCCAAATGTGCCGAGACCACCGCCATCAAAACTACACTATGGAACCCCTTGTAGTTATAGAAATAAGACCCCGAATGCGGTGGTGGCACAATCCGGACAAGCTTCCCGTCAATCGCCCCGACACAGTTGGGAAAGTCCCAACGGTCAGCGAACTGGGAGGCCACAGTCTGCCATTCCTGTGTACTTGAAGGAAACTGTGGAGTGCAAAAAAAGAATAAATTAAGATAAGGACTTTGAAACCTAACTTGTATATCAGATTACACCAAAACATTAGTGAACAACAGCAGTCAAACATTATTAATATGTGTGTTTGTAATTGAAATGGTAAAAAACATAAGGCCCACTTATAAGATTAATCACCCCCTCTGATGGCCCATTGATCCATTTGAATGTGGGGGAGGTGTTTTAATTAGGGCCCAAAACACACCTGACTGATTCAAACATTTGTGGGGTGGGGGAGGGGTTATAATTAGGTTAACAAACACACCTGACTGATTCAAACATTTGTTGGGTGGGGGAGGGGTTCTAATTAGGTTAACAAACACACCTGACTGGTTCAAACATTTGTGGGGTGGGGGGGTTCTAATTAGGGCCCAAAACACACCTGACTGATTCAAACATTTGTGGGGTGGGGGAGGGGTTCTAATTAGGTTAACAAACACACCTGACTGGTTCAAACATTTGTGGGGTGGGGGAGGGGTTCTAATTAGGTTAACAAACACACCTGACTGGTTAAAACATTTGTGGGGTGGGGGAGGGGTTCTAATTAGGGCCCAAAACACACCTGACTGATTCAAACATTTGTGGGGTGGGGGAGGGGTTCTAATTAGGTTAACAAACACACCTGACTGGTTCAAACATTTGTGGGGTGGGGGAGGGTCAAAAAAGACAATGGAGTTGACAATATACATTGTTCAAGGGACTATAGGCTAGAGATATAAATGGACCCAGGATTGCATGGTGGGGAGGTTAATGAAGGAAAATATGCATGTAGGGCAATAAATGATTAATGTCCAAAAACAGTCATGCATGAAGATAAAGGGGACATTCACAGCATATTGAAAGCATGGCAATTAGGTAAGGAGAACATTTATACAATACATTAAAAAACATTTAATACATATCATGTAATGTTAAAGGATAAAACTTACCTTCATATAGTCCTTCTGCAGGACCTGAATAATAGCAGAACAGGTCTCTGGGATTATGATCCCCAGAGCCTGGGGGGAGATGCCTGTCAAGAACTTCAAGTCCTGAAGACTTCTCCCTGTCGCCAAGTAACGTAACGTGGCCTCTGCTCCGCACTGATGGCTTGCCTCATGCAGGTATCCTGCCTGCTGATATAGGGGGTCAGCATAGCCAGCAGACGCTCAAAGACGGGGTCCGTCATCCGGAGATAATTCCTGAAATCCTCAGGATTATTCTCACGGAGCTCACGGAGCAAAGGCATATGAAAGAATTGGTCACGCTGGCGCAACCAATTCTTCATTCATGAACTCCTCCTCGCCCTGTTCATGGACTGGACTCGGGTCAAAGTATTAACCCCAACACCAAGTCCCCACGCAGCACGAACTCGAGAACGAAACGTCCACGCGACATGGCTTCAAAGCGGTCGGCTGGTCAAACAAACAAACTTATAACAAACGCACTGAAGAACAGCAAGGCCTATGAAGAACGACCTGAAAATCAGGAACAAGCGGACCAGAACGGCCTGCATGGCAGGGTACGAACTGACCAACACGCACTGAAAAGCAGATACAAACCTCACAAGCACAAACTGAACCGCAGAAAACGATCGAAATAAGCTGAAGTGTGAAAAGCGCAAATCGTCTCTAACCAAACTTCTACTAACACGAGATAAACACGAGATTAGCAGAAGGAGCCCAAAGGGTGCCGTAGTGGGGCTTGAACTTCCTTTTTATAGTCCCGTCGTACGTGCTATACGTCACCGCGTTCCAAACCAGCGGACTTTTGCAGTGATCGTGTGTGGCCAAGTCCGTCCATTTTTAAGTCCGGCGCAAGGAGCCAACAAAGTCCGGCGAAAAGTCCGCAGAGCAAAGTCTACCATAAAGTCCACTCGTGTGTACGCGGCATTATGCCCCTTACACACTATTGGAATTCCGCTCAAGCTTGGCTTGCATACACACGGTCACACAAAAGTCTGATGGAGCATACACACGGTCGGAATTTCCGACCAAAAGCTCACATCGGACTTTTGCTGGCGGAATTTCCGATCGTGTGTACGGGGCATAAGTCACTCCCATTCAGAGTTAATCTGCACAAAACATGATAAAAAAAAAGTTCTTTATTCAGTGCAGAAACAGGTAGGAATCTGCAACAAGGATCTTTTGAATGTACATTGATCACAAAGAGGGGGATGTTTTTTTTTTCTCAACAATGGTGGAGTTACTCTTTAATATACAGGTAAAATACATACTGTACAAGAGAGCTGTTTTACCCAGCAAATAATCTATACTTCTGTCTACCCTGGGATTTACACAGATCTCTGCCACACAGCATCGCCTTGTCTGGCAGGACAGGAAAGCTTTTTTTTCCTACTGCAGTCAAGTAACACTTAAAGGTCTAGTCCCTCCCCTAGTATAAAATTGGACAGGGGAAGGAGCAACAGCACACTGATGAGATGATTTCTCTGACACTTTCTCCTTCTATCGGCACGTTCCTTTGTTAACACATAGGCACTCCAACATAACTAATTGTCTCTTTGTGCTGCTTCTCCCTCCCCTAGTCTGAGCTATGCTGTGCACCGCAAGAGGTTGATACCAGGTAAAATTCAGGTACTTACACTATGCAGTGCTATAGGATAACAGGATAAGAAATTGTGAGCTAGATTTTATTACTTCTGGTCTTTTAAGTAGCCAGCAGGGAAATGTAATTTGCTGGCAGTTTAACCTCTTCAGTCCCAGAAGGGTTACCCCCCTTCATGACCAGGCCATTTTTTGCAATACAGCACTGTGTTACTTTAACAGACAATTGCACAGTCGTGCGACGCTGTACCCAAATAAAATTTATATTCTTTTTCCCCCACAAATAGAGCTTTCTTTTAGTTGTGTTTGATCACCTCTGCAGTTATAAAACATACTCAATTAAAACATGTAAAAAAATCAAATGTATTTATTAATTTAGATCAATATGTATTCTGCTACATATTTTTGGTAAAAAAAATCCCAATAAGCATATATTAATGTTTGCACAAACGTTATAGCGTCTACAACTCATGTGATATATTTATGGAATTTTTAATTATTTATTTATTTTGACTAGTAATGGCATCGATCAGCGATTTTTAGTAGGACTGCGACATTGCGGGGGACACTTTTTTGGGGACTAGTGACACCAATACAGTGATCAGTGCTAAAAAAATACACTGTCACTGTACTAATGACACTGGCAAGGAAGGGGTTAACGTCAGGGTGATCAGAGGGTTAAATGTGCTCCCATGGAGTGCTTTCTAACTGTGGGGGGAGTGCTTTGACTGGGGGAAAACAGAGATCTGTGTTTCAGAAACACAAGATCTCCATCTTCCATCTCCATCTTCCCCTCTCACAGAAGGGCAGCCAGCCTTGTTTACATAGGCAGACCGCTGTTTGGCCTCTCCGGAGAATTATCGGTGGTTCCCGGAAGACACTGCGTCCGTCAGACCCACTGATTGGCTCCCGCTGTGTCCAATCACAGTGGGAGTGGGTCGCCGGCGCCACACACGCATGCCCCAGACTCAATGCACGAAATCACGTACAGGTACGTGATTTCACGCAGGAGAGCCACCCTGCTGCAGTATATCTGCGTGGGGGATGGTCCTTAAGGGGTTAAAACCACTTTTTTCTTTTGTAAATGTCAGTACTTTTAAAAATAAATACCTGCTGAAATTGAATTTTTAACATTTTTTTGTATAAATAAATGTTCCCCAGGGCAGTGCCTGGCCCCTCATGTTATTGTTTTCAGCAACACATTTCCTTTTAGCCCAGAATTCAGCTCTCATTGACTTTACCGGGGTTTGAGTTCTGCATCTAAACTTCTTTGACGCTGGAAAATTCTTCTCACTAGCCACAAGGGATGAGCTCAGGTATATGTGGACATAAGTCTGGACCCATTTGAGCTATCCCATGGGGAAGCTGTCAAACTTGACAGCCAATAATAGACAATGAGGCATTCCCATAGCCGCACCTTGCAGGAGGCATGTATATGTATGGCTGTGAGCGGGAAATACTTCTCCCATCTACAGTATGATTGGCTGTTGGCTTCGACAGCTTCCTGGTGGGATAGCTCAGACAGATTCAAGCTCATCACTTTAACCACTAATGGGATCCCTATCCAAAACCTGCACAATTCAATAAATATTGATAGGATAATTGTCTTTCGCCAAACCTGGCCATAGCGTACCCGGCATAGCCATTTGCCTACTGTCGAGCCCTTGCTCTGTAGCAGTTTTTTGAATGTTTGTATGTCAAAAGAAGTTCTGAAAACATTTTAAGGTCTTGGGAAACCCTGCTAAAAATAATCCGCCCTGCAGCTCATGTTACAGTAAGGTGAAAACTCAGTAGTAGAGAGCCCTTAAAAGGAAGATGTATAATGTATTTTATTTCCAATGTTTTTATTGAAGATTTTCACAAAGAACACAAAAGGAACAGTTAGACAGAATCTGTCATACAATGAGACATGGTAAGGAGAGTTAATTGAGTAGAGATGTATGACATAGCAAATTAACAGACATAGGAGAAAAATATAAACAATCCTAAGTGCTAAGCGCAGGGTAAAGGGTGTTGTTCCACTCCCCCAGACACTACATCTGGGAGCAAACCGCGTCAGGGGGGAACAACACAACAAAGGAGTGGTTGCCAATATTTGGTATTACAGAAAAGTAGGAGTTTATCAGATACTCAGCTAATTAGCTTATAAGATAATTTGTTTTTTAGAAGTTTAGACAGGGTAGTGATAGTTTCGATCATACCAGTTTGATCATAATTCCCACTGTATTTGTGCAGATTTCATACCGCCCTCGGAAACTGCGAACATCTATTCATATGAGTAGTGTGTGCGTGTACCTGGTGGATTGTCTCGTAGATAGAAATATGATTGGGGGATTTCCAGTGTCTAATGATTGATAATCTGGCAACCAAGAGGATGTGGCTTTTTACTGAGACCGCCTTAGTAACCTTTAGTAACTATTCATATATCATCTTTCTTTATTATGTTAATGACAACAGAAACCACCCAAATTACCCTGATCAAAAGTTTACATACCCTGGTGATTTTGGCCTGATAACATGTACACAAGTTGACACAAAGGGGTTTAAATGGCTATTAAAGGTAACCATCCTCACCTGTGATCTGTTTGCCTTTAATTACTGTGTGTGTATAAAAGGTCAATGCGTTTCTGGACTCTTGACAGACCCTTGCATCTTTCATCCAGTGCTGCACTAACATTCCTGGATTCTGAGTCAGGAAAAAAACAGGAAAGTGTGAATATAAAAAGATATCCAAGGAATTGATAATGCTAATCAGCAGTGTTCAAACTCGAATCAAGAAGTGGAAAATGAGGGGTTCTGTTGAAACCAAACCACGGTCAGGTAGACCAACTAAAATTTCAGCCACTACTGCCAGGAAAATTGTTCAGGTTGCAAAGAAAAACCCACAAATAACTTCAGGTGAAATACAGGACTCTCTGAAAACATGTGGTGTGGCTGTTTCAAGATGCACAATAAGGAGGCACTTGAAGAAATATGGGCTGCATGGTCGAATCGCAAGAATAAAGCCATTAGTACGCAAATGCCACAAAGTATCCCATTTACAATACGCCAAACAGCACAGAGACAAGCCTCAAACCTTCTGGCACAAAGTCATTTGGAGTGATAAGGCCAAAATTGAGTCAACAAGGCCTATGATGAAAGGTACACTATTCTCCGTGAAACACAGAGGTGGATTACTGATGTTTCGGGTATGTGTGAGCTACAAAGGCACAGGAAATTTGGTCAAAATTGAAGGCATGATGAATGCAGTATGTTATCAAAAAATACTGGAGGAACATTTGCATTCATCAGCCAGGAAGCTGCGCATGGGACGTACTTGAACATTCCAACATGACAATGATCCAAAACGCAAGGCCAAGTCGACCTGTCATTGGCTACAGCAAAATAAAGTGAAGGTTCTGGAGTGGCAATCTCCGTCTCCTGACCTCAATATCATTGAGCCACTCTGGGGAGATCTCAAACATACAGTTCATGCAAGACAGCCCAAGAATTTACAGGAACTGGAGGCTTTTTGCCAAGAGCAATGGGCAGCTTTACCATCTGAGAAGATAAAGAGCCTCATCCGCAAATACCACAAAAGACTTCAAGCTGTCATTGATGGGGTATGTAAACTTTTTGATCAGGGTCATTTGGGTAGTTTCTGTTGTCATTATGATTTAACAAGAGTAAACACAGTTGATTGATAATAAATGACTTCAGCCAAACACTAACCATGGGTGAAAGATAAGTTTTTGTGTTATCATTCATATTTTCTGAAAAATGGCTAAGAAATCATAAATTCTGCCAGAGAATGTAAACTTATGAGCACAACTGTATGTATAGTGCCCTGGCTCTCTTTATACTCTCCCTGAGTCTGTGGTGGTTTGTTACCTCTGGCTGGAACACATTTATTCTTATTTGTCCAAACTTATATATACAATGATACCTCAATACATCAATTATGTTATGCACGCCCCCATAGTTGTTGGTTGGCTCCTACCACCTGAGCTGGTTACTCACTCTGGTGGGATTTTTGGGGACAGACAATTGGAATACTTCACTTTTATGTCTAATACCTTTGTGATATCTATATGTTTAAGATATTTATGTCATATATATGCTGCTTATGTTTTCTTTCTTTTCACGCATAATAGTTGCCTTAAGCTCATGAAGAAGCACTCAGCGCAACAGTTGAGCGAGCCAAGATACATAACACCACAACTCTGCAATACATCAAGCACGCTGTGACAAGCTTACTGTATAGAATGAATTATATTTCTATGTAGTGCGTAAGTTTGATGTTAGAGTGGTGATTACTATGTAAACAGGCAGTTTATTTAGTTTGAATTTTAAGGTTTTACTGTTTGTGTAATTTTATAATATGTATTAAAGATATTTTACTTTAAATTGTGTACTAGTGTGCCAATAAAGTGCAGGTTCTATGTTCTATTATCAATTCCCAAGAGGATGTGTATGGTTACGCACAAGTAAAATTTTGTATTTTATATCACATTTGACACCCAGGGTACATTTTTTTTTTAGCTAACTTCTGTATATGATGAAATTATTTTTAGTAAAAATCTTGAAATTAAGAATATTAACAGGAAAGAAATGCATCCCTTCCTTACATTGGTATTTTTTTTGGATAATTAATTTTTATTAAGAATTATACAAGAAAAGAAAAACAAAACAACCAGAAAAAATACCACCAGAGAGAGAGGGAGGGGAATGTGGCACACTCTTGATAATAAAAACTTTTACGTTTACATGACACAAGTAAATAATATATCTATATGTTTTATAACAAACCCTCTTATCTCATGATAACTAAAAAAAATAAAACCAAGCCATGGCATGTTTATAGCATAGTTACCTTTGAGTCCACTTTTTCCCACCCTCAGAGAAACTCTTGATGGGGAAAAAAAAGAAAAGAAAAGAGAAACAGAAGAAAAAAATTGAAAGTCAGAATGGTGTCCTCTAGGACGTGTCTGCCATATATGGCATTCAAGAAATCATGAAAAAATCAAAATCTGTTGGCTTATGTTGTCTTGTTTTGTCTATCCCATAGAGATGACCTAGTATAGCCTTTTAAGATGCAGTGTCAATATCTATACACTTAGAACAAGAGCGAGGGAGAGTCAAGAAATTCTATCCAAGGGCTCCACACATCCCTAAACTTAGTGTGCTTATCATTCGCTAAAGCTATCTTCTCTTCTATGCACATGATGATATTCATTTCCACTACCCATTCCCGAACTGATGGTGTTGCAGAGGATTTTCAGTATCTGGGGATCAGTGCTCTCCCTGCTATCAGCAGAAATCGTAATATTCTCATCTTAAAAGATTGGAATGATCCCAGGATCATGGATAAGAGGGCTACTTCTGGGGTCTCTGGCCATACCTTGCCCGTGATCAAATGACTAAGCTGAAATATGGTCGACCAAAATGCTTTTATTGATGGGCACGATCACCACCTCACATTGATATTTACTGGAAAATTGCCTCCTTGTAACAGTGGTCCTTGTAGGTGAGAGATAAATTAGTCCACGATACACTGCTTGTTAGATATGTGCAGAACGAAAAGTGTATCGTTTTGGTTCGGTATTTACATTAATTTGTTTAGGTAAATTAGTTTAATTTGTTTTAGGAATTTGTTTTGTTTATTCGAATTAAATAAAATTTTCAAATTTTTGGAAAAATCAAATCGAATTCCATTCAAATTGCATTTGAATCGAATTCCATTCTAAATCAAATTTATTCTATTCAAAATTCGAATTTTGAAAGATAGTTATATTCTTTCTATTCCATGCTATTCTGTGTTTTTTCTATTCTATTCTATGCTTTTATTTTCTGTTCTATTCTTTTCTTTTCTATTATATTATACTCTTTTCTATTCTATTCACATTCAAATTTATTCTATTTGAAATTTGAATTTCGGAAAACAGTTATATTGTTATATTCTTTCTATTCTATTCTAATATTTTCTATTGTCTATTCTATTCTGTTTTACTCCTTTATTTTCTATTCTATTTTATTCTGTTCTTTTACTTTCTATTCTATTATGTTCTGTTTTACTTTTTTTTATTTTCTACTCTATCCCTTTATTTTCTATTCTATTATTTAATCTCTATTATTTTGTGTTCTGTTTTACTCTATTATTATCTATTCTTTTATCTTCTATTCAATTTTTTTCTATTCTATTCCATTATTTACTATTCTATCTTATTCTCTTCGGAAATTCAAATAACTTAGAAAACTATTCCAACAGCATCCGAAAGTTTGTTTCGTTATATCGGATTCTTTTAAATTCATTACTATTGTAATAATGAAAAATGCATCTGAATTTCAATTTGGAATGAAATGAACTGCACACGTCTACTGCTTATGAAATCCCTGGTGACCTCCTTTGGATTCCTAGTTATGAATGTCTGCTTAACCACTTGCCGCCTGCCCAACCACTATCAAATGAAGGAGGGGCAGTACGGCTCTCATTCTGGGACGACGTCATATGATGTCGTCCCAGAACGGCCACTCTCGTGCGCCCGTGGGGGTGCGCAGCGCGGAAATCGCAGCCATGTTGATAGGACACGGTGCGACCACAATCTCTGTAAAGAGCCGCGGCCGTGATTGGACACAGCCGGTCAACATGGAGATGCTGGTAATCGGCGCTCCTCACCTCACGCTGACAGAGTTTGTGGCGAGGAGAGCTGATCAGCAGCATCTCCTCGCAGGGGGACAGCTGCACATGTAATCAGGGCACTGATCATCAGTGCCCTGATTACAATATAGCACCAGAAGTGCCAGCAATCAGTGCCCACCAGTGCCAGCAATCAGTGCCCTCCAGTGCCAGCAATCAGTGCCCACAAGTGCCACCAATCACTGCCCATTAGTATTGCCAGTCAGTGCTGGCTATCAGTGCCGTCTATCAGTGCTGCCCATCAATGCCCATCACTGCTGCCCATCAGTGTCGCTCATCAGTGCCACCTATCCGTGCCACCTATCAGTGCCCACCAGTGCCGCCTAGCAGTGCCCACCAGTGCCACCTATCAGTGCCCATCTGTGCTGCTTATCAGTGCCACCTATCAGTGCTCATCAGTGCCACATATCAGTGCCACCTATCAGTGCCACCTCATCAGTGCCCATTAGTGCAGCCTATCAGTGCCCATCAGTGCCGCCTCATCAGCTCACATCAGTGAAAGAGAAAAATTACTTATTTACAAAATTTACTGACAGAAACAAAGAAAAAAAAATCTAAATTTTCTGTCTTTTTTTTTTAAAAAATAAAAAACCCATCAGTGATTACATACCACCAAAAGAAAGCTCTATTTGTGTGAAGAAAATGATAAAAATGTCACATGGTTACAGTGTAGCATGACCGCGCAATTGTCATTCAAAGTGTGACAGCACTGAAAGCTGAAAAATGGCCTGAGCAGGAAGGGGGTATAAGTGCCTTGTATTGGGGTGGTTAATAAGTTTCTGTGATGTCAAGGACTGATGTAAGTGGTTTAGATGTATCTTCTATATATGACAAAATTATTTTCAGTAAAAATCTTGAAATGATGAAAATTAACATGAAAATTAACAGAAAAGAAATGCAGACAGTGAAATTGTGGTGTCCCCTAACATTAAATGTCAGCGTAGAAGTGACACCCTTCCTTACATTGGTATTTAGTGGAAATTTTCCTCTTTGTATCAGTGGTCATTGTAGGTGGGAGATGAATTAGACCACGGCACAGTGCTTATGAAATCCCTAGTGACCTCCGTTGGGATCCTAGTTGAGAATATCTGCTTCTGTGAGGTCAAGGACTGATGTGAGTGCTTCCATGTGCTCTACAAATTGCTATGAAGTTCATCAGAGTGCAATGCATCTAATTAAATAAAATTAGATAAAACAAAGGAACACATTTTATCTTCTGCATCAACACTCCTAGAATTACACTCATCATGTGCCTTTAATTTGCTGATATTCTCCCACCTTCATCTTTATAAATAGCTCCTGGTGTAAGCCGTGGATATTGCTCATGCTGATTTTTCCTTTGGGGTATGAAAAATCAATTGTACACCATCTGTTGTCAGAAGTGAAAAGCTAAAGCGGAGCAATTTTTTCTGGATGTTTAGCCAAAAATGATTATTTTTAAAAAGCACTCATGTTAACTGACATGTCACTGTGCTCGTCCTTTTCAATTCCCCTTTTTATATTAATGTTGAAGTGGCCCATAAAATATGTGCATCGCTGTTTTTTCTGATGTATTTGTGCTGTTCAGGATTCACATGGATAGAAAATGTAATTTTTATACCAATTGACAGAAAACAAAAAGAATAAAATAAAGCATCTGTATGTTAATTATTGATATCACTGAACTAACTGAAATATAATTATTGCTTAACCACTTCAATACAGGGCACTTATACACCTTCCTGTCCAGACCAATTTTCAGCTTTCAGCGCTGTCACAGTTTGAATCACAATTGCGCAGTCATACAACGCTGTACCAAAACTAAATTTTTATCATTTTGTTCTCACAAATAGAGCTTTCTTTTGGTGGTATTTGATCACCGCTGCAGTTTTTATTTTTTGCTAAACAAATAAAAAAAGACCGAACATTTTGAAAAAAATAAAAGTTTTGCTTTTGTTTCTGTTAAAAAATTTTTTTGTAAATAAGTACATTTTCTCTTTTACTGATGGGCACTGATAAGGCAGCACTGACAGGTACTGATAAGGCCGCACCAATGGGGTGGCATCAATGAGCGGGCACTGACGATGGGCACTGATATGCGGCACTGATGGGCACTGGTAGGCGGCACTGAGGGGTGGCACTGATATGCAGCCTTGATGGGCATTGATAGGCGGTGCTGATGGGAACTCATGGGTGGCACTGGGTGGCACTGGTGGGCACTGATAGGCGACACTGATGGGCACTGAAAGGCTGCAAAGATGGGTTCTTATGGGTGGCACTGATAGGCGGCACTGATGGGCACTGATAGGCGGCACTGCTGGGCACTGATGGGCACTGATGGGCACTGATAAGCAGCACTGCTGGGCACTGATGGGCACTGATACGTAGCACTAATGGGCACTGATATGCGGCACTGATAGGCATCCCTGGTGGCACTGGCAGTGGTAGGCATTGTGAGTGGGCACTGATTGGCAGCTGCCTGGGCATTGATTGGCAGCTCCCTGGGCACAGATTAGTATTTCCCTGGGGGTCTAGGGTGCATACCTGGTGGTCCAGTGTGGATGGCCATCCTGGTGGTCCTGGGCTTGCTTCCCTGGTGGTCCTGGGCGGCTTCCCTGGTGGTCCTGGGTGGAATCCAAGGGGGGCTGTGCACATAAAAACAATCAGCACAGACCCAGCTGTCAGGAGAGCAGCCGATTGGCTCTCCTCTACTCACGTCTGTCAGACGCGAGTGAGGAAAATCACCGGCTCTTCCTATTTACATCGTGATCAGCCGTGATTGGACATGAGTGATCACGTGGTAAAGAGTCTCCGGGGGCGCGCAATCCTGAGGACGTTATATGATGCCCAGTCAGGGTTTTGAAACCACTTTGCAGCTGTCATTTTGCTATATGGCGGGCGGCAAGTGGTTAAAGCAGACCTTCATCCCCTAGATTACCTAACCTTCAATGCACAACCGCTACCCTCTGCAAAATAAATTGGCGCTTTTTTTTGGCTCTTTTTACACTTTAGGCCTGGCTCTGCCCACCCACTGCCATTCTCACCTAGGTGAGAATGATGTGTATCTGCTGTCTCAGGCTCCTGGGATTCCAGGAGTTGGGACTAACAGTGGCCAGTGAGCAAAGCTGCAGTCATTGTCAGAGGCTGGATGCCCGAACCCAGAAGAGGCAGCACACTTCTGATGAGGAGGAGCAAGATGACAGCGTGGGACCAGGGCTGTACCTGATCAGTGAATGGATTCACTGGGCAGGTGAGTATCTGAATCCAGAACAAGGCTGCTTGACAGGTAAGTGGCGCTAAAAAAAGAAAGAAAAAAATCAGAGGAGCTACCGAAGTTCCTCTTTAAATGTATCCAAGTGCACAAATATTCAAGACATTGCCGAATACTAGTCCCGGTGGCTGAACTACTTTTCTTCTTTCAGGCTATGTTAAATTTCTTAACCTCTTCCCTCCCCTAAATTGCCAGGAGGGCATCCATGTATGTCCTCTGTGCATGTGTTGCCTGTATGCTCCCTGCGGGGTGCGGGCAGCGGGCTCTGTAATCAGAAAGTCCTTGATACTTGGCTGATCACAGATCGGAGTAAGTGGCCAATCCCGGCCCCTTACCACATGATTGGCTGACAGCTGATCATGTCATGTAAACAGAAGGCAGTAATTAGCTTTTTTTCCCTCACGCTAACAGCGTGAGGAGAACAAAAAACCTGATTACTGGCTTGTGTAAATGGGACATCAGCCCCACACACTCCACACCCACTGCTGCTAAGCAGTGTCCATCAGTGCCACCTGCCAGTGTCCCTCAGTGCCACCTATTAATGCCCACCAGTGCCACCTACCAGTGCCCACCAGTGTCATCTCTAAATTCCCACCAGTGCCACCTATTAGTGCCAATCAGTGCATCATCATCAGTGCCACCTATCAGTGCTGCCCATCAGTGTCACCTACCAGTACCTAAAAGTGCCACCTATCAGTGCCCATCAGTGCTGCCAATCAGTGCCCATCAGTGCCTCATCATCAGTGCCACCTATCAGCGCTGCCCATCAGTGTCACCAACCAGTGCCTATTAGTGCCCATCAGTGCCCTTCAGTGCCACCTATCAGTGCAGCCTCATCAGTGTCTCCTGATCAGTGCCCACCAGTGCCACCTTATCATTCTATGCATTAAGATAAAAACCTTCAGTATGCAGCAGCCCCCCTAATACTTACCTGAGCCCATCTCAATCCAGCAAAGTTACACAGGAGTCTCAGCTGGGACTCTCCCTCCTCATTGGCTGAGACAGCAGCAGGACGCCATTGGCTCCCGCTGCTGTCAAAGTCACTGAGCTAATGAGGAGAGAAAGGGGGTGGGGCCAAACCATGGCTCTGTGTCGGAATGGACACACTCAGCAGCGGCTCAGCTCGAGTGCCCCCATAGCAAGCTGCTTGCTGTGGGGGCACTCAGCAGGAGGGAGGGGCCAGGAGCACTGAAGAGGGACCCGAGAAGAGGAGGATCGGGGCTGAACTGTGCAGAACCCCTGCACAGAGCAGGTAAGTATAACATGTTTTGTTATTTTTAAATGAAAAAAAAAACGACTTTAGTATCACTTTAAATAAAAAACAAATACATTCAGAGTCTATAAAAAAAAGAAAAATAGACGCAATTTTTGTTTCAATACTCACCTGTCACCCAGAGCCCCCCCATTTACAGTAGTTCTTTTTACCACTAGATGTCTTCAGTCTTCTGGGTTGAGTGATGGCCAGTATTATTCAGCCAACATCCTCTGAGCCCCCAGCCTATGACTGAACAATCAAGGAGAAGCAGCACAGTGATGAGTTGTTTGCTCTGTGCTTTTGCTTCTTCTCCTTTCATAATGCTGCTGGGCAGCACACAAACTTATTGGCTTCTTGTGATGCTTCTTCCCTTTCCACTATGTGCTCTGCTGTACAGGGACTGCAAGAACCTGAAACCAATTCAAATTCAGATGCTTACACTGCTTGCTTAGAAAAAAATACATTTAATGAATTCAAAGCTGCATTAATGTATGCCTCTTATATTTGCCTGGAGCTCAGCTTTAAGGATGTACTGAAATAGATTACAATAAATTTAGATCATAACCTCCAAAATGCAAAAAAAAAGAAAAGAGAGAAAGAATTGTTTTTAATTACTGCATGTGTCTTATGTCATAACACATGCATGGAAAGTGGGTCACCAAATAGGACAATGTGCAAAAATGCCACAACGAGATGTCTTATGCTAAGTTGGCTCACCTTCTCCACCAATGCAAGAATAGCAGCTGTTATGGGAGTCCTTGTCTGCATATTACATGCATGTATGAACTCTGATGCCTTGTCGCTTGGCATATTCTAGTGGAGCATGTCGATGTTGCCTGTAGTTTAAATATATGGAATGTAAGTAAATACCGTAGGTGCAGAAATTACCCAGCAATTAAAAGGTTAGTTGACCATACACTGACAATTCATTTTTAGCTGAATTTCTAACATGCTGACAGACACGCCAGTATGGAACGTAGTTTACAGAGCAGATTTCTGCTCTGAAGTCTCTAAGAGCTATATGTAGCTGGTGGGTGATAATAATCTCTTATTATCTGCTGAAAACTAAAATATATCAGCTTTGGGTAGACAGATCCTTTAAAGTGGACTGTTACGACCAAGTACAGTACATTTCTCTCAATTCGTTATCTGAATGTACTTGGCTTGCTACAATTTTATCTTTTAGGAACAGGACACTTGGAATGCTCTATGTAAGAGCTGTGATTTTTTAGGCGCCAATAACTCAAATCATATTTGCATTTTAAATATTCAATATTTTTATTCATACCTTTTGTTAAAAAACAAGGAAAAATGTATAAATCCTTAAAAAAAATGACGATAATTTATGTTTAATAACCACATAATAGATTCATTGCAGTTGCTTGTCCTGGTGTCCCAATCCCAACATATTTCGCCATTTTGATGGACTTCCTCAGGGAATATGCACTACCACACCACAGAAACACATTTAGTTAGATTTGCATTGAATCCACAGAAAATATTCAAACAAGGGATAAAATCAGAGTTTGACACCAAACAGGGGATAAAGAGAAACATCCCTTTCCATAGGCCCGTAGAGAAGCTGTAATAGTCAGCCGCAGAAGGGGCAATCAAAGCAGATAACTGGATTAGGTAAGGTCTGAGTAAAGACCCACAAAGAAGTCAGAACTTTAAGGCAGCCCTCAATAAGGGAGTCCAATCCACCAAGTACTTCCACAAGGATTGAAAGTGTTTGCAATAACACACATCATTGTTTAATCGTCAAACGCCACGATCGTGCCTGCTGCGGCCCCCCGCCTATGGAAAGGGATGTTTCTCTTTCCCCCTGCTTGGTATGAAACTTGGATTTTAACCTTTGTTTGAAAATTTCCTGTGGATTTAATGTGAATCTAACTAAATGCGTTTCTGTGGTGTGGTGGTGCATTTTCCCTGAGGAAGCTCTTTAAAACAGTGAAACATGTTGGGATTGCTACACCAGGACAAGCAATTGCAATTAATCTACTATGTGGTTATTAAACATTATTATTATACGCGATTTGAATTATCTTCATTTTTTTTAAGAATGTATAAATTTTTTCTTGTTTTTTAACAAGTTATGAATAAAAATATTGCATTTTTTTTCTCAATAAATTTTATTGAAAGTTTTCATACAATGCAAAGTTATACATTGTTCGAGCCAAAGATATGCAGCTAGCATATGTTGCAGACAAAATTTGTGTACTGTTTTACGTATCAAACACATATAACTACATTGAATTAGTAAGATATAGTGCAATATAGTTAGTACAATATATTTCCGTAGGTGTTATAATTTAATGGTGGTCAGCCAACCATATGAAGTGTCTTGAAGGTAGGAGGAAGGCATACCCACCCGAGCACCCTGAATGGTGCTATACTGGAGACCAACCCCCCCCCCCCCAAGAGCATACACCTTGGAAGTGCAATCTTGTACACCTCGATCGTTTAACAGTAAGAAACATTAAAGATAATATAAAGAAACTTTAAAGATATTAAAAAGAAACTTTAAAGATATTATGAAGAAACTTTAAAGAAGATGGTGGAACCGTTATTTAGATATTATGTAGTAACTATCAATCAAAGTTGAAAGCCAAGGACCTCAACAATTCCCGGAGAGCTAGTCCATCTAATTCACGGTTGCCACAATTTAAGATAGCGTGTTTGGTTCTTGTGACGTAATGCAAGCATAGTTTCATGTGAGAAGTGAACGTGGGTTGTTTGTACTACTTCCCTTACCGTGGGTGGTTCAGGGTCTCTCCATATTCTAGTAATATTGAGTCTAGCTGACAATAGGAAATGTATCATGATATTTCTCATTGGGATAGGGTATTGGTCTATTTCTAGAGATAGTAGTGCTAGGGAGGGTCTCATGGGAATCGTCATTTGTGTTATGTCGGAGAGTAAGCAGAATATTCAATGCCAGTAGTTTGTCAGTTTGGGGCAGTTCCAGAAGATGTGGAGTATATCTCCCTTCTGTCCACATTGTCTCCAACATGAGTTGTCAAGATTTCTGTTGTATTTGGCTGTTTTATCAGGAGTGAGATACCAACGGTTTGTCAATTTACCTGCTAGTTCCCAAAGGGTTGAGCAGCAGGTAGCTTTGTATGTGGATTTGCAGGCCTTTTCACATTTTCCACTGTGTAGGATTGTCCCAGGTCTGACTTCCATCTAAGAAATGGGGTGGATTTGGTAAAGCTACTTTTGTTCTGTAACATGTTATAAAACAATGTAATCCCTTTTTGGCGTGGTGCAGGGGATCTAAAAAAAGGTCCAGGCTGTTTGGGGGATTTTGCAAGTCCAGTGTTTGAGTGATGCAGTACAGTGTTTAGTACGTATGTACAGGAATATGTCAGAGTTTGGGAGATGGAACTCTTTCTGTAACGTGGGGAATGGTTTAATTTTGTTCATGTGAAGCAGATTGTCACGGACAAATACTCACCGAGGCCGAGATGCCGAGAGCGGCTCGCCCTTACGTCCACGTGCACCCAGACCCCCGAAATGGGTACAGGAGGCTGAGGGCACGCGGAGGCACGGGCTTCCGGGAGGATAGTAGGTTCAGAAGCTGGAAGCGGGTGTCCTGGGATCCGCAGGGAGCAGGGCTGAAAACACAAGCAGAGGTTAGGGAACAAGCAGGTAATAATCAGAGTATCACAAGATCCAGCAGCACGGTGGTTAAGCCGGCCAGGGTTCGGTGCACAGATCCGGCAGGTATAATCAAGATAGTCCAGCAGAGTAGTAGTTAAACAGGCCAGGGGTTTGGTACACAGATCAGGCAGGTTATTGGTAGGATTGTCCAGCAGAGTAGTGGTTAAACAGGCCAGGGTTCGGTACACAGATCAGGCAGAAGTACAAGGGACAATCTGGGAGAGTAGTGGTTAACAGTCCAGCAGAGGTTCGGTACACAGATCAGGCAGAAGTACAAGGGACAATCCGGGAGAGTAGTGGTTAACAGTCCAGCAGAGGTTCGGTACACAGATCAGGCAAAGGTACAAGGTAACACAGGCTCAGGGAACAGGGAGAGCTGACGACAAACCAGCAACCCGACTGGGCGCTGGAGCCGTCAGATATAGCCCCCCTGCCCGGCGAGCGCGTCAGTGTGACGCGCTACCGGGTACCCGCACGGGCTACGGCGCGCACACGGGGACCGCCGTGCACCCGCGCGCGCCGCACCATCAGGCCGCGGACTGGTGTGCGGCGAAGCGCTCGTCCCGTGCGCATGCGCACCGGAGCCCGGCGAGCGGAGACGCTCCCTGGCTCCTGACAGTGCCCCCCTCCTAAGGGCGGACACTGGACGCCAAGGCTGGCCATCAGTTCCGGATGATCTTGATGAAACATTCGAATTAACTGTGGAGCGTGCAGATTCCTGGCGGGCTCCCAGGAATTATCTTCAGGGGGGGTACCCCTTCCATTGAATCAGGTACTGTAACTGTCTGCCCCTCTTTCTGCAACCAAGAATGGATTCCACTTCGATTTCATTCTCGCCATCGATTCTGACTGGCGGAGGAGGGGGTTCTCTTCTTCCCGGAAAAGGGCTGGGCACCACAGGCTTCAATAGTGACACATGGAAAACGGGGTGAATCCGATATGTCTTGGGAAGTGTCAACTCCACAGCCACAGGGTTGATAATCCTCCTGACTTGAAAAGGCCCAATAAATTTAGGCCCGAGCTTTCGAGATGGCAGCGGTAATCTCAGATTAACGGTGGACAGCCAGAGCTCGTCTCCTACGTCAAATTTTGGGTTTGCCTTTCTGCCCCGGTCGTACTGTTTCTTGTAGTCCTCCTGGGTTTTGCGTAGTGTGTCTTGAATTTTCTGAAAGTTGGATTGTAACGAAATTATCCTATCCTGGACTGCAGGAACTGCCGTTTCGGGGATGTTGTTAGCGAAGGATGTGGGATGGAACCCGCAATTGGTCCAGAAAGGAGTCTGGTTGGTGGAGGCATGGATAGAGTTATTGTACGCAAATTCAGCGTAGGAGAGGAGGCTCGCCCAATCATCCTGAGAACCCGAACAGAAGCAGCGGAGGTATTGCTCTAGCGTCTGATTGGTCCTCTCCGTCTGGCCATTGCTTTGGGGATGATAAGCAGAAGAAAGACAAATGTTGATACCCAAAGCCTTGCATAGTTCCCTCCAGAATTTGGACGTGAACTGGACGCCTCTGTCCGACACGATGCTCCTTGGTATCCCATGGAGCCTAACAACCTCCTTTAGAAAGATGTTGGCCGTGTCTACGGCAGAGGGAGTACCACTCATGGGCAGAAAGTGGGCCATTTTGGAAAGGCGGTCGACAACAACAAGGATGGTGGAGAAACTCTCTGAGCTGGGTAGGTCAACGATGAAGTCCATGGACACATCAGCCCATGGTCGTTCCGGAATGGGCAAAGGTCTGAGCAGACCCCAGGATTTGGTATTTTGGCCCTTGTTTCTCTGGCACAGGGAACAGGACGCCACATATTCTTTACAATCCCTTCTCCATCCTGGCCACCAAAAAGAACGAGAAAGGAGTTCAGCCGTCTTCTTATTCCCAAAATGTCCTGCCATCTTGTGATCATGACACATCTGAAGGGCTAAGGGCCGAGTCACTTGTGGTACAAATATTTTTCCTTTAATCCAGAAAAGATCTTCGTGTCTTCTCAGGGAATGCACAGCTGGTTCTGTACATGCGCCTGATGAAGATTTGATGGAGGATATTAAGTCTGCTTGAGTTAGTCCGAGGAAATTTTGAGGAGAGAGGATCGTGCTGGGTGTTGGTATTTGGGAATCTGCGGAAAACATCCATGAAAGGGCATCAGCCTTCCCGTTCTTTTCCCCAGGTCTGTATGCTATATGGAAATTAAAGCGAGAGAAGGAAAGGGCCCAACGGGCTTGGCAAGGGTTTTAAGCATCTTGCTGTTCTGAGGTACTCGAGATTCGTGTGATCCGTAAAGATCATCACCGGATGAACTGCCCCCTCCAGCAGATACCTCCATTCCTCCAAAGCAAACTTTATAGCCAACAGCTCTCTGTCACCCAGGTCGTAATTGAGTTCCGGTGGGCTGAGTTTCCGAGAAGCAAAAGCTACTGGGTGTAGAATGGCCTTTGGTCCCTGTCTCTGGGAAAGGATTGCTCCGGTTGCGATTTCCGATGCGTCTACCTCCAGTACGAAGGGTTGAGTCGGGTCAGGATGGCAGAGGATTGGAGCGGAACTGAATAGTTCTTTTAACTTAAGGAAAGCCTCTTGAGCAGCTGCGGACCACTGAAAAGAATGATGCTGCCGAGTTAATTGGGTAATAGGTGCCACAATGGCCGAGAATCCCACGATAAATTTCCGATAGAAATTGGCGAATCCTATAAACCTCTGTACTCCTTTTTTATTAGATGGAGCTGGCCACTCCTGAATTGCCTGGATCTTCTGGGGGTCCATTGCAACCCCATTGGTAGAGAGTATGAATCCCAAGAATTGTATGGTTGATCTCTCAAACTCACACTTTTCGGCTTTCAGGTATAGCTTGTGTTGTAGAAGAATAGCAAGAACCGTTTTAACGTGCCTCCTGTGCATCTCTAGCGTAGTGGAGAAGATAAGGATATCGTCCAGATATACCACAAGGAATTCATCTAGATATTGTCGAAATATATCATTCACTTGATGTTGGAAGGTGGCTGGGGCGTTGCAGAGACCGAATGGCATCACTAAATACTCGAAGTGACCGAATCTGGATCTAAAGGCCGTCTTCCATTCGTCTCCCGCCCTGATCCTGACGAGATTGTAGGCCCCTCGGAGGTCGAGTTTAGAGAACACCTTGGCTGATCGGAACCTCTGGAATAACTCAGGAATGAGCGGTAACGGGTACCGGTTCTTAATTGTAATGTTGTTAAGTTGTCGATAGTCTACGCAGGGTCTTAGGGTACCATCTTTTTTCCCAACGAAAAAGATACCCGCTCCGGCGGGTGAGGATGAAGGGCGGATGAAACCTTTCTCAAGATTTTCGTCTATGTACTGCTTCAGAGCCTCCAGCTCGGTTTCAGAAAGGGGAAATATGCGGCCAAATGGAATCTCGGATCCAGGAAGAAGGTCAATTGGACAGTCGTAGGCCCTGTGAGGTGGTAGGCGGTCAGCCATTTGTTTACTGAAAACCTCTTGAAACTCGAGGTACTCGGAGGGGACGTGTTGGAGATTGCCTGGTGGTACCGCCATTGTGGCGCAAACTTTGCAATCCGGGAGCAGGCAGTGTGGAGAGCAATACTGAGAAGAGAAGGATACCGACTTGGTGCTCCATTTGATTAGTGGATCGTGAGCTTGTAACCATGGTAGGCCAAGTATGATGGGAAAGATTGGTGAACGAATTAGGTCAAGCCGTAAGAACTCCCGGTGGCCGGAGTCTGTGACTACTGAAATAGGTTGGGTCTCCTGGGTGATGGGACCAGAGCAAGGAAGGGATCCGTCGGCCAAATGTATTTGTAGATCCTGCTCTTTGGTTTGTAGAGAGATCTTCAATCTGTGTGCCAAGGTGGAATCTATGAAACAACTGCAGGCCCCGGAATCAACGATGGCCTGCAGGCGAGTCTCCCTTTCCGGAAGCTGTAGAGAAACAAACAACATCACATAAGCCTTGGGAATGTTATTGTTTGGAAAGTTCAATACGTTTGACTGAGGGAACTTACTAGGCCTGATCGGACAGCTGCGTAGGAAGTGTCCGGTTCCTCCGCAATAGAGGCAAAGGTTAGACTGCCGCCTGCGCTGCTTCTCTTCGGAGGTTAACGGACCTCGGACCAAGCCGAGCTGCATTGGTTCGACCTCAGGGACCGATGCAGTGGTAACTGAAGATGAAGTTGAGGGTACCGTGGAGTGAGGTCTTGGCGACGCCCAGGCAGGGCGAGGCAGCTGAAACCATTCTGAGCGCCGCTCCCGAAGATGCCGATCGAGCTTTGTAGCTGCTTGAATGAGTTCCTCTAGGGAAGCAGGGGTCTCCATCCTAGCTAACTCATCTTTGAGTAATTCAGACAAGCCTTGACGGTATTGATAACGTAGGGCCGGCTCATTCCAGTTTGTGTCGGCCGCCCACTTACGGAACTCCACTGTATAGTCCTCAATAGGTCTTCTTCCTTGGGACAAATGGTGCAAGATAGCTTCGGCTGTGGCCATGCGTTGCGGATCATCGTAGAGCTGGGTCATGCTCTCAAAGAAGGCCTCGATAGTGTTCAGGGCAGGACTGCTCTGTTCCATCAGGCTGTGGGCCCAAGCCTGAGGTTCTTCGGATAGCAGGGAAATCACAAACCCCACCTTGACGATTTCTGAGGAGAAGGTTCTCGGCTGTAGAGCGAAGTAGAGGGAACATGCGTTTTTAAAAGCCCTAAACTTCTTGCGGTCTCCCGAGAACCGTTCAGGTGTAGGGACCCTGGGCTCAGGAAGAGCCATGACCACAGTGGGGTTGGCCGGAGCTTGGGGAAGTGAACCCCCACTGCTGGGTGCAGGAGCTGCGGCTGCGGAAGGTAGTAACCCGGTGATCTGCTGCAGACGGTTATCAATTTGTGTATAACCTTCTTGTAACTTCTGTACGGAGTCCGCGAGGGTAGATACTTGTTGGCACAGGATCTCCAGAGGAGAGCGCGCTCTGTCGGCCTCAGACATCTGGCTGGTTTGTACTGTCACGGACAAATACTCACCGAGGCCGAGATCGGCTCGCCCTTACGACCACGCGCACCCAGACCCCCGAAATGGGTACAGGAGGCTGAGGGCACGCGGAGGCACGGGCTTCTGGGAGGATAGTAGGTTCAGAAGCTGGAAGTGGGTGTCCTGGGATCCGCAGGGAGCAGGGCTGAAAACACAAGCAGAGGTTAGGGAACAAGCAGGTAATAATCAGAGTATCACAAGATCCAGCAGCACGGTGGTTAAACCGGCCAGGGTTCGGTGCACAGATCCGGCAGGTATAATCAAGATAGTCCAGCAGAGTAGTAGTTAAACAGGCCAGGGGTTTGGTACACAGATCAGGCAGGTTATTGGTAGGATTGTCCAGCAGAGTAGTGGTTAAACAGGCCAGGGTTCGGTACACAGATCAGGCAGAAGTACAAGGGACAATCCGGGAGAGTAGTGGTTAACAGTCCAGCAGAGGTTCGGTACACAGATCAGGCAGAAGTACAAGGGACAATCCGGGAGAGTAGTGGTTAACAGTCCAGCAGAGGTTCGGTACACAGATCAGGCAAAGGTACAAGGTAACACAGGCTCAGGGAACAGGGAGAGCTGACGACAAACCAGCAACCCGACTGGGCGCTGGAGCCGTCAGATATAGCCCCCCTGCCCGGCGAGCGCGTCAGTGTGACGCGCTACCGGGCACCCGCACGGGCTACGGCGCGCACACGGGGACTGCCGTGCACCCGCGCGCGCCGCACCATCAGGCCGCGGACGGGTGTGCGGCGAAACGCTCGTCCCGTGCGCATGCGCACCGGAGCCCGGCGAGCGGAGACGCTCCCTGGCTCCTGACACAGATCTGATAAGTGTGTATAACCCTTATCTTTCCATTGGGAGTAAGATGTAAATTGCATAAGCTTCTGTAGGGCTTCTAATGGGATTGGTACCTCCGATACGAGAGGATGATTTACGCTTATATTCACAAATCTATTCCATGTTTTAAGAGTCGCTACGATGGTTGGGGAGATTCCGGGAGGAATTTTTGCTCCTAGATTAATAGAAAATAGCCATGAAGACAGACTGCTTCCTGGAGATGTAGAGGCTTCTATCTGTCCCCATCCTGTGTAAGTGGGGGTAGGTCAAAACCATTCTTTTGTTTGGGTGAGGACTGAGGACAAGTAATAGTCATAAAAATCCACATATCCCATGCCACCTGCTAGTCGATGTTTAAGCAGTTTGTCATGGCCACTTCTAGCTTTTTCACCATGCCAAATTAATTTAGATAAGATTGTTTGTAGGGACTTGAAATATTTTATGGGAATTGGAATCAGTAGCATCCTAAACAGATAAAGTATCTGTGGAAAGTGTAACATTTTGAATGCTGCTAGTCGGCCCATCCACGAGTACTCAAAAGACGCCAGGCTGGCAAGTTTTTCCTGGAGTTCATTCCGGAATGGTACCGTAAGTAGTTTAATGGAAATAATGTTTTGGTGGAGTTAGTCAGTTGTATTTCCAAGTAAGATATGCTTTTTTCTGCCCATGCATAAGGGAACTGATTTTTAAAACGGTCGCTATCGTTTTGGTTTGCTCCTAAGGTTAGGATATAGGATTTAGTCTCATTAACTTTGTAGTAAGAAATGTTACTGAACCAGGCAAGCGTCTTCTGGATCTCGGGCAGGGACCGTTCAGGGTAAGTAATCGTGAGGATAACGTCATCCGCAAAGAGACTGATTTTGTGTTCCTGATCATTAAGAGATATTCCTTTAATGCGTGAGTTAGATCTGATGTTTTTCGGCTAGGGGTTCCATAATAAGGTTAAATATTAAAGGAGAAAGTGGGCATCCCTGTCTCGTACCGTTGGAAATTTGGAATGGTACAGAAAGGTTCTCTGCTGAGAACGCCCTGGCTGTGGGGGTAGAGAACAGGGCCATTATGGCATTGTGGATTTGACCATGTAGTCCAAATTTATGCAAGACTGATGATAGGTATCCCCAGTGTACCCTATCAAACGCTTTTTCAGCGTCTAGAGATAAGAAAAGCGAAGGGGTTTTTGTTGAATCTACATGATGAACAATATTGATCATTCTTCTAGTGGCGTCTGAAGCTTGGCGACCTTTCGTGAAGCCTGATTGGTCTGTGTGGATGAGGGATGGCAGTATGTTTTTGAATCTGTTGGCTATAAGTTTTACATAAATTTTTAGATCTAGATTAAGTAATGAGAAAGGATGAAAATTTTTTGGTGATGTAGGTTCATTGCTAGGTTTGGGTAGAGTCACAACCATGGCACTTAGCATTTCAGCAGAAAATGATACAGATTCGGTAGCTGAGTTGAAAGTATGGCATAGGATAGGGGCTAAAATATTTTGGAAAAGTTTATAGTATTCCACAGTGAAGCCATCTAGACCCGGGGATTTGGAATTGGGGAGCTTGTTGATTACTTGTAGTATTTCTGGAGTTGTGAAAGGTGCATTTAGTGACATAAGTTGTTGTGGGGTTATAGAAGGAAGATTTGTGTTGTCCAGGAAGGTTTGGATCTCCTCCGGGGACAGTTGATGTGTGGGTGAGTCATCTTTAAGGTTATAAAGATCTTTATAGTATGTACTAAATGCGTTGGCAATGAGGTTTCAGTAGTTTTTCGTTGGAGTGGGGATGGTATATATATGGAATTTTAGTTTTAGTTCTATGTCCCTGAACTCATAAAGACATGGCCTTACCCGCTTTGGTTCCTGTAGTATAGGTGGATGCTTTGAATTTTTTATAGTTTTTTACGTACGTCTCAAGGAGTAGAGATCTTAATTCGTGGCGTAGGAGAAAGATTTTAGATTGGAGGGAGGAAGATGGATTAGTTTTGTTCAAGGATTCAGCAGTAGATATTTCCGCAGTGAGTTCATCTAGTTTTTGAGTTCTTTTTTTCTTTGCCCTAGCCCCCATTTGGAGGAATACACCCCTAATCACAGCCTTATGAGCATTCCACACCACCAGCGGGTCAGATTCTGATGCTTTGTTTAACAAGAGGAATTCTTCTAGTTGTTGTTTGATGGGAGTGGAGTAGCATGGAGTATTGAGGAGGTAATTGTTGGCTCTCCAAATATTTTTCTCTGGTGCATAGATGGAGACCAAGGTGTATGGGACATTGTTAATTGTACAGAGCAGGAAGATGTAACGGCCCTCTGGGTCCGCGATGCAATTTTGTAGTTGGAAGGATGCAGTGTTCCGAATGGCTATCAGTACTCTTTGCTGTTTTTTGGTATAGCTGGTTTGGAACATATGCGGGAATTGTGTGTGATGGCATCGTGGGGTTGCGTTCTGGGCAAAGTGAGTCTCTTGGACGCACAGCACGTCACATTTTTGAGAAAGTGCTGTTTTCCACAAAGAGGCACGTTTGGCTGGGTGGTTCAGACTTTTTGCATTGAGGTACAAGATGTTGATAGCCATATTGATGTGTGATGGTGAAGTGGATTAGAGTTAAATGAACTTACTGTTCATGGATATCCATTGGGTACCTCTCAGGAATCCGGTTGTTGATGAGAAGCGTGGTCCGTTGACTGGGTGTCTTAACGGTGCTGCAAAAATAGTACTATCGAGGAACTAATAACAATATAAAGTACGTTAGGTAGTGAGAGGTTACTGTTCAACAACTAATTCAGTTAGTGCTCAAAGAGAGATAGATATGGTAAACACTTTATGAGCATAAAACTGTAAAAAAAGTAAAATAAAACAATTTCAGGTATGACAAACAGTTATATCAGCAGGACAAAGTTCTGGGAGCAGCTGATCAAACTTGGGAGAAAGTTCAGCAATTGGTTAAATGAGCTTATGGCCAGACCGGACGAGCAGATGCTCATTGGAGTAGGTTTCTGGGCAAATGAGTTCATTTATGTTTATCTTTACCATGCCCCTGTGTATGGCCAAACTGAAAGGGATTAGGTTTCCCTTGTGGGTCAGATTGGTTACGCTGAGGCTCCCCAGGCTTGGAGAAGTTTCAGACCTCTCTCCAGAGTGGATATGGTGTGATGGATGCCGTTGTGGGTAGCCAAAATGGTGGCTGGGTGGCGCCACTTGTATATTATCTTGTGACTATTCATGGCCTTAGTGATCGTTTTTAGCTGCCTCCTCATTTGTAGGGTGTATTGTGACAAATCAGCATATAATTGGATGTCTGAGTATGGTGCTGGAAGAGGTGACAATTCCCTTGCTTTTAAGAAGATTTGTTCTTTTGCTTGGTAAAAGTGGATCCTCAGGAGTACATCTCTAGGGATGTCTGCTTGCAGGTGACGAGGTTTAGGAATTCTATGGATACGGTCTATGGTAAGTTCAATTGGCGATAGTTCCGGCAGTATGCTAGAGAACATGGCGCTAGCGTAGTTGTGTAAATCTTTAGGTGGAATGGACTCTGGGATTCCGCGAATCTTTATGTTATTACGTCTGGAACGGTCCTCGAGATCTGCTAGCTTAGCTTTAATCCACAGAGAGTCATCTTTTTGCTCTGTGTATGCATCAACAAGGTAATTTACTGTTTTTGAACATTCCTCCATTTTGTTTTTCATGTATTGCATTCTATTATCCATATGTTTCATTTCCAATGAAAACCTATCAACCAGTGAGGAAAAGTTAGTCAGCAAAGATTATTGTAAGCATAACAGCATGTCTTTCATGGTTGTGTCTAGTACAGGTTTCCCTGATGTGGGGAATTGAGCTATGGAGGATTGTAGTGAGGAGATGGCATTAGCATTATGGAGGCCTGTACTGACTGTGCTTGAGGCCTGGTGGTTAGGATCCATCCACATCCTGGATTTGGCTGGGCTCTGGGAGACCGGGGTGGCTGGAAAGGAGTCATGGAGAGAAGAGGATGTTCGTCCACTGTGAATTTCTTGTGGATGGTCCCCGGAGAGGTCTGTATACGCCGCGGAGCTCCACGCCATTGCTCCGGCGGCGCCATCTTGGCTTCCTTCCTGTGCTCGGCGGGGCTGGAAGGAGAATGATGTGAGGCATTTCAGGCCTCTATCCTGGCTTTGTTTGTGGGACATCTTGTCGGCAGTGTTCCGGGGAGTGTGCTGTGGCTCCGCTAGTTCGTTTGGCGGCGATATGGTGCCCGTACATCACTTGTAGTCAGGTCGGCGGTAAGGAGCTCACAGCTCAGGCAGCCATTCACGTCTGTGCGCAAGCCACGCCCCTCAAAAATATTGCATTTTAATATGTGATTATGATTTGAGTTATTGGCACTTAAAAAAATTCCAACTCTTACATAGAGCATTCCAAGTGTCCTGTTCCTATACATTTAAGTATGTTGTGACCATCCTATCTGGTCATATTTATATCTTATTTTTTAAAAAAATGTCCTTCACATCCATATAATCCTGTGTTGTTACGAGTAGGGATGAAAAGAATGATTTTCGATTAAATTGATTTATCAGCAAAATTACCCATGTCACTGAAGACTCTCAGCTCATTGAGCTTCTTATGTGAAATTTACTTTATAAATCTATTGTGTGCTTACTGTAAATAAAGGATTTTTTTGTTGTTGTGTGTAGGGTAAGATTTGTTTAGGGTATTTATTTTACTTTGGGTTATTTGTATTTGTGTTTTTATTTTGGGCATTTAATTATTTATTGTTTTTGTATTGCTTATTGCTACTGTAATGTTTTTATTTTATTATTTTACTTTATTTTAACTGTCATTTTTTTTCTGTAAAAAAAAAAAAAAGTTTAATTATATATTTTCTAGATTGTAAGCTCTAATGAGCAGGGCCCTCAGATTCCTCCTGTATTGAATTGAATTCTAACTGTCCTTGTGTTGTAAAGCGCTGCGTAAACTGTTGGCGCTATATAAATCCTATATAATAATATAACGATGAGGCTAATGAGGGTATGTTGTTTGACACAAGAACAGATCCTAGAGTTGAAAGGAGCTTCCAAAACCCTCAGAAGCCATTTAAAGCCATCCTTAAAAATCACCAAAAATCTTCTTAATTTTGTCTCCCCTTGATTTGGATATGTTGCTCCAAAACAGTCAAATTTTACAATAATTTCCCTTTTTTGGCCACCCTAGATTTTAGGACTGATTGTGATATTGCATGTGCTCTTCCCACTGCTTCCATCCTAGCCTTAGATATTTGCCAGAATCTTGTCTCACAATTCGAAGGTGACGTACGTAGTTTCTCCTCCAGCAACAGGACACATTCCCTTGGGGCAAGTGAGCCTTGGATCAATCAATCGACAGGATATGTTACCTATGATTAGCAATTCAAAATGATGTAGGATTTGGCTGACTAAGCATGAGGGATTTAATCCTTTAACTGCCACAGTCATTTTTTAAAACATTTTTTAACCTGTTAAAACAATTATTTTAGGCGTGCAGATTAGTTAAACCCCCCATACATCATGTATTTTCTGAAAGCAGGCACCTACATTTGTTATCACATAATACTAGTGCAGCGGTTAATCAAGCACACATTAAATTTTAGTGCACACAAGGGCAATATATTACCCAATTTTTTGGTAAAATATAAAATTTGAGGTTGCACCCTTGGCCTTGCTGTATCCACTCGATCTCATTCATCAGTCCATAAAAGAGATGGTCTTTGATGATACAGGATTTGAAGACACAGCAAGCCTTGAAACCAGAACAAAAAGAATTTGAGGATCAGAATGCAAGCCTGGACATCAGAACTGGGTGATTGTGAGGACCAAATCATAGTGCCTGCTGGGGGGTTAGAGTTTTGATTTGCGGACCACTACTATCAACAACTTCGGGGCACCTCTATGGGAGCACCTTGGGCACCGGCGTATGCCTGTCTCCACCTCGGATGGTGGGAGGAAGAAACGGTTTACGCCACGTCGTTGTACCGTGGCAACGGCCACTTATGGCTATGGTACATCAACGATGTGCTCATGGTTTGGACAGGCACTCGTCAGGAACTCTCAGAGTTCATGGACGAACTGGGACAGAACACACGCAACATACGGTTGATATATGTTGCAGACCCCTGCGAAATCTCATTTTTAGATCTCATTTTTAGATCTCTGTATCAGGGTAGATGATGGCAAATTGGTTACCACGACATTTCGCAAGGAGACAGCCGGAAACACCATGCTGCGTGCCGATAGCCATCATCCCCATTCCCTTATACAAGGTATCCCGGTGGGGCAGTTCCTGAGCATCCGGAGGAACTGCTCCACTGAGGAGGACTACCGTTGGGAGTCCAAGGTACTTTATCTGTGATTTCGGGAACGTGGCTACCCACATCGCACACTTAAGAGGACTAGAATGATTGCAGGACGCAAAACTAGAGCCGATCTACTTACACCCCAGAAGAGAGATATGGATAAGGGAAATGAACCAATTAGGTTCATTACCCCCTATGGAATGCAATGGCAACAGGTACGTTCCATCCTTTTTGAACATTGCCACATCCTTACTAGATCCGATAGGCTGAAAGAGATCGTAGGTGACAGACCCCTGATGGTATCTAAAAAGGCCAGAAACTTAAGGGATGAGTTGGTAGAATCGGAATATAGATGTCCAGTAAATAGGAACTGGCTCACAGACATGCCCAGAGTGAGGGGAATGTTCCCCTGTGGGCATTGTGTAACATGTAAGTTCGTCGATCTAACTAAAATGTTTTGTGACTCGGACTAAAGCCATGAATACACATAGTTACTTAGTGTACTGTACACTGTGTATGTACACACATTTTGTTTCATTTACACATCTTTTATACAGCTTTGCACTTTTCTTTGGCGCAGTGGAGTAAGAGAGATTCAGAGGCGGTTTATTTGTATATTTCTTGCTACAAACCATTACATAGTTACATAGTTACATAGTTACGTAGTTAGTAAGGTTGAATAAAGACACCAGTCCATCCAGTTCAACCTGAGTGAGTGTGCGTGCATGTCTACAATTGTCCCTATTTATTTAAGATACCCATATAGCGCAGTCAATTTACGCAGCACTCCACACACTCACATTGGTCCCTACCCTCAAGGAGCCCAATCCAAAGTCCCCAACTCACAAATCAATTCATTTATTAACGGCAGCACATCTAGGGTCCTATACATCTTATAATGCCTGTGTCATAAGCTGTATGTGGGCAAGACAAAGCGCCAGTTGCGAGTCAGATTTGCAGAACACTTAAAAAGTATTCGACTCAAGGAAAAGACCCCAATAGCCCAACATTTCCTCGAAGTACATCAGAGCAATACATCTGGGCTCAGTGTTAAGGGCTTTTATGCCCTTAACCTTTCTGACCGCAGAGGTGATTTCGATACAGTATTATTGAAAAAAGAAAAATTATGGATATATAGGCTCCAGACTCTTCAGCCTAAGGGCCTCAATGTTGAGCTTAGTCTCAAAGTCTTTTTGGAGCCTTGATCGCAAGACATATCTCTACGGGACAGTGACACTGCAGCAGGCGGTCTATGTATAAACTACTGTGTTCTCATTTGCTCTGCTTGCCTTTAGCAGTACTGACTGCCTTAGGATCTTGCGATTCAGCTATCTGTCACTTATTCTTATCTTTATTAAATCACCCTATTATTTATAAGTTTGGCACAATCCTTCTGCTTTGTCTTCCTCTAGTTATGCCCCCCCTATGGATGAGCTGTACCATGGTGGTGGCACATTAGTACTTTTTGGCAGCCATTTGTTGAACTGTCGATCCGCTCATTGAATTGCTCGCTTGATATCTCTTATTATTTTGCATAAATTGTAATCATTTTGCTTTACATGTACCTCATCAACGGTTCATTGGGTCTCTATACCTGTGTTTTTAGATCGTTTGACTGTAGTTCCATGTTTTCCCCACAAGATGGTGGTAATTAACTTAATTTGCAGCTAAAATTTGATTGGGTGGATTGGCCCGTTTAACGATACAGATTACTAAAGCACAAGGTCCAGATAAAGTGCTCGTTGTGCAGCACGAAACGCGTCGACATAGTGATGCCATAGATGCTGGAAGCTCCCCCCTCTCTTGTTCCCAAGCAAGCCTACACTGTTATCAGCACAGTGACATTTTACATGGACATTCTATGGCAGAAGCGCTAACGTGGACTCTTGAGCTAGTGCCCTCTACTGGTTGTACACCAGCGGAGTGATCTGCACATCTAACCTGGATGTAATTGGATCCTTTGCCCTTCAGCGTGAACAGCTGACTTCTCTGCCGGAAGCAAGAGACTTGTCTCGATGCGAGTCTGTCTCGCTATACCGGCTCCACACATGCTTGATTCATTGAAGGAGACTGCTGGCCGATCCACACAGCCTAAGGATCGGTAAAAACCCTACATGGACTGGTTCCATTTTCTGGAGCATGTCTTCATACTAATCCATTCCATATAGACTTTTGGCTGGCTAGCGCCTCACAAGATACTGTAACGGTACCTATATTACCAGTATTCATCTGTCTCCAGCATTCAGTGAACTTCATTGGATCAGGCAGACCACATCTCTAATCATCCAGGAGATTAATATGCTCAATCACACACTGCATGAAAGTATACCGGCTTTATGTCCGCACTGGTAGAACTATCATTGTGACATATTCACTGTCCTAGACAAGCAGCAGCACGATATCCCATTTGTGTATATTGAAGTACATACATGAGACTATTCAAGCCCTGGTTAGGGCACATACATCTCTAGTTACGATTTTGGATATTTCACAGTTGTTTTGCTAACCAAGATGGACATTGCTTCATGTCATTAAATATCAGGCTTGCTAGTACATTTAGCAGCTTCAGCTCGGGGACTTAGAGGAGGGTTGCTCTACCAGCGTTTATTTTTAATAATTCAACGTTGTATTTTTCACAGTCTTTTGTTATTATTTTTGTTCCACATTGTCAGTAGATATTGCGGAGGAATGGACCCCACCTGTGTGGTCTTCTACCACATATGTGGGATCTCCAATTTTAACTTTTATGCAATTTTTCAATAAAGTTATTTGCTCATTATCATTGCAGCTTCTCCCTCTGTTTGCTATTGGGGGGGCGCTATGGTCCCTTATTTCCCCTTTTTTACCTGTATAGCCTTTTTTGCGACTTGGGAGGCAGCCCGTCTTATTGACGAATCGTTCTGATCTATTGCTTGTTATATTGGACACGAGCAGATTCATATAAGTGGTGTTTTTTTTTTTTTTATGTATTATAGCACACAGCAAGCCCAGGCAGCAAAACACAGAATCTGCTCGAGGATCATAACATTCAGCAAGCTCAGGTATCAGAACACAGAGAAGCCTGGGGATCAGAACTCAGAGCCCGCCAGGGGACTGGAACACACAGGAAACCTGGGAATCAGAATATAAGTAATATGAGGATCAGAACGTACAGCAAGCCTGGGCATCAGTGCAGAGTGGTTGTGGGAATCAGATCATAGAGCCTACTGGGGAAATATGGTGCACAGCAAGCCCAGGGAGCAGAGCACAGAGAAGTTTGAGGAATGATAACACACAGCAAACCCAGGAATCAGAACAGAAGGAATTTGACAATCAGATCGCACAGCAAGTCTGAACATCAGAACTGAGCAATATTTAAGTTTCAGAGTACAGAGTCTGCCAGGGAATCATTATGCACAACAAGCCCAGGGAGCAGAACTCAGAGCCTGCCAGAGGATCAAAATAAGCAAGTCAGAATATCACAATACACAGCAAGCCAGGGGACAAGAAAAGAACAAGTCTAGTGGTCAGAACTCACAGTAAGCCAGGGTACCACAACAGAATAAGTCCAGTGGTCAGTACTGAGCAAGTCTGGGGTTCAGAACGTACTGATTGTTTGGGGTCACAACACAGAGCAGGTCTGCAGATCATGGTATTGCCATCTCTGCATTCTCTGACTTCTCCTGGGTTATTCTGATTGGTGATCCACAGATTCTGTTTGACAACTTGTGGAAGTCGTAAGGACGAAACATATCGGGGCGTGCCTGCATGGCAACTGGAAGTGGTGTCAGATGCCAATCCAGAAGTGGCATGCCTGAAGTAAAGTGATTGAGGACTAGGTGAGACGCCGCATTCACCAGTACTACTCGACCTGGCGGTTCTGATGCTGATGGTTTTAGCTATGTTTTAATGAGTCTGTTTTTTTTATTTATTTGTGAGTGTTATTTTAATCTTAATCAGTTTTAATAAAAGTGGCTACTGTTTTACAATATGGCAGTTCATTTTATCTCTGAATCTCAGTGAAGCTGTGATGGGGAAGCTGGATTGAGAAAGAAGAATCAAATGTGGTGCCATTCCTCTGAGCCATTAAAGAGGTTTTAAGCCAAGATGATATTTGCTGATAAATAAAATGAGAGGCAAATGTTTCTGGTGAGTGTGGAGGCTTGTGTGAGTGGAAATCACCTGCTGGCACTTGGTGTAGTATTTGGAAGAGTCACGGTTTATTTTTTACTATTTATGAATAATAATGGACACATTGAGATATTGAATTTATGAATTTTAATATTTTGTATAGTTAAGTGTGACACCTTTATTTGCTCAAGGTGGAAATTAAGTTTGTTTGTTTATTTTGGTATAATTAGTTGTGAACAGAAAATTCCTCACTGGGGCAAAAACAAAATGTATAGTCTAAAAAATAAATCTCATCCGATGGGACATTTAAACTAAGTTCCAAGCCTTCCATCAAAAACAAATTAGGATTTAACTACACTTCGAGCAGAATCACAGAAAGCATGCACATATATTCCAGTTTGATTTGCTACAGGAGCTTAGCTGGGTCCCTTATTATCAGAATATTATTATGGCCTTTGTTGGACTTGCATCCATGAGGTCATGAAATACCTATGGGTGAAGCCACAGATGGAAACTGTAATTCTCAGACTCCTTTCATAATACTAACAGGACAGTGTCATTCAAAGTGCAAGTGAATTAATCTTTGCATATTCAATATTTGATAATAATAATAAAATTATTATTATTATTATTATTATTCATTTATATTATTACAATAATAATAAATATGGTTCTGAAACACCAGTCATGGTTAACCGTCTGTTACAGTTATCAAATGAGATGCAGTAAATATAGAGAACAGACTGATTTGACAATTCAAAAACTGAAGGAGGGAAAAGGAGTGTTATTATTAAGATGGTCCCTTTCACTTTGCAACTTGCAACAAAATTTGAATAGTGGAACCGGAGTATATGGTTATACATATAGGCAGAGTGATATGGGGTTTATACCCTTGATGATGTTCTGCTTTCTCATAACTAACCATATGCAAGTAAAGTGGTCTCCTACCAATGCACCCCATCTAGAGAGAGCTTGTCGGAAAGGACTGTACAAGACAGGAACACGTTTATCATTAAAATAAAGGGGTCCAGAATAACCAAAGATCTAAATCTAAATGTTCTAAAAGACTTAAGTATTCTTCAAATACGCTGTGTGTCATGTAAGTTGGCTATGATTTTAGGGATTGCATGAGCATGCACGCATGCAGGTCAGTCCAACCACTTGTCAAAGTGACAGTGGCGACCCTGGGAACAATATATAGGGGGATCACATAAGATACCACAGTCAAAACTGGGGGGGGGGGGGCACCAATAATTTTCACCACTAAACCATACCACTGAAAAAAAAGTAATAAGCATATATAAATAAGATTACAAAATATGAGAGTAATGCACATGGCACAAGAGATGATCCGAGACTGCGAACATGGCACAAGAGACGGTCAGAGATTAAGGACTTGGCATAAGAGATGATTAGAGACTGCAAACAAATCATGTGTCTCTAGAGGGCAGAGCCAGTACAATAATATACACAGCCAGTCAGATTCAGTCATCATAAAGCTAAAAGCAGCAAAGATCTTGCTTACCCTATCATCCACAGTGATGATCTTCATCCGTGCTGTGCTAGTGACACTCATGCTCCTACTGCACCTTCGGCTGGCCCTGGGCCCTCCCCCTGGTCTCACTCAGCTCCTCCCCGGGCTCCACCTCATCTCACATGCCCTCCAGTTCAGCAGCGATTGTGTCTGTGTTCTGCTGGACTGAAGGTGTTTGTGTTCCCCTCTCTGCTACTGCCCAGGTGAGAGGAGGAATTTTTTTAGCATAGTGAGGCTTAAGGGCTGAAGGGAGAGGGAGTCCGAGGAAGGTCATCTTGCTCTCTCTGCCCTGCATCTGGCAAAGAGAAGGAGGAGTGGAGTAGGCAAGGCCAGGGGTTGGGGCAGCCTGCAGGTGTGGAAGTCAGTGGAGCCTAGAGGCAGCGGTTGAACTTAACACCGCCCAGGGCTATGCTGTGCTGCCTGTCTGCCACAGTGTGCTGATCTGGGTAAAGATGCAAGCAGAGCCGGCACCAACATAAGCACTTCTTGGGGATTCCCTAGCTTAGACTGCCTCATGCTAGCGCTGGCCTGCATGCAGAAGGGGCCTTGATACTGCCTGGGCCCCCGTTCCACTTGTCAGGGCTTCCCCCCAGGTGGTGGAACACCTGGGCCCCCTTGCTGCAACCCTGGTAGTTCCGCCTCTGCCCGGCAGCTTAATTTAGCGGGGGGGGAACAGCGGGGGCAAGGAATAACCTGGGGGCTATTGCCCCCCCCCCCTTGCCCCTGTAACGACGCTAATGCAAAGTGCACATATACACAAATAGACATATGATGGTACATGCCAGTTTCCAAGCTAGTCATGACATCTTGAAGTAAGGCTCTTGAATGACCTTTGGAAGAATGGCATCTTGAAGCTAGGCTCCTGAATAATCTTTAAAAAAATAACATGTTAATGCCAGCCTGTTGATTAATACTCAGAAACATGGCATTTAAACATGTTAAATCCAAGCTTTTCAATGGCAAGTCCATATTTATCAAATTGGAATCACCCAATCTAGCCTGTACAATAAACCTCATATATCTCTAGCCAAAAAAATTGATACCCATGATGCTTACTGAAAGGTACATCACTTATCCTCGGCCATCTATAACAAGAAAATTAAAGGTTTTTTTTTATAATTTTCAACAACACTATTTAAAAAAAGAGAGAAGAAACAAGTGAGCAGGCCAACAATTAGTTTAGTACTTTAAGCGTAAAATAGACAATAAAATGTATCAATCGCGCATCAAATTAGTCTAAAAAAAAACAAGCATAATTATGATTAATAAGATTTATAGAAGTAAAGTAAATGTAAAAACCCTGACCTATGCTCATAGTTGCAAACATTTCAAAAAAGCTTCCAGGGACAATTTTTTACTGTGTGTCAAGCAAGCCATTGTAAGCTGAGAATGTAATTTAATTAGGGGTGGGCTTTGGCCACACTTCTCTTTTAAAGTGGAGTTCCACTCGTTTGTAAGTTTATTAAAAGTCAGCAGCTACAAAAAGTGTAGCTGCTCACTTTTGATAAAGAGACACTCACCTGTCCCATGGTCCAGCAATGCGGCCGCCTGAAGCCTTGCTCCTCTCCCCCTCTTCTCCGCGATGCCATCATGAAAAGTGTGGGCACCCAACCGTGACAGCTTGCGGCTTCACAGCTGGGCACGCACTGCGCTCTCTTAGTGGCCAGGCAATCGTCTGGGACCTGTGACATGCCCCAGAAGATTGCAGAGAGGGAGGGGAAGAGGAGGAGTCGCCTAGGCGACAAGGCAAAGGAAGCAGGAAGTGGGACAGGAAGTACCAGTCAAAACCAGGTACCCACTCCCCCCAAAAGAATTACATGCCAAATGTGGCATGTAAGGGGGCGAGGGGTGGTTAAAGTTCCACTTTTGGGTGAAACTCCACTTAAACAGCACTTTTAATTATGCTAAGCTGCATGAGCTCAGCATAGACTTAGCTTAACATAGATGTACCTGCAAAAAAATCCCTAAAAACCCCACCAGTTGCCATCTGCACACACTCCTCAAAACAAGAACTCAGCTCACCCTCCCTTCTAGGTGGGATCTCTAAAAACAAGAAAGAGAAGGGTGTTAGAGTGATTAAAATAAATACAAGTTTATTTAGTAGAAAAACATGCAGACTTACATCTGTGAAACCATCATCCTGTATGCAGATATCAGTGGAAAAGCTGCAGGGAGATCACTGGGAGAGCCTGGGAAAATTCCCTCCTCTGCAAAGTAGTTTGTCAGTGAGAGAGTCGGTCCTGACAGGGGAAAAAAGACAGCAGGAGCTGCTGCAAAAGCTACGAAAAAGCTCACGCCAGGACCATCCTGTGTGCCGATGAAAGGCCAGCTCAACAACACATTCCATCCCACCCACATAAGCAGCAGCAGCTAGCAGTAAAATTCACTTCCTCAGTGTTCTTCCTGCATCCCTGCACTGTATGAGAACTCCAGAAACTGCTGGCGGGAGGTAGAGGGGGAGATTCCACTCTGGATGACGTATTTAGCAGCAATGACAGGCTGCTGCTGTCCCCACATGATTCCAGGATGCTGCCCAGAACACGGCCATCGCGGACAGCTTACTTAAAAAGCGTGACTGTCCCAGAAAATCCGGGACAGTTGGCAAGTACATATGCTGTAGTGTGCCTAATTAAATTTAGTATGGTTTGCTGCTAGGCTACAATCAGATCAGCCTGAGCTCTGTTACTTTACTGTTAGGGAAGTTCCTGTAATCGGTGTGGGAAAGGCAAACACTGGGTTCTGAATATGTATCTGACCCCTGAAGTCCTTGTTCAGGTATGGGTTGGGGATGATAGATATTTGGGGCACCATTCCATGGTGTTTTTCACTTCTAGGGCATTTGCCTTAAGAGGATATGTGTTTAGAGGGATCTCCACTTGGGCCTTGCCTTAGCTTTGAACATGTAGTGGGGCCCAAGAACTTAAGCTGTCTATTGATGTGGATATCTGGAGGATGATTCATCACCCAATAATCAAAGTATCTTTGTCTGCTCTAAAAGGGTCAAGAACCATATTTATTAGAAAGAAATCCACTATAATTTAAAAGAAAAACCTTGACTGTTTTACAGGGTCATAGATCTGTCTGGCTGCTTTGCCAGGGCCAGCATATACACAAGAGGCTGCTCATAAAAGGCCTACTACTACACTCAGAATACCTCTCCTGCTTTTTTAATATTTTGGGTATTCTGCACCCCTTAATCCTCTTTCCTAGAATTGAGTTCAACAATAAAAGATAAAAAGATACTCCAAGAATTAGACCCTGAGATGGAAATGTTAGCCTGTCACACTACTTAAAGGGATTGTAAAGTCTCCTGTTTTTTCCTATAAAAATAACAAACATGTTATACTTACCTGCTCTATTGCAGTGGATTTGCACAGAGCAGTCCCAATCCTCCTCTTCTCTGGTCCTTTTTCTGTGATCCTGGCCCCTCCCTCCTGTTCAGTGCCCCCACAGCAAGCAGCTTGCAGTGGGGGCACCCGAGCCCGAGTTACAGCTCCCTGTGTCCATTCAGACACAGAGTCCTGACCCGGCCTGCCCCAACTCTCCCCTGATTGGCTAGCTGACTTTGATTGACAGCAGTGGGAGCCAATGGCGCCGCTGCTGGGTCTTAGCCAATCAGGAAGGAGAATCTTGGATGGCTGGGACAGTCATGGACATTGCTGCTGCACACATACGGCTTTTTATCTTAATGCATAGAATGCATTAAGATAAAAAACCGTCTGCCTTTACAACCCTTTAAGGTGTCATTTCACACCAACCCAAGAGGAGAAGTGCAACATAAAAATAAAGGATTGTAAAGACAGAAATTAAAATATGGTGAATGAATACTGATTTGTAACTGAATTAAGGAGATATACAGTTTAATCAATAATTGAACCAGTTGTGTAATACATAATAAATAGTTATGCAAGCCTTCTATGGTCCCTCTCACCAGTCATTATGTCACTACAGAACCCAAATAATGATTTAAGGGCTAGCAGGAGGAACCACATTGCCCAAAGGGGAGACCAGGGAGCTAAAATGTCTGAAAGCATTGAATACTAGCAGCACCCCAAGCTCTTTAAAAGAGCAAAGATTTAACCCATTGAGGTTGATTTGCTAAAACTGGAGAGTGCAAAATCTGATGCAGCTGTGCAAGGTAGCCAATTAAACTTGGAAGCTGATTGGTTTCTGTGCACAGCTGCATCTGATTTTGCACTCTCCGGTTTTAGTAAATCAACCCCCATTGCCAGCTTAAAAGGTAGGTATTTCTTCAGGTAGTTGGTAATTTTATTCTTTACTCTAGCAATAAGGTTGTATCTAGATGCAACAAGTGTATCTAAACCCTAAAATAAAGTGTATTTATTTATTTATTTATTGTATTGTATTGTATTCATTTAAATTTAAAAACAAAACATGTATTTAAAAATGTAATTGTAAATGTAATTGTATTTGCACCTGGTGATTCCATCAGTAACACACTTCCTGTTCTAGGGTGTCAATGATCATTCACTGTAATGTATATATTACAGAAGCAGCCTGCCACCATAAGCTGCTCTCCTGATTTGGAATAAAAACACCTTTCTACTCATCTCTGTTATATAAACGGGAAGTATTTTGTAGTTCACAGAAGATGGCTTGGAAGACAGTTGACATTGTTTGAAACTACAGTTTAGTGCACGGGAAGTTACAAGGACATTGAATATCTAGAAGAATAAAATACTTGCAAAAAATGTACTTAGCCTCAAAAAAGAAGACTATTGAAAACACATCCAAGGACTAGCAAGGTGCAATATATTATATTCTTCTTGGGTTAAAACATAAATGCATATTTACTGTGACTTTAAATAGTTTATGTGGGCCAAGCTGGCCCAAATTTTTTGTTTCCCTAACTGCTGGGTGTGCTGTATGAACTGTATATAGCATCAGCTACATACACTATACAGCACTGCATTTCGGTAGTGAGATGGGACTTCCTGTTCAGCTCCTGGAACAAAATTGAGTTAACCTGATCACTGTTCAGCCATTCACAAGTAGCTATGTATTCTATGAATGAATACAAAGCAGGGGCATATCTAGAGGGGTCGCAGGGGCTTCCCTCTACACCTGGACAGGAGGGGTAGCTGCATTTAGAGGAACGATGTTCCTCCTGCAGCTCGTGAATGCCCGCTTCTCCTCCTCTCCCTCCTGCAGGTATTCAGTGGCTACAGAAAGAACATAGAAGGCATCGGTTCCTCTATATGCAGCCCCCCGCCCTGCCCAGCTTTCTTCCGCTGGCCGTGAGCCCCTCTGCTCTCTATTGCCCCCCCTGTGATCTTCTCTGGCAACTTTTGTGCTCTCTCTTGCACTCCCCCCCCCCCCGCCGGCTCTTCTCTGGTCCCATGCTCTCCCGCCCTTCCCTCCCCTTTATTCCAGTTCCATGCTCTCTCCTGCACCTCCCTCTCCCTTCTCCGATCTCTGTGCTATGTCCTGGCCCCTCTCCTCCCCCGCATCTCTGCCGGGTTCCCCCCTGTCCTCTCCCACCGGCTGCTGAGGGGATGTGTCAGGATGGAGATTGGGGAAGGGGTGCTGATCACTGACTGCTCATTCATAACTGAAGTGTAGTAAACTGTGTTTACTTTGCTTCAGTTTGTGAATGAATGGGAAGCTCTGTACAGAGCTATTCCTGGCCATTCAATCTGCGCAGCTGAGGCTACAGAAAAAGAGATTGAAGGTTGATCACGATGTCAATAGGAAAAGCCGTTCATCGTCCAGCAATGCCACCAATACGTTTTATCAGTGCCACCAATCATTGTCATCAGTGCCACCTGTCATTACCCATCGGTGCCACCTGTCACTGCCCATCTGTGCCCATCAGTGCCCACCTATCAGTGCCCATCACTGCCACCTATCAGTGCCACCCATAAGTACCCATCAGTGCCACCCATATGTACCAATCAATGCCACCTAGGAGTGCCCATCAATGCCGCCTATGAGTGCCCATCAGTGCCACCTATCAGTGCTCATCAGTGCCGCATACCAGTGCCACCTATCAGTGCCACCTATCAGTGCCCATCATCAGTGCCCGTCAGTGCCACCTCATTGGTGCCACCCCATTGGTGCCCATCAGTGCCGCCATATCAGTGCCCGTCAGTGCAGCCATATCAGTGCCCGTCATTGAAGAAGAAAACGTACTAATTTACAAAAAAATTTAACAGAAACAAAGAAAAACTTGTTTTTTTTTTTTAATTTTTGGTCTTTTTTATTTGTTGCGCAAAAAATAAAAACCGCAGAGGTGATCAAATACCACCAAAAGAAATCTCTATTTGTGGGAACAAAATGATAAAAAATTTGTTTGGGTACAGTGTAGCACGACCGCGCAATTGTCATTCAAATTGCAACAGCGCTGAGAGCTGAAAATTGGCCTGGGCGGGAAGGTGTCTAAGTGCCTGGTATTGAAGTGGTTAAACAGCATGCCCAGCAGGCACATCTGTTAGTGAAGGAAATTGTTTGCTTGAGCCAGTAAACATGGGGTTAGACTTTAAATATTCTTTAGGAAGCAAATAACCCTAAGCCACGGATATAAACTAAAAACCAAAATATTGATCTACAAACAAGGCACCAGGCAAACTACAACAGTGGGAAAAACTCATAAGTAGCTTGATACATTCAAGGTGGGGAATTGTGTTCCAGTTTTAAACATACAGTAGCTGACCCAGACTCACCCCTGACTTAACAGTTTTTCTTTCATAATTAAGCTTTGGCCAATCTTTGTGATTTTTTTTTCCCCCGAGTCCATCCACTTTCAATTAACACAACAGAAAAAGAACAACAGGACTGTTTGCTGCTCATGAGGTCACTACTTGCTGGGATTATAGAACCAAAGAATCCTGAGAAGCATGTATTGATTGGGTCTGACAGTTCCTGCCACATTAAGCCTCACCACAGCTGTGATATAAAGGCGCTTAGAGCTGTTATCAGAATACCATCCACTATCTTTAAAGATCATCAAAATTGCTTCAAATTGTAGGAGAGTTATTGTCACATAATTTGCTCATTGAATTTCAACAGAGCAAATCGCTTTAATGTTTTAATGCTGGCTTAAGGTAAACACAAATGAATTAAGGATTTATCCTATGAACGCAATCGTGTAAGGTCAATTTACTAAAAAGATAGACTGTGGCACAGACGATCCCTCACTCTCCCATTTCATGTATGCAGTGCTTAATTATACTAGTTTCTGAATTATTTCCAGGAACAGTGATGTCAGTGTCTGTACATTTTTTTAGAGAAAACTGTAACTATGCATCAAGAAGATTAAGTAACATGTGAAAGCCACATGTCATTTAAGTCTAGCAGGGCTAACCCACCTGGGGGCTAAAACATGAAAATATATAAATTATCTATAGGCATCTATAGACACTGGCAGGGTGGAGGCTTTTTATTGGGCAGACTGATCCCTCCAGGGTTAAAGTAATATTTTAATTATTACTGTAGTACTCTACAGGTTCTCACAGGTTACCCAGCAAATAGTACAGGTGTTAAAAGCATTTGGGAAAACAGATTGTGTTGGGTAGCAGTAACATATCACTTTAGGGTGGTTTAAAGTAGTTGTGAATGTCAGTGATAGTAAAAACATTTTTGAATAGGTATATATAACCGGTTAATCAATCCATTTTTAAATTGAAAAGAAAAAGGCCTCTAATGCATTTTTTAGCTTCTGGTACAGGTCATGTGATCGCTGTTGATTCCCGATCAATTCACAGATCTGCTGGTGGGTGGGTATAGGGTTTGATGACAGTGGCTTCCCCTTTAGCCGCTTCTCAACTGCCTTTTGTGATGTCAGATGTGTCTGCCCCACTCTATCCTCCAGCAGGTCTATGAATTGCTCGGGAGGTTACATAGTTACATAGTTAGTCAGGTTGAAAAAATACACAAGTCCATCTAGTTCAACCATAAAAATAAATAAATAATAAATAATATCATACAATCCCATATACCCAATCCTATACCCACAGTTCATCCAGAGGAAGGTGAAAAACCCCAGCTAAGCATGATCCAATTTGCTATAGCAGGGGAAAAAAATCTTTCCTGATCCCCGGAGAGGCAATCAAATTTTCCCTCGATCAACTTTACCTATAAATGTCAGTACCTAGTTATATTATGTACATTTAGGAAAGAATCCAGGCCTTTCTTAAAGCAATCGACTGAGCTGGCCAGAACCACCTCTGGAGGGAATCTATTCCACATTTTCACAGCTCTTACTGTGAAGAAACCTTTTTATATTTGGAGATTAAATCTCTTTTCCTCTAGGCGTAAAGAGTGCCCCCTTGTCCTCTGTGATGACCTTAAAGTGAATAACTCCAAATAACTCCAACACCAAAATCACTATATGGACCCCTTATGTATTTATACCTGTTGATTATATTCCTCCTTAATCTCCTTTTCTCAAAGGAGAATACATTCAGTTCCTCTAATCTTTAATCATAGTTGAGCTCCTCCATGCCTCTTATCAGCTTGGTTGCCCTTCTCTGCACTCTCTCCAGTTCCCTGATATCCTTTTTGAGAACTGGTGCAAAAAGCTGAACTGCATATTCCAGATGAGGTCTTACTTAATGATTTGTACAGGGGGAAAATTATATCTCTCTCTCTGGAGTCCATACCCCTCTTTGCTCACTTTGGAAACTGCAGCTTGGCATTGCACGCTATTATTGAGCTTATGATCTACCAAAACCCCCAGATCCTTCTCCACTATGGATTCCCCCAGTTGTACTCCCCCTAGTATGTATGATGCATTCATATTCTTAGCCCCCAAGTGCATAACTTTACATTTATCAAAATTAAACCTCATCTGCCACATTCTATTTCTAGGGTAGGACCCACTAATTCGGGGTACTTTGTCGCAGTAAGTGGGCTTAGCACTATATGACCATATAGTGTGACCAAACCCCCGTATTTTTTTGAATATGTTCAGGTGTTTTTAACTAGCCTTGCAGGGAATGTCATTCTTGAATGTGTACGCTGTAATATGTTTTGTATTGTACTCATCTGCCACATAGTCGCAAAATTAGACAGTGCATTGAGGTTGGCTTGTAAATTGGAGACATCCTGTAAGGACGTTATTCCACTGAGGTGAAGTGTAGCTGGAGGGAAAGCCACTGGCAGTCAAGGCCGGAGGGATGGCTAGGGGGGATGGTTTACATTCACCACAGAAGATACAGAAGATACAGGCACGCTGTGCGATTGCACAGCGTGCCTGTATCTACGTGCCGGGTGACAAAGCACATAAGCTGACCATGCTAGCATGGATTGGTTAACATGCTTAGCATGGTCAGTTTACTATCAGGAGGAGTGGCACAGGCAGGATCAACCAGGTAATGGAGAAGAACAGCAGGCACTAATAAAATATTAATATGAAAAATCAAGTAGAATTACATCAAAGATGGAGTGATTTTTTTTTTTTTTAGGTTTACAAACACTTCAAGAGCTGAATCATAAAAAAAAAAAAAATTGATAAATATGGCGCCAACAAGAACCTTGCTCAACATATATGGCATAAAATAATTTTAAAAAATGGAAAATAAAATAAAATAAAAAAAAATACAGCTCCCCTTTAACCACTTCAGCACCGGAAGGTTTCACCCCCCTTCCTGACCAGAGCATTTTTGTAATACGGCACTGAGTTGCTTTAAATTGCAATTGCGCAGTCGTGTGACACTGTGCCCAAACAAAATTGATGTCCTCTTTTTCCTACAAATTGAGCTTTCTTTTGGTGGTATTTGATCACCTCTGCGGTTTTTATTTTTTGCGCTATAAACAAAAAAAGAGCAACAATTTTGAAAAAAAAATCACTATATTTTTTACTTTCTGCTATAAAACATATCCAATAAAAAATGTATAAAAATCTAATTTCTTCATCAGTTTAGGCCAATATGTATTCTGCTAAATGTTTTTGGTAAAAAAAATCCCAATAAATGTATACTTATTGGTTTCCACAAAAGTTATCGCATCTACAAACTATGGGATAGATTTATGGACTTTTCATTTTTTTATATTTTTTACTAGTAATGGTGGCGATCAGCGATTTTTAGCAGGACTGCGACCAAGCGGAGGACAAATCTTAAAGCGGGAGTCTGGTGACCAATTTTTTTTTTTTTTTGGTCATTGAGACACGTTTTTAACCCCCCTCCCCTTTGTTAACCCCCAAATAATACTCACATAATAATAATACCCACAGTTTGGGTGTAATATTTCCACCTCTGTCTGTTTTCGTACTGAAAAATAACTTAGAAAATGTGATGCTGGCTGTTTCCATCTTGCTTGTGGGCATGTGAAGCCCACAAGCATTGATTTCCTGGATGCGGTGAACGCTGTTCATTCACAGCTTGTTCACACACATGATCATTATTTCTGAATCTTGGGAAGCCTGACACTAAGCTTCCAGGAGACAGTGCAGCACCGGGGAAAGGCAATAAACATGCCTACTTCCATGGGAGGAGAGACAGGAAGTGCCACAATAAAGTACAATATAAAGGTAATCACAGCGATAAAAAATTTTTTCGTGCAGCATTTGAACATCTATGCAATTAACTGAAGGGGGTAAGATTAAGTTAAAAATTTGAGTGGAACCCCACTTTAAACTAAGTGATTCTAAGTGACGCACCCCAGACCAGGAAGAAACAAACAACGTACAGGTACGTAGTTTCGCGCAGCTGGGCCGCCATGCCACAGTATATGTGCGGTGGGAGGTCCGGAAGCGGTTAAGTGGTATGACCACGCTCAAAAATGTGAAATTTGGAAAAAGTAAGACGCTACTGTGTGCTCAATGATAAACCATAAATTAGTACATACAAAAAAATGCGAACGAATACAATGAAGAATGCATAATAAAAAATAATAAGTCCCATCAAATTAAGTAAAATAATTCTTTAAAAGATTCCAATCACCGTGATGTAAATATTTGTGCACTACTCATCAACTCCTTCTTATAGTGCTCCACCAACCATGTGTGTAAAATGCACACTCCCCAACCATCAATATAACACCAGCCTTCAGATATTATCAACTTCTGATTCTCCAACAATAAACTGGGACGGGAGATCATGTGGTAGTACAGAGGGTTCACCCACCCTGACTTTCCATATACTTTCCTGCATCATCAGATGACGCAAAATTGCAAAATGCATTGAGGCTGCACGTCCGCCATTGTTGATGTCACTTCCGGTTTGTCCTCGGGTTCAGCTTCTGGTCCTTGGAAAGCACAACAGCTTGGAGCGAGTGGCTGAGAATACACTTAAGGCTGTTTATTTTGGTGCTGACTATAGCACTATTAAATGTAAGTGCGCATTTTGTCACCTTTTTTGTACTGGTAAATTTACATTAAAATACTACACTATGAAAAGTTTTATCACTTTCTCCGAGTGTTTTCTTTGATACTTTACGAGAGAGAGGTATCTGGAAAGTCAGGGTGGGTGACCCTTTATACTACCACAAGATCACCCGGTCCCAGTTTATTGTTGGAGAAGTAGGAGCTGATAATATCTGAAGATTGGTGTTATATTGATGGTTGGTGAGTGTGCATTTTACACGCATGGTTGGTGGAGCACTAAAAGAAGGAGTTGATGAATAGTGCACAAATATTTTCATCACGGTGATTGGAATCTTTTCAAGAATTTTTAAAATTTATTTCATGGGACTTATTATTTTTTATTTTGCAATCTTCATTGTATTCTTTCACATTTTTTTTTGTATGGACTAATTTATGGTTTATCATTCAGCACACAGTAGAGCCTTACTTTTGCAAATTTCACATTACAAACACTTTAGGTGACTTTGGGGGAGCATGTACTGACATGTGTGCAGCAAGCTGTTCTTATCTCATGGTGGATGTATATGCACTGGGGAGCACTGTGGCTTATGCTGCTCATAGGGATAGCCCCGCTACCTTCCCTCTTCTGATCAGCTGTAATCTTCTTGAACAGAAGCTTTGAATTTCAAGGAAACTGAATGTTGAAGCGTATATCAAGCAGATCTTCATCATTCACTTGAGGACTGGGCTTAAATTAGACAAACCCTTTGGGCATGCTACTAATGCCACGTACACACGACCGGACTTTCCCACAGAAAAGATCAGACGGAATTATTTCGTCGGACATTCCGATTGTGTGTGGGCTTCATCGGACTTTCTCTTTCTAAAATTCTGACGGACCTAGAAATAGAACATGTTTCAAATCTTTCCGACGGAATCAGTTCCTATCGGGAAAACCACTCGTCTGTATGCTATTCTGATGGACCAAAAACGACGCAAGGGCAGCTATTGGCTACTGGCTGTTGAGCTTCCTTTTTTTCTAGTCCCGTCGTAGGTCATCGCGTTCTAAACGATCGGACTGTGATGTGATCATGTGTAGGCAAGTTCGTTTCAGCGGAACTCTGTCGGAAAGAACGTCGGAGTCTATTCTGATGGAAAGTGCGGTCGTGTGTACGCGGCATTAGAAGAGCGAAAGGACAGGGGCTCCAAAAAGGTTGTATGGGAGCATATAAACATTATACTGCAATGTGGTAGGTTTGAGGATAGAAGAGGTAAAAAGCTAAGAGAAAGGCTCAGTTTTACAATGCAGGCTAGAAAAAGCTAATAAAGATTACTTCCAGATCTGAATTAATCCCCAAAATTAATTAAAGTGCACAGAATGATATAAGAAGGAGAAGAGAACATATAATATAAAGCAAACTTTCTGCAGTCCTTAGCTAGTCATTAAAACCAAACCTTTACCTTGGCAAATAAGTATTGTTGAAAACAATGCATTAACTACTATGAAACAATTTCATATAAGGGCTAGATGCTTGGATGATGTTCAAACTGATGGACATCCTCTTTAAATTGATGCTATGTATCTTTGGATCCTTAGCTCAATATCCTGATGTAGCAACATTATAGTTTGTATCTAGTCTCCCTGCTAAATAGTCCAATGCTTATGCGTCTAGACTTTGGTTGCTTTAATATTGATTTTGCACAAAATCTTAATGGGCTGTAGGAATATTAGTCTTTGTTGTGCTGGTGCAGGCAAAGTGTTGCAATATATCTACCTGGAATTTCTGACAAAGCAGGAAAAGGCTTACAAGGGAAGCATTGGCTGAAAACACTTATCCAGTCAGTTATTTTAAGTAGAACAAACATTGTTACAGGCATGCCCCACTTTTAAGTACACAATGGGGCTTATTTACTAAAGCTTGAAAGTGCAAAATCAGGCTCACTTCTGCATAGAAACCAATGAGCTTCTAACCCCAGCTTGTTCAATTAAGTTTTGGTAATAAAACCTGGAAGCTCGTGGGGTATGCGGTATGCCTGTACTTGGTAAAGAAGGATCACAAATCATACTGAACTTGTATTTAGTTTGAAACCTAACTTTGAATGAGGCCCAATCCCACAATGATGTTAAAACTCTGTAATGTATTGTGTATTTAAAGTTGTGCTGTGTTTTATCTATGGTACATTGAAGTGGTGGGGTGGTGGAACTTCTTTTTATGTAGAATGTAAAGAAGTATGTAAAACACATAATTATTGTCTGTTACATATGACACCATACATGGCAAAGGGCACAGGTTTATATGGGCCATTGGGGTCTAGGAAACTTTTTTAAAACAGACAAACTGATAGCAGCTTTAAAATATATCACTTATAATATATAATAGCTGCTTAAAAATACCCCTACCCAGAAGGATATCTTCTATATTAAATGATGACAAGAAGAGTGCAGCAAATTCAGACAGGTTGTAGCAGTAGTTTACCTGCATTTAGTAATGGGTCATATTTTTCTGGTGAGAACCCTACCTGCCTTATTATATAGACCTTTGGGTGATTGCTGGATTCTGTATGTAATGGCTTATTGACCTACGCAAGTCTAGTGGGTCCTTTCTGGTGAGTGCTTTACTTATGGTTAGAGGCAGCAGGGGGGCATCTGAGAGAACACTAATTTCCAGCTATTTTGGAGGACATACTTCCCGTTCTTTCCTCCCTTCTCCTTGCATTTATATATGATGGGTGAAGGCTTGATATTTACTCTTTGGCCCCGTGGATAGTCCTCTGCAGGATGTGGATGACATTGGATGGCTTATCATCTTTTATTGATCCCTAGCAGTTGGGCTCTTGTATGCTCCTTGCATCCACACATGGGGGATACCTGCCTTCTGGCTGTCCTGGTCTCCCAGATCCGTGCCTGGTGGGGCTGGATGTTACCTTATGCAGTTATTCCCAGTGCAAACAAATTTTATCGTTATACTGCATAGCGACTGGCCTCTCTACTCTGTATCATCCTAATGATGCTGATACTAACTCCTGGAAAACGCATATGCCACGTACACACAATCGGATTTTCTGCCAACAAATGTTTTTAGCGCTGGTTATTGTATATAGCAGTAGTACATTCCATGGGTGTCTGCAGAACTTTTTTCGGGGGGGGGGCATCATTTTAAGGTCACCCATGCTCTGCCCCTTTTTGACAATGTCATGAAGGGGAGGGGCTTAGTCATCATATAAAGCACAGGTATGCAAAGGTTTGAGAAACCTGATGCAAAAGCTTAATAGAAGGATCAAGCTGTCATTGTCTAAGTAGCAATTTCTAATCAGTTTTTAACCCCTACCCTGGCATGTCCCTAAGTCCACCCCTAAACACGCCATCGTAAATTATCTAATAAAATTTGAAATTACATTTGAAAATTTTTTATGCAGAATTAAGGTCCAAAAATAAATATTAACAACAACTTTAACAATATTAACATAAAGCATAGCAGTGCCCATCAGTGCAGCCTCATCAGTGTCCATCAGCGCAGCCTCATCAGTGCCCATCAGTGCAGCCCTATCAGTGTACCTTATCAGTTCTGCCTCATCAGTGGCCATCAGTGCCGCCTCATCAGTGCCCATCATTTTAGCCTATCAGTGACGATCAGTGCAGCCTAACATTGACCATCAGTGCAGCCTATCAGTGCTCATCAGTGCAGCATACCATTGCCCATCCGTGCAGCCTACCATTGCCCATCAGTGCAGTGTATCAGTGCCCATCAGCACAGCGTATTATTGCCCATCAGTGCAACGTATCAGTGCCCATCAGCACAGCGTATTATTGCCCATCAGTGCAGGATATCATTGCCCATCAGTGCAGCGTATCATTGCCCATCAGTGCAGCGTATAATTGCCCATCAGTGCAGCCTATCAGTGCCCACCAGTGCAGCATGTCTCTGCCCATCAGTGCAGCGTATCATTACCAATCAGTGCAGCATGTCATTGCCCATCAGTGCAGCGTATTAGTGCCCATCAGTGCAGCGTACCATTGCCCATCAGTGCAGCATATTATTGTCCATCAATGCAGCTCAACATTGTCCATCAGTGCAGCGTATCATTGCTCATCAGTGCAGCGAATCATTGCCCATCAGTGCAGCGGATCATTGCCCATCAGTGCAGCATATCATTGCCCATACACGCAGCATATCATTGCCCATAAATGCAGCATATCATTGCCCATCAATGCAGCATATCATTGCCCATACATGCAGCATATCAGTACCCATCAATACAGCCTATCATGCCAGAAATGCATCAGGGAGGAATCAGGAGGATCTGCCAGCCGGATGACACAGAGCGGGGTTCTCCTGCTGAGACGGGGCTTGTATATGAATAGCTGTCGCAAGTCCTGCCTCCTAGACCAGCTACTCTAATAGACAGCACACTGTTCCAATGCCGGTCTAGGAGGCGGGACATTGTTTGACAGGCTACTCTGATGGCCACACCGCTTCTGCCAGAAGCTATAGTGCAGCTGCTCCAGAGCTTAGTAAATGAGGAGAAGCACTACTGACTTCCATCATCCAATCATGTGCAAGCAAATATGCTGTTTTTTTTTTCCTTGCACATGATTGGGTATTCTTTGGAAAGTGAAGCCCTACCTCATTTACTAAGCTCTGGAGCAACTGCCCTTGCAGAGGGCAACTGCACTTTGCAAAGTGCACAGTCTTTTTTGCCTATAACAAATCAACCCCATTGTGTTTTTCAAGGTCCTACCCAACAATCTGTCTATCCAATCTGCAACATTCATGGCCTTGATAATGTATTTACCCGTTTTTCCATCTTATAACAGAATGTCCTACTGCTACATACAACCATCCAATAACCAGGGCTAAAAAGTGAAAAACTTTTTACACTCCCCTTCACAATAATATAGCAAAATAAATTGAATCAAATCAAGTATATTAATTACTTTGCAGAGTGACCAGTATATTTAACTTTAAGAAACCAAGAAAAGAAGTGTGCCCCAAGGGGGATAATATGGGCAGTGTATCACCGGGGAATGGATGGATGGTGCAGGCGTGAAATACACAATTGTTGTTGAAAGTTTTATAACAAAAGTTTATTGAGTAGAAAAATATACACACAGGTCTATAATATAAAATCACATGAGCAGAAGAGACAAAGAACAGTAGTAATCAAACTGCTAACGTGCTTTGGTATATATAACCCCAGTAAATTCAAAGATGACCTGCTGGGGTGAAAATACGGCAGCACATGATACTCTACATGTTTCGGAAAATAAAGAGGTTCTATCCCCTCTATATGGTGTATTTCCTTCTTCAGGAGTTTCAGGGAAGCAGTTTTGATATTTTTCTAGAAAAAAGAAAAGGGGATATATGTGTATATAGGTATAAGTCAGTCACTGTATTTAGCACCAACATAGGGTATAAAACCATTATGTCTAAGAGTATGAGAGACTGTTTAAATTACAGACAAGACATGAGGACAGAGCAAAATCTCAGACTAAGCAAACATATCTATACAAAAGTACTCACGAAGCATATGACTCTTCAGCATATATACTGTACACAGGTATACCAAGAGAAGGACTCCCACTTCCTAGGGTTCGGAAGATTACATCACTTGGTTAGGGATCCAAATACTGGATATAATTTGATGGATGGAGACCAGGAAGGAGAGTATGGGGGGATTTGCAGATTCTGGCCTTGACAAAGATCCCTACAGGGACGGCAAGCCAGGGCTCACAAGAGCCACCACTGCTGAGCGGACTATACACACACCTGCAGAGTCAGAGACAAGGAAGAGGGGGGTGTTTTAAGAGATATGTATCCCATACTAGAGACATTGGGCTAATAAAGCCTTAATATTAGGTGTCATTTCACAGCACAGTGTATGGAACACTGAGGCATGTTTGTGACAAACACAGTTAGGATTGACATACCTGGTCTCTGATGTTTCAGTGTAAACAACTCCTGCAGGGAAGGAACGCTCCTCTCGGCTGTGTAGCAGAGAAGAGTGTGTGTGAGGCCGGTACTAAGTACTCTATCTGGTGGGGGGTGTGACACTTGCAGGCCAATCATTGACTTGCAGGGCGGGGTAGACTTAGGTGGCGGCGATACAGCTGATTGTCAAACCGACCGGAGCATAATGTGCGGAGGAGACATCAGCTGTATGCAGATATGTTGTGATAGCCGCCCACTGTAGCTCCTCGGCCTGGGCGACGGCCGACGCCACCGCGTCATAGGACGCGGTGACGTCACTCGTCAACAGAGGCCGCCGACACGGAGAGAGAGCAGCCTGATGGGGTGAGAATGGAAAATCCCCAGTGCGCAGGCGCGAGACAGGACGTCGAAGAGATGCCGGCGAGCCATCCCCAAGGGCACATTGATCAAAGCCACATCTGTGAATACAATAGTTTCATTGGTGTGGTTGTTTTTAGGGGAATTTGAATTTAACCTATTCCGGACTGTTCAGAGGTGGGAGCTCCATCTTTACAAAACATTCCTGGAAAAACACATGCATATATAAATTTTCTTAATATTACAGTACAGATATATATATATAAGCTGGACAACAAGATTTCTATACTGGTTAATCTCGTGAGCACATTCTATTTTTTATCATGGGAACAATTAATTATCTGGTAGACACATCAATGTGGACCTAATGTAAAGGCAAATAGGAGACATGAAAAAAGTAGTAATAAGACTAGAGTGACAGGGTGAGGGATAAGAGCGGCAGCCCAGCATATGTAATCTGCATTGGGCATAAGACTATTGAAATAAAATAAAATAAAGAACAAAAAGATAAAAAATTACTTAATACATAAGCATAAGAGATTCAGGATATTAGGTGCTTGGGTGGAAGATAGGACAGAATGACTTGATGTGACGAGCCATTGTCCTATAATTCCTTGTCATAACCACCTGTGGAGAAGCCAGGAAGGAAGGGTTTCAGATTAAACGCCTCATTCAAGCCCGGTGGCATTGTCGCATTAATATTGGATATCCAGCGGAGTTCCCGCTGTAGGAGGATCTTGTTAAAGTCCCCTCCTCGGGAACTCGGATGTAGCCAATCCAAAATTAGTACTGAGACTTTGGGACACGTGCCTATGACGCGGTGGCGTCGGCCGTCGCCCAGGCCGAGGAGCTACAGTGGGCGGCTATCACAACATATCTGCATACAGCTGATGTCTCCTCCGCACATTATGCCCCCCTCGGTTTGACAATCAGCTGTATCGCCGCCACCTAAGTCTAGACCGCCCTGCAAGTCAATGATTGGCCTGCAAGTGTCACACCCCACACCAGATAGAGTACTTAGTACCGGCCTCACACACACTCTTCTCTGCTACACAGCCGAGAGGAGCGTTCCTTCCCTGCAGGAGTTGTTTACACTGAAACATCAGAGACCAGGTATGTCAATCCTAACTGTGTTTGTCACAAACATGCCTCAGTGTTCCATACACTGTGCTGTGAAATGACACTTAATATTAAGGCTTTATTAGCCCAATGTCTCTAGTATGGGATACATATCTCTTAAAACACCCCCCTCTTCCTTGTCTCTGACTCTGCAGGTGTGTGTATAGTCCACTCAGCAGTGGTGGCTCTTGTGAGCCCTGGCTTGCCGTCCCTGTAGGGATCTTTGTCAAGGCCAGAATCTGCAAATCCCCCCATACTCTCCTCCCTGGTCTCCATCCATCAAATTATATCCAGTATTTGGATCCCTAACCAAGTGATGTAATCTTCCGAACCCTAGGAAGTGGGAGTCCTTCTCTTGGTATACCTGTGTACAGTATATATGCTGAAGAGTCATATGCTTCGTGAGTACTTTTGCATAGATATGTTTGCTTAGTCTGAGATTTTGCTCTGTCCTCATGTCTTGTCTGTAATTTAAACAGTCTCTCATACTCTTAGACATAATGGTTTTATACCCTATGTTGGTGCTAAATACAGTGACTGACTTATACCTATATACACATATATCCCCTTTTCTTTTTTCTAGAAAAATATCAAAACTGCTTCCCTGAAACTCCTGAAGAAGGAAATACACCATATAGAGGGGATAGAACCTCTTTATTTTCCGAAACATGTAGAGTATCATGTTCTGCCGTATTTTCACCCCAGCAGGTCATCTTTGAATTTACTGGGGTTATATATACCAAAGCACGTTAGCAGTTTGATTACTACTGTTCTTTGTCTCTTCTGCTCATGTGATTTTATATTATAGACCTGTGTGTATATTTTTCTACTCAATAAACTTTTGTTATAAAACTTTCAACAACAATTGTGTATTTCACGCCTGCACCATCTATCCATTCCCCGGTGATACACTGCCCATATTATCCCCCTTGGGGCACACTTCTTTTCTTGATTTCTTTCCGTATTTGGGATGTGGCAGTGATCCCCGGGCAAGCTCAAATATTGGTTCCCTTCCGAATTGTTGTTTCAGTATATTTAACTTTAGTAAATCAACCCCATTGTCAACAATAAAAATTAGGGTCTAAGCTGTAAGACTGATGCTGTTACTGTTTTTATGTTCAAGTAGTCTTTATAGAAGTATTGAACAAGTACAGAGGAAGGAAACAAGAAAAAAGGGGGTAGGTAGGATGAGTTCACAGTTATATAAAGGACATTTAGCGAGTTTACAATACTCATACAGTACTTAAGTAAGGTTTTATAGTGGACCTAAGGGGGTACATGTTCTATAATGAGCTTTCGCTAAAAACGTGAACTCAGGAGATGACAGGGTAGGGAGGGAGGTAGGGGGGAAGGGAAGGGGGAGGGAAGGGAGAAGAACATGTGGGGGTTAGGTTATGGATATAACAACAAGAGCTAAGCAATATATCAATCTAAACAACTTTTATACAATGTACGAAAGTATCATTTGGGCTTCAGCTGTTATTGTTTTTGATGTTGCTACCCAGAGGCGGCTCTTTAATTAGGCAAATTAGGCGATCGCTTAAGGCCTCGCGCTTATAGGGGCCTCGCGATCGCCCAATTTGCCTACTGAAGGAAGGAGAGCACTGGCGTAAAGTGGGCAGCCGGTGGACCCGCGCTGTCCCTGGGTCCGATGCCATAGCCAGCTGCGGGTGGCGGGACATTACTGGCAGCACTGCTTGCCTGCACTGAACAGTGAGGGGGATTGCTGCAGTGGGGAACAATTACAGGAACCATGCCCCGTATCTGTGTCCGTCCAGCAGCTAAAATCTCTAAGACCCGCCCCCCCCTTCACCGTTGGACGGACACAGATACAAGGAAGGCAAGGCACCATGGTTCCTGAATTGCTCCCTGACAGCCTCGTCTCGGTCAAAGCCTCATGTCAGGCGGAGTTTTCCTCTCTGCCTGACACATCACATCAAGTGCTGCCTCGTGCTGATACAGAGAACAGGACCTGCGGGTGGAGGTAGCAGGACTCGGGAGCCCTGGAAGAAGTACACATACCACGGTGAGTAGAGGGCTGTGTATGATAGAGGCGGAGGCTGGGCGGGACTATGGGACTACAATCTCCAGCATGTCTATGGAGGAGGAGCACTTATTGTGAGGCTGGAGGTGAAAGCATCGTATATCAGTCCCACTTGCAGTGTAGGTGAGATCACATGTGTCTGGAAGGCAGGAGGAGGAGCTCAGAACAACCTGATATTTATCTGCAATCAGTGGTGGCTGGTGTTTTCTTTGCGGGGGGGGCGCGGCAAACAGCCCACCCCCGCCAGGTCGCGGACGGCACAGAGACCCCCCAGGTCACGGGCGGCACCCCCCCATCGGTCAGGTTAGTTGGTCAGGGCTTACTTACCCCATCTAGGGAGCATCTCATCCCGCTGTTCCCCAGTGTCTCCTCCCACCTCTTCCTGGCAGCCAATCAGATCTCATCTCAGTTTGGCCAATCGAGTGACGGGTCTCATGACCCGCTTCCTGATTGGCCAGGAGGAGGATCAGTGTGAGAATAGCGAATATTCATTCACTATTCTCACACAAATGGGTGGGCTTGGAGCGCAATGCTCTGCGCCCCAAGACCACCTTTTCTTGAAGCCTATTAGAGCCTCCAGCTCTAATCATGTGCTTAAAAAAAAAAAAAAAAAACCCCATTGAAATTCATGCATTCAGTGCCCTGTATGTAGATCAGGGGGCCGGGCACATAGATAGGGGGGCGGTGCCCATGAGCCCCTAATGGACGGGCTGCCACTGTCTACGATCCTACAGTGGTACAACACTGCCCACCTATCCTAAATATCACGTCAGCCCCTCTTCTCCTTCTACCTACACTCCCCTCTATCCCCCCTCCCTCTGACCTCTAACCCTCCTATCCCCCCCCATTATTTCTATCACCCCTCCCTTTCTCTTCTCTCCTCCCTCCCTCCCTCCTTTCTCTCCCCCTCCCTCTCTCTATTATCCCCCCACCCATGTCCTCTCTCCTCCCTCCCCATTTTCTTCCCCTCTGTCCTTTCTGCCTCCCTCCCCCTGTCTACTCTCTCCTCTCCCCCTCCCTCTCTCTATCATCCCCCCACCCATGTCCTCTCTCCTCCCTCTCTGTTTTCTTCCTCTCTGTCCTTTCTGCCTCCCTCCCCCTGTCCACTCTCTCCTCTCCCCTTCCCCCTCCCTCTTTCTATCCTCACCCCCTCTATCCACTCTCTCTCCCCCTCCCTCTCTCTCTCTATGTATCCCCTCCCCCTCCCTCTGTCCACATTCTCCTCTCCCCCCTCCATCCTCTTTCCCTTCCCCCCCTCTCTTTGCCCCCCCCCCATTCTCTCTCTACCCTTTCTCCCTCCCTCCCTCTCTCTGTCCTTCCCCTTTGTCCCCCCCTTCTCTCTTTTCTCTCCCCTCCCTCTGTCCGCTCTCTTCTCTCCCCTCTCTCTATCCTGCCCCCCTCCCTCTATCTTCTCTCCCTCTCCCTCTCTCTTTCTCTCTCTGCCCCCCCCCCCATTCTCTCTCCCTCAATCTCTGTCCTCTCTCCCTTCCTTCTCTGCCCCCCTGCTCTCTCCCCCGTCCTTTCTCCCCATTCCCTCTCTATGTTCTCTCTCCCCCTCCTTCTGTCTTCTTTTCCCTAACCATATCCTCTCTACTCCCCTACCTCTGTCCTCTCCCCCTCCCTCCTCCTCCTCCTCCAGGGTCATGAATTGTGTAAAGACCGCAGACCTCTACACCGAAAGCATGGGGTCTCATGGGCACTATGAACAGCGAAGTCCAGAGAGGTGGCCAGGATACTTGGAGTTCGTTTTTTATGAAAACGTGAACTTACCCTTTAAGCCTTCCAAACTATCTCAGGGCATAAAAGAGACCCTATAGGTGCTGCATTCCTCTAACCTACCTGATAGGAACATTCAGGAGACCTGAGTCCCCACAAACTCTATCATTTACAGATCTAGGCCAGCCAGAGGAAGTGGTAAGGCTCCAATGGTTGTTATTGGCTTATAACTTTGATGGATGGCCTGCTTTACCAGTAGGTTGGAGAGGGCAGACCCAAGCATTCTACAACAGTGGCTGATAAAGATTTGCATATTGAAGCGCCCAAGGTTTAGGGGTTCAAAGGTATGTGCCCTTTAAACTGCCAACAACAGATTGGACATGGGAACCTGTGGGTGATGTCACCGCTCCAGGCTTTACCATCTATTGCCAAGCGCTCTCTCCTCTCCCGTCCCCTGCAGCCACCAATGACTGACACAGGGGATCATGTGACCAGACCAGAGCTAAAAGTCTACAGGTTAGGGGGCACAAATTACTTGCCTTGCCCCAGGCGCTGACAACCCATGCTATGCCACTGGTGGGGAGAGCCCAGCATTGGGAAGAAGGGTGGCGCTGCCACCTTGAGCTGTCTGTTATCTCTTTGTGCCGCTCACAAATGGCAATCTGCTGACAAGACACACCCAGCGGAGAGCAGAGCACAGCCTTGGAAAGGGAGGGACGGTCTGGGTGAGCTTGATGGTGTGATATGATCAAAAACCATACTGAAATCCTTGAGGACTGGCCATGGATGGATTGCCATCAGTTCATTTTACAATGTACATTGCAATGTAGTATTAAATTTTTATTGCTTTAATTATTCTTCCTATTATGGGCATAAGAGGGCCTCATGTCTAATTTTTGCCTAAGGCCTCACAAAGCCTAGAGCCGCCCCTGTTGCTACCTTTGGCAATTTTCAGCCATGTCAGAGTCACTTTAAAGAAAGACAAGGAATGTAATAAAAATAATAATGATAGTAATAATAATAAGTATTATTATTATTCAGGATTTATATAGCAACGACATGCACAGAGGTGTGCAACATGAGGGCAGACAATACAGGTACTACAATTCATTACAAGAGGAACCAGAGGTCCGTGCTCGTTAGAGCTTATCATATAGGAGGGAGGGTCAAGTGATACAAAAGGTAATAACTGTGGGGGATGAGCTGATAGGGAAAATAAAAGTACAGTTGTTAGGTGTGGGCAGAATAGGCTTCTCTGAAGAGAATGGTTTTTAGGGGTCATCTAAAAGTGGACAAAGTAGGAGATGGTCAGACAGATTGGGTTAGGGAGTTCCAGAGGATGGAGACAAAAATTATAGACAAAAATGAAAGGTAAATAAAGTGAATATACAATACACATATTCAATTTATAAAATGTATTATTTCAAATTTTTATGCCATCTAAACTTCAATAATAATCATTTTAAAAATCAGATAATATAGGCCCTCTAAAAGCAAAGGCTTGGATGTTAGCTCGTAATCTGGGGAGAGTATAAATATTTGGGAGTGATCTTGGAAAGTTCTCTTATCTCCCAGGCTCTGCCTGGTAAGAAGGTAGGTCCTATGGTTCTTGTTTTCCCAGGCCTGCTGTCCTTCCAGGCTTGCTCTGGTGCTTACATAATAAAGTAGGAATACAGCTCAGCGCAGCCATGGATTCTTTATTTTTCCCAATGGCGGCCCTGGGTCCTTACTGCTACACAAAAAAGCACTTACATAATGATGTCTGAGCCACATAATCACATTGCCCAAGGAGTGGGTCTATGACAGTTTAGGCACAGACGATCAAAAAAAAGTGGGTTGAATAATGTTGGCTGTCATTGAACCGAGAAGACTGGGGACATCTAGTGATAGTAGGGGAGGAATACATAGGGAATGTTTTTCCTATGGCTAACTGAATATACACATTTTGAGTAGCAATCTTTTGAAAACACATAGGGGTTGTTTTACTAAAGGAAAATAGACTGTGCACTTTGCAAGTGCAGTTGCTCCAGAGTAAATGAGGCGAAGCTTCATTTTGCAAAGAATACCCAATCACATGCAAGAATGATAAAAAAAACAGCATTTTTGCTTGCTCATGATTGGATGATGGAAGTCAGCAGAGCTTTACCATATTTACTAAGCTCTGAAGTAGCTACACAACTGCACTTGCAAAGTGCACAGTCTATTTGCATTTAGTAAATCAACCCTTAAGTTCATGGATCATTTCACCATGCCTCAGAAGGAAATTAGGTATCACCTACATTTTTACTTTCCTTCTACTACCCATGGCTAAAATGGTACAACGCTGTACTGAAATCTAATGATAAAAAGGACTGGGGGAGGGGGCTCTGCATTGAATGGCAGCTCTGTGGTGAATATTGCAGTAAAGGATGTTTTTTTATTTTTACTATTACTTGACTTCTTAATTGTAATTTTTAGCTGGAGTCTTTAAATAAGTCAGTTACTATGCTTAAATTACAATACTCCTAATTTTAAAATGTAATAATTGCAAACATTCTTTCTTTACTGGCTATGGCTAGTGTAAAGTCTTTCTTCTATCACCTGAAATATAAAGTATTGAAATGTAGTTTTTCTTCATGGATCATTTCATCATGCCTAAGAAGGAAATTGAGTATCACCTACATGTTTACTTTCCTTCTACTACCCATGGCTAAAATGGCACAACACTGTACTGAAATCTAGTGATAAAAAGGACATACTGTGGGGGGCAGCTCTGTATTGAAGGTAAATATTGAAGCAAAGGCTGCTTTTTCATTCTTACTATTACTTGTCTATTGAATTGTAATTTTTATCTGGAGTTCAGCTTTAAATAAGTCAGTTACTATGATTAGATTACAATACCCCAAATTTAAAATTGAATAATTGCAAACATTCTCTCTTTACTGGCCATGGCTAGTGTGAAGTCTTTCTTCAATCACCTGAAATACAAAGTATTGAAATGTAGTTCTATTTGCAACAACAGGACCAGTTTAGTTTAGAATAAAAGCAGGCTTTATTTACATTGGAACAATATAACCTGATTCTTGTCAAATAAACTCATTTATGATACAATTATGGAGTGCTTAGGGGTTAGGTAAGGTATCAATGCAAGCTCCATGCCTTCATTGTCAGAGAGAAAGACATTTCAAATTGTTACGATGCTGTTGACTTCCTGAATTTTCCCCAAATGAAATCAGATCAAGAATTACCGATGCCCTGGGCACTTTTGTCCTCTTGTTTGATTATTCTTACACGACTTCCTGAACAGAGAAGAAAACAAAGGCTCTATGTTGTAGACTGCTAGAGTGTAAGGCAATGCTGGTGACTTCATTGAAACTAAAGTATGGGAACTAAAATCTTAACTTGGAAGGAAAGTCTCATCAAATCCTCATTTATGCTTTTAAGTTTTTTTTTCCCCATTTAAATTTCAATATCATTTTAATTAAGTATTCACCAACTTTGCAAAATTTGTGGGGTTAAATATTGTAGATCACATGTCTTGATTTTAATTATTATTAGTACGCTAATACTTATGTCAAGAAATATTATGATGAATAAAAGAAAAAAAGCCAGGGCACATTGGCTTATGGTTTTATTATAGATTACCTATATTTACGAAATGTTTACATATTCTTAGTAGTGTAATATTAACCATTGATAACATTCCTAGAAATAGTATTTTTCACAATTCTTTAATTAAAGTGTATGTATACTTTTAATATGTTTAATATCAAGCCTCAGCGTATACAGTTGGGTTTCCTTTTTAAGCTTTATTTTCTTTATTTCCACTTGGTGATGCAACCAGTAACATACTTCTCTTCTTAATCCTCTACGATATATATATATTATATATATATATATATATATATATATATATATATATATATATATATATATATATATATATATATATATATATATATATATATATATATATATATATATATATATATATATATATATATATATATATATATATATATATATATATATATATATATATATATATATATATATATATATATATATATATATATATACTGTATGGAGGAGCAACAAGACCACCCTTGGACAGCAACATTTCAACCTGATGAGAGGGTTTTAGATTTGCTAGTAAATTTAGATTTACTTTACATAGGTGACTAACAAATTTAAGCCTAAGATTGGTAACCCTTTTTAAGCAGTTACAGAAACAGTCGGGTTGATTTAACCACTTGAGCCCCGGACCATTATGCAGCCTAAGGACCAGAGGTCTTTTTCCAATTTGGCACTGCGTCGCTTTAACTGCTAATTGCGCGGTCATGCAATGCTGTACCCAAACGAAATTTGCGTCCTTTTCTTCCCACAAATAGAGCTTTCTTTTGATGGTATTTGATCACCTCTGCGGTTTTTATTTTTTGCGCTATAAACGGAAAAAGACCGAAAATTTTGAAAAAAAATGATATTTTCTACTTTTTGTTATAAAAAAAATCCAATAAACTAAATTTTAGTCATACATTTAGGCCAAAATGTATTCGGCCACATGTCTTTGGTAAAAAAAATGTCAATAAGCGTATATTTATTGGTTTGCGCAAAAGTTATAGCGTCTACAAACTAGGGTACATTTTCTGGAATTTACACAGCTTTTAGTTTATGACTGCCTATGTCATTTCTTGAGGTGCTAAAATGGCAGGGCAGTACAAAACCCCCCCAAATGACCCCATTTTGGAAAGTAGACACCCCAAGGAAATTGCTGAGAGGCATGTTGAACCCATTGAATATTTATTTTTTTTGTCCCAAGTGATTGAAAAATGACAAAAAAAAAAAAAAAAAAAATATTTACAAAAAGTCGTCACTAAATGATATATTGCTCACACAGGCCATGGGCCTATGTGGAATTGCACCCCAAAATACATTTAGCTGCTTCTCCTGAGTATGGGGATACCACATGTGTGGGACTTTTTGGGAGCCTAGCCGCGTACGGGGCCCCGAAAACCAATCACCGCCTTCAGGATTTCTAAGGGTGTAAATTTTTGCTTTCACTCTTCACTGCCTATCACAGTTTCGGAGGCCATGGAATGCCCAGGTGGCACAAAACCCCCCAAAATGACCCCATTTTGGAAAGTAGACACCCCAAGCTATTTGCTGAGAGGCATATTGAGTCCATGGAATATTTTATATTTTGACACAAGTTGCGGGAAAGTGACACTTTTTTTTTTTTTTTTTTTTTTTTTCATAAAGTTGTCACTAAATGATATATTGCTCACACAGGCCATGGGCATATGTGGAATTGCACCCCAAAATACATTTAGCTGCTTCTCCTGAGTATGGGGATACCACATGTGTGGGACTTTTTGGGAGCCTAGCCGCGTACTGGACCCCGAAAACCAATCACTGCCTTCAGGATTTCTAAGGGTGAAAATTTTTGATTTCACTCTTTACTGCCTATCACAGTTTCGGAGGCCATGGAATGCCCAGGTGGCACAAAACCCCCCCAAATGACCCCATTTTGGAAAGTAGACACCCCAAGCTATTTGCTGAAAGGCATGGTGAGTATTTTGCAGCTCTCATTTGTTTTTGAAAATGAAGAAAGACAAGAAAAAACATTTTTTTTTTTCTTTTTTCAATTTTCAAAACTTTGTGACAAAAAGTGAGGTCTGCAAAATACTCACTATACCTCTCAGCAAATAGCTTGGGGTGTCTACTTTCCAAAATGGGGTCATTTGGGGGGGTTTTGTGCCACCTGGGCATTCCATGGCCTCCGAAACTGTGATAGGCAGTGAAGAGTGAAATCAAACATTCACGCCCTTAGAAAGCCTGAAGGCGGTGCTTGGTTTTCGGGGTCCCGTACGCGGCTAGGCTCCCAAAAAGTCTCACACATGTGGTATCCCCGTACTCAGGAGAAGCAGCAGAATGTATTTTGGGGTGTAATTTCACATATTTCCATGGCATGTTTGAGCAATATATCATTTAGTGACAACTTTGTGCAAAAAAAAAAAAAAAAAAAAAAAAATTTGTCTCTTTCCCGCAACTTGTGTCGCAATATAAAATATTCCATGGACTCGACATGCCTCTCAGCAAATAGCTTGGGGTGTCTACTTTCCAAAATGGGGTCATTTGGGGGGGTTTTGAACTGTCCTGGCATTTTATGCACAACATTTAGAAGCTTATGTCACACATCACCCACTCTTCTAACCACTTGAAGACAAAGCCCTTTCTGACACTTATTGTTTACATGAAAAAGTTTTTTTTTTTTGCAAAAAAATTACTTTGAACCCCCAAACATTATATATTTTTTTAAAGCAAATGCCCTACAGATTAAAATGGTGGGTGTTTCATTTTTTTTTTTTCACACAGTAATTGCGCAGCGATTTTTCAAACGCATTTTTTGGGGAAAAAACACACTTTTTTTAATTTTAATGCACTAAAACACGCTATATTGCCCAAATGTTTGATGAAATAAAAAAGATGATCTTAGGCCGAGTACATGGATACCAAACATGACATGCTTTAAAATTGCGCACAAACATGCAGTGGCAACAAAATAAATACATGTTTAAAAGCCTTCAAAAGCCTTTACAGGTTACCACTTTAGATTTACAGAGGAGGTCTACTGGAAAAATTACTGCACTCGATCTGGCCTTCGCGGTGATACCTCACATGCATGGTGCAATTGCTGTTTACGTTTGACGACAGACCGCCGCTTGCGTTCGCCTTAGCGCGAGAGCAGGGGGCGACAGGGGTGTTTTTTTTTTTTTTTTTTTTTTCTTTATTATTTTTTTGCTTTTTTAATCTTACTTTTAAACTGTTCCTTTCATATTTTTTTTTTTTTAATCATTTTTATTGTTATCTCGGGGAATGTAAATATCCCCTATGATAGCAATAGGTAGTGACAGGTACTCTTTTTTGAAAAAATTGTGGTCTATTAGACCCTAGATCTCTCCTCTGCCCTCAAAGCATCTGACCACACCAAGATCGGTGTGATAAAATGCTTCCCCAATTTCCCAATGGCGCTATTTACATCCGGCGAAATCTAAGTCATGAAATACTCGTAGCTTCCGGTTTCTTAGGCCATAGAGATGTTTGGAGCCACTCTGGTCTCTGATCAGCTCTATGGTCAGCTGGCTGAATCACCGGCTGCGTTCTCAGGTTCCCTGTTGAGACAGGAGAGCCAGAGAAAAACACGGAAGACGGTGGGGGGGGGGCATTCCCTCCCACGGCTTGTAAAAGCAGTCTAGAGGCTAATTAGCCGCTAGGATTGCTTTTACATGAAAGCCGACCGCTGGCTGAAAAGAATGATACCAAGATGATACCTAAACCTGCAGGCATCATTCTGGTATAACCACTCAAAGTCGTGAATGGCGTACCTGAAGACAAAAAAATGGTTAACAATGGTTAACAATAAAGCACAGTAAAGTGTAAATAATTACACACCTGAAAAACAAACATGATAAAACATAATAACAATAACAATAACAATAACAATAAAACATTGCAGAATAGAATACAGTAAAAAAGAGCAGAACAATAGAGAGAGAGAATAGAGAGAGAGAGAACAATAAAACAACAACTATTTTTTTTTATTTCTTATTTTTTTTTTTTTTTACACTTTTTTTGTAACTAACTTTTATAACGGTAACCGGTTCCAGGTTCGGGTCTCTCAAAATGCGATGGCATCTTGGGAGACCCTGTGAAAGTGTGCCTAGTCTGTGCAATGCTGTACCCTACGCTAATACTCAACTAGTGAATGGTAGCGTTCAAAACATTCACCAATGCAAAGACCAGGATTGTCAGGACAGGAGGGACAATAATAGCGGGTGTCACGCCTATATCCGCGCTTGCTGCAGACACGACATCTTTTTTGGGGGGGTTCGTTGGGTAGGGGTACTTGGGAGGACATAAAGAAAATGCCTCTCATGCAGCCGACTGCATTTGGTTGGGGATGTGAATGGGGGAAGTACGGGCGCTGCAGAAGCGGTGGGTTCCCAATTAGGATTGGCGAATGCAGCAGGAAGGGCACTATGGGCACGACGGGCCTGTGTTTGTCTTCTTGGTGGCAGTGGGACACTACTTGTGCTTGCCACCTCACCAGCTTGAACTGCACTTATGGGACTCGCCACGTCACCACGTGTTACTGCAGTGCTGGTTTGACTACGACCGGGGTGTACTAGGCCGCTGGCGCTTGCCAGTTCACCAAAACGCTACCAAAAAACTGTTAGCGATCGCAGGGATCAGGCCTGACTCTGCGAACGCTGCAATTATGCGTTTAGTGTTTTGTAAGTGACAGTGATCGATCGATACTGCACTTGGGTGGGCTGGGCCGGGCCGGGCGGAGGGGCAAAACGCAGGTGCTAGCAGGTATCTGGGCTGATCCCGCTAACACTGCGTTTTTGAGAACCCTAAACTGCTGGTGACGCTAGTATAGATCTGATCGGATCAGATATTGATGCGATCAGATACTATACCACTAAGGGAGGTGTACAGTGCGTGCGTGGGTGTTAGCGGTACTGGCGCTAATCTGACGCTGCCTGGGGCTGGTGCTTGCCAGTTCACCAAAACGCTACAAAAAAAACTGTTAGCGATCGCAGGGATCAGGCCTGACTCTGCGAACGCTGCAGTTATGCGTTTAGTGTTTTGTAAGTGACAGTGATCGATCGATACTGCACTTGGGTGGACTGGGCTGGGCCGGGCGGAGGGGCAAAACGCAGGTGCTAGCAGGTATCTGGGCTGATTCCGCTAACACTGCGTTTTTGGGAACCCTAAACTGCTGGGGACGCTAGTATAGATCTGATCGGATCAGATATTGATCCGTTCAGATACTATACCACTAAGGGAGGTGTATGGTGCGTGCGTGGGTGTTAGCGGTACTGGCGCTAACCTGACGCTGCCTGGGGCTGGCGCTTGCCAGTTTACCAAAATGCTACCAAAAAAACTGTTAGCGATCGCAGGGATCAGGCCTGACTCTGCGAACGCTGCAGTTATGCGTTTAGTGCCTTGTAAGTGACAGTGATCGATCAATACTGCACTTGGGTGGGCTGGGCGGAGGCACAAAACGCAGGTGCTAGCAGGTATCTGGGCTGATCCCGCTAACACTGCGTTTTTGGGAACCCTAAACTGCTGGGGACGCAAGGATAGATCTGATCGGATCAGATATTGATGCGTTCAGATACTATACCACTAAGGGAGGCGTATGCTGCGTGCGTGGGTGTTAGCGGTACTGGCGCTAATCTGACGCTGCCTGGGGCGACGCATATCACCGCCGGGCGATCGGGGGGCTAAACCTTTATTCGGTAATAAACGGCGGGTGCCCTGACACTATAAAAAATAAATGAACTAACCAGCGTCAACCGTAACGGTTATACGGTGATCAGTGGTGAAAGGGTTAACTAGGGGGCAATCAAGGGGTTAAAACATTTATTAGGTAGTATATGGGGGTTCCTGACGCTATAAAACGCTGACGGCGAACCTAAATATTTACCTCACTAACTAGCGTCACCAGCGACACTAATACAGCGATCAGAAAAATGATCGCTTAGCGACACTGGTGACAGGGGGTGATCAAGGGGTTAAAACTTTATTAGGGGGGGTTAGGGGGGTACCCTAGACCTAAAGGGGGGTAATACTCACTGTCCCAACACAGTAACTGTCACAAACTGACACTATGCAGTAATCAGAAAAAAAAAAAAAAAAAAAATACTGCTGGTGTCAGTTTGTGACAGGGGGGGGGGGTGATTGGGGGGGGATCGGGGGGCGATCGGGGGGGGGATCGGGGTGTTTAGTGTGCCTGGCATGTTCTACTGTGTGTGTGTAGTGTTGTGCACTCACTCACATGTCGTCTCTCCTCGGGCCGGAACGGAAAATACCGACCCGAGGGGAGATGACATCACTTCCTTTGCTGCTGTTTAGCATACAGCAGCAAAGGAGTGTTCTCATTGGCCGGCGGCGATCGCGAGGGGGGGGCCACGAACGGATGGTCTCCCCCTCATCACCGATCGCCGCTGGACAAAAGACGACCGCCTCGGGCACCGGGGGGGGGTCCGATCGGACCCCCCACCCGCGGAAGGCAAATCACGTACCCTGTACGTGATTTTGCCTGTCCGTGCCACTTTGCCGACGTACATCGGCGTGAGGCGGTCGTCAAGTGGTTAATAAAACTCTCCAGTTTTAGTAGATCAACCCCATTGTGCTCTTCCTTTTAGGATAAAGGTTTTTCCTAAATGAATAATAGCTGATCATTGTAAGCACCCCTATCAGTGATAAATTATTTTTCTCAACCCTTCGAATGCCACTTTTGCTGGACAGCTTGGTCTGTGAAAAGATTTGACCCTAGCACAACCTAATAGCTAAAATGAACCCTTAAAACTTAAAAGATAACCGTGTTTTCCATTTAAATTATTTCTTTTTCTAAAGCACAACCCTAAAGTCTTAAGCCCAATACACACGATCGGACTTTCCGACGGGAAATGTCGGATGTCAGGCTGTTGGCGGAAAATCCGACGGTGTGTATGCTCCATTGGACAATTGTTGTCTGACTTTCCGCCAACAAATGTCTGCTAGCAGGTTTTCAAATTTTCCGCCAACAAATGTGTGTTGTCCGATTTTCTGAGCGTGTGTACGTAAGTCCGTCGGGCAAAAGTCCAGAGTACAATCACGCATGCTCGAAAGCAAGGATGAGCCAGAAGCAGTCGGTCTTGTAAACTAGCGCTTGTAATGGAGAATTAACATTTGTGATGTGGCAAATGATGAAATCTCTTTTTTAATGGGATAATAATGAAGCTGCTTCGCTTTTAAAACCGATGGAGTTATTGCAAACAAATTTTCAAAGGCTTTTCTTTTCTAGTGATATCAAGAATACTATTATTATGTTTTTTTATTTTTTATTTGTGTAAGTTACCACAACACCATTATCCCCTAGTTTTTAAGATCAAAGATACAACTATGTTGGTGTCCCTTGTCAATTTTACATTGTATTTTTTTAAATGTAACTGCCTACTCCCAAACTGTCATTTGAAGTAAAACACATAGCCAAGTATTATTCTCCACAATTTTTTTATTGTGCATTAAAAAAAAAATAGACTTGCTATCTGCCAATAGAACTTAACCAAAAAAGTGCATTCTATGCATCCAAAAATATAGAAGATATACCAAATCAAATCATTATTCAACCCAAAAAATAATGTCATAGAAATAACTCCAAGGCCAATAATAAATAACACGTTATCTCCTCAGATTCCACAACATGTCTGGTTGATGAACGGCCGTTCAGAAACTAACTGAAAAGCACGAAATCAAAAGCACAAACTGAAAAGCGCTAAATGAAAAACGCAAAAAGAAAAGCGCGAATCAACACTCACCAAACTTCTACTTACACAAATTTAGCAGAAAGAGCTAAAGGGTGGTGCTAAAGAGCTGAAAAACCACATAGTACATCTAGTACGTCACTACATTCGCAATTGTTGACCAACATTTGTGTGACCGTGTGTATGCAAGACAAGTTTGAGCCAACACCCTTCGGACAAAATTCCACGGTTTTGTTGGCCAACAATCCGATCGTGTGTACAAGACATAACATTCACTTGTTGCACTTCTAGCAAGCCACACTGTGTAGCCCATGGGTAGACATACAGCTGCCACTATAGACTCTCATCCCCTTCAGCCCATACAAAGAAAAATCTCATTCATTCCAATGGAGAGGCCTGCTTTCATTTGGACACATGAAAAATGGCCTTTGCATAGAAATGAGATTTTTATATACATGAGCAGAGTTGAATAAGCTGTTGTAGTTAACACTTTAAATTTTCTATATACTACTTTTTGCTTTAAAGTAATTTAGACCTTATTTACATTTACTGTAATATTATTGCTTACATAGTACTTCTGGACAATGATAATGCACTGAGTAAAGTATTAGAATAAATAATGGTTTCTATATGCATATACAGAAAAGGTACGTACATTAGAAGTACAAGTAGAAGATTCCATACCTACTGCATTATTTCACATTGAGGATTTCAAATTGTAAACCTTATAACAATTGACAGGCAATTCAATTACAATCAATAAATTACACTTGACATCCTACCTGTAAGTGTGTTGATTCTAATGTAAGGTGGCAGCTAATAGCTGATCTTTACAACTTTGCCTTCATCCCTAGGTAATTAGTAACCTTTGCTCCAGTTCACTTGACTAGCTGGTGAAAATGAAAAGTAACCCTTGTTTAAGCAGCTAGGTCAGACTGACGCCCGCTTATCTGATCGATCAAACATGTGACTTTGTTTTAAAAAGGTTTACTTCTTTCCATGCTTTTAGATCGTGACCTGCTCTCTCTGTATTGGTCTCATTTTGTTATATCAGTTGTGCAATTAATATATGGTTAATTTAAGTTTTATTGAATATTTCATGTTGAAAGGACAACTCCATGGAAAAGGGGGCTCTCCATGGAGTGTAGGATGGGACTGATACCATATAGTGCTTTTACTGCTGACAAGGACACATACAAAGAGGATACTTCACTTACAACACCGGTGCAAAGGGGGCACATATACATTATAAAGGGATCAAAGTTTGATGAGACTGTCACAAACCTTGGATAAGCTCATAAACTTATTCTTCTAAGAAAAGTAACACACAGTCACTCATCTTTGTGTGAAATCCTTCCTTTACTTTATCAGGCATAAATCCTCTTACCACAGTGAGAGCCCTGTCTTATAATTATACAGCTCAGATTTCGACAAGGAGCAAAACTTTGAGTGGGGTGTCCGTCTCCCTTTGGAATCTTTGAAGGGGATGTATAGTGCAAACTTTTTTTTTTCTTTTCGTTTTTGTTTTAGATAGAGTAGGTAAAGTTTAAAAAAGCCACCAGTTTAATGTTTGTCTTTTGTGTCCCGTTGGGGATACTGGGCTTCATTCAATAAAGCATATTGCATGTGGGATTTGGCTCACGTGACACATTTTACCCAAATATCGCATGCAATAATAAAAATGTCAATACACAAACCCTTTATGCAGTATTTACCTCAAAAAGTAAAATAACTAAGTAAATACTGCATAAAACGCATAACACCAATCAATTCAATAAAGGAAAGAAATAAGCAAATGCATTAAATAAGTGGTGGTCCAGGCATGCGATATTGAAGGAATATATGAGTACCTTTTTGGATCATTTCTCCAGAGTTTCAGAGACTTTCTTCGTGTATATACAAGCAGAGACATAATTTGCTGCATAACCCTCCAAATCACTCCAAACATAATGCAATGTACTGTACATGCATATCACAATAGTCTAATCCCTTGTTAGAATGTATGTATATCATATGTAGTGGAAATACTTTAATTTTTCACAAATATCTTTGGAGATGTCCTTGGGGAAAATTTTTGCAAGACAGAAGCATTATTTGCCTTTGTTCTATTACAAAACCTTAAATTAAAAAAAGACTCCGAAGGCACCAATATTCTCCAGTCATATTAGTAAGTGAAGCATTGTTAGACATCAAATGTGCAGAACAATTGTAATTACAGATGATGAGGCATATGCAAAAGGAACTTAGGTGTGACATTACAGTTTGACATACACCCTTAAACATCTTAATAATGAAGAGATGTTTAGGATCAACTGCTGGGTATATCTTGGACATATCTGAATGAAGTATCCACCATCCCTGGTCAGGAAGCCTATGGGTAGCATGAAGGCTCCTCTGCACAAAATGAGTTTGTATTGCAGTTTATTCTACATGTGGATGCATTTGTCTGTTAAAGGGTACATCACTTCAATAGATGGTAATCAATACGGGTTAGACAAGTATTCTTACAAAGGTGTGTAACTTGATTTGGATTTACCAAATATCACAGCAAAAATGTGAATAAAAATGATCAGCGCAACTTTCTAAATCATGAATAAAGTTAATAATAAGTAGATAATGTGCTGAATGATGGAATAATTAAACAAGTATAACAGTGAAGACGGTGGTCAAAATCCAAAATATCCAAATGTGATAAAACTATTCTTCTAAAAAGTATATATACAGTGGGGACGGAAAGTATTCTGACCCCCTTAAATTTTGCACTCTTTGTTATATTGCAGCCATTTGCTAAAATCATTTAAGTTCATTTTTTTCCTCGTTAATGTACACACAGCACCCCATATTGACAGAAAAACACAGAATTGTTGACATTTTTGCAGATTTATTAAAAAAGAAAAACCGAAATATCACATGGTCCTAAGTATTCAGACCCTTTGCTCAGTATTTAGTAGAAGCACCCTTTTGATCTAATGCAGCCATGAGTCTTTTTGGGAAGGATGCAACAAGTTTTTCACATCTGGATTTGGGGATCCTATGCCATTCCTCCTTGTAGATCCTCTCCAGTTTTGTCAGGATGGATGGTAAACGTTGGTGCACAGCCATTTTTAGGTCTCTCCAGAGATGCTCAATTGGGTTTAAGTCAGGGCTCTGGCTGGGCCATTCGAGAACAGTCATGGAGTTGTTGTGTGCTTAGGGTCACTGAATGTTGGAAGGTAAACCTTCGGCCCAGTCTGAGGTCCTGAGCACTCTGGAGAAGGTTTTCGTCCAGGATATCCCTGTACTTGGCCGCATTCATCTTTCCCTCGATTGCAACCAGTCGTCCTGTCCCTGTAGATGAAAAACACCCCCACAACATGATGCTGCCACCACCATGCTTCACTGTTGGGACTGTATTGGACAGGTGATGAGCAGTGCCTGGTTTTCTCCACACATACCGCTTAGAATTAAGGCCAAAAAGTTCTATCTTGGTCTCATCAGACCAGAGAATCTTATTTCTCACCATCTTGGAGTCCTTCAGGTGTTTTTTTTAGCAAACTCCATGCGGGCTTTTCATGTGTCTTCATGTGTCTTGCTTTCATGAGGAGAGGCTTCCGTCGGGCCACTCTGCCATAAAGCCCCGACTGGTGGAGGGCTGCTGTGATGGTTGACTTTCTACAACTTTCTCCCATCTCCCGACTGCATCTCTGGAGCTCAGCCACAATGATCTTTGGGTTCTTCTTTACCTCTCTCACCAAGGCTCTTCTCCCCCCGATAGCTCAGTTTGGCCGGACAACTAGCTCTAGGAAGGGTTCTGGTCGTCCCAAACATCTTCCATTTAAGGATTATGGAGGCCACTGTTCTCTTAGGAACCTTAAGTGCAGCAGAAATTTTTTTGTAACCTTGGCCTCACCACAATTCTGTGGTGGGGTCAATGTGGGGTGCTGTGTGTACATTAACCGCTTCAGCCCCAGAAGATTTTACCCCCTTCCTGACCAGAGTGTTTTTTGCGATTCGGCACTGCGTCGATTTAACTGACAATTGCGCGGTCGTGCGACGTGGCTCCCAAACAAAATTGACATCCTGTTTTTCCCACAAATAGAGCTTTCTTTTGGTGGTATTTGATCGCCTCTGCGATTTTTATTTTTTGCGCTATAAACAAAATAAGAGCGGCAATTTTGAAAAAAACGCATTATTTTTTACATTTTGCTATAATAAATATCCCCCAAAAATATATAAAAAAAACATTTTTTTTCCTCAGTTTAGACCGATCGTATTCTTCTACATATTTTTGGTAACAAAAAATCGCAATAAACGTTTATTGATTGGTTTGCGCAAAAGTTATAGCGTTTACTACATGGGGGATAGTTTTATGGCATTTTTATTAATAAATTTTTTTTCACTAGTAATGGCGGTGATCAGCGATTTTTATTGTGACTGCGACGTTATGACGGACATGTCGGACATGTCGAACATTTTTGACACATTTTTGGGACCACTGTCATTTATACAGCGATCAGTGCGATTAAAAATGCACTGATTACTGTGTAAATGACACTGGCAGTGAAGGGGTTAACCACTAGGGGGCGGGGAGGGGTTAAGTGTGTCCTAGGGGAGTGATTACTAACTGTAGGGGGATGGGCTAGCAGTGTCATTACTCTGATCACAGCTCCCGATGACAGGGAGCTGTGATCAGTGACACTTGTTACTATGCAGAATGGGGAGATGCTGTTTACATCAGCATCTCCCCGTTCGTCCTCTCCGTGAGGCGATCGCGGGTATCCCCACGGCGATCGAGTCCGCGGGACCCGCGACCCGACTCACGGAGCTCCCGGCCGGCGCGCGTGCGAGCCGCCGGCAGCACGTGCGCAATGGCACGGCGGGGAATTCAAATGGACGTACAGGTACGCCCATTTTCCCAGCCGTGCCATTCTGCCGACGTACATCGGCGTGCGCTGGTCGGGAACCAGTTAATGAGGAAAAAAATGAACTTAAATGATCTTAGCAAATGGCTGCAATATAACAAAGAGAGAAAAATTAAAGGGGGTCTGAATACTTTCCGTCCCCACTGTATATGTGTAGATATGGAGGGGATTCTTATGACCACAATCTCTGTGACTTTGCAATAGCTTAATGCTCCCAGATCTCTTACCTCAGTAAGAAGTATAATAAGCCTTATGGATCTCCTGTGGTGAGGACAGGCTTACAGCTATAGATCTCCAATTTACAGGAAGTTCCGGATCTAGATGGTGTTACACCAGGCTCAGGACTCCATATGATGGTGCCAAACTTTCCCTTCCGGTCTCCCAATTACCCGGTCATATCAAGGTTTTAAATATCATATAAGAACAAAAAAAGGCCTCCCATAGTGTAAAACGTATAAACAATCTAAATCTGTATTTTTTTATACGTTTTACACTACAGGAGCCAATTTCTTTTTTTAAGAGCTCTGGGAGCATTAAGATATTGCGAAGTCACAGAGATTGTGTTTAGAAGAATCCCCTCCATATCTACACGTATATATATATATATATATATATATGTATATATATATATATATATATATATATATATATATATATATATATATATATATATATACTTTTTAGAAGAATCGTTTTATCACATTTGCATATTTTGGACTTTGACCACCATCTTCACTGTTATACTTGTTTAATTATTCCATTATTCAGCACATTATCTGCTTATTATTAACTTTATTCATGATTTAGAAAGTTGTGCTGATCATTTTTATTCACATTCATTTTTTGTGCACTGTGTATACTTGAGGTTCAGCAGCAGTTTTCATCTATTATATTTATTTTATTTATATTCACTTGGTAGCGTGAGGGACCACACCCTTTACATCACAGAAAAAATTACTTCAACCAGTTCCGGACTGCCCACCGGGCAGGGCGGCCTGGCTGCGCAAATTCACATACAGGTACGTGATTTTGTGCATGAGCTCCAGGGGGTGCGCACGCCGCCAGAGCGCTGCTTCCACAGTGATTGGACCCAGCAGGAGTTGGACCCGCCGATCTCTCTGGGGAAAGAACGGCGGACTGCTGATGTAAACAAAGCAGACCGTTGTTCTGTCCGACAGGAATAGAGAGATCTGTGCTTCCTGCTTAAAGGGAACACAGATCTCTCTATTCCTGCAGTGAGTCCATCCCCCAACACAGATAGTAAGCACACTGAGAGAACACATTTAACCCCTTGATCACCCTGATGTTAACCCGTTCCCTGATAGTGTCATTTATACAGTGTCAGTGCATCTTTTTTAGAACTGACCATTGTAATAATATAACTGGTCCCCAAAAAGTGTCACGTCCAATTTGCCCACCGCAATGTCGCAGTCCCGCTAAAAATCACAGACCGCCGCCATTACTAGCAATAAAAGAAAAGTTCCTAAATCTATCCCAGAGTTTGTAGACGCTAAAACTTTTGCGCAAAACAATCAATATACGCTAATTGGGAATTTTTTTTATGAACAGTATGCAGCAGAATACATATTGACCTAAATTGATGAAGAAATTTGATTTTTAAAAATGTTTATAGGGTATGTTTAATAGCAGAAAGTAAAAAATATATTTTTCAAAATTGTTGCTCTTTTTTTGTTTATAGCACAAAAAATAAAAAACGTAGAGGTGATAAAATACCACCAAAAGAAAGCTCTATTTGTGGGGAAAAAAAGGACATCAATTTTGTTTGGGTAAAGTGTCGCATACATGCGTAATTTTCAGTTAAAGTAATGCAGTGCCGTATTGCAAAAAATGGCCTGGTCAGGAAGGGGGTAAATCCTTTTGGGGCTGAAATGGTTACAGTGTAACTAACGAACTAACTTTTTTGCCATATGTGTCCCATTGGGGAGATTTCCCCTCTAAAAGTGTTCCGATATAAAAGTGTTCCGATATAACAACCCAAAATTTGGGTTTTCTTTTCCCTTTCACTTTCAATAATAAGGAGAAGCAGTAGAAATAGAGAGTAAATCTCTCTAACACTGACACAGACAGCCTCCACAGAATCCCTACTGAGCAGAACGCTGGAGGAATATAACCTGTCCCCTGCAGGGCATGCTCATACACCCTTCCAGGCTGATTTCTCTCCCTATCAGCAGGACCAGGATCAATCCTCAGCACAGGGAGATCTATTCCAGAAATTCTCTGCCTTACTGGAGAGGGGCCTGGCTAACACAGCTGCCCAGATTACCAGAGACATTAAGTCAGACTTTGCCAACCTCAGCTCCCGAATGGAGGCTATAGAAACCAAACTGGATATCACAGTCTCCCACACCAACCAGAATGCGGCTCACATACAGGTCCTCCAGGAACAACTGAATACAGCCTTGGCCAGGATAGATGACCTCGAGAACAGGTCGAGGAGATATAAATTCTGAGTCCGAGGTCTCCCTGAAAACATCACAGACATTTCTCCCGCAATCCAATATCTCATCAAGGAGCTAATCCCCAACACGCCCCCTCATCGTCTGGAACTGGACAGGGCCCATAGAGCCCTTGGTCCCCCTAGAAGGGATGGATCCCCTAGGGACGTCATTGTCAAACCTCACTTTTATGCTATAAAGGAGGAGGTGATGAGGCAATCCCGCCTCAAACAACAAGTCTTTTGCAGAGGTCATCAAATTCAAATATATGTAGACTTGGCCCCCTCGACCATCCAGAAGAGAAGGTCCCTTAAACGGCTTCTGACAGTTTTGTCCCAACGGGACATCAAGTATCGTTGGAACTTCCCTTTTGGAGTAAAATTCTCCATACAAGATAAAGCTTATTCCTTCTCCTCCCTGCCAGAAGGAGAAAAACTTTTCCTACACCTTAAGCTGATATCCCAGGAAGCACCCATGGATCTCACTGCGGCTCCAGGAGGTCCCTCCAAAAGACCCACGCCGGAGAGTTTGATATCCCCTCTATGGAACAAAGGCAAGTCTAAAAAATCTGAAGAAGGTCGTCCACCATAACCTGCCTCTGGGGTTCCCCTCATCCTCCTTGCCCTCATTGGGGCCTACCACTTGGGGATGTCATTCCCCCCTGTTGCTGGAGCCTGGGGCTCCTTTCTACACCCATGTTGCCTATCATTAGGCTTTCCGAAGTTTCAATTCACGGTTCCCTGTTCCTCTTGGGTATTCCCACACTACAGCCAGACTAAATTATGGTCTCGGGGCGTTTGATTTAGGTCCCATCCCCTATTTTACTCTGTGGGACAAGATGGTTTGCGACTTCTCGGATTTCAACTGTTTTCTTGTTCTAATCTGCCCTCCAGATTTATTTCACCAAGTTTGAGGAGGTCATTCTATAGAACTGCCAAACAAAGAACTTGGTGATATCAGGGACCTTTAATAGCATGCGACACAGGACCATGGACCTGGGGACAGTCCTGCAATCAACAAGTTGATCTCTCCTGATATACCCCCAGGTCTCTCCTATCTCCCTGACTAGAGGGGAAAGGGCAGGAGTCCTTAATCTCGGATGCTGTCCAATTATCACTTTAGGTTCTTTGACCTGAGGACTTCCTCTATATCTCTAAGGGTACTAGGTTATGTTGTAATTTTGCTGTTTCAGTATACTTTAATTATTGTTATCATATAAGAAATGGCCGGGAGTGCTACCCCTGCGCATTCACTCATTCCACAGAAGAGGATATCACTCCTTTGTGGCATGAGAATTCGAACCCCTCCTAGAGGTCTCCGAAGCCACACTGTTGATGTTAGATGGGGTTTGACCCCACCTGGCATCTTTTGTCTTCTTCGAAGACGACGTTTTTTTTTCTTTATTTCTTTTTTTTCTCTTTCCTCTTTCTCCCTCCTCCCTAACCGCTTCTTTCTTTTGAGCCGCTCAGCAGGTTTCACAAAGCATATGACACCAACTCCGTTTCGTTCTGAGCTTATCCAGAGTCAAGGGCCCAGGCTGGAAAGTCTTCCGAGAGTAAGTGACGTCTTCCTCAACAGCATTCCACCCCTCTGATTAAATGTCTGTAGGTAACGCGACACACAAGGATCTTAGAGTGGCTTCCCACAATACCCAAGGATTAAATTCCCCTAGAAAACGTAGAATTGCTTTTGAAAACTACCGATCCATGAAGATAGATATAGTCTTAATACAAGAAACTCATTTTCCAATCCGATACAGCCCTAAATTCCTCCATTCACACTATCCCTCATTCTATATAGCGAATGCAGCTAATAAAACCAAAGGTGTAGCAGTCCTTTTTTCTAAAAACAGTACATTTTCTTACATTTCTGATCACAAAGACCCGGAGGGTAGGTTTATCCTGGTTAAGGGCACTATTGAAGGCAATATGTATTCTATAATTTCATACCATGCCCCCAATAAAGGCCAAACGGCTTTCTTTCAATCTCTCCTCAAAACCCTACTGCCCCTAGTGGAAAGCGAGGTTATCTTTAAGGGCGACTCAAATATAGCCTTTGACCAAGGACTAGACAAATCAAAGCCCCCCAAAGCCCAACTGACGCGCCCCACCAAAGCTAGTTTGAAAATAGCCAAAATCCTATTCGCCCATGGGCTAATTGACATATGGAGAGAACTAAATCCCTCAAAAAAGGACTATACCCACTTCTCAGCTCCCCACCAGTCGTATGCAAGAATAGACCATATTCTGATACCCCCCTCACTCATTCCATATACATACAAGGCTACCATAATTGATACTGCTTGGTCGGACCACTCCATAGTTCTACTACATATGCAAAATGCCATCTCCAGGCCTTCGGGTTCTCATTGGCATTTAAATGAATCTATTCTAAACGACCCCATCAAAATTTCAGAATTGGAAAACTCACTGAAAGAATTTTTCCTACTTAACAATACTGACGATATATCCCCCGAGACCCTCTGGGCAGCCCATAAAGCTTCTATTAGAGGCAAAATTATTAGTATAGCAACCCAAATGAAGAGAGAAAGATTAATAGACATTATAAAGCTAGAAAATAACTTTGCTGCCCTTAAAAGTAGACATAAGAAAAATCCCTCTAAAACCCCGTTAGCACACACAGCCAGGCTTGAACTGAATCTGGCCCTCACGGTAAAAGCGGATAAGTATATCCGCTGGAGTGGAGCCAGATTCTATCACCAAAAAGACAAAATAGGTCCAGTGCTAGCCTTGAAACTATCTCCGCTCATACGTTCTCACTGTATCCCCAGGATAAAGGTAGCGTAGCCGGTCATCCTCCATTGGCTGACCCCAACAAGGTTTTAGAGGCCTTCTGGGAATTCTACACTGAACTATATTCCAAGCTTACCAAGAACAAAGATCTTTTAATTCCCAGATTTCTTCAGGACCTTCCGATACCTACGCTATCGGAGGATCACAGGGAGATTATGGAAGCAAGCACAACTATTGAGGAAATAAAGGAAGTCGTGAAACATCTGAAAACAGGTTCGGCCCCGGGTCCCGATGGCCTTTCAGTGCCATACTATAAGGCCTTCATAGACACTCTAGCTCCCCACATGGCTAAATTCTTCAATGCAAAAGCACACGGTTCCCCCCTCAATCCACAACTCAATGCGGCCTATGTAACGATAATCCCCAAACCTAATAAAAACCCCGAAGCAGTTGAGAATTATAGACCAATCTCCCTCATAAATAACGACCTCAAGATTTTGACGAAAATATTAGCTAACCGCTTATCTTCCTTCATTGGGCAATATGTCCATAAAGACCAGGTTGGGTTCATTCCAGGGAGACAGGGGCTGGACCAAATTAGAAGGGCCATTGACTTGGTCTCCCTTCTACAAGCGGGTTGGGACGGGGGCCCCAAACAGGAAGGGATGCTGCTATCTTTAGACTTACACAAAGCCTTTGACACAGTAGAGTGGCCCTATCTGTTTGGACTATTAGAAAGATGGGGATTTGGGCATCGATTTTTGGGCTTTCTTCACTCCCTCTATTCCAAACCATCGGCACAGATTAGACTATGCGGGCACCACTCCAGACCCTTTAATATAGCAAGGGGCACTAGACAGGGCTGCCCCTTGTCCCCTTTAATTTTCGCCATGGCTATTGAGACGCTCGCAGTGGCGATTCGTTCTAACCTCAATATTCGGGGAGTTTCCTGTGGTCCTCAAATTCATAAATGTGGTCTTTTTGCCGACTATATGCTATTATTTATAACCTCACCCATCACATCTCTCCCAAATTTATGTAGCTGTCTTAATGAAGTCGCTGATGTGTCAGGCTTGAGGGTTAACTATGACAAGACCCACGTTCTCAACATATTGTTGAAACCAACTACAGTAGAATTGCTGGAAAAAATTTTTTTAATTTCAATGGAACGAATCGTCACTAGAGTATCTAGGGATTCAACTCACTGCCAAAATTGACCAACTATACCCAATGAATTTTCCACCCATGTATAAGAAACTGGAGTCAGAACTTAAGTCCTGGGGCAGTAAAGAGCTTTCCTGGCTTGGGAAGATCCACTCAATAAAAATGACACTCCTCCCCAGACTGCTATATTTATTTAGAGCGATTCCGATTAACCTTAAAAAGGATCACTTGCAATCCCTCCAAAGGAAGATCAATTAGTATATCTGGGGAAACAAGGGTCATAGATTACCAAATAGCACTCTCTATAGGTTACGTACACAGGGGGGCCTGGGTTTACCAAGACTTTTCTGGTATTATCAGGCAGCGAGAATCGCCCAATTCTCAACGGTTTTTTCTAGAACAGAAAAACCTGATTGGATCCAAATTGAAAGACAGCCAGTTCCTAACCATACTCTTTATTACTTATTGTGGATACCTCCCAGGGACAGACCCCCCATACTCTCGCCTACCCTCTCAAAATACATGACCGTATGGGACAAAATAATGACCCTACCTTCATTTACCTCTAACTGTCGACCTCTAGCTCACATTTTCAATAATCCAGATTTTACTCCTGGCCTTAATATTTCATCATTCAAATGGTGGGTGGACAAGGGGCTGTATCGGATTGGTCACTTCTTTACGGCGTCAGGCCCATTAACCTTAAAATTCTGTAAACAAAAACTGGACATGCCGGATAGGGAACATTTTAGGTATCAACAAATAAGTCACTTTCTCCATAATATATGGATAGGGAAACCCGCCCCTCCAAGGATCACCCCCTTTGAAGCTTGGATAGACCAGACCACGAATCAGAGGGGTGGAATCTCTGTCATATACCAATCTCTAGCTCAGCAGGAAGGCAAAACCTCGTATATGACTGCTTGGAAGAACGATCTCCAAATCCAATGGGGCCTAGACAATTGGCGAATATCCTTCTCCAGAGCCTATAAAGGGATTAAAAATATGACCCTAATAGAGTCAAATATCAAAGTGATGACCAGGTGGTATCTCACTCCTTCTAGATTGGCCCACATGTTTCCCTCTGTCAACCCCAGGTGTTTCAGAGGTTGTGAGCTGATCGGCTCTATGGCCTACATATAGTGGGAATGTCCCAAAATTAGGTAATTCTGGAGGAGAATATTTGCTCTAATCCACAAAGTGACGGGACAACAGATTCCCAGGACTCCCGCAGTGGCCCTCTTGAACGCGAATGTCCCTGGCTCTTCTAAATGGACTCGCAAATTAATCCACTTTATCCTCCTTAGCGCCAAACTAACAATTGCAAAGGCCTGGAAACAGCCTAAGGTGTCGTTTATGGCGGCCAAGCGAAAAATTTCCTGGCTTATGTCCCAGGAGAAATTGACCAGCGCCTTACTAAATTCCAGGGCGCAGTTCGAATCCTCCTGGGAACCCTGGGCTACACACATAGGTATCTCCCTCATCCCCGGAATGAAAATAAACGAAGTAAACGTCAACACCCTTGCTCCTTCGTGTACTTACTGAGTGGCTCTCATACCCCTCCCTTCTTTTCCCTCCCCCCTCTGGTTTTCCTTTTACTTTCTTTTTGCGTGATGGATATTACTAGTTCACATTTGTTGCGAACAGACTTTATGCTACGTATATCAATGCAGTTCGATTGATCCCATTATAAAGTGTCTTAACCTTCCATAGGAGCCAAAAAGAAATAAGCTCATATGATCCTCTCCACTGAGATGCGATATGTTTGTCTATGGTCTTGGCCGTGATCCGGGGGGTCTCGGGGGGCCTCACGTGACAGCTGGAGCTAGGCTTGAGTATAGTATGGAGTATCCTGTGGATTCCATTGATCTTTTTGGGGGGTTTTTTTGTCTTTTTCCGACCATATTATTTCTCGAGGTTTCATACTCCTCATTCACTTCCAGAGCCGCTTCTATATCTTCTAGAGGTTTTCTCGATCGGATAATATTTGAAGTATTTTGTTATGTCTGTTTGCAACGTATGTTTTTGTATTTATATTGTGGAAATTCCAATAAAAACTTTGAAAGAAAATATTTCTAATCTACTTGCTAAAAACTGTAAAGTAAAAAAAGAGCCTTGGATGCAGATGCTGTCTGAACAAAGTGAAAGCTAGTGTCAATCATCTCCGACTCTACCTACCTCATATTATTGCACAAAAAATACACATTTGATGTTCAATAAAAAATTATAGGGAGCTGTAAAACAGTTCATACTTATAAATTAATTTGAATTGCTCTTCTGAAACTAGCCATGTGACTGGCATAGCACCAATCAGGGCTGGCCAGACACAGACTCATACTGTAGAAAGCATACATCAGCAGAGTAATAGAAACCCCTCCCAAAGATCTTTCCCTGCAGATGCCAAAGAACAGGGAAAGATCATGTGACCACAAAACAGCGCTGCAGGAATAGGGTACTTAGAAGATAAAAAAAATAAATAAATACTGTGCCTTGAAAACTAAATGTATTTTATTGGGATTTTATGTGATAGACCAACACAAATTGGCACATAATTGTGAAGTGGAAAGAAAATGATAAATGGTTTTCCAAATTTTTTACAAATAAATATCTGAAAAGTGTGGTGTGCATTTGTATTCAGCCCCCTTTACTCTGATACCCCTAACTAAAATATAGTGGAACCATTTGCCTTCAGAAGTCTAATTAGTATATAGAGTCCACCTCTGTGTAATGTAACCTCAGTATAAATACAGCTGTTCTGTGAAACCCTCAGAGGTTTGTTAGAGAACCTTAGTGTACAAACAGCATCATGAAGGCCAATGAACACACAAGACAGGTCAGGGATAAAGTTGTGGAGAAATTTAAAGCAGGGTTAGGTTATAAAAAAATATCCCAAGCTTTGAACATCTCATGGAGCACTGTTCAATCAATCATTCGAAAATGGAAAAAGTATGGCATAACTGCAAACCTAAAAAGACATAGCTGTCAACCTAAACTGACAGGCCGGGCAAGGAGAGCATTAATCAAAAAAGCAGCCAAGAGGCCCATGGTAACTCTGGAGGAGCTGCAGAGATCCACAGCTCAGGTGGGAGAATCTGTTCACAGGACAACTATTAGTTGTGCACTCCACAAATCTGACCTTTCTGGAAGAGTGTCAAAACGAAAGCCATTATTGAAAGAAAGCTGCAAGAAGTCCCATTTGAAGTTTGCGAGAAGCCATTTGGGGGACACAGCAAACAAGTGGAAGAAAGTGCTCTCGTCAGATGACCAAAAATGAAAGTTTTGGCCTAAAAGCAAAGCGCTATGTGTGGCGGAAAACTAATACAGCACATCCCCCTGAACACACCATCCCCACCGTGAAACATGGTAGTGGCAGCATCATGTTATGGGGATGCTTTTCTTCAGCAGGGACAGGAAATCTGGTCAGAGTTGATGGGAAGATGGATGGAGCCAAATACAGGGCAATCTTAGAAAACCTGTTAGAATTTGCAAAAGACTTGAGACTGGGGCAGAGGTTCACTTTCCAGCAGGACATTGACCCTAACATACAGCCAGAGCTACAATGGAATGGTTTAGATCAAAGTATATTCATTTGTTAGAATGGCCCAGTCAAAAGTCCCGCCCTTAATCCAATTGAGAATCTGTAGCAAGACTTGAAAATTTCTGTTCACAGAAAAATGGGCAAAAATTTCACTCTTTAGATGTTTAAAGCTGGTAGAGACATCCCCAAAAAGACTTGCAGCTGTAATTACAGAGAAAGGAGGTTCTACAAAGTATTGACTCAGTGGGGCTGAATACAAATGCACGCCACACTTTTCACATATTTATTTGTATAAAATTTTGAAAACCATTTATCATTTTCCTTCTACTTCACAATTATGTGCCACTTTGAGTTGGTCTATCACATAAAATCTCAATAAAATACATTTACGTTTTTGGTTGTAACACTTTATTAGGTACACCTGTTCAATTGCTTGGTAACACAAATTGCTACTCAGCCAATCACATGGCAGCAGCTGAATGCATTTAGGCATCTAGATGTGGTGAAGACAACTTGATGAAGTTCAAACCAAGCATCAGAATGGGGAAGAAAAAGGATTTAAGAGACTGAATGTGGCATGGTTGTTGGTGCCAGAGGGGCTGGTCTGAGTATTTAGAAAAATAGGGAGTCCACTGGTTATTCACAAACAACCAACTCTACGGTTTACAGAGAATGGTCCAAAAAAGAGAAAATATCCAGTTAGCGGCAGTTGTGTGGACGAAAATGCCTTTTTGATGTCAGAGGAGAATGGGCAGACTGGTTCCAGATGATAGAAAGGCAACAGTAATGCCTCGTACACACGATCGGACTTTCCACCAACAAAACCATGGAATTTTGTCCGAAGAGCATTGTCTCAAACTTGTCTTGCATACACACAGTCACTCAAATGTTGGCCAACAATTACGAACGTAGTGACGTACTAGATGTACTACATGTTTTTTAGCTCTTTAGCTCCACCCTTTGGGTTCCTTCTGCTAATTTCCTGTTAGTAGAAGTTTGGTAAGTGTTGATTCGCGATTTTCTTTTCGCGTTTTTCATTTAGCGCTTTTCAGTTTGCGGTTTTCATTTTGTGCTTTTCAGTTAGTTTCTGAACGGCCGTTCGTCAACCAGACATGTTGCGGATTCGGAGGAGATAATGTGTTATTATTGGCCTTGGAGTTATTGCTATGACATTATTTTTTAGGTTGAATAATTATTTGATTTGGTATATTTTCTATATTTTTGGATGCATAGAATGCACTTTTTGGTTAAGTTTTGTTGGCAGATACCATGTCTAATTTTGTTTTCTTTTTTTAATGCACAATAAAAAAATTGTGGAGAATAATACTTGGCTATGTGTTTTGCTTCAAATGACAGTTTGGGAGTAGGCAGTTACATTTAAAAAAATACAATGTAAAATTGACAAGGGACACCAACATAGTTGTATCTTTGATCTTAAAAACTACGGGATAATGGTGTTGTGGTAACTTGCCCAAAAAAAAAAAAAAAAAAGCATAATAATATTATTCTTGATATCACTAGAAAAAAAATGCCTTTGAAAATTTGTTTGCAATAACTCCATCAGTATCACCAGCAAAGCAGCTTCATTATTATCCCATTAAAGAAGAAGAGAATTGCGTGTTGCATGTGGAGATTTCATAATTTGCCACATCACGAATGTTAATTCTCCATTATGAACGTTAGTTTACAAGACCGACCACTTCTGCTTCCGAGCATGCGTGTTTGTACTTTGGACTTTTGTCCGACGGACTTGTGTACATGTGATTGCAAAATCCGACAACACACATTTGTTGGTGGAAAATTTGAAGACATGCTAGCCAACATTTGTTTGCGGAAAGTCCGACAATTATTGTCCGATGGCGCATACACACGGTCGGATTTTCTGCCAACAGCCTGACATCGAACATTTCCTGTTGGAAAGTCTGATCGTGTGTACAGGGCTTTACTCTATTAACCACTTGTTACAACCAAAGTATGCAGAATACCACCTCTGAACCTCTGAATGCACACACATTGAACCTTGAAGCAGATGGGCTATAGCAGCAGAAGACCACACCCGGTGCCACTCCTTTCAACAAAGAACAAGAAACTGAGGCTACAATTCGCACAGGCTCACCAATGTTGGACAATAGAAAATTGGAAAAATGTTGCCTGGTCTGATGAGTCTCAATGTCAGCTGCGACATTCAGATTGTAGGGTCAGAATTTGGTGTAAACAGCATGAAAGCATGAATCCTGCCTTGTATCAACTCAAACAGTTTTTTTTAACCACTTGCTTACCGGGCACTTAAACCCCCCTCCTATCCAGACCAATTTTCAGCTTTCAGCGCTGACGCACTTTGAATGACAATTGCGCGGTCATACAACACTGTACCCAAATGAAATTTTTATCATTTTTTCCCCACAAATAGAGCTTTCTTTTGGTGGTATTTGATCACCTCTGCGATTTTTATTTTTTGTTAAAAAAAATTAAAAAGACCAAATTTTAAAAAAAATTTTTTTTTTTTTTTATATTTTGTTATAAAATTTTTTAAAAGGGTAATTTTTCTCCTTCATTGATGTACGCTGATGAGGCGGCACCAATGGGCACTGATAGGTGGCAGTGATGGGCACTGATGGGTGGCAGTAATGGGCACTGATTGGTGGCAATAATGGGCACTGATCTTGTACACTGCTAGGTGGCACTGATTGGCACCACTGGTGGGCATTGTTAGGTGGCAATGGTGGGCATTGATAGGTGGCACCTGTAGGCATTGATAGGTGGCACTTATGGGCATTGATACGTGGCACTGGTGGGCACTGTGGGCACTGTGATGTGGCAATGTAAGGTGGCACTGGCAGGGGGTACTGGTGGCACAATTGAGGCATTATTGCCTCCTCCTCTTCGGGACCGATGTCCCTTGCTGCTGAGCCGGTGATCGGCTTTTTTTTCTCCTCGCACTGTCAGCGCGAGGAGAAAAAAAAAACGATTACCGAGCTTTTGTTTTGATCATGTGATCAGCTGTCATTGGCTGACAGCTGATCACATGGTAAGGGGCCGGGACCGGCCCCTTACACGGATCGGTGATCACCCGAGTCTCAGTGACTCGTGATCACAGCGCGCTCCACGCGCGCCCTGCAGGGCGCGCGCAGGGCACGTGCACAGCGGAGGCCGACATATGACGGCCTCCCGGGAATGCAGGTCCGCGCTGTAGCCGTCATTCGGCTATAGTGCGGATAGCAAGCGGTTAACATGACAATGAGGTCACTGTACTCCAATGGCCTCCACAGTCACCGGATCTCAATCCATCATGGATGTGCAGCCAATAAATCTGCAGCAACTGCGTTATGCTATTATGTCACTATAGACCAAAATCTCTGAGGAATGTTTCCAACACCTTGTTGAATCTATGCCACGAAGAATTAAGGCCGTTCTGAAGGAAAAAGGGGGTCCAACCCGGTACTTTTAAGGTATACCTAATAATAGAGTGGCTGGTGAGTTTTAATGATTCATGTGAATGAATTATGGCAATTAACACTTCTCTGTTTAGTATCACTTTAACTTCCTGTTATTGAACACATTTAAAGAACATCACACACTGCATTTTACATTTATAACTACATGTATAATATATCAAATCATTTTCTGCAAATGTATAGGCTGTTCCCTAACCAGGATAGTCCAGATGGTGATTTATCATAAGGTTTTTTTTGTTTTGTTTTTTCACTTGCACATATAAGCTATGACAGTGCAAGAGACTGTGAAATGTGCCCCACTTAAACCAAGTCATTTTCATGAATTATTAAGCAGGCATTAAAGGTACTATTTATATAGCCAATGTAACACATTTCAAAGACCGCACAAGAGCAGCTTCAGCATCTTTAGATTACTTTAATTTCAAAAAGGAAAGCGTTTAGAGATAAGGCGCCCATCCAAGCACATGTAATTCTCCAATTGGCATGGCTGACCCATAAAAACATGGATGGTGTCTCACTTATATCAAATGTTATAATTACCCGCAACCTAGATTGTGAAGCGACATATATATCAGAGTTTCAACACTCACTTTAACTAGTCAAATCCTTCTGCAGTTTCAAGAGCCAGCTGTCTTGCAGTGACAGTCAGTTTTATAGTATGAATCAATTTGTCTCCACTGACGGAAAATAATTGCAAAGCAAACAAATTATCTATGCTACGTTGAATTCTATTCACTCCAGGGATTTCGAGCGTAAAGCTTTAAAAGATTTTTTATCCTTCCACAAATTATGACCTCTTTTACAAACAGCAAAGAATGAGGCCACCGAGTAATGTTTTGGAGGGATGCCTTTGGTCTCTTTTTGAAAAGAAATTAAAAATAAAACAAAAACACAGACACACAAATATAAATCAAGCAGAAACTTAATTTAAAAGATTCATTTTTTAATACATTATTTGACTTCACTGTCTCTTTTTTTAATTTTTGTACTTGGTATGAGACTCTTTTTTTTTTGGGGGGGGGGGGGGAGGGGCTATTGTACAGATGAAAGCAAGATATTTGGATTCTATCTTGAGCTACCATTTTAACCATTTAAGGTCCAGTCCAGACTTTTTTTCATCCTCGAGTTCTGGTGCATTTTTTTTTCTTTTGAAAGTCATGGTTCTGTACCTTATAACTTTTAGCTTTTGTACTGATTGGCTGAGACACAGTAGCCGTATTACTGGCTCCTGCTGCTGTCAATCAAAATCAGTTAGCCAATCAGGAGACAGAGGGGGCAGGGCAGAACCAGGGCTCTGTGTCTGAATGGACACAGGGAGCTGTGTCGCGGCACGGGTTCCCCCATAGCAAGCTGCTTGCTGATGGGGCACTCAACAGGAGGGAGGGGCCAGGAGAGCCGATGAGGGACCCAAGAAGAGGAGGATCTGGGCTGCTCTGTGCAAAACCAACTGCACAGAGCAGGCAAGTGTAGCAATAACTCTTGGTGGAGCTGCTGGTTTAAGCGGGCTTGTTACCTTTACTCTCGATACCTCTGTTTCACCGGCACCGGGTCTAGGGTTCCATTGAGTTTACCTCTGGATGATATAAGCACCAACACTTGAGTATGTTTTCAATGCTTTATTGAACCAAGTAACGTAGGAAGTAGCAGGAAAGAGTCAGGAGGGAAACTGCAGGGAAGCTCAAATAACTTTCTTTAGGATTCTTTAGAACGTCCTTTAAAGTTGAATACTATAATTGAATACGATCCCTGTGTGGGACACGATCTTTTCTCGCCTGGATAGGCCTCTCTCACTTGCCTAGCAGCCAGTACGTAGCACGAACAAAAGTCTCTGCCACAGACTTGCTTGGCATAAACCCGTACGATCCTCTGCCACAGGATGTATTGGTTAGCGTTGAATGTCAGACACAGTACTTGGACCTTTAAGCCAAAGCGGCAGTACTATGTAATAAGACTACTTCAGGATATGTCCTTCAACCGAGTCACCAGGCCCCTCTCCAGACCAGCACTCTGCGTGATCCTTCCATGACGGGTCCTCCCCTGGGATCTCCTCGGTTGTCCAGCTTCTTCACTCTGGATAGACAGCTCAGGACCATTCCTCGGCTGCTGTGGTAGGCCCCAGACAGACCTCTGGGCCCACCCACGCGCCGCAGTGACGCGGGCCTCCGGAATGCAGGACCACGAGGTGGTATTCTAATGCATACCTGTCGGCCAGGAGGGCCAGCAGATGGCTGAAAACGAACCCCTAAACATGGCGTCTGTCCCATAAATACCCTCTCCCAGAGTGCAAATCGGAGGACCACCTCCACCGAGTTGTCTCTGGGACAGAGGAGCACCCATACGCTTCGACACGTTGCCTTTCCAACACCAGCTAAGGGTAACAACGACACCCACCGGCTCAGTGTGGAAGCACGCGCAATGTCAGCCAAGCTAGAACAGAGGCAAATCTAACTTCCTCTAACGAGCAATTCACTAAATTTACCTATCAGATGGTAGATCATAAATCTACCAGCGCTACACAAGTATAACATGTTTGTTAGTTTTAGAGAAAAAAAAAACACTAAACTTCACAATCACTTTAAATATATCTAATGTAATTGCTAACACCTGTAAAGTAAAAAAAGAGCCTTGGATGCAGATGACGTCTGAAAAAAAGAAAGCTAGTGTCAGTCACCTCTGGCTCCACCTACACCATATTATTGTACAAAAAATACACATTTGATGTTCAAAAAAATGTATAGGGAGCTGTAAAACAATAGTTGTTTGATATTTATACATTAATATGAATTACTCTGCTGAAACTAGTCATGTGACTGGCACAGCATCAATCAGGGCTGGCCAGACACAGACTCATACTGTACAGAGCATATATCAGCAGGGTAACAGAAGTCCCTCCCAAAGAGCCTTGCCTGCAGATAGGGGTTTAACTTTTTACAGATCTGGATATATATATTTTCTATTCTTTATTTCCCAGTGTTTAACCACTTCAGCCCCAGAAGGATTTAGCCCCTTCCTGACCAGAGCTCTTTTTGCGATACGGCGTCGCTTTAACTGACAATTGCGCGGTCGTGTGACGTTGCACCCAAACAAAATTGACGTCCTTTTTCCCTTCTTTATAAAAATATATAAAAAAAATAATTTCTTCCTCAGTTTAGGCCGATATGTATTCTTCTACATATTTTTAGTAAAAAAAATCGCAATAAGCATATAGTGGTTTGCGCAAAAGTTATAGTGTCTACAAATATGGGATATATTTATGGCATTTTTAGTATTATTTTTTTATTAGTAATGGCGGCGATCTGTGATTTTTATAGTGACTGCGACTTTGCGGCGGACACATCGGACACTTTTAACACTATTTTGGGACCAGTGACATTTATACAGCGATCAGTGCTATAATAATGCACTGATTGCTGTGTAAATGACACTGACAGGGAAGGGGTTAAACACTAGGGGGCGATCAAGGGGTTAACTGTGTTCCCTCAGTGTGTTCTAACTGTAGGGGGAATGGATTCACTAGAACATGACAGAGATCACTGCTCCCGATCACTGGGAGCAGTAGATCCCTGTCATGTTGCTGGGCAGAACAGGGAAATGCCTCGTGTTTTGTTGCCTCACAACCTGGAATTAACATGGATTGTTTGAGGATTTGCATCATTTAATTTACAGAACATGCCCACAACTTTGAAATTTTTTTTCTACTATTTTGAAACAAACAACAAATAGAACAGAATAACAGAAAAAGTCAATGTGCATAACTATTCAACCCCCTAAAGTCAATACTTTGTAGAGCCACCTGTTTGCGGTTATCACAGCTCCAAGTTGCTTTGGATAAGTCTCTATGAGCTTGCCACATCTTACCACTGGGATTTTTGCCCATTCCTCCTTGCAAAACTGCTCCAGCTCCTTCAAGTTGGATGGTTTGCGCTTATGAACAGCAATCTTTAAGTCTGACCACTGATTTTCTATTGGATTGAGGTCTGGGCTTTGACTAGGCCATTCCAACACATTTACATGTTTCCCGTTAAACCACTCAAGTGTTGCTTTAGCAGTGTGTTTGGGGTCATTGTCCTGCTGGAAGGTGAACCATCCGTCCTAGCCTCAAATCACACACAGAGTCAGGGACAGATCCAGAGTCTAGTCTCGGGAGGGGCACTGCCAGAAAATACCTTTTTTGTGGGCAATTTATCAGGGAAATGGCTGGTGTTGGCGCTTCAATCATCCTGGCACCATGGTTGTTATGGTGTCAGGATAATTGAAGCACATCATTTCTATTATTATGTTGTAGTATAAAATGAAATGGTTCAACTCATCATAATGCAGAATCAGTGGGAGCCCTGAGTGTGTCACTTGCCACCGTCACCTGCCATATGTTGCATATTGTCACCTGCCACACCTTGTGGATTGTCACTTTGCCATGTCACCTGCCACACGTTGTGGATTGTCACTTGCCTGCCACCAGATGCAGATTGTCACTTGCCACAACTTGCGGATTGTCACTTGCCTCGTCACCTGCCACACCTTGCAGATTGTCACTTGCCACACATTGCAGATTGTCAGTTGCCACGTCACCTTCCACACCTTGCGGATTATCACTTGCCTGCTAAGGTGGTGTTTTGCTTGTCTCTTGCTGTCCCAGAGTCAGGCAGCAGAGAGATAATGTAATCTCTCTACTGCCCACGCTGCCTGCACAGTGAGGGCGGAAGTTACTGCAGGGATGCAGGGCAGGCGAGGGGCGGTGAGAGATGATCTCCTCCCTCTCCTCCTCCGCCCCCCGGCTAGCTGATTGGCCAGCTGCACGCTCACACCAAGCCTGCTTTCTCACTCTCACCCGCCCACACACACACACACACTGAGCCAACCGGCCCGGCCGCCCGCAAACCGCACCGCCTGGCCCGTCCTCTCACCCACCCGTAAAGCCGCCCGCGGAGGTGCCACGGAGCAGCCCGCTCTCACCCACCCGCGGAGACGCCCGCTCTCTCACCTGCTTGGCAACACATTTCTCGGGGGTGGCAATTGCCCCGTTGCTCCCCCCCGGATCCACCCCTGCATAGAGTTGTACATGTTTTGCTCAAGAATATACCTGTATTTAGCACCATCCATCTTTCCCTCAACTCTGACCAGTTTCCTAGTCCCGAGTGCTGAAAAACATCCCCACAGCATAAAGCTGCCACCACCATGTTTCACTGTGGGGATGGTGTTCTTTGGGTGATGTGATGTGTTGGGTTTGCACCAGACATAGCGTTTTCTTTGGCAGCCAAAAAGTTCAATTTTAGTCTGATCAGACCAGAGCACCTTCCTCCATACATTTTGGGAGTCTCCCACATGCCTTTTCACAAACTCAAAACGTGGCATTTTGTTTTTGCTGAAAGTAATGCCTTTCTTCTGGCACAACTCTATGGAGCGTACGGCTTATTGCCGTCCTAAGTACAGATACTCCAGTCTCTGCTGTGGAACTCTGCAGCTCATCCAGGGTTACCTTAGGTATCTGTGCTGCCTCTCTGATTAATACCCTCCTTGCCCGGTCCGTGAGTTTTGGTGTGTGGCCGTCTCTTGGCAGGTTTGCTATTGTGCCATGTTCTTGTTATGGTAATGATAGATTTGATGGTGCTCCTAGGGATCATCAAAGATTTGGATATTTTTTTATAACCTAACCCTGACTTGTACTTCTCAAAAAACATTGTCCCTTACTTGTTTGGAGAGTTCCTTGGTCTTCATGGCAGTGTTTGGTTAGTGATGCCTCTTGCTTTGGTGTTGCAGCCTCTGGGACCTTTCAAAAAGGTGTGTATGTATATTGACAGATCGTGTGACACTTAGATTGCACACAGGTGGACATCATTTCACTAATTATGTGACTTCTGAAGGTAATTGGTTGCACCAGAGCTTTTTATGAGCTTCATAACAAAGGGGGTGAATACATAAGCACATGCCAATTATCAGTTTTTTATTTCTGAAAAATAGTTTTATGTATAGATTTTTCTAATTTTACTTCACCAACTTAGACTATTGTGTTCTGATCCATCACATTTAATTCAGATTAAAAAAACATTGAACTAAAGGCTGTAATGTAATAAAATAGGTAAAAAGCCAAGGGGGTGAACACTTTTGCAAGGCACTGTATCTTTTGGCTGGTATTCCAATAAAATGAATGGTTTTATTTGCTTAAGATTTATTGTTTGCAAATGTTCTTATTCTGAGTACATCAGCAGATTTAAGCGAAAAATTGACCTGCAAAATTAGCTTTTGATCATTTTTGGATTGATATACTCATGAGCAGCCCCCCCAAGCCTCTTGTTATGAATTGTACTGTAACTATACTGTCTCCCTTTAGTTTGTGTGTAACTGGGCAAAGTGTTGGGAATATATACTGTATATCCTGAATATTATTAATGTTAAAAATATGTGATTCCACTTTGCGAGGGCATTTTTGCCTAGCTTAAATTGGTTGTACACCCTCTACAACCACTTTTAACTCCAGGACAGGTAAGCCTCAGATTATTAAAAGTCAGCAGCTGCAGTATGTGCAGCTGCTACATAGTTACATAGTAGGCGAGGTTGAAAAAAGACAAAAATCCATCAAGTCCAACCCATGTGTTGGACTTGATGGACTTTTGTCAGTATTGTGTGAGATTATATGACTTGTGTCAGATTATATGTCAGTATTACATTGTATATCCCTGTAGGTTGCGGTCGTTCAGGTGCTTATCTAATAGTTTCTTGAAACTATCGATGCCCCCCGCTGAGACCACTGCCTGTAGAAGGCAATTCCACATCCTTGCTGCTCTTACAGTAAAGAACCCCCTTTGAGGACCATAAGATTACCATCGGCAATAAAAAAAATAATTATAATTTTTTCCCTTTAAGAATGTATTTGAACAATAAATAAAACCATTTCCACACTTGAGTCATTTTTGGGGGAGGAATTATGATCCAATAAAGTCTGACTATTAAGGTTACTTTTTATGGAAAAAAAAAGAAGCAATTTTTATTTTCGTACAGTTTCGTAAGTTCGTACACTTCAGTTGCTGTAACTAAGCCATTTCGTTAAATAACTGGCAAAAAAGCTAGATCCATTTGTTGATAAGAACTAATATTTTGACTCAAACCAAAAAAAAATTTGTATTTTAAGTTCTAAATCAGATGATACAGAACCCTGGGGGACCCCTCTACCCACCCCTGACCATTCCGAGTACTCCCCATTTATCACCACCCTCTGAACTCGCCCTTGTAGCCAGTTTTCAATCCATGTACTCACCCTATGGCCCATGTCAATGGACCTTATTTTGTACAGTAAACGTTTATGGGGAACTGTGTCAAATGCTTTTGCAAAATCCAGATACACCACGTCTACTTCCTTTATCTAGATGGCAACTCACCTCCTCATAGAAGATTATTAGATTGGTTTGGCAAGAACGATTCTTCATGAATCCATGCTGATTACTGCTAATGATACCATTCTCATTACTAAAATTTTGTATATAGTCCCTTATCATCCACTCCAAGAGTTTACATACTATTGATGTTAGGCTAACTGGTCTGTAATTCCCAGGGATGTATTTTAGGCCCTTGTAAAATAATGGTGCTAGATTGGCTTTTCTCCAATCAGCTTTTACCATTCCAGTCAGTAGACTGTCGGTAAAAATTAGGAACAATGGTCAGGAAATTACTTGACTGAGTCTCCTAAGTACCCTTGGGTGCAAGCCATCTGGTCCCGGTGATTTATTAATGTTAAGTTTCCCAAGTCTAATTTTAATTCTGTCCTCTGTTAACCATGGAGGTGCTTCCTGTGATGTGTCATGAGGATAAACACTGCAGTTTTGGTTACTGAAGCCCCCCGATTCCCTTGTGAAGACCGAGGAGAAGAATAAATTCAATACCTTCGCCATCTCCCCATACTTTGTAGCCAGATGTCCTTCCTCATTTTTTTATGGTGCCAATATGGTCTGTCCTCCCTTTTTTACTGTTTACATACTTAAAGAAATTCTTGGGATTTTAAATTGTATTTTTAAATGTATTACTCAATGGGATGCATTGGCTAATGCCCTTATTTAATATGCTCTTAAAGCAAACCCATCTCTCCTCCGTGTTCTTTGTTCCTAAGATTTTATCCCAATTTATGCCTTCTAGCAAGATTTGTAGTTTAGGGAAGTTGGCTCCTTTGAAATTCAGTGTCTTTGTATTCCCCTTATGTTTCCTATTTGTGTGATTTATACTGAAGCCAATTGACCTGTGATCGCTGTTACCTAAATTGCCCCGTATTTCCACATCTGTGATCAGGTCTGTATTGTTGGTAATCAGTAGATCCAGTAATGCTTCATTTCTAGTTGGTGCGTCTACCATCTGCACCATAAAATTGTCCTGCAAGACATTTAGGAACTGGCGAGCCTTAGTTGAATGTCTTTTAATTTTTGCAGGGGTGGGCGGACCTCCCCTTTAAGGAATACATTTTCCCTAGGTGCATTATTTTACATTCAGAAACATTGAGCTGCTTTAAAGCAGTTATAAGGTGTTACTATTTCTGGTGAAGTACCGCACATGGAGTCAGATGACATACTCTGTATTTTTGTCTCCAAGGATAGCTTTTTCTATTGAATTTTTTTATTTGGGGATAAGGAGGAAACTATCCTTATTTTACAGTCCCTATGTAGACTTCCAGTTTTTGGTTCTCCTGGCTTATACCTTTTCCTGATGCTTACGGTAATGCGGTCTTCAAGAGGGAGCAAACTCTAACCAGAATTTAAAAGTTAAATGAAAAAGAGGATGTCTGCAAAACATTCCCAGGTATTGCAATTAAATAGTGGCCCTGCTAAGAATATATCAATACGTACTTACAAATTTTGCCATAGTCACGATTCACAGAAAGCAAGATACATTTTCTTGTATGGAAGAATTATTTAAGCACCCCTTACTCAATTACTAACATTTTTATGGATATTTGGCTGTAGTAAACATTTTTTAGCACTTGCTGAAATTTGCTTTTATAATATGATCAAATTACTGTAATGCCCCGTACATACGGTCGGATTTTCCGACGGAAAATGTGTGATAGGACCTTGTTGTCAGAAATTCCGACCGTGTGTAGGCTCCATCACACATTTTCCATCGGATTTTCCGACCCACAAAGTTTGAGAGCAGGATATAAAATTTTTCGACAACAAAATTCATTGTCGGAAATTCCGATCGTGTGTACACAAATCCGACGGACAAAGTGCCACGCATGCTCAGAATAAATAAAGGGATGAAAGCTATTGGCCACTGCCCCGTTTATAGTCCCGACGTACGTGTTTTACGTCACTGCGTTTAGAGCGATCGGATTTTCCGACAACTTTGTGTGACCGTGTGTATGCAAGACAAAATTGAGCCAACATCCGTCGGAAAAAATCCTGGGATTTTGTTGTCGGAATGTCCGAACAAAGTCCGACCGTGTGTACGGGGCATAACACTTGTGTATATGAACCAAACTCAACTTTCCACAGATCCTTAAAGAAAGTTGAATGTTGGGGCACAATAAAGCCAATGAATTCCTTTTTTCAAACAATGATTACACTAACATGCACACTTAGTTTTCCATAGCACAAATATTTTATTTTGCTGGAAGGGAGGACGGTGTACTATATTCCTGCAGTGACTAACACTGGCTTAACCTGCCCCCCTAAAACTTTTCCAAGCAGTAAATCTCATTGCAGGTCTATTTGGTATCTGCTTACCTGAGTCCATTTAGGCACAGTCAAAATTTCTATGACCCAATGAAGGGGGGTTGTGTTTGACCTCCGAAACGTGTTGCCTGTCCTCTGCTTTGAATTAATTTTATTATTAAAATCTTGGACTCTTGGACATTTATTTGGAACTCTTATTGAAGTGTATGTATGTGGTGTGACATGGGGTAGTTTGCTCTTGTGGTAGATGCATTTATACAGCGAATTCATGGCAGACGGGAACTATAGTTAGGGCCTCGTAGTCAACTTTTATTAAAATGGCAGAAAGCAAAGCAACAATCCAATATAAAGTTTCCCATGCGGGGGATCTTCTCCAGCAGAATACAAACATTGGAAAATGCTGAGCCACCTGGCTCATAAGCTCACTCAGCTTTAACTGCAGTGCATGGTGCACCCCTTCCCAGTCACTCTGACAGTGTTGTCCAGATCTCCTGGATACTTGACTCTCTAGCCTTTAGTCGCAGTGCCCTGCTGTATGGCCCAACTCTGGCCAATGGTTTGGGGTTCTCCTGACACCCGGATAAGAGCTAACTTGACTCCTGAAATGAGACCTGCTGTCTCCGAGACCCTCTGTCTCTTGGCTTCTGGCTGGGCCCTCTGACCCCTTGGGGAGAACTTCCATTTCCCACACTGGGAGCGGGTCCAAACTGGAAGCTCTAAGCTATCTCCAGACCTGAGAATATAATGACCATGCACACCTGTGTACTTAGACAGGCTGCACAGCTTTTTCTGCCGAGAAACAATAGTCTGGAACGTAACGTTTACCTTAAATGCAAATCCTGTGGCACATTTTCCTATATTCTCCCTCTGTCGCAGTGAATTTTCAACTCTGGATCCTTTCCCTGTTCCTGAGGGTAGTTCCTGTTTTCTAGAGTGCTGCCCAACTGAAGCAAGTGTGCTCAGTGACTGTTTCAGTGATCCTTGAAAATCAGAATCCAGTGCTCAGTTCATTCTTATGTTTAACAGCCTGGCTGTGTCTGGCTTCAATACTTTTGAGTCACAGACCCTGAACAAGCACCCTGTGAATGTGTTTAATAAAATGTTTGAATGCTTTATTGTTATACTTTTTCCAGGTCAGCCAAACTTTAACACGACAGTCAGGAAATGCAGCGACAGGTTCCATCCTTTTCTCATTACAAAGTCGCTTTAATGCACATGTAAACCCAAATGGTTAAACATAGCAGAGTGAAGATAGCATATTGAGCGATTGGAAGCTGGCAAGTAAATGTTAAAAAAGGTACTATCTGGGTTTGCAAAGGCATTTAATTGTACACAAAGTGAATTAATATAATTTGTGGCTGTTGAGAAATATATATTTACATGACATTTTTTGTGCCCAGAGTTCAGCCCTCAAATGGAATTGAACTCAAAAAGTGAATATTTTCTGTGTTATAGAAGACATTTAGAAATGTCAATAGAGCTTGAGCAGTAACCTGTGTACCTAGGCGCTCTTGGACATTTTGCCTATTAGTTGTATACAGTATATGCAGTGTGAGATCTAAGGCCTAACAGAGTTGGTCTGCTGTGTTGCACACTGTTTTCTTTTCTGGAGACTCTAAACCAAGAAAGCAAAGCCCTTCTTCTACAAAGATGGCCACCTCCACATGGAGACATAGTGCAGAACAAGATTTGGTGAGTCAGTAAGAAAGGATGATTAGCTGCAAGGAAACCACATGCAACACTGGTGACTAGTCATTTCTCTTCCACCTGTCATTTTTGGAAACAGCGTTTAGAGTTCTATTCCACTTTAACCGCTTCCCGACCACCCGTCGCATACTGAGGCAAGGTGGCTGGATAGCGCAAATCGGTGTAGGTGTACATCAGTCCATGCATGTGATATAGCGGGCGGGCGTGCGACTCAATGTCCGCCTGCGACCCGCGATCGTGGTATACAGAGGCAGAACGGGGATCTGCCTATGTAAATAAGGCGAATCCCCATTCTGACAGGAGACATCATGGAGATCTGCTGTTCCCAGTCATAAGGAACAGCGATCTCTGTAGTGTTCCAGACAGCCCATTCCTCCACAGTTAGAACACACCCAGGGAACACAGTTAACCCCTTGATCGCCCCTAGTGTTAACCCCTTCCAAGCCAGTGTAAATTATACATTGATCAGTGCATTTTTATAGCACTTATCAATGTAATAATGTCACTGGTCCCCAAAAAGTATAATTTGGGCTCAGATTTGCAATGTTGCAGTCCCGCTAACAATCGCAGGTAGCCGCCATTACCAGTAAAAACAATAACAAAAAAAATAAAAGTCCCTAAATATATCCCATAGTTTGTAGATGTGATAACTTTTGCGCAAACCAATCAATATATGCCTATTGCGATTTTTTTTTTACCAAAAATATGTAGAAGAATATATTTTGGCCTAAACTAATGAATACATTTGTTTTTTATATATATTTTTTGGATATGTATTATAGCAAAAAGTAAAAAAAAATGTTTTTTTTTTTCAAAATTTACACTCTTTTTTGTTTATAGCGCAAAAAATAAAAACCCACAGAGGTGATCAAATACCACCAAAAGAAAGCTCTATTTGTGGGAAAAAAGGACATAAATTTTGTTTGGGTATAGCGTCACACGACCGCGCAATTGTCAGTTAAAGCAACGCAGTGCCGTGTTGCAAAAAATGGCCTGGTCAGGAAGTGGGTAAATCCTTCCGGGGCTGAAGTGGTTAAGTTGCAGGAGTACTCAAGTACTGACCATGTAAAGTTTCCTTGAAAGGGTGCTGCTAAAATGAAGCCACAGCAGGGGTTACCTGGTTTCAAAGCAGAACTAAACCGTTCAATATTCACCTTCACTCCAGTAATGCAAAATCTACAAGCTCCTTCGTTGACACCAATATCATCTCCCCAGCTTTTTCTGGGTGTTATTATTTCTGGGTGAAGAAGAGTAGAGTTTGATCCAAACCAGCCATTTTAAAAGTGAAGTGGAAGATTGAAAAAGAAAGATGGAGAGTTTGAATAACCGGCTAACTCTACGAATTATACAACCAACCTACCATGGTGCCAAAAACTGAGAAAGCTGGACTCCAGTCCTTAGTACGTCCAATAAGCTAGCAAAAAATCCTAAACACTAACCCTAAAGGAAAGAGGTGAATAGAAATGTAAAGGATTAAGTAGCTGTACGATTATGAATTCATCTGAAAATTGTGAGGAAGGCCTAGGAAAGATAGGCAGAGTATAGATCAGAAAAGCATTAAAAAAAACAATGTCATGGGATTTTCCTACTTTACTTCACAAGCTTCGGGAAGATTTGACTAAATCGTTTTAGCCTGCACATAATTAAGCTTTCAGAATGACATCTGTTTGTAACATTATGTTTATTAAAAATGCCTTTCCATATTTTCTGTACTGTGACATTTGCTGCCTTTTGTGATCACTATAATAAAAAACATTAACTTTGTAAAACTTGATTACTTATTAACTGGAATTACCATGAAAGCAGATAAAACATTTGGTTTTACACTACAGTAATATAAAACAAACCTGACACTGTTATAAAAAATATCTTAAGGATGTTGCCAAAATAATTATTATAGGGTTAGTTATTTTTAAGAAGCCACATAGGTCTGTTATGACCAAGTATACTGAAATAAGACCACCACCATGGTTTTTCTCTGTCTTGTGACTGTTCACCATCTTCCCCTTCTTGTCCTTGTCGAGCATGTGGGTCATAGGAGTCCAATGGGTCTAATCGATCATAAATGTCTTGTGGAATAACTTTATTAAATCTACGGTTATTAACTTCAACCCTCTGCAAAACAAAGTCAACCCGTCCTGCCTTGGTCATCTTTGCTGGTAGGGTAATTTTTTTGGTGACCTTTGAGTAGCCAAAAGCCTCAGCAGAAATGATGTAGACACCAGGAATCAAGAGTCTCCAATAATCTCCATCTTCAGCTAGAGAAACAGTAAAGAAAAAATCAGTCAACTAAGAGGATAATCAATACTTTCAAAATCATCTTATAAATAAATGATGAAATGGCATCTAGAAAAGTTCTCCCCGAGGAGGTTAGATAACAGCTGTAGGCAGAAAATTCACAGTTCACACACTATGGACACAAATGAAGACAAATCGGAGGTTTTAGAAAACAACAAGCATGGACAGGGACAAAAACACCTGTAAAAATTAGTCAAATACAGTATATACATAGCTAAAAAATGTACAGAATTACACTACTTTAATGCACCAATATATCACAGCTAAATCCAATAACAAAAATGTAATATACTGCAGCTTGCCAGTCCTTGTGGTGGTTGCCTTCATTTTCTTTTTTCTTGTTTTTTTTCCCCTTTAGTTTTACCTAGCACACTTGCTGTCCTGGAGTGATAATGAATCTGCATCTATCGAGGAACAGCATTGTCACATTAGGACAAGAAGTGTTAGGAATACAAAATCCTACCCCTTTCCATAACATAGGGTAGGGCATTCAGTAGTCCACAAAAAGTGCTGGAAACATTGTAACCGATAACAGTTAGCAAAAGCAAAGAGTGCAGGAAGTTATCAGCTCACAAGATTTCTGGCAGGATCAACAGATTATTTTGTGTCATTTTTTAACAGGTGTAACAAAACACCTTCAATAGTTTATTTAGCAGAAGGAAAGAGGTGAGATAAGTTTACATACATTGTACAAAATCCCCTGTGAATAGCAATATACTGTAGGTAATATGAAATAACTTTCACCTTTTTGGCAATGCTGAACAAGGAATTAGGTATACCTAGTATTAGTAAGGCACATGTTCTATAATTTTAACTGTCAAATGGAATGTAACTTACTACTACTGTAATATTTATACCAATACCTGTATAAATGGGAATTATTTTTTTTCTTATTTATTTATTTTTATTATTTTACAAAAAAAATCTGATCATTTTGAATGCTGTCACAAAGAATCATCCCTTGTGACAGTAATAGGCAGTGACAGGTACTCTTTATGGAGGGAACTGGGGTCTAAAAGGCCCCAAACCCCTCCTCTGTACTTGAAAGTATTCAAAACACCAAGATCAGCATTTTTGAACACTTTGGATTTTTTAAAAATGGTGCCATTGGCTACTGAGTAAACCGAAAGTGACGTCGCTTCTGAGTTACTACATCCGAGACCTGATCAAAGCCGATTCCAGCTTTGTTCGGGTCTCCGGCCTGCCGGAGGACATGCCGGCTTGTGGATCGGGTCTCCCGGCTGGTGGCTTGGGTCTCCAGCTGCTTGTAATAACAGCCAAGTGGCTGCTTAGCGGTTGTCATTACAGGAAAGCCGGCTGTTGGCTCTAAAAAACGGTACTGGGGTGATGCCTGCAGCTACGGTACAACCACTTGAAGCCAAATGACATAAAGGTACGTGATTTGGCGGCAAGTAGTTAAAGTGGGATTAAATACAAAACCAATTCTTAAATGAGGTGGCTCCATTAGTCTTATTTTTTTAGGCCTTTTGTCCTTTATTTTCACCTGGTGATCCAGCCGGTAAGTCTGTTATTTTTCAACTTCCTTCAACAGATTAAGTTATCCAGACAAAGCAGCACTTGGAGAGTTGAGAAAAACCATTGTTCTTAAAACAGGCAGCTTTTATTTATTTAATTTTTTGTTCCAAACTAATTTTATTGCCAAAAATACAAGAGAACATAGTAATACTGTTTTACAATAACAAGATCAGTACAAAACTATTCTTTTAAACTGTTCCAGGAGTAGACTATAGAACCACAGTGTATGGTATATAATCATAATGCACAAAGAGTTGAAGCAGGTATTTGTACAACATTAGTATTTCAAACGAAGGTAAGAAAATGACTGATAAGAAAGAATATACAATTGTTGTAGTCAGAGAATAGAGTGGTCTGGATTGGTTATGCTTTATTTAAGGTGTAATATCTGATAGAAGGTGTAGCAGTGAGTTGTTGCAAAGCTTTTTAAGTGTTTTGTGAAGGAGCTCCTATTATCTATATTTCATCCTGTGTGAGAGTGTGTGTGACCGGCACAGACACTTGGGAGGTCTGATCTGAACCATATTGAGTGTATGATTAGGTGATTGAATGTATATACACATATAATTGTGTAAATATACAGATATGGATCAATTGAGAAGGTAGAGAGTTCTTAGCACAGTGGAAATTTTGGGTGTTAGAAACAAAGTTTTCAGCTAACATTCTTGTTTCTATACCTGAATGGGAAGATTGTAAAGAAGAGGTTTGGGCCTTATATGGAAGAAAGGTGGATTAAATGTTTAGATCAAGTTTGTAGAGGGGAGATTCATCATCTGTAGGTAGTCAGTGGAGGACTGGAAGTGAACCCATGTGGATGTGAATTTGTGTGGGGAGTCTTGTGAGACTGAAATGAGCTCTTCCTTTTCGGCTATTTTGTTTATGTGTTTGTACCAATCTGACAAAGAAGGGACTCTGGGGATACCCCATAATTTAGGTATGCACAGTTTAGCTGCGTTAACTAACATCATGGCTAATGCTTTGTAGTATGGTGTGTCTTTTGAGACATGGTGGTGTAGTAGGAATTGCACGGGTGTGTAATCAAGAGAGCTTGTGGTTATTTTTTTTTACTTGTATATGTACTTTTGTCCAAAAGGATTGGATAAGTGGACATTCCCACCAAATGTGTAGAAGGTGGCCGGTTGCTTGGTGGCATCTCCAGCATTGATCTGTAATTGAGGCATCGAAGGTATCTAGAATGGAGGCGGTGCGATACCAACGGAATACAATTTTATAGTTGTTCTCTTGAATAGAGACATCAATGAAGCCTTTGTGTACGTGGCGGTAAATTTTTTCCCAGTTGGTACTTGTTAAATTTACATGTAGATCTTGGGACCAGGCTTTGCAGGCCTTTCCTTCGCCGGCTTGAGTATTTTCCTACAACATATTGTGAACAGTTGAAATGATGTATCGTTGAGGCGTTTGGTTTAAACAAAGTGTTTCAAAGGAAGTCAGGGGTTTGGAAAGGTTAGTTGTATGTTGTACAGAGTTTACAAAGTGCTTAATTTGCAAATATTCCAAAGTGTTAAAGAGTGGTTCGGCCTAGAGTGTATTTATATTATCGTATAAGTGTAATAGCCCATTTTGGAGAAGGTGGTGTATTCTTATGCCAATGTCTGGTTGTTTGCTAGAGAGGGGGTGGGAAGCAAATCCGGATTCTTTAGTAAAGGAGATAGTGGGCCTGGGGATCATGAAAGTTTGGTTTTGCGACAAATTTCAGCAAAGCATTGAAGGGATGGACCTATGGTGGGATGTTCTGTTAGGCCTTTAGGTATACAGTTATGTCGGATCAAAGGTGCACAGCTTATATGTTGATGAAAAAAGCAGTTTTCCAAGCCTACCCAATCCTTTATTTGGTAATGAACGTGCCAATCTATTAGGTGCTGCAGATGACAAGCCCAGTAGTAATATTGAATGTCGGGTAGACCTATCTTCCCTTGCTTTTGGGTTTTGCTAGTTGGGCATAACTGATTCTGGGACGCCTTTGGTTCCAGAGAAAATTTCTACATATTTTTTTAAGGGATTTCAAGAAAGTGGTCGGCAGGCAAATGGGCATTGTTTGGAGAAGGTATAGAATACGTGGTAGAATATTCATTTTGATGATAGAAGCACTGCCAAACCATGAAAAATGTGCTTTGTTCCATTTTTTTAGGTCTTCTGTTATGGTCTTAAAAAGAGCTGGTAGTTTTTTGAATATAGCTTGAAGAGGTGTGGTTCGGTAATTGAATTCCTAAATACGTTATGGCATCTGGTTGCCAAGTGAACGGGAATTTTTTTTTACAATTTAAGACTTGGGTTGCTGTGTTACATTCAGGGCGTGTGACTTTTTGAAGTTCATTTTAAAGTGTGCTATAAATTGGAATAGGCGAAAGTCTTTTAGAAGGTTGGGTAGGGTGATGTGGGGTTCTGTGAGAAATAATAGGTTTTTATCCGCAAAAGCGGCTAGTTTGTATTGCTTATTAGCAATCGTGACCCCTTGAATATTTGTATTGTCGTGGATTTGGCGTAGGAAGGGTTCGAGAGTGAGAATGAATAGTATGGGAGAAAGGGGATAGCCTTGACGGGTGCCATTTTTGATGGAGAAAGTGTTTGACAGGAGGCGCAATTTATTCGGACTTTAGCTGTAGGGTTGATGTATAGTGAAATTATGAAGCGTGCCAATCGATCGCCGAGACCTAGTGCATGTAATACAGCTTCCAGGTAGTCCCATGCCAACCTGTCAAACGCCTTCTCAGCATCTAATTAGAGGAAAAAGCCGGGTGCTTCATTTTGGTAAGCCAGTGATGTATGTCAAGTGCTTTTAGTGTATTATCCCTAGCCTCTCTCCCTGGGATGAATCGTACTTCATCTTTTGCTATTAGTTTCGTAATCAGAGAGAGCAAGCGATTCACTAGGATTTTTGCAAATATTTTTATGTCAGTGTTCAGGAGTGATATGGGGCGATAGTTGGAGGCCAGTTCATGGACTTTTCCAGGTTTTGGGATGACTGAGATGTGTGCTTCTAGAAGATTATAACTTGGGATGTTCGGTTTAGATAATTGATTGAATGCTCTTAGAAATGGGTCTGAAAGTAGTTCTGAAAAGGTTTTGTAATAAGTCATGGAGAAGCCATCGGGGCCTAGGCTTTTTCCTAGTTTCATTTGTTTAGTAGCAATTTTAAATTCCTCTGTTGTAATGAAGGCATCCAATTTGTGTGCTTGTTTGTGGGATATTGGTTTTGGACTATATTGTGAAAGGAAGTCTCTAATGATGGATTCACGCATTCTAGTATCATCAAGGGGTTTTTGTTCAAGAGGTAGGTCATAAAGTTTTGCATAGTATTGTGCAAAGTGGTTTCCGATGTCGTCGCTATTGCATAGTGTTTGTCCTGAGGGTTTACACATAGATAGAATTGTGGTGCTTAGCTTGTAGAGCCCTAGCTAGGAATTTTCTACTCTTATTGCTATGTTCGTAGAAGAGCTTTTGGGCTAGGGCATAATTCCTTCTTACTTTTCTCCCTAACTCCTCCCTAAGTCGGCCCCGTGTTTGATCTAATTCTATTTGGGTGCAACGCGCTTTAGTCAATTTATCAGCTTGTTCGAGGTTTTGGATTTGCTTCAGAAGGGCATTGACCAGTTCTTGCTTGGTTCGCTTGCGTGAGGCTGCCATTTTCAGTAGTATACCTCTGATCACACATTTATGTGCTTCCCAATGAGTCATGGGGTTTTTGTCAGGGGTATTGTTAGTTTCAAAGAAGTTGTTGCTATTGGTGTTGATTATGGAAGAATGATGATTAGTAATGCATCTAATTTCCAAGTTTTAGCAAATTGCAAACGTTAGCAAATGTGATAGTTGCGGTGATCGGGTGGTGGTCAGATATGAACATTGGTTCAATGGTTGTTATAGAGAAAAACTGGAGATCCTTTTGTGTAATGAATATGTAGTCTATTCTTGAGTAGCGATTGTGGGGTGTGGAAAAGGTATAATCTTTTACTCCTGGGTTTAAGGAACACCATGAATCATGTAGTAGTAAGTCTTGCAATTATATCTTAATTTGACGGAGGGCTCTGTAAGGTAAGGAGAATGATCCAGAGAATGTATCTTCTATCGGATTTAAGGCTACATTCAAATTCCTTCCTAGTAGTAGAATACCTGATTGGAAAGAAGCTAGAGCCAGCGATAGTTCGTGGAAGAAGCCAACCTGATTTGAATTAGGGCTGTAAATATTAGCGACCGTGATTCATCATATACAGTGCCTTTGATGAAAATGTAACATCTGTCTTCTTCAATTAGGGTGTCAGAAATTTCTATAGGAAGGCGTTTGGAAAGTATAATTGAAACACCTTTTGTTTTGGCTAGTTTGTTAGTTGCATGGTAGGCCTTGGGGTAATCTTTGTCAGTTTAGGAATATTGTTGGATCTGATGTGAGTTTCCTGAAGGAGTATTATGTCAGCTCTAAGTTTTCACACGTATAGTAGGAGCTGGGATCTCTTTTCTGGTATGTTTCATCCTCTTGTATTAAGGGAGATTAATTTGATGTTTGCCATTTTAGAGTTTGAACGTGAGGGATCCATTGTGGTTAGATGATGTGTTTAGGAGAGAAAGAAAAAAAAAGGGTTTGGGGGGTGTGGGGGGGTTAAGGAGAGGAAGTAGGGTTGGTTTTGGGGAGAGAAAAAAGGAATAAAGAGAGCGGGGAGGAGTCTGACGGCTAAGGTAGACCTGCTATCCTACCTTGGTTAGTAGAGAGTGTTGGAGTTGGTCAACACAGAAAATCAAACTGTGCTGTGTTGGGAGGTGGTAGGGCTGTAGAAGATGTGTGTGATTAAAGGGAGGTTCAATTATCAGTTGTCAGTGATACTCGAGGGGTCCTTATATGCTTAAGAGTAGTCATTATAATGACTGGTTATAATATCGAGAGAACCCTCTGGAAATGAATCACCAATTGCATATTTCCGCTAGACATCACCCTTTCACTTAAGGTTTAGAGATATGTGAAATGGAAGGCAATAATCCATTTGAATTGTCTGGGGGATAGTCATATATTGTAGATTAGTTCATAGTTCTAATTGAGTCATATAGGTGACAAAAGACCTATGTTGTTCGAAGGTATGATCATAGCTGTTGATCTGGGTAAGTATCTAATGACAGTGGTTAGGACTTTCTGGCCACTTTCCTTATGAGCTGTGTGGAATACTTTTGTTGAGATTCGGAGATATAGAGGAAATAAGTTACAGTACAATAGTGAGCAGGCCAGAAAGTATGTTGTGTTCCCAGAAGTTCAAGATACTATCTATAATAAACCAGGGGCAGCTGTAATTCTTACAACTATAGAACAACATTGGCATTGTAATTTATAGCAACTTTAGGTGGGAGCAGTTTAGTTTGCTCTCAGTGGGCAGGTACAGGGGATCCATGGAGCAGTATTAAATGAGAACAGCAGGAGTAATCTACCCAGGGGAGAGGGTTTTTTTTGTATTTACAGTTTACCATGTCAGTGCGAGTGAGTAGACAGAAATGCAGGCTGAGGTGCTTCTGTCTACTAGGATATTTGCATGATGGTCTGTTTGATCTATGCTAGAAAACTATGCAAGGTTTTCTAAGTAGTATTGGAATTAAATAAAGTTGTATGGAAGAGAGCTATGATGCTGTATCCTGGGAACAGAGTGTGCCAAAACACATGGGTAGTTTATGTGGTAATAATATATCAGAGTTAGAGTCTGAGTACCAAGGGTTTACTGAGAATTTTTCTGCTCTTGATGTTGATTGAAAAGACAGAGATCCTAAAAGCAGTATGCTGTTGATATATGCCAGTGGTGGAAGGGTTACATCCATTCTGGGGGGGGGGGGATAGAACTGACGGGTTTTGGATGACAACGTTTGGCGTATGTCAGGGTTTGGGAGAAAGAACATTAGAACTGTTAGAGGAAAACCGTGTAATGAAGGAAATTTTTACTCACTGCTTGTGGACATCTTATGTGAAGGTATTTTACAGAGCTTGAGGGTTCAATGAGGCAGGTATTCATGAGATTAATCTCTTCTGGCATTTCTGTGTGCAGGAGATGCAGGAGCACTGCCTCCTCCCAGAGATCGATGGTTGGCTGGTGGCGGTGAAGAGCAGGGAGATGACAGATGTCTTCTATACGTAGAAGGACCTCTGTGATAGTGAACCTCCATTGGTTTTTCTTGGCATTGCGCCAAAGGGGGCATTTCTTGATGCCAGTCAGGTATCCAGATCGAAGGGATGCCCTTGTTTTCACAAAATGGTGCACTTCTTCTGGGTGTCGTAGATGTGTGGTTTGTCCGGCCGAGCCTGCAGTCAGGCAGAAGGGAAATTTCCACCTGTATGGAATTTCCCTCTCCCTAAGGACGTCTAAGAGAGGTCGTAGAGCTTTACACTTCTGTAAAGAGATATGTGAGAGATCGTGGTATATTTTGATCTCAGTGCCATGATACAGGATGCGCCCACTGTTTCTGGCTTTTTTCAGTATTTCTTCTTTCAATTTGAAGTTTACAAGGCAGCCTATATTATCTTGGGGGGTTCTGTGTCTCTGCCTCTGGGGCAAAGTGCCCAATGAAGATGCTCCAAATCTATTGGTGTATCTAGAGGTCTCCCTAAAAGGTCATTGAAGATGGCTAGGGTGGCTTGTAAGAGTTGACCTGGCTCAACCGTTTTAGGGAGCCCTCTAATTCTGATGTTGTGGTGGCGACCTCTGTTATCTAGGTCTTCTAGATGTCTGTTCAGATCTCTTAGCTGCATAGAGTGTGCACCTAGAGTCTGCTGGGCCTCATGTATGGCAGGGTCATGGCAGTAAGTGATCTCTTCTACTTCTTCTAGGCGAGCTGCAACAGCTTGCATATCTAGGTGGAGGTCAGATATGGCTGCAGATAATGTGTCCTTTATATCTGCAGCTACAGCTTTGAGATCATCGAGGCAGAGAGACTTGGATACTGGCACAGGCAGGGCAAGAGGCTGTGTGTTGTGGGATCTCGTGGGGTTATTACTTATGGCCCTGGAGGATCCTGTGGCCTGTGAAGAAGAGGCTGTGCTGTGTGATCCGGACCGAAAGATCTCGGGTACGTTGCCGCTAAGCTATGTGTCTGTGTCCTGCGGTGATCAGAAACGGGTGGCAGAGTGATTGCACTCGGGTTTTCCCATTTTAGCGTCTTTCTTCTCCCTCAGTGGCTATTAGATGGGCCGCGGAGTATCAGAGCAGAGAGATTAGGCAGCCATCTCCATCAGTGTCCAGGCCACGCCCCCCAGCTTTTATTTCTTTATGTAAAACCTTTATCCCAAAAGGAAAAAACTGTTGCTGTGACAGCTTCAAAAACAGACATTCAGCTTTAACCACTTGCCGACCGAGTCAAAGCCGAAAGAAGGCTGCAGCGCGGTCAGCTAGTTCTGGGTGGACGTCCATGGACGTCATCCCAGAATCCTGCTCTCGTGTGCCCCCTGGGGCGCGCACCCGAGAACTTCCGTGAACGCCGGGTCCAGAGGACTCGGCACATCACGAATCACGGTAAACGGCCGCTAATCGTGGCCATTTGCCATGTGATCGCTCCGTCAAATGTCAACAAACCGGCGTCATGACATGATTTCCTCCCTCCCCTCTCTGTACAGTGCGGGGGGGAGAGGGGGAGGGATCGGATGGCAGCACCGCTGTGGGCTGCATGTGTAGTGCCCACAGCGGTGCTCAGTGACAATTGCAGTCACATCCATCCATCCCTCCATGCTCAGCCATCCCTGAAATATACCCTGCGCTACTCTGCAATATACCCTGCAATACTCTGCAATATGCCCTGCAATGCTCTGCAATATGCCCTGCAATGCTCTGCAGTATGCCCTGCACTACTCTGCAATATACCCTGCAATACTCTGCAATATACCCTGCAATACTCTGCAATATACCCTGCAGTACTCTGCAATATACCCTGCAGTACTCTGCAATATACCCCGCAATACTCTGCAATATACCCCGCAATACTCTGCAATATACCCCGCAATACTCTGCAATATACCCGGCAATACTCTGCAATATACCCTGCAATACTCTGCAATATACCCTGCACTACTCTGCAATATACCCTGCACTACTCTGCAATATACCCCGCAATACTCTGCAATATACCCTGCAATACTCTGCAATATACCCTGCAATACTCTGCGATATACCCGGTAATACTCTGCAATATACCCGGCAATACTCTGCAATATACCCGGCAATATACCCGGCAATATACCCGGCAATACTTTGCAATATACCCTGCAATACTCTGCAATATACCCTGCAATACTCTGCAATATACCCGGCAATACTCTGCAATATACCCGGCAATACTCTGCAATATACCCTGCACTACTCTGCAATACCCCGCAATACTCCGCAATACCCCGCAATTTTTAACCAGTTCCTGCTCGCCGTCATATGACGTCCTTGACTTTGAGCGGGGATATCTGAATGATGGGTGCAGCTACAGGCATCATTCAGATATCAGCTTTTTCAGCCGGCGACTTCCTACACCATAAGAATGATCATAGCGGCTGTTCCACTGCTTGATCGTTCTTATGGGAGCCGAGAGGGGACGCCCCCCCCTTCCCGCCACCCTCCAGTGCTTCTACCGACTCACCGCTACGATCGAAGCCAGGGTCGTTTTTTTTTTTTTTAATTTCAGGCTTCCCAGCCTAGAGGTGAGATGTGGGGTCTTATTGACCCCATATCTCACTGTAAAGAGGATCTGTCATGCCATATTCCTATTACAAGGATGTTTACATTCCTTGTAATAGAAATAAAAGTGATCAAAAATTTTTTTGGGGGGGAAAAGTGTCAAACTAAAATAAATAAAGTAAAATGAACAATAAAAAAAAAAAAAATTTTTTTAAACTGCCCCTGTCCGTGTGCTCGCATGCAGAAGCGAACACATACGTAAGTCCTGCCCACATATGAAAACGGTGTTCAAACCACACATGTGAGGTATCACTGCGAACGTTAGAGCGAGAGCAATAATTTTGGCCCTAGACCTCCTCTGTAACTCAAAACATGTAACCAGTAAAAAATTTTAAAGCGTCACCTATGTAGATTTTTAAGTAGCGAAGTTTGGCACCATTCCACGAGCGTGTGCCATTTTGAAGGGTGACATGTTAGGTATCTATTTACTGGGCGTAACTTCATCTTTCACATTATGTAAAAATATGAGACAGCTTCAAAAACAGACATTCAGCTTTAACCACTTGCCGACCGAGTCAAAGCCGAAAGAAGGCTGCAGCGCGGTCAGCTAGTTCTGGGTGGACGTCCATGGACGTCATCCCAGAATCCTGCGCTTGTGTGCCCCCTGGGGCGCGCACCCGAGAACTTCCGTGAACGCCGGGTCCAGAGGACTCGGCACATCACGAATCACGGTAAACGGCCGCTAATCGTGGCCATTTGCCATGTGATCGCTCCGTCAAATGTCAACAAACCGGCGTCATGACATGATTTCCTCCCTCCCCTCTCTGTACAGTGCGGGGGGGAGAGGGGGAGGGATCGGATGGCAGCACCGCTGTGGGCTGCATGTGTAGTGCCCACAGCGGTGCTCAGTGACAATTGCAGTCACATCCATCCCTCCATGCTCAGCCATCCCTGAAATATACCCTGCGCTACTCTGCAATATACCCTGCAATACTCTGCAATATGCCCTGCAATGCTCTGCAATATGCCCTGCAATGCTCTGCAGTATGCCCTGCACTACTCTGCAATATACCCTGCAATACTCTGCAATATACCCTGCAATACTCTGCAATATACCCTGCAGTACTCTGCAATATACCCTGCAGTACTCTGCAATATACCCCGCAATACTCTGCAATATACCCCGCAATACTCTGCAATATACCCCGCAATACTCTGCAATATACCCGGCAATACTCTGCAATATACCCTGCAATACTCTGCAATATACCCTGCACTACTCTGCAATATACCCTGCACTACTCTGCAATATACCCCGCAATACTCTGCAATATACCCTGCAATACTCTGCAATATACCCTGCAATACTCTGCGATATACCCGGTAATACTCTGCAATATACCCGGCAATACTCTGCAATATACCCGGCAATATACCCGGCAATATACCCGGCAATACTTTGCAATATACCCTGCAATACTCTGCAATATACCCTGCAATACTCTGCAATATACCCGGCAATACTCTGCAATATACCCGGCAATACTCTGCAATATACCCGGCAATACTCTGCAATATACCCGGCAATACTCTGCAATATACCCGGCAATACTCTGCAATATACCCTGCACTACTCTGCAATACCCCGCAATACTCCGCAATACCCCGCAATTTTTAACCAGTTCCTGCTCGCCGTCATATGACGTCCTTGACTTTGAGCGGGGATATCTGAATGATGGGTGCAGCTACAGGCATCATTCAGATATCAGCTTTTTCAGCCGGCGACTTCCTACACCATAAGAATGATCATAGCGGCTGTTCCACTGCTTGATCGTTCTTATGGGAGCCGAGAGGGGACGCCCCCCCCCTTCCCGCCACCCTCCAGTGCTTCTACCGACTCACCGCTACGATCGAAGCCAGGGTCGTTTTTTTTTTTTTTAATTTCAGGCTTCCCAGCCTAGAGGTGAGATGTGGGGTCTTATTGACCCCATATCTCACTGTAAAGAGGATCTGTCATGCCATATTCCTATTACAAGGATGTTTACATTCCTTGTAATAGAAATAAAAGTGATCAAAAATTTTTTTGGGGGGGAAAAGTGTCAAACTAAAATAAATAAAGTAAAATGAACAATAAAAAAAAAAAAAAATTTTTTAAAGCGCCCCTGTCCGTGTGCTCGCATGCAGAAGCGAACACATACGTAAGTCCTGCCCACATATGAAAACGGTGTTCAAACCACACATGTGAGGTATCACTGCGAACGTTAGAGCGAGAGCAATAATTTTGGCCCTAGACCTCCTCTGTAACTCAAAACATGTAACCAGTAAAAAATTTTAAAGCGTCACCTATGTAGATTTTTAAGTAGCGAAGTTTGGCACCATTCCACGAGCGTGTGCCATTTTGAAGGGTGACATGTTAGGTATCTATTTACTGGGCGTAACTTCATCTTTCACATTATGTAAAAATATTGGGCTAACTTTACTGTTTTTTTTTTTAAAGCACAAAACTGTTTTTTTTCCCAAAAAAATGCGTTCGAAAAATTGCTGCGCAAATACCGTGCGAGATAAAAAGTTGCAACAACCGCCATTGTATTCTCTAGGGTCTTTGCTAAAAAAATATATATATATAATGTTTTGGGGTTCTATGTAATTTTCTAGCAAATAAATGATTATTTTTACAAGTAGGAGAGAAATGTCAGAATTGGCCTGGGCACTCCAGAACACCTGATGATGCTCCCTGCATGTTGGGTCTCTATATGTGGCCAGGCTGTGTAAAAGTCTCACACATGTGGTATCGTCATACTCGGGAGTAATAGCAGAATGTGTTTTGGGGTGTAATTTGTTGTATGCATATGCTGTGTGTGAGAAATAACCTTCTAATATGACAATTTTGTGAAAAGAAAAAAAAAATCTTGATTTTGCAAAGAATTGTGGGAAAAGATGACAATTTAAAAAAAACTCACCATGCATCTTTTCAAATACCTTGGAATGTCTTCTTTCCAAAAGGGGGTCATTTGGGGGGTATTTGTACTTTTCTGGCATGTTAGGGTCTCAAGAAATTAGATAGGCCGTCAGTACTAGTTAGTTAGTACAGGTGTGATCAATTTTCAGATATTGGCACCATAGCTTTTGGACTCTCTAACATTCACAAAGACCAAATAATATACACCAAGTTGTACTTATTTTTACCAAAGATATGTAGCAGTATAGATTTTTGCCAAAATTTACGAAGAAAAATTACTAATTTGCTAAATGTTATAACAGAAACAAAGAAAAATTAATTTTTTTTACCAAATTTTCAGTCTTTTTTCTTTTATAGCGCAAAAAATAAAAAAACCCAACGGTGATTAAATACCACCAAAAGAAAGCTCTATTTGTGTGAAAAAAAGGACAAAAATTTCATATGGGTACAGTGTTGTATAACTAAGTAATTGTCATTAAAAATGTGAGAGCACCGAAAGCTGAAAATTGGTCTGGTTAGGAAGCGGGTTTAAGTGCCCAGTGATCAAGTGGTTAATTCATTAGTCAAGACCCTTTAAACCCTCTAAATACTTTTCTGGCATGTTAGGGTCTCAAGAAATTAGATAGGCCGTCAGTACTTCAGGTGTGATCAATTTTCAGATATTGGCACCATAGCTTTTGGACTCTAACATTCACAAAGACCAAATAATATACACCAAGTTGTACTTATTTTTACCAAAGATATGTAGCAGTATAAATTTTTGCCAAAATTTACGAAGAAAAATTACTAATTTGCTAAATGTTATAACAGAAACAAAGAAAAATTAATTTTTTTTACCAAATTTTCAGTCTTTTTTCTTTTATAGCGCAAAAAATAAAAAACCCAACGGTGATTAAATACCACCAAAAGAAAGCTCTATTTGTGTGAAAAAAAGGACAAAAATTTCATATGGGTACAGTGTTGTATGACTGAGTAATTGTCATTCAAAATGTGAGAGCACCGAAAGCTGAAAATTGGTCTGGTTAGGAAGGGGGTTTAAGTGCCCAGTGATCAAGTGGTTAATTCATTAGTCAAGACCCTTTAAACCCTCTAAATACTCTCTCACCAGACTGATATTACTGCTGTCTAAAAGTGTCTCTGTTGCTCTCCTATCCAGAGTGGAACCACCCTAATGCCCCATACACACGGTCGGACTTTGTTCGAACATTCCGACAACAAAATCCTAGGATTTTTTCTGACGGATGTTGGCTCAAACTTGTCTTGCATACACACGGTCACACAAAGTTGTCGGAAAATCCGATCGTTCTAAACGCGGTGACGTAAAACACGTACGTCGGGACTATAAACGGGGCAGTGGCCAATAGCTTTCATCTCTTTATTTATTCTGAGCATGCATGGCACTTTGTCCGTCGGATTTGTGTACACACGATCGGAATTTCCGACAACGGATTTTGTTGTCGGAAAATTTTATATCCTGCTCTCAAACTTTGTGTGTCGGAAAATCCGATGGAAAATGTCCGATGAAGCCCACACACGGTCGGAATTTCCGACAACGGATTTTGTTGTCGGAAAATTTTATATCCTGCTCTCAAACTTTGTGTGTCGGAAAATCCGATGGAAAATGTCCGATGAAGCCCACACACGGTCGGAATTTCCGACAACATGCTCCGATCGGACATTTTCCATCGGAAAATCCAACCGTGTGTACGGGGCATAAGAGAGGAAGTGTGCTACTGGCCAGATCATTGAGTAAAGATAAAGAGTAAGAAGCCTGAAAAAGGAAAATAATGCAGCCGACACATTTAAGTACTAGTAAGATGCAATAAATTACATTTGTGCTTTTTTTTACTGTGTCAAGTAATGCAATCAAGATCAGAATAATAATTTCAATACTGGGATCAAATTTTATGGAGACCCTAAACTATGCCTAGAGGTGAAGACAGTTGTTCCATTGAAAAGAATTATAACTGCAGTCTAACAGCTGTTGGGCACTGTATTGCTAACCAGAGTAAACCAGATTTTAACTTTCTGGTCCTTTAGCCTTATCATTTAATATACCCTTCCACCCACCCCATACAACTACAGTATTCTGTAATCTACCACATCTTTTACACCCCATTTCATTTTTTTTTTCCAATAATTTTTATTGAAGTTTTTGCATTTATAAAACAAAACAAAAAACATTGAGGAAAAAAAATAGCAAAAAAGAAAAAAAAGATGCACAGAACACCAACAAGATATTCACATACTGTCACATTATACAGGTAGACTTCCAACCCTACAGTAGCTGTGAATTAGTCCGAAAAATGAATATACAGCACAAAGATAGGGTTTCAAATTATCGTGAGTCAGGTTAATATCTCAACTGTCCTTATGAAGTAGTAAAACATAGAAAAACATTAGTACCACTAAATATCGGAGCCAAAGCATGCCCTATCAGTGCACATGTATGACTGTCCATCTTTTTTGCAACTTGAAGCAGTATGCCCAACCCTATCAACTTGACTAACCATTTAGAGACCAGCAATTTCTCACAATCATATGCATGGTAAACTTTCTACTCCACTACAAGATTAACCACACTGTAATAGTCTGAAAGAGACCAGTGAAAATGGAGCCAGACCTGGCACCGCCAGCCATGGCTCTCACACACCCCATTTAATAAGTACCTTTCTAAAGTAATTTTAAAATTTTGGTTAAAGTGTAAGTAAAAGCCAAACTTTTTTATCTTTAATTTTGGGTAGAGCAGAGAGGGATTAGAACACCTGTCAGTTTTTATTGCTGTCTTTCCTCTGTTAGGGAGATTCACCCTCTCTATTTATCCTGTATACCGTTATCATCGACAGTGAAAGTAAAAGAAAATCCCACATTTTGGATTGTCCCCAGAACAGTAATAGAGGGGAAATCTTCCAATAGGGACACTAGTTCTGGTGACACACCAGAATTCCCTCACTTCCTTTTGTGGCTATGGGATAGGAAGGGAAGGGAGATCTCCACAATGGGACACAGATGGCATGAAAAATTACAGGGGTTATAACCCTCCATTATTCTATCCAAAATTAAAAAAGAAAAAAACTTTTGCCTTTGGTTACACTTAAATTATTTTTGAGAAAACAAGGTTTACTTTTGTCAGTCTTCCAGATGTTGTATATACTGTATATTTTAATAGCAAAAGAAAAAAAAACTTGTTAAATATAAAAAATAGAGATTTTTGACCTGCCTGTAAAATCATTTTGCTGCAGTACAGTACATGACACAGGCTCCTTTAAGTCATGAACATGAGGTATACATTATCACTCTCAGGTGAGGACACTGGCAAACAAAAGTTGTTACGAAAGCCCAAAAAATCCCTCCTGCTTCCAGCAATTCTCATTTTTTTAGCAAGCAGTTTGAGGAAAATGCTAGGACAGAGGGAAGGGTGGCCTGTTTCCTGTACGCTATTTCAGGAAAGGATTTTACAGGTAATTAACCAGTTCAGCCCCGGAAGATTTTACCCCCTTCCTGACCAGAGCACTTTTTACAATTCGGCACTGCGTCGCTTTAACTGCTAATTGCGCGGTCATGCAATGCTGTACCCAAATGAAATTTGCGTCCTTTTCTTCCCACAAATAGAGCTTTCTTTTGATGGTTTGCGCAAAAGTTATAGCGTCTACAAACTAGGGTACATTTTCTGTAATTTACACAGCTTTTAGTTTATGACTGCCTATGTCATTTCTTGAGGTGCTAAAATGGCAGGGCAGTACAAACCCCCCCCAAATGACCCCATTTTGGAAAGTAGACACCCCAAGGAAATTGCTGAGAGGCATGTTGAACCCATTGAATATTTATTTTTTTTGTCCCAAGTGATTGAATAATGACAAAAAAAAAAAAAAAATTACAAAAAGTTGTCACTAAATGATATATTGCTCACACAGGCCATGGGCATATGTGGAATTGCACCCCAAAATACATTCAGCTGCTTCTCCTGAGTATGGGGATACCACATGTGTGGGACTTTTTGGGAGCCTAGCCGCGTACGGGGCCCCAAAAACCAAGCACCGCCTTCAGGATTTCTAAGGGCATAAATTTTTGATTTCACGCCTCACTACCTATCACAGTTTTGAAGGCCATAAAATGCCCAGGTGGCACAAAACCCCCCCACAAATGACCCCATTTTGGAAAGTAGACACCCCAAGCTATTTGCTGAGAGGCATGGTGAGTATTTTGCAGCTCTCATTTGTTTTTGAAAATGAAGAAAGACCAGAAAAAAAAAAAATTTTCTTTTTTCAATTTTCAAAACTTTGTGACAAAAAGTGAGGTCTGCAAAATACTCACTATACCTCTCAGCAAATAGCTTGGGGTGTCTACTTTCCAAAATGGGGTCATTTTGGGGGGTTTTGTGCCACCTGGGCATTCCATGGCCTCCGAAACTGTGATAGGCAGTGAAGAGTGAAATCAAAAATTTACGCCCTTAGAAAGCCTGAAGGCGGTGCTTGGTTTTCGGGGTCCTGTGCACAGCTAGGCTCCCAAAAAGTCCCACACATGTGGTATCCCCGTACTCAGGAGAAGCAGCAGAATGTATTTTGGGGTGTAATTTCACATATCCCCATGGCATGTTTGAGCAATATATCATTTAGTGACAACTTTGTGCAAAAAAAAAAAAAAAATTGTCTCTTTCCCGCAACTTGTGTCGCAATATAAAATATTCCATGGACTCGACATGCCTCTCAGGAAATAGCTTGGGGTGTCTACTTTCCAAAATGGGGTCATTTGGGGGGTTTTTGAACTGTCCTGGCATTTTATGCACAACATTTAGAAGCTTATGTCACACATCACCCACTCTTCTAACCACTTGAAGGCAAAACCCTTTCTGACACTTTTTGATTACGTGAAAAAATTATTTTTTTTTGCAAGAAAATTACTTTGAACCCCCAAACATTATATATTTTTTTAAAGCAAATGCCCTACAGATTAAAATGGTGAGTGTTTCATTTTTTTTTTTCACACGGTATTTGCGCAGCGATTTTTCAAACGCATTTTTTGTGGAAAAAACACACTTTTTTAAATTTTAATGCACTAAAACACACTATATTGCCCAAATGTTTGATGGAATAAAAAAGATGATCTTAAGCCGAGTACATGGATACCAAACATGACATGCTTTAAAATTGCGCACAAACGTGCAGTGGCAACAAAATGAATACATTTTTAAAAGCCTTTAAAAGCCTTTACAGGTTACCACTTTAGATTTACAGAGGAGGTCTACTGCTAAAAATACTGCTCTCGATCTGACCTTCGCGGTGATACCTCACATGCATGGTGCAATTGCTGTTTACATTTGACGCCAGACCGACGCTTGCGTTCGCCTTAGCGCGAGAGCAGGGGGGACAGGGGTGCTTTTTTTTTTTTCTTTATTATTTTTTTGCTTTTTTATCTTATTTTTAAACTGTTCCTTTCATTTTTTTTTTTTTTAAATCATTTTTATTGTTATCTCAGTGAATGTAAATATCCCCTATGATAGCAATAGGTAGTGACAGGTACTCTTTTTTGAAAAAAATTGGGGTCTATTAGACCCTAGATCTCTCCTCTGCCCTCAAAGCATCTGACCACACCAAGATCGGTGTGATAAAATGCTTCCCCAATTTCCCAATGGCGCTGTTTACATCCGGCGAAATCTAAGTCATAAAATGCTCGTAGCTTCCGGTTTCTTAGGCCATAGAGATGTTTGGAGCCACTCTGGTCTCTGATCAGCTCTATGGTCAGCTGGCTGAATCACCGGCTGCATTCTCAGGTTCCCTGTTGAGACAGGAGAGCCAGAGAAAAACACGGAAGACGGTGGGGGGGGGGGGCATTCCCTCCCGCTGCTTGTAAAAGCAGTCTAGAGGCTAATTAGCCGCTAGGATTGCTTTTACATGAAAGCCGACCGCTGGCTGAAAAGAATGATACCAAGATGATACCTAAACCTGCAGGCATCATTCTGGTATAACCACTCAAAGTCGTGAATGGTGTACCTGAAGACCAAAAAATGGTTAACAATAAAGCACAGTAAACGGTAAAGTATAAAAAATTGCATACCTGAAAAGCAAACATGATAAAACATAATAACAATAAAACATTGCAGAATAGAATACAGTAAAAAAGAGCAGAACAATAGAGAGAGAATAGAGAGAGAGAATAAAACAACAACTATTTTTTTTTATTTTTGTTTGTGTTTTTTTTGCAAACTTGTAACTTTTATAACTGTAACCGGTTCCAGGTTCGGGTCTCTCAAAATGCGATGGCATCTTGGGAGACCCTGTGAAAGTGCGCCTAGTCTGTGCAATGCTGTACCCTACGCTAATACTCAACTAGTGCATGGTAGCGTTCAAAACATTCACCAATGCAAAGACCAGGATTGTCAGGACAGGAGGGACAATAATAGCGGGTGTCACGCCTATATCCGCGCTTGCTGCAGACACAACATCTTTTTGGGGGGGTTTGTTGGGTAGGGGTACTCGGGAGGACATAAAAATGCCTCTCATGCAGCCGACTGCATTTGGTTGGGGATGTGAATGGGGGAAGTACGGGCGCTGCAGAAGCGGTGGGTTCCCAATTAGGATTGGCGAATGCAGTAGGAAGGGCACGACGGGCCTGTGTTTGTCTTTTCGGTGGCAGCGGGACACTACTTGTGCTTGCCACCTCACCAGCTTGAACTGCACTTATGGGACTCGCCACGTCACCAAGTGTTACTGCAGTGCTGGTTTGACTACGACCGGGGTGTACTAGGCCGCTGGCGCTTGCCAGTTCACCAAAACGCTACCAAAAAAACTGTTAGCGATCGCAGGGATCAGGCCTGACTCTGCGAACGCTGCAGTTATGCGTTTAGTGTTCTGTAAGTGACAGTGATCGATCGATACTGCACTTGGGTGGGCTGGGCTGGGCCGGGCGGAGGGGAAAAACGCAGGTGCTAGTAGGTATCTGGGCAGATCCCGCTAACACTGCGTTTTTGGGAACCCTAAACTGCTGGGGACGCCAGTATAGATCTGATTGGATCAGGTATTGATCCGTTCAGATACTATACCACTAAGGGAGGTGTACGGTGCGTGCGTGGGTGTTAGCGGTACTGGCGCTAACCTGACGCTGCCTGGGGCTGGTGCTTACCAGTTCACCAAAATGCTACCAAAAAAACTGTTAGCGATCGCAGGGATCAGGCCTGACTCTGCGAACGCTGCAGTTATGCGTTTAGTGTTCTGTGACAGTGATCGATCGATCGATACTGCACTTGGGTGGGCTGGGCTAGGCTGGGCGGAGGGGCAAAACGCAGGTGCTAGCAGGTATGTGGGCTGATCCCGCTAACACTGCGTTTTTGGGAACCCTAAACTGCTGGGGACGCTAGTATAGATCTGATCGGATCAGATATTGATGCGTTCAGATACTATACCACTAAGGGAGGCGTATGCAGCGTGCGTGGGTGTTAGCGGTACTAATCTGACGCTGCCTGGGGCGACGCATATCACCGCCGGGCGATCAGGGGGCTAAACCTTTATTCGGTAATAAACGGCGGGTGCCCTGACACTATAAAAAATAAACGAACTAACCAGCGTCACCCGTAACAGTTATACGGTGATCAGTGGTGAAAGGGTTAACTAGGGGGCAATCAAGGGGTTAAAACATTTATTAGATAGTATATGGGGGTCCCTGTCGCTATAAAACGCTGACGGCGAACCTAAATATTTACCTCACTAACTAGCGTCACCAGCGACACTAATACAGCGATCAGAAAAATGATCGCTTAGTGACACTGGTGACGGGGGGTGATCAAGGGGTTAAAACTTTATTAGGGGGGGGTTAGGGGGGTACCCTAGACCTACAGGGGGCTAACCCTAATTGTCCTAACACTGTAACTGTCACAAACTGACACTATGCAGCAATCAGAAAAAAAAAAAAAAAAAAAAACCTGCTTGGTGTCAGTTTGTGACGGGGGGGGGGTGATTGGGGGGGGATTGGGGGGCGATCGGGGGGGGGGGGGATCGGGGTGTTTAGTGTGCCTGGCATGTTCTACTGTGTTGTGTGTGTGTTGTGCACTTACTTACATGTCGTCTCTCCTCGGGCCGGAACGGAAACTCCCGAGCCGAGGAGAGATGACATCACATCCTCTGCCTCTGTGTACTATACAGAGGCAGAGGATGTTTCTCATTGGCTGGGAGCGATCGCGAGGGGAGGGGCCACGATCGGATGGCCTCCCCCTCGTCTCTCACTTCTCCCAGCCAAATGCCGACCACAGCTGGCACCGGGGGGGGGTCCGATCGGACCCCCCGCCCGCGGGAAGGCAATCACGTACCAGGTACGTGATTTTGCCTGCCCGTGCCATTCTGCTCACGTATATAGGCGTGAGGCGGTCGGCAAGTGGTTAAAACATCCTTTTTTCCTAATTGTACAGTACAGGACACTGGGCGCAATTCACTAAACTGTAGTTACCGCTTTGTAATTAGCGGTAAAATTACACATTGCGTTTTTGTGAAAATTGTTTGCAATTCATGAAAAAACATTCATAAAATAAAACGTGCGTTATTATGTAAAATATGCAGTCATTAGACCAGCTTCCGTTGACTGGTCCTGCTGGAAAACCAGCATTCCACTGCATCCAAATCGCTTGTGTGGATGCAGGGATCTGTCAGGTTTTTTTTTTGTTCAACCTACTGATTAAAGGAAAAATAAAACTGCCCATGTATACCCAGCTTTAGTTGTCACTGCAAAATTTGTTTCCAATGGATTATTTATGCTCTCCTCTTCTTCTGGTGAACACTTTAAAGTTTTGGATTTCTTCTCAGATTCTGTCTCAGTGTCAATGGCCACAAGGACAAATTGAGATGGCCAATTTCCTTGCAAAACTGAAAATTCACTCTGCTCAGTGAATAAGTGCTTCTCCTTTAATAAATCAACCCATGTGCATTTTAGTTTGTTTTCCAGATTTTTTCTTTAACTTTACTGTGTGCTGTATGTCATTGCCATAAATATAACAAAGGTCCAGAAAAAGTTGGAAAAGTACCTGTCATGATGTCATGGCGAATTCCTTTCACAGAGATGCGGGCATTTTTAATGGAATTTCCATGTTCATCCTTTACTACTCCTTTTATGCCTCGGTGTACCTGATCATAAAAGAAAATAAGAGAACAGTTGATTCCTTTATCTTGTTTGCTGCCAGTGGTTAGCTTTCATTTTGCATGTGTGAATTACAAACAAAGTTCCTTAACTGACCACTAAACTATATATTTAATTTAAAAAATGAAAAGGATCCATTAAGAAAAATATTCTTTATTTTGCGTGCCTCATAACAATTATCGAATTAGAATTTTCTCCAAATACACTAAATTGGTATTCGCACAAACACAAAATAACCTACTACACTAAAAATACATAGAAGAAAAGACTGAACTATGAAAAATATTTCTACACTCAAAATAGCATGCACCAGGCATTGTTACAGAAGCTGGATGGTGGAACCACAGCATGCACCAAGGAAGTGGCATCTAAAACACCATAAACTGTTGGATACAAGCAGCCGTAGGTTTTGAAAAAAGCAGAAATTGGACTTGCAACCTGCTAGACAGGTAAATATAAGGAACTCTTTTTTAACAGAGTGCTTAAGGCTTAATTTTTAACACTAGAGACAGAGTCATCACTTCTGGACCAGGCCTATTTTGACACGTTGTTTACAAGATTAAATCTGTATTTTTTGCTAGAAAATTACTTAGAACCCCCAAACATTATATATATCATTTTAGCAAAGACTCTGGAGAATAAAATGGGGGTCATTGCAATATTTTATGTCACACGGTATTTGCGCAGCAGTCTTTCAAACGCAATTTTTTGGGGAAAACAGTAAAGTTAGCCCGATTTTTTTTGCATATTGTGAAATATGATGTTATGCCAAGTAAGGAGATACCTAAAATGTTACGCTTTAAAATTGCACGCACTCGTGGAATGGCGACAAACCACTGTCCCTTAAAAAAAAAATCTGATAACTTTTATTGCTGTCACAAGAAATGTAAACATCCCTTGTGACAGTAATAGGCAGTGACAGGTACTCTTTATGGAGGGATTGGGGGTCTAAAAGACCCCAAACCCCTCCCTTGTACTTCAAAGTATTCAAAACACCAAAATCTGCATTTTGGAATACTGACATTTTTTTAAATCCGCGCCATTGGAAGCCGAGTAAACCCAAAGTGATGTTGTGATTTCGCTTCTGGGTCTTTACATCGGAGACCCGATCGAAGCCAACTCGAAAGTAAAAGGGAAATGGAAATATTTATGTTTGAAACTGTCTAAGTGACTACTATTGAGTGCAAAGTGGCTAACCATTTCCGGTAAAACAAGCTCACAACTACTTTTGCAGTATAGTGAAAAGGATATTCTAGTGCCAGTCAAAGTGCTAAAACATTTTTATGTCCAAGATTGAAAATGCAAATTAAATCCCACACTAAAATCTTGGCCTGAAATGTCATCCAGTGTTAAAAAAACTGTTAACTCTTCAGCCAATGCTGAAGACTAGTTTTACTCTGATGTTTTTATTGTTTGGCTTCTATTCCTGCTTACATTAGAATGCTGGCTATGGAATGGACATGAGGTTGGGTTGGACTTTTGCCACTATGTGATGTCTCTTTCTGTAACCACTGGGGTAATGAAATGATGAGAGGTTCAACTTATTTCCAGGGAAATTTTCTTTAAAATTATTTATACCATAAAAAACAGCATAAAATGTACTAGTACATATTCTATACATTGTTTTTTTATATGCCTACATTCATGTTGTTAGTCTAACAATGTTTTTGCATTGGTGTGCATTGTGGTGGACATGTCCTCTGCGGGGATAAGTTATGTTCATTCTTGTTAATTTGGCATTGTAAAATATTTACATTAAATAATTAGTTTAATTTTTAGGAAATTAACAGTTCATTAGTTTTCTCATCAGATTGGCATGTTTAAAATACATGGTAGATGCTAGTTTAGGAATACTGTAAACCCAGTGCTTGACACACTGGACTCAAGCTACTCATTCAAAAGTAGTATATACAGCAGATGATGATTGGATGATCGGATGAAACATCTACACCCGACAGAAAAAATAACATTTTTTTATATGTTATATGGGTCAGAGCCTCAGGTAATAGATGAGTAGGGTTGGGAGAACGGTTCGGCCCAACAAACGGGTCGTTCGACCGTTTGTTCGCACCCCCCCCCCCCCCCCGAACCGACTACAACGCATTGCGGCACTGAACAGTGCATTGCAAGCCCTGATTGGTTGAAGCAGTGAAAGCTTCAGCGAATCAGGGCACAGAGCACTGTCAGAGTCATGATTGGACAATGTCATCATGACTTTGTCCAATCATGGCCTATTCCCGCCCTACAGTATAAAAGTATTCTTTCAATGGCAGCCATTTTCAGTGTGATTTTGATGTGGAGAGAGATAGAACAGGGCTCTGTTCAGTGCTATAAGGTAGTTAGTGTGCTATACTGTGCTATTTTGCTTCAACTGTCAGTGTAGAATATTAGTTTAGTGTCAGTCTAGGGATAGTGTGAGTGTAGTGAGGAGGACCATTATTCAGCTTTGCATAGTGTGCATCTAGAGTAGGGACAGCTCAGATAGTGTCACTGTAGTGTAGTGAGACCATGTCATTCATACATACATTAGTGTAGAGTAGGGACAGCTCAGATAGTTTCAGTGTAGTGTAGTGAGACCGTTTTAGTAATCTTGACATTAGTGTATAGCTAGAGTTGGGACAGTTAAGATAGCGTCAGTGTAGTGACGGTTGAACACCGTCTATTTGATTGCGTTACTGCCAGTTTAACGCTATATAGTTTTGTGTGCGTTACTGCCAGTTTAACGCCATATAGTTCTGTGTGCGTTACTGCCAGTTTAACGCCATATAGTTTTGTGTGTTACTGCAAGTTTAACACCATTTACTTCTGTGTGTGTTACTGCAAGTTTAATACCATATAGTTCTGTACGTGACTGTACGTTTGGCGCAATATATTGCAGTATATTAGTGTATCCGTGGAGTGTGTCTGTGTAGTGTGAGTACTCAAATTAAAGTGCACCAAACACCATTTACATTAATTAAAGTGCATCTACATACAGATTTCCACTTCTTCTTTACTTTTGCTTATAAGCATCATCCCCTCCCTCCCAATAATGTCAAGGAGGACAACATGGAGGGGCAGACGTTCCCTTGGCACTTTAAGGGGGCCAGCAACAAATGTGTCCACAGGCAAAGGTGGACGTAGTGGTCAGTCTTCAGGCAGGGCATCATTTCCTCTGTTTAGTGAGTTTGCCTGTGCTATCCAGCCACAGCATGCAGAGGAGGTGGTGGACTGGCTTACTAAACCTTCCTCATCCTCCTCATCCTCTGTCATGCAAGCAGAGACAAGTGTGCAGTCCCCTGCAGTTGCCAGAGTGGATAAACCTGCCTCCTTGTCCACATCTATTCCTGCCATAGCCCCAACATCAGCCATGGAGGAGTCAGCTGAGTTATTTGACCACAGCGTCAGCCACTTGCCCCTTGATGATCCAGTAATGGAGTTGGTTCTGAGGTTGAGGATGACAGGAACATGAGCCTAGAGAGGGGAGAACACTGGTAGACAAATTGGCATTCATGTTCCCTCAGCCAAAGCGTATTGCCAAGTTGTCTCCAGTGGTAATGATGATGATGGAGGACATGGAGATGATGATGATGATGAGGTGCCACTAATTGAAGATTGGATAGCCACTGGTTGTTTGGCTGTATCATGCTGGAGGGATTTATCTGTGTGGAAAATTTTTTAGACTGTCATAATATAATATTTTTTGGATCACATCGTTCAATCGTTGGACTATTATCATTTATGTAGATTGCAGCTTTTTCACTGTTTATTTGGTTGTGCACACTGGACTTTCTTCACTTTGTTTCACCTGCTTTATATTGGCTTCATGTATAGTATATTTTTTATAATCAGTCATTACTTTAATCACTTTATTCAATCGTTTGTTCTGAGCAAGTTTTGCCTATGTTAATTTTCACTTGTTATTTTATTTAGTTCTCTGGCACACATTTGCACTTACACAGTGCAACACTATCATTTATTTATTCACCCATTTTCTGCCTAGGATCAGTTTACCAGGTGTTTGCTGCAGTGTACCCTATTTCTTTTTTTGACAGCGCGGGAGTTATTTACCTATACCGATAATGGCTCAAACCTCCTGTCCCCCCTTAGACAGGGAAAGTGGACACATGTGTCATGCCTGGCACATGTCCTCAATTTGGTGGTGCAGCGTTTCCTAAATACATACCCAGGGTTGCTAGATGTGCTAAAGCTGGCCAGAAGAGTCTGTTGCCATTTCAGGCGATCATACACAGCCAGTGCTCAGTTGGCTGAAATTCAGCAGGAAATCCACCTCCCCGTAAACCGCCTGATTTGTGACATGCCCACCAAGTGGAACTCAACTTTGTCAATGCTGCAGCAGCTAAACATGCAGCAGAGGGCCATCAATAAGTACCTGTGTGAACACGGCATGATGAGAGGCTCAGGCCGCCTCGGCTTTTTTTCTACACGCCAATGGCTGATCATTAAGGATGCATGCACTGTACTGTCACCATTTGAGGAGGCAACAATCCCTGTTGTGTTCCTGCTGGAGCAGACTCTGCATGGCATTATGGACAGGGCACTGGAGGCAGAGCAGCAGGAGGAAGAGGAGGACTTCCTTTCCTCTCAAGGCCCACTTTATGCAGACACCATCATCCTATGTCACAGAACACACAGGAGGAGAGAGGGGAGGAGGAGGAGGATTCTGGCACTTTCATAGTCTTCGAAGAAGAGGAAGACATGCATCAATCTGTAAGCGATGGCTTTCCAGCCCCAGGACCCTTGGGAGTAGTACGTGGCTGGGAGGAGGAAGTTCCAGATGCTGTCATCCTGAGTGAACCCGAGAAGTCTGCTTCTCAAGCTTCGGCAAATTTGAGGCGCATGGGCAACCTCATGCTTCAAAGCTTGCGAAAGGACCCAAGAATACGTGGCAAGAGGATGATTACTGGTTGGCAATCCTCCTTGACCACCATTATAAGGGAAAGGTCTTAGAACTCATCCTGTCCCCATAGAGAGTGCAGAAGATAAAATCTCTTGAGGACACGTTAAAGAGGATTGTATTGAATGCTTTTCCTAACTCCAGTAGGTTATAGTGTCGTGGAAAACGTAGTTTTGAGCATTCTGTTGGTCAAGAGAGGAGCGTTGGAGAAGGCGTCCGCCTAAGTGAGGCATTTCGGAATTTTTTTAGTCCTCGCCGCCCAGAGCTGTCAGCTTCCACATCCCATCGGCAGCGTCTGCATCACATGGTGGACGATTACCTCAGGGCCAAAACAGAGATGGAGAGCTTGCCAGCTGATGATCCACTCACTTACTGGGCTATGAGAATAGACCACTGGCCAGAACTTGCCCAGTATGCTATTGAGTTGTTGGCTGCCCTGCATCCAGAGTGCTTTCAGAATGGGCATTCAGTGCTGCAGGAGGTTTCATTACTGATCATAGAACACGTCTGTCCACAGACCCTGTGGAGCGTTTGACTTTTATAAAAATTAATCAGTCCTGGATTACCAGCTATGAAGCCCCTGATGCCGATGTCACTGATTAAGTCTTTTTGGGATGTGGAATCTCTGCAGGACTTCAAGGCTGCCTAGCTTTGAGGGTGTTCAATCATTTCATCTGGAAGAATGTTTTTGGTATAGGTTTCATGGGTACAATTAACACCCAAAGACCAATTTTTTTTTCAGCACCTGTTTGACAGGTGCATATCACTGCAATTTTTTACAGCAAGCCTAATTCTTGCTTTCATCAAGAGTACCTCTATAGGGTTACGGTTTGGAAGGTGCCACCGACACACAAAGACCAATATTTCTGCACCTGTTTGAAAGGTGCATATCATTGCAATTTTTTACAGCAAGGCCAATTCTTGCTTTCATCTAGAGTACCTCTATAGGGTTACAGTGGGAAGGCGCCCCCGACACCCAAAGACCAATTTTTCTGCACCTGTTTGACAGGTGCATATCATTGCAATTTTTTACAGCAAGGCTGATTCTTGCTTTCATCAAGATTACCTCTATAGGGTTATGGTGAAAAGGCACCACCGATACCCAAAGACCAATTTTTACACACCCGTTACTATTATCCAAAGTCAAAGTGACACCAGAATGTATCCAAAAAATCTCTAATCTTGTTCCCAGTGCACTAGTGTGTGGCCTCATCATATACTCTAGCTCCCCAGCTGTTGCTGAGCAAAATAAAGGCAGCTTGCTGGGAAAATTTCATTTTTTTGGCTTTATAAATGCAATTATGGCTGCAGCAGATTGTAGACATGTTACAGATCTGCCACTTTACAGGTAGAAGGGGACGGAATTATATTGGAAGGAATTTTTCATTTTTATGCTTTCACTTTAAAAAACAAAAAATCACTGCTCATTTAAAAATGAAGTTTTTCAAAAACTTTTTTTTATTGATACATGTCCCCCAGGGCAGGACCCGGACCCCTATAACCGTTGTATGCCCAATTACTTGCATATAAGCCTTCAAAATGGGCACTTTTGATGTTCGGGTCCCATTGACTTTAATGGGGTTCGTTGATCGGGTCCGAACTTTCGCGGCATTCGAAAGTTCTGGTGCGAACTGAACAGGGGCCCATTCGGTCCATCCCTATAGATGAGTCACTGCTTTGACTTTCACATTTCAGCCTGAGCTACTGAGCTCTCTAGACAGGAGACAAGGAGACTGAGGAAATAAAAAAAAGTTCTTAAAGAGTATAATATATTAATTAATATTATTATTAGTTTGCGATAAAACAGTTCATGTTTACCTGAAAAAAGAAATACACCTAAAATGTTATTTTCCTAATTTATAATGTAAAATAGAAAAGGTAATGCAGTAACTGCTACAACCTCACTTCTGATATTTTTAATTTGTATTTCATTAACTCCTTAGGGTTGCCTTTTGTTTCACATTTTCCTGGTTCTCTTTAAGAACTATTCCCCAACTAATATTAAACTAAAATACAGCAAAGTTAAACTGAATAATGCAGGTATAGCAAGGCACCACATCTGTTCCAATACCTAAATACTGTATATAAAAAAATATTATTTAAAGGTCTTTTATAGGATCAATCTTCCAATTTGTTCAGTGGCTCTTTAAGTCAGCTGGGTATGAACACACTCCAGAGTTTATCAAATATCAAATTTAACACAACTCGAGTTAGTGTGACACGGTCTAATAATGGTTGCCTTATTAGACTCTTCAGCCTGGAAGATAAAACTTTCATTTCCATTTGCTGAGCCTTGTACCCTGTTTCTATTGATTTCTGAAATGTCATCTCAGACACTTTATTTAAGTACTTCACTTGCCTAAACAACCTTTTTATAAGGATGTAAAATGATTATATGAAACTGTTTCGTCCAACTTTCAGATAATCAATGCTGCAGGTACTTCTAATCCATGTAAATGGATCTGGTGTGCATCAGCTTGTAATAATCCTTGATTGGACTTGGCAAATTTGAGTAGCATCTCAAGTAATTCACTAAACTTTATCTCCATATTTTATCAGCCTTCTGCTTTTGCTCCACATTTTAGAAAGGCTAGACTTCCACAATGTCTCCATGGCCAATCTTTAATCTTGAAAGCTTTAATGTGTAATGTGTATGGATTTTATTTGGCTTTATTGTGCTCACCAAGTACAATTTCCACCAGAGACCTGTAAAATGGAATGGACTTGGTGGTCTGAACTGCAGTACTTATGTTCTTATAAAGCTTACCACAAGCAACATTAATGTTCTGCACTGAGAGCTTTCAATATTCCGGCGAGGCCGCCAACTCTGTCAATGTATTCACTGTTAGTTAAGGAAATGCAGAAACGTTAAAGCTAACACAATTTCTTTAAATAGAAATATGCTTGAGTCTCATTTAAATAGTCAAATCCAACCAACTTAGTATTGCAGGTATTTGCATTTCTCCAGGGAAGCCCTACAGCCATATACTGAAAAAGATACAAAAACATGGCAACCAACAGATACATATTTGCACTGCAGTAACATGCACTTTACCAAGCATTGTTGCAATGCACAGTAACCACAGTGTGGTGTCATTCATTTTGAATGGTGCCCCAATGCACAACCCCAGCACGCCACAATGGATCTGTTTTGGCGCACCATTAAAAACACAACTATGACCCATCTGTCTGTCATGGTGATCCATGTTGGAAAAAATAAAGGTCCATTAAAACCAGTGTTGTGTGTTGAAAGTCCATTTGCAAGAATAATGCTTAGCATAATGCACGCTAACATGTCCATCTGGCCTAAATGTTTTTGCTACAGGGAAAACTATGTATAAGTAGCTTTATTTAACAGTGAATTAGCAGATATCATTCATACTCTCTAAAAAATGGCCAGGAAATCCTAAATTCTGCCAGGGTATGTAAACTAATGAGCACAACTGTATTTGTGTGAAGAATATGATAAAAATTTCACATGGTTACAGTGTAGCATGACTGCGCAATTGTCATTCAAAGTGCGACAGTGCTGAAATCCTAAAATTGGTCTGGGCAGGAAGGGGGTGAAAGTGCCCGGTAGGCAAGTGGTTAAGTACGCAGTGGCTGGCTTCCCAGCCCACTCCTTAACAACCAGCTATTCTTCACACAAAATTTGAATTGGTCGATCATTTTTCGACCGATCCAAATTTGAATCTTTCCGAAAATTTGGAATGTGTTAGAAAATGAATAAATGAAACAAAATGAACTGAAACAAAATAAATTCTGAAACAAATCAATTAAACAAAATTAGTAACATAACAAATCTATTGAAAACAAAATGAATTTTTCCGTTCTGCACATGTCTACTTGACAAGTGTCTGTGAAAAATCCAGGGTTCCGGTTCAGAATTGTATGGTGAACGCCTTCGTAGTTCATTGATTCTTCCTGCTCTCAAGTAACTGCCTGCCCATACGAGGTACAGGCAGAGAGCTATCTTGAGAGTGTGCAGGAGCCTTGCTTTGCACCCATGATCTGCTGATTGCAGGTGCAATGCTCTGCAGGCTTCCACCCCAAAAAATGCACATTTTTTACCTGCAAAAAATGTGCATTTATTATTTTTTATGAAAGGGTGAACTTATCCTTTGAAAAAATATCTAAACCTAGGCTTTACAGTTATTTCACACAATTTATTTTGTGAAGATTCTCAACACCTTGACAAGGATGCAAATGGTTATGTGCACATACCTGTATGTGTACCGGGCATAGGAGAATTAGGAATACAAATCATTCTCTTCCCAAAGCAACTTGAGAATACGTTGAAAAAAAAAATATTTTTATCAGATTGTGTTTTTAGGATTTTACTTCTCTGGATAGAATAGACTCAAGCTGTTGGCATTGATAGGCTGAAGTTAGTTTCACTAAACAGATCTAGTTTGACAAAGGACAAGCAATGTGCCAGAAATAGTAAAATCAAAATAAGTAACATTTTAGGACTGGAGCATAGAACATTTAGCAATATAATAGGAAAGGCAAAATAAAATGATACATCCTAAAACCTTTGCTAAATCTAGTTTTCAGATATACATATTTTGGACCAGTGCACAGGGCCTAACTCCTTGATGGTTTACAGATAATGCAGCAAAGACATTAGGATTCTCTGTGATGCCGCAGGGCAAGTGAGACCTAACAGAAAATGGCTAGCCATACTCAGTTGGGAAAAATCTAAATTTATACCTTGAGACACACTAAACATCGTGGGTGGAATTTTCCCTGCTGGCTATAGTATTCTGATAGCTGGCACTCATGGCCATCAGAATACCAAAATAATGACTGCAACTGATTGGATGCAATCCCTGTTAAGCAGACAATTTTCCGCCTGGTTCCAGTCAACTGAAAAATTTACTTTTGTAGGTGGTGTAGACAGGGCAACCCACAGCTCGAAATTCAGCTGGTTAGGGCCATAGCGCCTTCCGTATCCACTTCTGTTCCACAATCATCTCAATAATGGAACTTTGTGGGGGTTGTCTCAATGATGTATGAAACCAGAAGTGAAAGATTTAGTCACAGGTTTTTTTTTTATTACAAGCCGTTGCCGCTTGTCACGGTTTGGGAAGATGCTTTTGAAGGCAGAGGAGAGATCCAGGGTCTAAAAGACCACAGATCTCTCAGTAAAGAGTACCTGTCACTGCCCATGCAATCACAAGGGATGTTGTTCAAACTTAAAAAGACAGTGTAAAAAAATTATTGTGAATAAAATAAATAATATAATTTCAAGTGCCCAATCGCCCCTTGCTCACATGAAAACGTGAAAACATACAGTACGTAGGTCATGCACGCATATGTAAACGGTGATCGCACCACACAGGTGAGGTATTGTCATGAATGTCAGAGTTAGAACAATAATTCTAGCACCAGACCTCCTATGTAACACTAAACTGGTAACCTGTAAAGGTTTTTAAAGCGAGGCTTGTGGTGATTTTTATGTACCGTAGTTTGTCGCCATTCCATGAGCGTGCTCATTTTAAATAAAAAAAAAATTGTGTATTATATTGTGTTTGTGTGCGCTAAAATTCATTAAAGTGTATTTTTTCCTGAAAATTTGCATTTGATAAACTGCTGTGCAAATGTAGTGCGACATAAAAAAATTGTAACAACCACCATTTACTTGTCAAGGACCTTAGTTTTCAGAAAATATATAATGTTTGGGGGGTTCTAAGAAATTTTCTAACACAAAATGATTTTTTAAAATGCATGTAAGAAGTGTCAGAATTGGCTTGGGCAGCAAGCAGTCGAAGGCAGCAGATATCAATTCTTGTTGGTAATGGTATTTAAACCCCAACAGTAATTACATGGCCTCCTGAGAGTCATTTTTTATTTTTGGAGATAAAGAAGAGCACCAAACCCACTGTGGATGAAGACTTGTGAATATAACCTTTTTGTAAGTTCTCAGAAATCAATTCCCACATGGCCTACAACTCAGCAACAGACAGAGAGGAAATGTGCAACCTGAGTGGAACCAGGTATGAGGTTGTTTGCACAAATGATCTGTGAAGGAAGGGGTAGTATATCAGTCGGTTTCTTGCAAAAAAGGCCTTGAGTTCACTGGAAGTGGGCAGAAGGAAATGGGAAGTATGGGGTTACTGCAATTGGTAGATTCTCGCAGCACCAAAAACAGGAAGAACCCAAGGCTGGAACTTATGTGGGTGGCCATTTGGTGAGAGTGAAGCTTGTGCCAGGGAAGACAAGAAGCTGAAGCCTTGGATAACATTAAGAAGGAAATCCATTTGTGGTAAAGTACTCACCAACACACATTTTAACAGAACAAGTCCAAAAGCTGATTTTCTCCCGATTTTCTCAGGAGGATAGTGGCATCAGTAACAGAAACTAAGAGGTGAGGATAAAGGAGTTAGCAGAAGCTTTAGGGATAAAACTATACCTCAATCTACAAAGTTACCAGCACCCCCAGAGACAATGTAGAATGGAACATGGACTGAGTATGACTTGGAAGGTAACTGATGTGAGAATGTATGTCTACCCGAGAAGAGTTTAAAGAATTTGGAAAAGTTGGAGATCACAGGTCATTATTCTTCCACAATGGAATTTCCAATGCCAAGGCTTCCCCAGCCAACAGGGAGATGATATATCCGAAGGAAAACTGAATGAGGCTTTAGTTTGTATTGGGTTGTGCACTGACAATTGATGCTGCTGCTGGCCTTGGGATTCCCAGAAAAGTGTGGCAGAGCAGTCAAGTGCAATAGGAAGGAACAGGAGCAGGTGCCAGCTGTTGAATTGGCAGAAGTGAATCCTGTAGCTGGTCAAGGCAAGTAGCCAGTTCTTGCAGGAACTGAATCAAGTGGCTCCGATTGGACTCCAGATTTAAAGTTCCTGGTATGGAGCCTGGATCCATTTGTTAGAAGGCATTGGAAAGCTGGAAGGGTCCATGGTCCAAGCAAACTGTCAGGTGGTGATGTGAACTCCTCTACTACACAGTATGGGACACCCAATGGTAAATGTAATCCAGAGATTTAGACCTGCAGCAGGTACTCAGAAGATAAATAGCATAAAATGATACTTTGTTAAAAAAAAAAAATAGCATAAAATGGAGAGGAACTGGTAGCAGGGTCTTGCTGGACCAAAGACACCTCAAAATGCCAGAAGGTTGTCCTAAAGGAGAGCAGGCTACACAAGATCCCCCTAGGCCTGGCGTCTAAGAGCAGATGCTTTTTACCAGGGACCCTCTAATTGGAGTTTGAAAGCAGCTGTGTGCTGAATCTCGGTCGAGACCACTCAGTTTATCCTGCTTTAGGAACCAGGGACCACCAAGATCATGGATAGAGGAACACAAAATTGCAGAGGACTGGAACAGACAGCTGAATGCAGGCCAGAGATCAGGACAAGCAGTGAACACGGATAACCAGATTACAAGTTGCAGGTCAGGGCAGGCTGCAGAGGAGAACCAGGATCCAAGCCAGAAATCAGGGCAGGGAGTAGACCTGGATAACCAAAAAACGGGCCGGATGTGAAGGCAGGCAGCAGACAAGGATAACCAGAAGACAGGCCACAGATCAGGGAAATTGGCAAATACAGATAACCAGAAAACATGCCAGAGGTCAGAGCAGGCAGCAGATACAGATAACCATAAGAGATTAGTAGACATTCAAAAATACAGGGCATAGGCAAAGGAGCAGGAAGAACCTACCAGAAAGAGGTTTGGCAGTTAGCTTGCAAAACATTGCTCAGGCAGCAACCTATAAGCTGCACTGTGTTCAAATAGGCCAGCCAGAAAGGAGAAGCCATGTTGGCTGGCCACAGCTTTGTCCTTTTTATGACTATCACTTATAGGGCGTACACACGGTCGGACTTTGTTCGGACATTCCGACAACAAAATCCTAGGATTTTTTCCGACGGATGTTGGCTCAAACTTGTCTTGCATACACACAGTCACACAAAGTTGTCGGAAAATCCGATCATTCTGAACGCGGTGACGTAAAACACGTACGTCGGGACTATAAACGGGGCAGTGGCCAATAGCTTTCATCTCTTTATTTATTCTGAGCATGCGTGGCACTTTGTCCGTCGGATTTGTGTACACACGATCGGAATTTCCGACAACGGATTTTGTTGTCGGAAAATTTTATCTCCTGCTCTCCAACTTTGTGTGTCGGAAAATCCGATGGAAAATGTCCGATGGAGCCCACACACGGTCAAGGTTTCCGACAACACGCTCCGATCGGACATTTTCCATTGGAAAATCTGACCGTGTGTACGGGGCATTAGAGTGAAAATGAGAGAAAAATCCATAATTTTAGGTTTTCACCAGAATGGGAATAGAGGGGAAATCTTCCAATGGGATACTAGTTCTGGTGACAACCAAAGATTCCCTCACTGTGGAGGAATTTTTTCTCATCTGTTTTGGATATAGAATAGGAAGTGAAGGGCAATCTCCCCCATAGGACACAGATGGCTAAAGAAAAAAACTGACAAGGGTAACAAGGGTTATAACCTTCCTTTTTTCTACTAGCATAAGGAGGAGGAGCTGTCTGTTATAACCGCATAATCTGTCCCAGCATTGCAGTAAAAAAGCTGCTGGGAAAAGTGGTGCACCAATCACATCAGAGATATATGAAAACATTCTGTAACACAAAACGTCCCCCAAGGTTCTCATAGTTGCAACAAAACTATATCTGAACTTCTGTCATGTTTAGAAAATTATAGCTAGTTATAGGCTGGAAGGGAAAGGTACTTTTTAAAAACAATAAGTTACAGAATGCTTTTTATAAATTATACATTATGACAATTTTATAGGGTATTTCTTAATGCCTTGTTCACATCTGTTTTAGGTGCGTTGAGGCTGCTTTGTTCTAAAAATTCTGGCTGCAGCATCTTTAATGCGGTTTCCAGCAAAACATGCATTTATTGGAGTTCAATGGTAACGTAAAACATGCCAGAATGTGCAACAAGCATTAATGATAATGTGCATATGTATTGTGTTATTGGGGCTGGAAGTTCAATGATTTGACCATGTGTTTCTGGAGTTGTTCTTTGAAGCAGAACTAAAGCTATTCTTTAAGCATTGGATACAGCAGGGGATGGCTATATCCCTGTGAGGGTTTTTTTGTCACCTGTGCATCGCAGGGAATGTTTCCCATCACTTCCTGTCTGGTAGACACAGCAGAAAGTAAAATAAAATCTCTTCAAAATGGGGGGAAGTCCTTTCTTATGGTGGGCACACATGCTTAGATTTTATTATTTGATCGATGTGCGTTTCAGTCAAAATGATCAAATCTCCAAACAACCATATAGCCATACTTTCCCTTTTGATCGATTTAGACACAATTTTAATAAACATTTAAATCAAACTAAGTTGACTGGTCAGCACAGAACATTATTAATCGTTTTGTAATAGTCTGTAACAGTGAGAAACTATGTTCATGAATTTAATTGTGTTACAATGAATCAGATTACAAGATTACATGGTGGAAATAGGAATGTGGTCAATCAGTTATGATCATAAATTCACATCGGCACATGCGTGGAGTGAGACAGACATGCCTGCTTAGAGCTCTGCTCCAGGGAGAACATCACGGGAACTCACGGCCACGCATCGGCTCCCTGAACTGCACCCGCTGCCTTCTCTAATCGCGGGCAGATCGTCACTTGCACATACCTCAAGTAGGGATTCTTCCCGCAGACGCTCGATTTCTCATTCCCTGCAAAAAACAGCTGCCACGGATCCAGCACACGCCGTGGAAATCTCTACAAAGCGCTGTCACTTCGACAACCCTGCAGCATTCACTGAGGACTCCATGGACTGATTCTGACCAGGTGACAAGTACCAGCTAGCGCTGGTACTTTTTGTGTCTCCCTTTTGTGTCATCTTTAGATGATGAAGATCGCCTTAATCGGCTCTCTACCCCCCCCCCCCCTTTTTTTTAGTGGACACTGGTTTCCTATTGCAACCAGCTCCCTTCTCTTACCCTGCTTCTGTTAGTCTGGACTGTCTCCAGCCAAAATTCTAAGTTTTATTGATCATAATTGAAGCTTCATTGCTCACTGTTGGTTAAGAGTGGGGACTTTTATGTTAAGGGGTTCCTGGCCCGCAGGGCCTATAGCGTAATTTAGTAAGCTGGTCCCCTTCAAAGTGAGCTCAGTGACCTGTGACCCATGTCACATACCTTTAACCTCCATTAAACATTTTGAGGAAGCCCCTGCTCCATTGACTATGTTTATTTACGTTATGTTTGGTCTATGCCTCAGCCCCACTCCTCGGTTAATTTTAAACTTAGGTGGCAGGTCCTCGTAGACCTCCTTTAGTTCTATTGCCATGAAACTGGTATGCATGCCATTCAATGTTGTTGTTTGTTTCTTCCGGTGATGTTCCCGCATTGGAACCTATTGCACCCACATTTACCGCCCTCAGCTCCCTGCTTTTATTATGCAGGACTCTAACGGTAGTCTCCGAGCCTCTTCAGGACCGCACGTCACTTCCATAGCATGCTCACATACCCTATTGTTTTACTGTTACGCTGCAACACTGCTTACATTATTGAGGGTTGTACGTTCTCTCTATGTTGTTCTTTATGCTCTTTTTTCCCCCTTCTCTTTCTCTTTCCCTACAGTAGCCGCACGTCTTAATTTGGGATCTATGAACATCACTACTATACCAAACTTACCTCACCTATGGCCCCCTTAAACATTCTCTCCTTGAATGTTGAAGGCTTCAATACCCCACATAAATGCACCAAAGCACTACGCTCTTTTGCAGCTGCAAAAGCTCACATCATTTGTCTCCAAGAAACAAATTTCACTGAGAAATACACTCCTAAATATCTCAGCACCTCCTACCCTCAATTATATGCAGCCTCAGCCACCACCAAACAGCGTGGGACTCTCATTGGTTTTCATCGCTCCACACCATTCACCCACTCCATTGTGTCCTATTACGCTCCCAATAAACACCCGACAGCCTTTCTCTCATATCTTTTCCAGATAGTAGACATGCATAAATTTGGAATGGTAGTACTTTGTGGTGACTCTAATCAGGTGATCTTTCCATTCCTGGATAAGTCCCCTCCTGCCCCTTCCACAAGTCCAGTAAAGCAGACCTTCTAACATCTTCTCACCAGGTACCACAGCGATTACCTCATTTTCCTGGACTGACCATTGCGCAGTGTGTACCACTGTCTCCTCCCCAATTCCTAGGACACACGACACATCCTGGTATCTCAACGACTCCACCCTCACCCACCTCTCATACCAGCTAGACGTAGAAATAACTCTTAACCACTTAACAACCGGCCCATAGCCAAATGAAGGCTACAGGGCAGTTGCTTAACTCTGGGAGGGCGTCCAGGGACGTCTTCCCAGAATTCCGCCCTCGTGTGCCCCCTAGGGCGCGCACTCGAGAGCATCCGTGACCGCCGGGTCCTCTAATCGCTAATCGCGGCCGTTTACCATGTGATCGCTCCGTCAAATGACGGAGCGATCCCATGTAAACAAACCGGAGTCATCTCATGACGCCGGTTCCTCTCCTCCCCTCTCTGTACCGATCGGTACACTGTGAGAGGAGAGGGGATGGATGGATGGTAGCAGCGCTGTGGGCTGCATCTGTAGTGCCCACAGCGCTGCACAGTGACAACTGCCATCCATCCATCCATGCTCAGCCATCCCTCAATGCTCTGCAATACCCTGCACTACTCTGCAATACCCCGCAATACTCTGCAATGCCCCGCAATACTCTGCAATGCCCCGCAATACTCTGCAATGCCACGCAATACTCTGCAATGCCACGCAATACTCTGCAATGCCCCGCAATACTCTGGAATACCCCACAATACTCTGCAATGCCCCACAATACTCTGCAATGCCCCACAATACTCTGCAATGCAACACAATTCTCTGCAATGCCCCACAATACTCTGCAATGCCCCACAATACTCTGCAATGCCCCACAATACTCTGCAATACTCTGCCATACCCTGCAATACCCCGAAATACCCAGCAATACTCTGCATTACCCCGCAATACTCTGCCATACCCCGCAATACTCTGCCATACCCCGCAATACTCTGCCATACCCCGCAATACTCAGTGATACCCAGCCATACTCTGCCATACCCAGCCATGCTCAGCCATAATCAGCAATACCCTGCCATACCCTGCCATACTCTGCCATACTCTGCCATACTCTGCCATACCCCGCAAAACTCTGCAATACTCTGCCATAACCCGCAATACTCTGCCATACCCAGCCATACTCTGCAATACTCGGTAAAACTCTGCCATACCCAGTCATACTCGGCGATACCCTGCAATACCCAGCCATGCTCAGCCATACCCAGTCATGCTCAGCCATACTCGGCCATGCTCGGCCATACTCGGCCATGCTCGGCCATACTCGGCCTCTGTATGTGGCCAGGCTGTGGAAGTCTCACACATGTGGGATCGCTGTACTCAGGAGAAGGAGAATCTATTTTGGGGTGTCATTTTTGGTATGAACATGCTATGTGTTAGAAATATTGTATAAATGTACAACTTTGTGTTAAAAAAAATAAAGCGTTTTAACCACTTCCCGCCTGCCGTCATATGACGTCCATGACTTTGTGCGGGGATATCTGAATGATGGGTGAAGCTACAGGCATCATTCAGATATCAGCTTTTTCATCCGGCGATTCCCTACACCATAAGAACAATCATAGCGGCTGTTACACTGCTTGATCATTCTTACGGGAGGTGAGAGGGGACGTCCCCCCTCCCGCCGCCCTCCTGTGTTTCTACTGACTCACCGCTACGATCGAAGCCAGGATCGATTTTTTTTTTCAGGCACAGCCTAGAGGTGAGATGTGGGGTCTTATTGACCCCATATCTCACTGTAAAGAGGACCTGTCATGCCATATTCCTATTACAAGGGATGTTTACATTCCTTGTAATAGGAATAAAAGTGATCAAAAAAAAAAATTTGGGGGGGAAAAAAGTGTCAAACTAAAATAAATAAAGTAAAATGAACAATAAAAAAAAATAAAATTTTTTTAAAGCGCCCCTGTTCGTGTGCTCGCATTCAGAAGCGAACGCATACGTAAGTCCCGCCCACATATGAAAACGGTGTTCAAACCACACGTGAGGTATCACTGCGATCGGTAGAGTGAGAGCAATAATTTTGGCCCTAGACCTCCTCTGTAACTCAAAATTTGTAACCAGTAAAAAATTTGAAAGCGGGGGATGGGGATTTTTAAGTAGCGAAGTTTGGCGCCATTCCACAAGCATGTGCAATTTTTAAAGGTGACTGACATGTTAGGTATCTATTTACTCGGCGCAACTTCATCTTTCATATTATGCAAAAACATTGGACTAACCTTACTGTTTTGTTTTTTTTTTTAAAGCACAAAACTGTTTTTTTTCCCAAAATAAACGCGTTCGAAAAATTGCTGCGCAAATATCGTGCGAGATAAAAAGTTGCAATGACCGCTATTGCATTCTCTAGGGTCTTTGCTAAAAAAAAATATATAATGTTTTGGGGTTCTATGTAATTTTCTAGCAAATAAATGATGATTTTTACATGTAGGAGAGAAATGTCAGAATTGGCCTGGGTGCTCCAGAATGCCTGAAGGTGCTCCCCTGCATGTTGGGCCTCAAAATGTGGCCACGCTGTGTAAAAGTCTCACACATGTGGTATCGCCATACTCGGGAGTAATAGCAGAATGTGTTTTGGGGTGTAATTTGTGGTATGCATATGCTGTGTGTGAGAAATAACCTGCTAATATGAAAATTTTGTGAAAAAAAAACGAAAAAAAAACAAAACTTGATTTTCAAAGAATTGTGGGAAAAAATGACAACTTCAAAAAACTCACCATGCATCTTTCTAAATACCTTGGAATGTCTTATTTCCAAAAAGGGGTCATTTGGGGGGTATTTGTACTTTTCTGGCATGTTAGGGTTCAAAGAAATGAGATAGGCCGTCAGTAATTCAGGTGTGATCAATTTTCAGATATTGGCACCATAGCTTTTGGACTCTATAACTTTCACAAAGACCAAATAATATCCACCGATTTGGGTTATTTTTACCAAAGATATGTAGCGGTATAAATTTTAACTCCTGTCTCGATAACGTTCGTCTTGACTTTGATCTGTTTCTCACCGACTCGGCAGACAAACTCATACATAAATGACAACATATATCTTATCTCAAGGCAAATAAACCCGACACACCCATGGCTCGAGCACTATGAGAAATACACCGCCCCACAACATCTATGCGACTAAAAACAGCACGTGACACCTATACCAGCAATCCCCTTAAAATCCTGGAAGTATTCCGTTCTAACCTTGCCAACTCTATTCATCATCCTCAGACTTGGACCACGCGGCTTACGGACGCCCTTTTTTCTCCTATTTCTCTTCCCTCACTCACACAATTGCAACAAGAATCACTTGAGTGTCCTATCACAGATAAGGAAGTGGCACTACCCATCAAAGCTCTAAAACTACATAAGAAAGCGGGATGTTTTTTCGGCGATTTATTATAGACAATTCTCACACATTTTGACACCCATGTTAACAAGTGCCTTTAACTCCATGCTGAAGGGACACTCATTTAGATCCGAGACGCTAACATCCATAATCAACATGTTACCCAAATCACGATCTGACACTTCCTCCTGGGCTATCGCCCCATCTCTCTCCTGAATCTCGGCGTCAAGCTGTTATCCAAAATCACGGCAACATGTTTAAATACCATCATAGGCCAATTAATCCATCGTGACTAAACAGGATTTGTCCCCAGTCATCAAGCTGGCGATAATGTTAGAAGCGCAATAATCATGCTGCCTAATCAGCATCTTGATATGCCACACCTATGAGATGGATGGATTATCTCGGCAAAGGAGAAGTGCTCACTAACACAGATTTAGACAGATTTGTGAACAACATTTGAGAGAAATAGGACTTTTGTGTCCATAGAAAAAGTCGTAGATCTTAGAGTTCATCTTATGATAAATAGGGGCAAACACAAAAGTGTTGTGTTTATAATTTTGCTCAGTGTATACACCATAGTTTGTGGAATTTTTCTACAGACTAAATACTATACTCTGATTTAGGTTATTTTCACCAAAGAAATGTAGCAGAAAACAATTTGGCCTACATTTATGAAGAAAGATTATTTATTTGCAAAATTTTATAACAGAAACTAATAATTTTTTCTTCCAAAATTTTTGGCCTTTTTTTGTTTATTTAGCAAAAAATAAAAAACACAGTGGTGATTAAATACAATCAAAGGAAAGCTCTATTTGTGTGAAAAAAATTATAGAAATTTCATATGGGTACAGTGCTGCATGACCGCGCAAATGTCGTTCAAAGTGCGACAGCGTGAAAGCTGAAAATTGGTCTGGGCAGGAAGGGGGGTAAAAGTGCCTGGTATTGAAGTGGTTAAGGGGCAGATTCCCTTGGAAAGTTCCTGTTCAAACTTCCCTTGCAAAGTGAACAACCTTTAGTAAATCGACCCCAATGACTCATCATAAACAGGACAAATAGAGAGGATAAATCTTCTTAGTGGGAACACAGACAGAAAAAAAAACCTAAGCCCCCGCCCAACTTTATTCAAAGTTGAAAAAAAAAGTTTGAATTTGGATACACTTAGAATTCATATACAGGATTTATTGGTAATCAAACATAAACTGTACTACTCATGCAATATAAAAAAAGTGCAATCAAAAATAAATGTGGATAGCACAGCATGAAGACATAAGGTTTTTTAAACAAGAAAACTCATATGACTGTTATTACTCACTATTTGCTGTTGTTGGAACGTTTCTCCATATAAAAGCTATCAATTACAAATGCCTTCAGGTGAAAGCTTTAAATTCTCCGCTGTCCAACATGTTTCCTTAGTACATCCATCCTCTTTTCCTCTCTAAAGGAAATCACTAAGTTCCCTTTTGGCCTAGTAAGCTAATATTCTCTGTGCTTAACCTGGTTGTGTGCACCATTTTACTAACTAAAATATGCAAGCAAGGGGAAATGCAAATCGATCCAGCTACGCTGACATCTTACTCGTGACCAGCCGTGATCTATACGCCATGTGCTGTGCAGATTTTCCAAAATGGTTCCCCTGGAGTTACAACTCCAGTTACAATAATATGAAACATCACTTAACCTTTAGCACCCTAACACAAGAGTCATAATAGATAGAACATCGCCAGTAGCAGTTAATAATTACAGAATTAAATATGGTTGGTGAATCTGGGACAATGGTCGGTCATAATCATAAAACCTCAAACCATGTCTAGACTTTGTGGAGGCAGCGAAAGGGATGAATAAAAAAAAAAAACAAAAAAAAAAAACAGAACCCAGAGAAGTAACTCAATCCAAGGGCATGTCTGCATGCGATTAGACTTCAATAAGGTGTTTACATTCGTTTTAGGCTAACTGTAAAAGAACAATAACTTGTAATTTTGTATCATTCTCAAAGACATTTTTGTTTTGTTTTTTTTTGTTGGGGGGGGGGGGGGGGGGACTTGTACAAAAAAAAAAAAAGAAAATCAGTGTTTTTTTTTCCAGTAATTGTTTAGTGCCAATGGATTAGGCAGCAAGAGCACTTGGAACCTATTGAATACATGTCTGTCATACAGAAACCTACAACCTTTCAAATAATTTAAAACCATTATAAAACCCAAGATAATATTTGTAAGGCTCCATGCCCACTATTGTTGTTTTTTTTTAAGCTAAAAAAACTGTGGAATAAATGCTGGTAATATTTTTTTGTAGTAGCGTTTTAGCAGCGTTTAAAAGCACTTAGGAGCATTTAGAAGGTTTAGCTTTTTATTAGCGTTTTTGCAGTAAAAGGAAACAAAAAGCTCAAAAAACGCTATTAGTAGCATTTAGGATCGTTTCTGCTGGAAAAACGCTCCAAGAGACTACAAAAACATTTTTTTTTTCTGCTCCTAGGTGTTGATGCTCAAAAAACGCTAATAGCCTAAATTAGTGTGCATGGACACATAGGATAACACTATTTAGCTTTTAGGAGCAGAAAAAATGCTAATACCAGCTAGGATAACCCTACCGTATATACTCGAGTATAAGCCGAGTTTTTCAGCCCAATTTTTTGGCTGAAAAACCCCCCCTCGGCTTGTACTCGAGTGAGCCGTACCTTTCATTACTAAAACAGCGTGTGTCTCCCACTGTGTTATGCAGTCTGTTCGGCTGTCTATTGTAACAAAGCCCCACCTCCTCCTTGTCCGTGATAGAGGAACACTGATACAAAGCTGGGAAACTGTAGACGAGGAAGAGGCGGGGCTTTGTTAACAATGGACGGCCGAACAGACTGCATAACACAGTGGGAGACACATGCTGTTTTAGTAATGAAAGGTACGGCTGCAGATGGGCACAGTGTCACTACAGATGGGCACATTGAGACTACAGATGGGCACAGTGACACTACAGATGGGCACAGTGACACTACAGATGGGCACAGTGACACTAGAGATGGGCACAGTGACACTACAGATAGGCACATTGAGACTACAGATGGGCACAGTGACACCACAGATGGGCACAGTGAGACTACAGATGGGCACAATTAGGCTGCAAACGGGCACAGTTAAGCTGCAGATGGGCATTGTTTACCCAGTAGCTGCTGCATTTACCCACCCTAGGCTTATAATCGAGTCAATATGTTTTCCCAGTTTTTTGTGGTAAAATTAGGTGCCTCGGCTTATATTCGGGTCGGCCTATACTCAAGTATATACAGTATTTAGCTTCTAGGAAAGAAATGCCCAGAAAGGTATAGTATGGGCAGAAAACCAGCACAGGATCAAATTATAATAGGTACAAAAACAGATAAAAATGTATAAATTTTATTCATTATACAAAAATACAAGAATAACAGACGACCGTTTAAAACCATTAGATGAAAAAATGAGAAATACAAGTGTAAAAATACAAGTACTACATGCTGCAGCAAACAAATTCTGAAAACTGGGGATCAGAAGCAGTTTGTAGCTGCGATATAACCCAACATGTTTGTTTCGGAAAACATAAAAAGATTAATTTCTTTTCATGATACTGTATTTCCTTCTTCAGGGGTTAAAACACAGCGTGCTGTTGTATTGCTAGCAAAAAAAAATATATACACAAAGTAAATATTGGATTCATACATATAACAATTAATATTTGATTTTTCGTTTTTCAAAAGGGCAGACATGTGCTACAATGTGCACTATATATATTTTGGTACTCCCTGACACGGGGGGGCCTCCGTCCCCTTTTTCCCTTTGGAGATGGAGGCACTGTCATGGCGCTTGTGCGCATGCGTGGAGCCTTTGGTGTTTCGTGCCGGCGCACGGGTGTTTTTTCTCCACTCCCGCCCTCCATCCGTGTCAGCGGCCTACCTCGACGTCTGACGTCATCACGCCAGTTGATGCGGTGACGCCAGACGCCGCGCCGACCGAGGAGCCGCAATTGGAGGGGCTTCCACACGTAGGTGTGACGCTCGCATAGGAGCCTGTGTGAGCGATGGACCAATCGCTAGGCCACTTTCTTTCTATAATCTGCATTCAGAAAACTTCTAATTAGCATGGAACAGCTGTTCTCAATTTATCACATCCGCCTGTGGGCCAATTAAATACAGGTAAGCTTAGCATAGCAGTGCTGCACAGCCCAGAGGAATACCATTCCTGCAAGGATATGAGAGGCTAGTCTACTCAGAGGTTAGAAACAAACACTTTGTCTCTCCCCTATTTCTTTTCTTTCTGTCATTTCTTCCTTTTATTGCTTTCTCTGTTTTTTCTTCCTTTTTCTTTTTCCTTTGCTCCTTCTTTCTTTTCCTCTCCTTTTCTTTTTTCCATCCTCCTTTCTCTCTAGCTATTCCCATGGTGTTCTTTTCTTCCTCTTTTCCTATTTTCTACATACACTAGTATGTCACATTTATCCTAACCTTTTAACCAGCTTCTCTGTCTTTTATTCCCTATCTCCATGCCTTTAATCATACCTGGTGGAAACACATACACATACTCATAGTATATATATATATATATATATATATATATATATATATATATATATATATATATATATATATATATATACATATATATATATATATATATATATACATATATATATATATATATATACATATATATATATATATATACATATATATATATATATATATATATATATATATATATATATATACATATATATACATACACTTTTTGTTTCCTTTGTTGTCTGCTAGATCCGCACCCTTCATGTTTATTGGCGGTCTTGTGAACTCTGACTTGCCGCTTCATCTCTTGAGAGCCCAGTTCACCCCCCTTTCTAAACTGAGATCTGTGTGCTATATTATATTTTATCCACTCAGTATCAAAGAGGGTGGTGGGACTCAATCTTATTTGGGTTATCCCAACTTTGTAGTCCTACTCAGTGGACCTTCAGATGTGGGAACTCATCTATCCACACTGTTGCTGTGTACTTTTATGACTGCAGAGGAACCGTTGTTTTTGTGAGTACCAAAATATATATAGTGCACATTGTAGCACATGTCTGCCCTTTTGAAAAACGAAAAATCAAATATTAATTGTTATATGTATGAATCCAATATTTACTTTGTGTATATATGTTCCCTTTTTTTCTAGCAATACAACAGCACGCTGTGTTTGAATCCCTGAAGAAGGAAATACAGTATCATAAAAAGAAATTAATCTTTTTATGTCTTCCGAAACATGTTGGGTTATTTCGCAGCTACAAACTGCTTCTGATCCCCAGTTTTCAGAATTTGTTTGCTGCAGCGTGTAGTACTTGTAGTTGTACACTTGTGTTTCCCATTTTTTCATCTAATGGTTTTAAACTGTCGTCTCTTATTCTAGTATTTTTGTATATTGAATAAAATTTATACATTTTTATCTGTTTTTGTACCTATTATAATTTGATCCTGTGCTGGTTTTCTGCCCATACTATCCCTTTCGGGGGGCATTTCTTTCTTTCCACAATATTTTTGGGATGTGGCAAAGACCCTGAGGACTAGCTTGTTCACTAGTTCCCTTTCCTCTTTAGCGCTGTATTTAGCTTCTAGGAGCAGAAAAAAATGCTAATAACAGCTTCTAGGAGCTTGAAAAAAATGCTAGTGTACATGGAGCCTTAACCATAACTAAGCCAAACAAATACAATAAAAACTCAATTACAGTATATACTCGAGTATAAGTCAAATTTTTCAGCACATTTTCTTGTGCTAAAAGTACCCCCCTCGACTTATACTCGAGTCAAGCACTTTTCTGCAGCAAAAAATTTCATTTTCCGAACTGACTTTGGGGCCCCGTATCTCAGGGCCACTTGGTGCTAGGAACCCCAAATTTGGTGTGCTAACCTGGGTCCACAACATATACAAAGCTGGAGTTCCTAGCACCAAGTAGCCCTGAGATACGGGGCCCCAAAGTAGGTTCGGAAAATGTCATTCTCTGCTGCAGAAAAGTGCTTGACATTTTCTGAACCAATTTTGGGGCCCCGTATCTCAGGGCCACTTGGGGCTAGATATTTTATGGTGCTAGTTCCACTGGGTTTGCACACCAAATTTGGGGTTCCTAGTACTAAGTGGCCCCAAGATACGGGGCCCCAAAATCGGTCAACTGTGTCCATCTGCAGCAATGTCATTTCGGGACCCTTTGGGTTCAGAGACCCCAAATTTTGGCTGCAGCTAGGGGGCATCTAGGAACCCTTAACTACCAAATTTGAAATTCGGGGGACCTATGGCTGCAAATGGGCACAGTGAGGCATGCAAATGGGCACGGTGAGGTTGCAAATGGGCATTGTTGACCCTCTTTTCCACTTACAGTAGCTGTGCATTTCTCACCCTCGTCTTATACTCGGGTCAATACGTTTTTCCCATTTTTTTGTGGTAAATTAGGGCCTCGACTTATACTCGGAACGACTTATACTCGAGTATATACGGTAAATTAAACGGACAGCAGCATCTAAATCAGCGATCCAAGTAGGATGTGTAACAAGCTCCAACCAAAAGTTTATATTGAATATGATCATGAAAAAATACATAAGCACAGGTTAGTTTTCTGAGAAAACTATTATGTATTTTGTAGAATGGGACACATTAACAAAACCCCCCCCAAAAAAAATATTTTATATAAAAACATACATTTATTTATATATGCAAAGAAGTTACATATTTTCATATACTGTATAGCATTTCATTAAAAAAAATGTTTGGCACATCTCAAACCACGTTTAAAAGTGTTAAAGTAACCATTGGTTGTACCTAATATTTTGATGCTTAATACCAGTGGTCTCCAAACTGCTGCCCAGTATGCTTGCTTTTATTTGGCCCTTGGGGCATAGTTCCTGCCACTGACTTCAACCATAGGGCACTATTCCTCCCACTGACACCAATAACGGGGGCATTATTCCTCCCACTGACACTAATGACGGGGCACTATTCCTCCCAGTGACCCCCTAATACCAAAGAGGGAACTCCAGTGACCCCCTCTAATACCAAAGAGGGGACACTGTTTACTTCCAGTGACACCAGGACATTATCTACATTGTTGGCCACAGTCCGGCCCCCCTAAAGTTTGTAGGACAGTAAACTGGCCCTTTGTTTATAAAGTTTGGAGACCCAAATAAAAATGTATTGTTACAAAAAAAAGTCACCATTGACAATTGGTAACTCCATTTCTCCAAATAATGTTTGGGGTAATCACGTTAGTTAAATTGCCAGTGGTGACTTTAACTAAGACTATTAAAGCTTTGAGTTGTATCAGCAAAAACGCATTTTTTTAATAAAATGCTTTATATGACAATATGTTACTTATTTGCATACATAAATAAAGAACATTTTTTTTTTTGTATAAAAGATGTCCTTCTTTTTTGGGGTTTTATTATTGTGTTCCTGGAGTACTGTAAGTCCCATTCCATACAATACACAATGGTATAACTATCAGGGATGACCGTACCCCAGGAAACAATGGATCTAAATCTACCTATACACCCATATATTTTGACTTCCTAGAAAACTAGACATTAAAAGCAAATGTAGGTGCAGATACATAGACAGGTGAAGTTTTAAGCAAATCACAACTTTTCCTGTAAAAATCAAGCCTTTCCCAGCCTCCCCCTGTACCTTCCTATTGATCCCTTTAATGCTGTCCATAAAATTAAAAGAACAATAAGGCAGCCTGGATGGCAAGACTAACGTTGTCTTTTATACATGTCAACATTAGCATAAAAATTCAGTTACCTATATATCTTGATCTACTAATTGTTTTGACGTGTGGTTTTTAATTAAGGAAACCCTTGGTTATGCATTTTTTATCTAATGCCGAATTCTCCAGGTTTTGTTTTACATCTTAAAGTAGATCCAAACTGAATAATTAAAATCTCATATATGCTTTAACATGTTGATGACATTTTAAAAGTTGCTTACCATCTGCAGCTTTAATAAAAAACAAAATTCTGTGATTAAGCCAAGAGGACCTTTGTTCAGGCACTTGCTGTTATGGGGTGGAATCTCTCCCTCAAGTATTTTATTTAAAAAAAATGGCAGCAGTTTATTATACACAGTGCTTTAGCAAACTACATGTCTTTCAGTTGTGGTCGAGACCAATTTAAATGTTTTGAGGGTGGAAACCAGAGTATTTGGAGAAATTTCACACAAACTGACCTAGCTTGCTTGCTGGGTGTTGGGGAGACTGATTTATCAAAAGCTAAAGCTCAAATGCAAACACCCTTCCTGTGCTATGACATTGAGTACACAAACCATGATAATAACTGAAGTGTAAACTGTTTCCTACAGTTTTTAAAGAGGAATACAACTATTTTTACAATGTGTAATTCAGTGCTTCTCAACCTTTTTTCAGTTAAGTCCAAATGCAATATTCCCCAAGCACATGTCCAAGAAACTGGCTGTTCAGTAGTGCTGCATGCTGTAATGACCATAGGAAATCATGGATGATCAAAGTGAAGAAATGTAATCAGCACACTGTGGATTCCTCAAAAGGGCCCAAAGCTTAATTTTCGTGGTTACACAATAAACATACAGCAACGTTTCGGAGCCACGCAGGGCCCCTTCGTCCCTTGCTTTGAGAAGGCCCTGCATGGCTCTGAAAAGTTGTCGTATGTTTATCATGTGACCTTGAAAATAAAGCTTTGGACCCCTTCGAGGAATCCATGGTGTGCTGACATTTTTTCACTTTTTTCAGTCAAGGCACCCCTTAAAATCTTACACAATTCTGAGGTACCCCAGTCTAAAATATAAAAGACAAAATTAATAGTTTTACAGAATGCGGCAACATCCACACACATAGGACACCCAACTTTAGAGGTGATTTATTGTTCTAAAACAAACACACCTTTGCACACTGGTACTGACTAGTACTTCAATGTGTCTCTTCTCCCTCAGTTTCTCTCCCTCTCTCAGCTAATGTGACCCCAGTGCTGATGGAGAGGAGCAGGAAAGAGGTAAACAAGAATGCTGTGCAGGCACCCCACGTCCTTCTTATCAACAAATAACATAACTGGTTGTTATGACGCCTGTGGCTAGAAGGTTGTCATGTTGCACAATGATAACCTGTGGCTTTGTGTAACTAAAGGGGAGGCATTATCCACCAGTTGGCCTGTATAGAATTGCCGGGAAATTTTAAGGCATTTTGCCAAGGCTCCCCTAAAGAAAGCTGAAGGCACCCCAGGGTGCCTGGACACATTGGTTGAAAAAGTCTGGCTTAATTGAAGTATTAATAATATATATTTTATTCTTAGTTTTTCTGCTTTTTTAGGATTTTAAATCACTTTAAAATACAATTTTACTGTAAATAACCTATGTTACTGGCTTAGCTATAAATATTTTTTATACTTGATATACTAGGGTATCATTTACACAGGTGTACATCTGTGTGACAGGCTGTGTTTTCTCACATGGGATGCACAGGTGTTCTGTTCATTTGTGTACAAGCAGTACCATTTGAGTCTATTTGGATTTAGTGGCTGCATGGTCCCAATTTGACCATTATGCAGGGTGAGTGCATATCCCTGAACGCACACTCTCTGAGGCCATGAGAGAAGGACAAGTACAGTAGCTGGCACTGGAAAGCCAAACGCATCAGATAGCAAGGTCCCAGAACGCTTTTAAGGGCGGTAACTTTTCCAATCCAACAGATAGCACTTGCCCTGGAGATTTTAGGATTCAAAATTTGTTGGACCTCTATTCCCTAGTGACAACTGTTGGCAGAAGAACAACTGGAGTTGGGCAAGAGAACCTGTTGAGAACCAAAAGCTTCAACAGAGAGATAGGTTAAGCATAAGGAGTATACCTAAGGAGGCAGACAATGCTTGAAAGGCACTGAATTGACTGGCAGAAATTTCAAATGGCCCAATGTAACATGGAGCAAACTTACTTAAGGGCATCTTAAGATGAAGATTCCTTGTGACCACTCAGTTCCTGGGCTGACAATCAGGGGACTTGGAGCAATTATGGTTTGCAAACTTTTTGTACCTGGAGGTTGAGTTAAGAAGACATTGGTGTACTTGGCACCAGATTGCCTTGATGGTTGGGGGCCAGAGCAGTAACATCATTGGACGATGGAAGGGGAGGTCAAGAATGTTTACCAAAAACTACAAAGAATGGTGACTCCTGGAACTGGAATTGGCATTCTTGTTATGAGCCAATTTGACAAGGCAAGAGGGAAACCCAGTTATGATGGACAGATATAAAATAAATTAGACACTGATCAGGGGTTTGGTTAATTACTTCCATTTGGACATTTGGCTAATTGGATTAGCAGAGAGATGTTTAGAAATGTTTATAAAGTTCCTTACAAAATGTCAACTGGACACTCCTATGAGAAACAATATTAAACTACAAGCCATGCAGTCTAAAAATAGATTGATAGAGCTGTGACTGAAGGAAGAGCAGGGAGAGGAACAAAATGATAACCTATCAACCACAACCCAAATGAGTGTACAGCCATCAGATGGTGGAAAGACATGTAATAAAGTTCATGAACAAGTTCTCCCAGGGGGAACAGGAAGAGGCATCAATGAACCCACTGGGACACAAGACAGAACCTTGGCCTTGGCACAGGTAGTACAAGCTGCTACAAAGCCCTTTATGTCCCACTTAACCCCTGTCCATTAGTACCAATGGTTGAGAAAAGTGAATGTCCTGTGGACTCCAGGGTGACCAGCCAGTTGAAGCTGTAGGCCCAACAGATAATTTTACTCATGAGATTCAGTGACACTAGAGCTTTGCCTGGAGGACTGAGAGTTTTTGTAAAGAAAGTTGCTGCCAGAATCTGACTGGAGGGAATTATGGGCTCTGGGCTGAAGGTCGTTTTATGACCATGAGAGTCAGAGTACCGTAAGAGGACCGAAAGGGATTGTCAGCTCTGTTGTTGCCGGAAGCAGTTTTGCATGTAGTGACAAATTAAAATGGGAAAAGAAACTGGACAAGCATGCTTATCTTGGATTGAGTTGTTGGCCAAACTGGAGGAGTTGAGGCAATGAGAAGAAGAGTGGTTGCATCTTCTTTAAGAAGATGCTACCACTCCTCTAGTGCCAAATTATTGGCCAAAAACTCATAATCCATCATGCTGTAATTCCATTCTGCAAAAGAAAATTTCTTAGTGGAGAATGCACAAGGATGTTTCCTGCCTCGGACAGTCTTTAGAAGTATCACCCTGACCCCCAGAGTGGATGCATCAGCTTCCAGGAAGAAGAGTTTTATTTCAAATATATAGAGTAAGCACACCACATAAGAAAAATTATTTAGCAATAAAGTTGTATTAGGCATATACATACGATTATACAATAGGTACAAATATCCAAGTATGTCATAAAACATGTATATATATATATATATATATATATATATATATATATATATATATATATATATATATATATATACATACATACATACATACATACATACATACATACACACACACACACACACACACACACACACACACAGTACAATGAGCATCACGTAACTTCAATACTAGACATGTTCACCCCCTTCCTGCTCAGGCCAATTTTCAGCTTTTATTGCTGTCGCACTTTGAATGACAATTGCACGGTCATGCCACACTGGACCCATATGAAATTTTTATTTAAAAAAAAACAAAACAGATATAGCTTTCTTTTAGTGGTGTTTAACCGCTTCAGCCCCGGAAGATTTTACCCCCTTCCTGACCAGAGCACTTTTTGCGATTCCGCACTTAGTTGCTTTAACTGACAATTGAGCAGCCGTGCAACGTTAGACCAAAACAAAGTTGAGGCCCTTTTTTCCCCACAAATAGAGCTTTCTTTTGGTAGTATTTGATCACCTCTGCGGTTTTTATTTTTTGCGCTATAAACAAAAAAAGAGCGACAATTTTGAAAAAAACACAATATTTTGTACTTTTTGCAATAATAAATATCCCCAAAAAATATATAAAAAAAATTTTTTTTTCCTCAGTTTAGGCCGAGATGTATTCTTCTACATATTTTTGGTAAAAACAATCGCAATAAGCATATATTGATTGGTTTGCGCAAAAGTTATAACGTCTACAAAATAGGGGATAGATTTATGGCATTTTTATTATTATTTTTATTAGTAATGGTGGCGATCTGTGATTTTTATCATGATTGCGACATCATGGCGGACACATCAGACACTTTTGACACTATTTTGGGACCATTGTCATTTATACAGCGATCAGTGCTATAAAAATGCACTGATTACTGTGTAAATGACACGGACAGGGAAGGGGTTAACCACTAGGGGGCGTTCAAGGGGTTAAGTGTGTCCTAGGGAGTGAATCTAACTGTGGGGGGATGGGCTACCACTGACATGACAGCAGTCACTGCTTCTGATGACAGGGAGCAGTAGATCCCTGTCTGGTCACTAGGCAGAACAGGGAAATGCCTTGTTTACATAGGCATCTCCCCGTTCTGCCTCTCTGTGACACGATCACGGGACACAGACGGACATCAAGTCCACAGGACCCGCGGGCACTGTCACGCTGTACACGGCGGTGCGCGCATGCCCACAATCCCACCAATTAAAGGGGACGTACAGGTACGCCCATTTGCCCACCGCTGCCATTGTGCCGATGCATATCGGCATGCAGCGGTCGGCAAGTGGTTAATCACCACTGGGCATTTACTTTTTGCGAAACAAACTAAAAACGAAAATTTTGAAAAAAAACAGTTTTTCTTAGCTTCTGTTATAACATTTTGCAAATAAATAATTTTTCTTCTTCACTGATGTGCGCTGATGAGGCTGCACTGATGGGCACTGACAGGCTGCACTGATGAGGCTGCACTGATGGGCACTGATGAGGCTGCACTAATGAAGCGTCACTGATGGGTACTGATAAGGTGGCACTGATAAGCTGCACTGATGAGGCTGTACTGATGAGGTGACACTGATAAGCCGCATTGATGGGCACTGATAGGCAGCACTGATGGGGCTGCACTGATCATCAGGGAACTGATGATCAGTGCCCTGATGATCAATGTAAACAATGTACTGACAGACTTGCCAGTTATCGGTATCAGTTACTATATACTCAGGGCCGAGGACAGCTCAGAGCTCCCAGTTTGGAGACAGCTTCCAGTTTGGAGACCGATCCCTTTGTGAACACAGAAGGTCTTACCTGGGGTCAGAGGCCCGAGCCAGAAGCCACAAGACAGAGGTCTCATCAGGGGGTTGGAGGGCCCAGCCAGAAGCCAGGAGAGAGTAGGTCTCAGTTCCAGGAATCAGGTCAGCTCCTACCGGGGGTTTTAGGAGGACCCCAATCCATAGGTCAGAGGTGGGCCATGCACCAAGGTGCTGCAACTAAAGGCAAGAGAGCCTATTGTTCTAGGAGAGCTGGACAACACAGTCAAAGGGACCGATAAGAGGAGCAGCAGTTCTGCTAACAAGTGAGCCAAGTGGCTTGGTATTTTTTGTTTGTGCACACTGGGTGAAGGAAACTCCTGCGTGGGCAACTGATATACATGTGAACTTTCTGTTTATTGAATAAAAGTGGGCTGCCATGCCTTACAATACAGTTTTGGACTGGCGCAATTTATTGCAGATGCACCTATTGCTTGAGTTTAATCACCCAAATCTCACAGTACCTATTGAAATAATCATATGTATATGCCTAATAGAACTTTATTGCTAAAGCATTTTTGTTGTGTGGAGTGCTTACTCTACATATCATATATGTGCATATGATATGGTGACAGTCTTTAACTTCAAATGCATGCATTGGGTGTGATTACAATTCATAGTAGATCCACCACCAGAGACACCAGAAGCTGCTTACCAGAGGGATTGAACTCAAATAGGTGTACACCTAGTGAGTCAATCAAACTTTGTGGTATAATGTACCAAGGGGATCAGGTTCACAATCCAGGTATGACCTCCAGATGAATATGGGATGTGAGTGGGGTCAGTAGATATGGGCAATCAGCCCCACCGTTAAAAGAAGAAGGAAGGCATACAGCGTAATTCCGCATGGAAGATGTTTATTATTTAAAAAAGCAAAGGAAATACACTCACGTTTAGCAGTAAAAACAAGAGCTTATATAAAAGATGACATTGGTCTCAGCATAGGGAGAACATGCGGAGACCACTGTCATCTTTTATATCATATATCATATGCACACATATGTGGTTGAGGATTATCATCATAATTTATATATGAAGTTGAGGATCGTCAGTGACCTTTTTTTTTGGTTATTGCACGTTGAAGTTTTCTTTTTTATAGACATCATATGTCCTATTATTGAACTCTTTGGACATACTTGTGCACATTATTAATTTTATTCATATTGCTTGTCACGGTTTATATGATTGTTTTAGTGCTGCACATTTCACCCATTTTCCTAACAGACTGATACACTGTGGAGTGTATGGAAAAAATAATCCATTGCTGGCTGCTAAGTGGTGTAGATAATAGTGGTGTGCAGACCTTTATTACTAATTAGAAGGGTTTAGTTTTATGAGGCTGATGTGCATATGATCCTGTTAGAAAGGCCTGTTTCAGGGCATCAAAAGCTTACATGGTTTTGAGGGACAGTTTTTGGGATCTGTTGCCATGTGGGTGAAGGCAATTAGGTTCCACCACAGGGGAGTACCAATTTATAAAGTGGGGGTAAAAGTGTGTGAAACTTAGAAATTGTTGATTGGCTTTAAGGCTAGTGGGATGTGGACAGTTTGAAATGGCTCACGACTTATTAAGATTCAATCAAAGGCAGTCCTTGGGAACAATGTCCACGAGAAATGGCACTTCCAGCTGTTCAAAGGGCACTTATTTACCTGGCCATTTAAGCCGTTCTGTAGATGTTGTGAAATCTTCCACATGTGGTGACAATGTTCATGGGGATTTATGGAATAGATGGGGATACCGTCAAGGTACTTCACGATACATAAATGTGGTCAGGAAAGATTTCATTTACAAAGTATTGGAAAACTGCGGCGATTACATGAGCCAAAGGGCATTACAAGATAATCATACTGTCTGTCTTGGGTGTTAAATATGATCTTTTATTCATGTTTCTCTTATAGTCAGATTAGGTTGTAGGCCCCACTTAGGTCAAGTTTAGAGAAAACCCAGGCTCCACGTGAGCTGTCAAACAGTTTGGTGATGAGGGGCTGTGGATATCAATATCTGTTTTATTTATTTAGTTTAAACATTTTTTCCAACCAAATAAAATTGTTGTTCTAACTGCTTAACCACATGACCTCCGAAAAATTTACCCACACTGCGTTACTTTAACTGACAATTGCATGGTCATGCAACCCTGTACCCAAATAAAATTTGACATTTTTTCCCACAAATAGAGCTCTCTTTTGGTGGTATTTGATCACCTCAGCGTTTTTTATTTTTTGCGATATAAACAAAAACCGCTGACAATTTTGAAATGAAACAATATAATATACAATATTACAATAAGGATTAATTGTGTGCCTAGCCTGTGTTTCTGCACAGTGTGGGAAGTGCTTTTACTAGGGGAAGACATGGATCCTTGACCCTGCTTTGCAGGAACACCCCGAATTCATACCTTCCCTACTGACAGAACGGCAATCTGCATTGTTTACATACTGTAGGCAGACTGCCATTGTGCCTCTGTACCGAATGAACGGCTTGTACCGGCGGACATCAAGTTTGTGGTGCCCGCAGATCAGCTCCTGCTGAGTAAAATCACAGTGGGAGCAGGCCCCTACCCGGAAGTGTCGGATTACATACTAGGTATGTGATTCGGTGCAGCAGTGACACCTTGATGCCGTATATCTAAATTATACGGTCGTCAAGTGGTTAAAAAGTGCTAGCTGGAGTTGGGCTTTACTTAGTTTGTCTTTTAGTTAAAATTCATATAAAATTAAATGTGCATACGGTAACATCACTGCCGTGCAATTTTACTGCAGTATGCACAATGTTGTCACCCTATTGCAAGAAGTGGAGAAATAACTTGGAAAAACAAAAATACCGTGTTGATGCCAGTGAAAGCAACAGGCCCAATGAGTGTGAAAAGCCATGAGTTTATGCAGGTGGGGGGCATCCAGGAGTGGCAAGTGTTTGCGTATAGCTGCCTGTACAAAACTCATACTCGTGTATGAAGGAAATGAAAGTCAAGGATCTCACTGTACTGTTTGGCAGGCTTTACAGAACATTACAACAATTCAAGAAACCAGGCACAAGCAGAGATAACCGGGAAGTCTTATTGAAAACATAGGGATAGGGGGCGTGGCCTGGACATGGCGGTGTGAAGACGTGTCTTCTGTAGGCTCCAGGCCTCCCCTGCCTATCGAGACACAGTGCCGACATCCACCACCTATTACACCGGCATGCTAACAGTGAGAAAGTACAGAACAGGATTGTAAGCCCGAGCAGCCCGTTCCCGCACCTCCCAGGGAGATATACAACTGTATTTCCAGCAAGCACACCGCACCTCTCTGGGCGCCATAGTGGCAACACCTCGTGGCTCAGGCCGGAGCACCCAGACCATGCCGGAACCGGCTACATCTCCAACCTGCTCCTCCATTTTGGATTCTCTACCGGAGACCCCTGCGCTCTTTTATCCAGACCCACTAAGGGGAGACACAAGAAGGTTAGATGGAGACATCCGGGCACTCTTACAGGCCCTACCCATGAGGCAGGACATCAAGGCTTTGATCCTCCGAGTGGAGGAGACGCATCGCGGGGACATCCAGGTGGTGAGAGTGGACATCCACTCGCTAGCAGAAAGGGTGGATACGGGGGAGGCATTGATATGCTCTCTGGAGCATCATGTGGCAGCCCGAGAACACTCCCGCATATCCCAAGCAGACACGGTGGTCGACCTTTAACTCCACCTGGAAGACCTGGAAGATAGGAGCCGCAGAAACAACTTCCGGTTGCAGGGATTGCCAGAGTCCACCGGCACCGAAGACCTTCCAGCCACATTGAGTGCCATCTTTCAAAAAGTCCTCAAATCCCCTCAGCTCACTGTGGAACTGGACAGGGTCCAGATCTAATGATCCTGACAGGCCCCGAGATGTGGTGTGCCGTCTCCATTGCTACCCACAAAAAAGAACTGATCCTTTATTCAGCCTGGGAAGCTGGCGAGATCGAATTTAATTTTAATTTAATTTACGGGACTAATGGCAGAAGTTCCTAGCAGTCCCCGCCACTCACATACAGCTGGGGTAGCTGGCTCTCTCCCCTGCTTGCACTTCAGAAGACCTCCATCTCTCCTTGAGGATCTACAGGTGCGTACCTATATACAGCTCACAGGATGTGTTACCTGGCCTGAAATGGCTGCGATGTCTTTGTGCCTCAATTTTTTCTGCTGTTACAGGAATCCCATCTAATAGTACATTCAATGACTTCCTACCAGATACTTAAACCATGTCTTAGAGCCTTAACATTTTCCGGCTACAGGATGATACTGTTTCTCTACATGGTTGGGATGCCATCCAGTCCTCCCCCTACCTCTGGCTAATATTTACTATTGCACCGTGGTTACTTTGGCCCAACCAGGAATGTATATAATTTACTATGTGCTGCACCAGGGCGGGAAAGATGTTACATGTACATACCTAAATTGCCTGCATTAATACTTACCATTTCCCCGCCTGGTATCGCCATGCTGGTCTTCTTTTATGGGGCTCCTGATAAGGGGATGAAGGTGTCAAAGTTACCCTGGCAAATCTCTACATACCTAATGACCACCAAGATGCCTTCTTGAGTAAGGCGCTAACCCGCTTGACGGATTTTGCAGAATGGCATTTGATTGTAGGGGGAGACTTGAACGTCCCCTTAATCCCATTATTTAAATAAGAGCCAACTAATTGACGTGTGGCGCCTTTTACATCTCTCAGAAAGAGATTTCACTTTCTATTCCATGCCCCACAAGGTATACTCGCGCATTGACTACTTTTTGATACCGCACGCTCAATTACACGCAGTACGCGCTTCCACCATAGGCTCCATTACATGGTCTGACCATTCCCCACACTCTCACTGACTTCATGACATCCAGGTCCAAAAGCTGGAGGCTAAATGGAGGCTTCTGCAGGACCATGAGGTGCTTGCGGATGTCACTAAGGAACTTGAATTCTACTTCAAGACCAATGACACACCAGACCCTGGTATTGTTTGGGAGGCACACAAAGCAGTCATTCGCGGTGTGCTTATCAAGCATGGGGCGAGGCTCAAGCAACAACGCACCAAACAGTTAACGTCATTGTTGGAGGATTTGAGGGGCCTGGAAGCCCGCCATAAACATGCACCATCTCCCTCCCTAGAGAAAGACCTCCAAAACCCGGCGCACACAAATTACAGACCTCCTGCAATTTAAAGCCAAAGCGGCGCTACAGATCTGTCGGAAAATACCGTACATATCCGGAAATAGATGTGGCAAGATGCTAGCTAGATCCCTGGGAGAACAGAAACTGGCGACCTATGTGCCATATCTGACAGCGCCATGCGAACCCAAGGTTACAATGCCTCATGACGTAGCAAGGAATTTTATATCTTACTATACAACCTGACAATTAGGTCTTCACCACAGGAACACATAGATTCCTACCTGACCTCCTCCCATATGCCCCAACTATTCAATGTGGATAGGGAAGCCTTTGAAAACCCCATCACTACAGAGAAACTCCAGGGAGCCACAGAGGCCACTAAACCAGGGAAGGCGCCAGGCCCGGACGGCCTTACTATCCAATATTATAAGGTTTTACTACCTTCTCTTGCTCCATTCATGACCAAATTGTTTAGCGCAAAAGGCTCTACTGCAAAATTTGCGGTAGACACCTTACAGGCCCACATATTAGTGATCCCTAAGGAGGGAAAAGACCCAACCTCCTGTGGCAGCTATCGGCCGATTTCACTGCTAAATCTAGACCTCAAACTCTTTACGAAAATTTTGGTGAATAGGATTTTACATCTTCTTCCGAATCTTGTCCATTTAGATCAAGTAGGCTTCGTCCCCACTTGAGAAGCTAGAGACAGTACCACCAAGGTCCTACATTTATTACATGTACCCAACAAATCCCGCACCCAATGTATGTTCCTTAATACCGACGTGGAAAAGGCCTTTGACAGGATGAATTGGAGCTTCATGCTTTCAGTTTTCAAGTATGCTGGCTTCGGCATCAATATGCTTCAGTGGATTTCCACAATTTACAATGAGTCAATGAGGTTCCATCGGAACCCTTTAAATCACAAATGGAACGTGTCAAGGATGCCCATTGTCGCCCCTCCTCTTCACCCTGTCATTGGAACCCTTTTTATAACCCAGATGTAACTGGCATAACGGTCGGAGATACCCAACACAAAATCTCGGCCTACGCTGACGACATGTTATTCTCCCTCACGAATCTTCTGATCTTACTCCCGAACCTGATGAAAGAATTTGAGAGATACGGAGCCCTCTCCAATCTCCAAATAAATTTCTACAAGTCCAAGGCGATGAGAATCAATCTCCTGCAGCAGACTCTTACAACTCCAGAGCAACTTTAAACTAAATGGAACAGCACGGCACCGATATACCTGGGCAGGCTTATCCCTCCAAACATATCCAAAATATTCAAACTAAATTTTCCCCCACTACTGAAAAAAGTCAGAGCTCTTCTGGACAAATGGAACACCAGACTCCACTTGTGGTTGGGCACTGCTGCAACATTCTTAAAAGGAGTATCCTTCCTAAGTTCCTTTATCTTCTACAAGCTCTACCAATCCATATCCCATCCAACTACTCCAAACAGATTTAAGAAGCATTTTTTGCATTCCTATGGCCCACAAATGCCCACGATTAAAACGCAGCCAGCTCACACTACTTAAACAATATGGGGGTCTGGCAGTACCAGACATACGCAAATACTACCAGGCTATTCACCTAAGCAGACTCCTTACTGGAATAGACATGACGACTTCAAATTATGGGTTCAGATTGAACAAGCTCAAAGTGTCATACCCCTTGGTAAAGCACCTTGGTGCTATGTCTCTCTACAAAGAGAAGTGAAAAACCACCCTCTGATTGGCCAAAGAGCGAAACTCTGTTCAACCTTGCTTACACACACCCCTCTCTCATCCTTGACCTCCCCTTTATTCCCAATGTTAGGGAACCCACTTTTCACCCCGGGATTTCGGGATCCAACTTTTAAGAACTTGATGGGGACAGGAAGCTCACAAGCCTGTCACTTCTTGATTGGGGAAGCTGGCGGTCAGTCTTGGCTCTTGCCAATCCTGCTGGTGCCTTCTGTGTGGGATTTTGGAGGGCTCTTCAACTCACTAATTTTCTTAGATCCATCCGCCATCTCCTTGCTGCCACCAAGGCATGCATTCCTCTTAAATGGAAGTCCCCACAACCTCCGACCATAGGGATGTGGCTTACAAAAGTAGGGGAAATAAATAAACTTAAAGATCTCATTCTCTCGGCACGCCACCAACAGGAACGCTACTTCAAGACTTGGTCAATATGTTTGTCTTCTCTGATGAAGGTAGAGCCTTCCTTGACTGTGACCCTGCTGACTAAACCTATTTTACTTGGACCTTGACCCCACTTGGTATTCTTGATATACCAAACCTGCGCCATCTATGCGGTCTGCGACCTCACATTACGTACCTCTCCATTCCCTCCCTGACCCCTCCCCCCCTCCTCTCCCCATCTCATCCCCAGTTCTTCTCCCTCCCTAACTTAGTACTCTTCTTCCTACTCTTACGCCCTCTTTTTTTTGTTTTGTTTGGGTTTTTCTCTTATGCTACGCTGTTTCTTCTTTATGGACCAGTGTCTATGTGGCTCCATGCTACTCCTTTTCTATATAGAATAGAAAATTGATTAGGGCTGGTTCCGAGGCCTCATCCTACTGGAAGATACTGGAGTTTTGGCTATAACTTATCTTAATCATACCTGGCTCCGAGGTTCTATGCGCCACGCCTTTAACCTGGTATATAAAAGACACCTCGGGTAGCCAATGGACATAATGTCATCCTGGGTTTACAGCGTTTCATTCTATGTAATGCATATCTGTTATAATGTATGGTATACCAAAACTGTTCATATGGTGTTGTATGTCCTTAAACCATGCCCTTTGACTAAATAAAAAAAAAAAAAAAGAAAACATAAGGATAATGATTACCAAACAGAGGTCGCAGCTCCCCAATTCGACAGACCAGAAAAGGGGAAACATATAAAAAACAAATGGGGAAGCGCTGATCCAAAGGGTAAACAAATAAAAAATGATGGAAGTCCCAAATATCCTGAAAAGTCTTTATGGGCAAAGTAATAAGAATAGCGGACTGCCACAGAGTATGTTATGATTCCAGAACAGTAATCAATAAAAAGTTGAAATACCAATAAACATATTGAGAAGGTAGGTCCCGCTCACATATGTAAACCGTGATCACACCACACATGTGGGGTATCGCCATGAACATCACAATGAGAACAATAATTCTAGCACAAGATGTCCTGTGCAACTCTAAACTGGTAATCTGTAAAGGCTTTTAAAGCGTCATCTATGGAGATCTTTTAGGTACCATAGTTTGGTACCTTTCATGGGCATACGCAATTTTAAATCATGATATGTTAGGTATCTTTACACAGCGTGACATCATCTTTCATATTTTACCAAAAAATTTGGTATTATATCATGTTTGTGTTCACTAGTATTCATTAACCTCCCTGGCGGTATGATTATGTCAGATTTTTTAATCTCAGAGCGGTGCATTGTTCTGCATAGAAATTTGGCGTTTTATACAGGCCATAATCATCACAATTAGGACAAATCATGGCTTGATCTATCTTGCTTTGCATGTAATGAGTCTATCTCATATATTAGTTTCACCTTTTAAGTTGCATTAGTGAAATAAATGAACTTTTGCATGATATTCTAATTTTTTGAGTATCACCTGTATTGTAGGCCTTTAATTCTTAGTAATAACACACCTAAATCTGTCCAAGCAAGAGTCTAGAAGACATCCCAGGTATGATAAAGTTTAAAACACGAAATCATAAGTTATAATATAATAAATAATTATAAAAAATAATTACCGTATATACTCGAGTATAAGTCGAATTTTTCAGCACCTTTTTTTGTGCTGAAAGTACCCCCCTCGACTTATACTCGAGTCAAGCACTTTTCTGCAGCAAAAAATGTCATTTTCCGAACCGACTTTGGGGCACCGTATCTCAGGGCCACTTGGTGTTAGGAACCCCAAATTTGGTGTGCTAACCCTGTGGAATGGGGTCCACAACAAATCCAAAGCTGGAGTTCCTAGCACCAAGTAGCCCCGAGATACGGGGCCCCAAACTAGGTTCAGAAAATGTCATTCTCTGCTGCAGAAAAGTACTTGACATTTTCTGAACCAATTTTGGGGCCCCGTATCTCAGGGCCACTTGGGGCTTGGAACCCCAAATTTGGTGTGCAAACCCAGTGGAACAGGTACCATAACATATCCAAAGCCCCTTCCTCAGGTCGGTGTCCACCTTTTGTTTTAAAATACCAATCCTCACTCTTCCACCATTTGATTTCTAAATACCTGCAGTGAAATTCTCCCCAAACTACTATATATACATACATAAATGTTATTGAAACCTTGTTTTATTAATTTATTTACAAAAATGTAATATATTTGCAGCTTACCAGTCCTTAAAGTAGAACTCCAGGAATTCAGCCACTTTCTAAAATGTTTTGAATTAATATGGATTAGTTCCAACGATGTGCATGCCACCTCGTCGATTTATCTCTTTAATTTACATTTTTACTGTGTGCTGGGAGCATAGCTATCCACTATACTTCTCCTATGGTGGCCGTCCAGGTCTCAGCTCCTGCAGCTGCAAGGTCGTATGCAGCTGCTCTACACTCATACCCCCTTCCATACAGCCACACATTGACTTCTACGGGTGGTGGAAAAAGGGGCCCCCCATTCCTGTCGCCACCTTTACCAGGCTCTCCCACCAGTTTGAGGAGCTTGGTAATGATGCGACCACTTCAGACGAAATCCCTAGGAAGAGTAGAAGAAATGGAAGTACCCATCCCTCTTCTGTAATGTCAAAAACCAGAAGCAACAAGGATTTTGTCCGGTTTCAGTTTGTTTATTGACAGCAGATCTCGGTTTGATCAGATGCTGTGGAGGCCAGAGGAGAGATCTGGGGTATAATAGACTTCAGATCTCTCCATAAAGAGGACCTGTCACAGCCCATGCTATCGCAAGAGATGTTGCTCATCCCTTCTGATATAGCAATAAACTTGCTAAAAAAGGTACAGTGTTAAAAACAAAAAAAAACATTTAAATAACATAAATAATGAAATTAAAAACATTTTAAAGCGCCCAACCCCCTTTGCTCATGTGCAAATACGATTGCGCATTTAGGCCCCGCTCACATATGTAAACCGTGATCACACCACACATGTGGGGTATCGCCATGAACATCACAATGAGAACAATAATTCTAGCACAAGATGTCCTGTGCAACTCTAAACTGGTAATCTGTAAAGGCTTTTAAAGCGTCATCTATGGAGATCTTTTAGGTACCATAGTTTGGTACCTTTCATGGGCATACGCAATTTTAAATCATGATATGTTAGGTATCTTTACACAGCGTGACATCATCTTTCATATTTTACCCAAAAATTTGGTATTATATCATGATTGTGTTCACTAGTATTCATTAACCTCCCTGGCGGTATGATTATGTCAGATTTTTTAATCTCAGAGCGGTGCATTGTTCTGCATAGAAATTTGGCGTTTTATACAGGCCATAATCATCACAATTAGGACAAATCATGGCTTGAACTATCTTGCTTTGCATGTAATGAGTCTATCTCATATATTAGTTTCACCTTTTAAGTTGCATTAGTGAAATAAATGAACTTTTGCATGATATTCTAATTTTTTGAGTATCACCTGTATTGTAGGCCTTTAATTCTTAGTAATAACACACCTAAATCTGTCCAAGCAAGAGTCTAGAAGACATCCCAGGTATGATAAAGTTTAAAACACGAAATCATAAGTTATAATATAATAAATAATTATAAAAAATAATTACCGTATATACTCGAGTATAAGTCGAATTTTTCAGCACCTTTTTTTGTGCTGAAAGTACCCCCCCTCGACTTATACTCGAGTCAAGCACTTTTCTGCAGCAAAAAATGTCATTTTCCGAACCGATTTGGGGCACCGTATCTCAGGGCCACTTGGTGTTAGGAACCCCAAATTTGGTGTGCTAACCCTGTGGAATGGGGTCCACAACATATCCAAAGCTGGAGTTCCTAGCACCAAGTAGCCCCGAGATACGGGGCCCCAAACTAGGTTCAGAAAATGTCATTCTCTGCTGCAGAAAAGTACTTGACATTTTCTGAACCAATTTTGGGGCCCCGTATCTCAGGGCTACTTGTGGCTAGGAACCCCAAATTGGGTGTGCAAACCCAGTGGAACAGGTACCATAACATATCCAAAGCTGGAGTTCCTAGCTCCAAGTAGTCCCGAGATACGGGGCCCCAAAGTAGGTTCGGAAAATGTCATTTTCTGCTGCAGAAAAGTGCTTGACATTTTCTGAACCGATATTTGGGGCCCTGTATCTCAGGGCCACTTGTTGCTAGAAACCCCAGCTTTGGATATTTTATGGTGCTAGTTCCACTGGGTTTGCACACCAAATTTGGGGTTCCTAGCCCAAAATCGGTCAACTGTGTCCATCTGAAGCAATGTCATTTTGGGACCCTTTGGGTTCAGAGACCCCAAACTTTGGCTGCAGCTAGGGGGCATCTAGGAACTCTTAACTACCGAGTTTGAAATTCAGGGGACCTATGGCTGCAAATGGGCACAGTGAGGCATGCAAATGGGCACGGTGAGGTTGCAAATGGGCATTGTTGACCCTCTTTTCCACTTACAGTAGCTGTGCATTTCTCACCCTCGTCTTATACTCGGGTCAATAAGTTTTTCCCAATTTTTTGTGGTAAAGTAGGGCCTCGACTTATACTCGGAACGACTTATACTCGAGTATATACGGTATATAATAATAATAAAATGAATTTCCCCACGATTCACTATCGCTCAATTCTGCAAGTGTTCTAATTTACTTTCGCTGTTCTCTAGCTGGTCTAAAACCGCTTTTGACATAAAGGGACACTTTTTGGTTGCCATGGACAATCTCAAATTTCCAGGCAGAAAGAACTGCATATATAATATATATAATATTAACTGCATGCAGGTCACTGGACAAAGCACTAGAGACAAAAGGGAGGTGAAATGATTTAAATACAGTAATGTAATCTGTAAGATTGCCTGCAGACACAGCGGGGGGAACATCGCAGGATCCTGGTGACAAGGTAAGCAACCTGGACCAGGATCCTGATATGCCATCCTGAGTGTGGCTAATGGTACTGAAATTTACCCCACACTCGGGATTACAGCCAAGGAGGTTAAAGTGTATTAAATCCAAAAAATTGTGCTTGAATTACCACTGCGTAATATGTGGGGGTTCTAAGTAATTTTTTTAGCAAAACAATGATGATTTTTACATGTACGAGAAAAGTGTCAGAATTGGCCTGGGTGTTAAGTGGTTAAGTTAGAGTTTGAGAACCTCACAAAATGCATTCTATTAGATTATCACTTTTGGACTTGGCCAGTTAAATAAGTTAGTATGTTACAGGATTTTGAAGTGGAAATATTCTCTAGCTTTCACTGCAAAGAAGGGCCTTTCTGACAAGTGATGCTATTTGGAGAAAGATGAAAAAGAATCCGATGGTGTGGAGGAATGCAAGATTGGCAGTCTTCAAGCTGAGGAAAAGAATAATGACATAGGTTATATCTGGAATTTGTTTCCCTTAAATGGTTCTTTTTTTTGTTTTATACCGGTTTGAGTTACTCAATTCCCACCTCTCCTCCCCTCCTGTGCCACTGCCCAGTACATTGGCCCATACGTCAAATATCAATAAGAAGGACAGTTAATAATTGGAACAATTGAGCACTTCCTCCTCGACCTTGAAAAGCCCTCCTCTGCCTTCTACACCATCCTCCCTACCCCAGCCTCATTCACAGAGACTGACTTCAAACTGACATAGAGCTGAAATATTGTGTCATAACTCTGCATGCTAAAAACCTGTGCACTGTACCATTTCAATGAAGCTCAGCAAAGATTCTTTATTGTCTTTCCAGGCCGTATACAGTTCATCCACAGTTGGGAACTTCTCACATCCCAGCTCCAGGGTAAGTTCAAAACAATTTGTGTGGAGATAGCTGAAGTCTGACATTCCTGGAAGAGAATACGATTATATGAAGCCAGTACTGACATATCACATACTATATGGAATATGCTAAGAGAAAAAATAGCTGACCTTTTGTTTATTTAAATTAGAGTTAAAAAAAAAAAAGGTGGTCACGCATTGAACTGACTATTGTCAAGAGTGGGACATTCAATGTAAAACTGAAGCCAAACTTTTTTTCCATTTTGGATAGAGTATAGGAGGGTTAAAACCTCTTGTCATCTGGGTCCCGTTGGGGAGTTTAGCTCATCCTGTACCATAGCCACAACAGGATGTGAGAAGAAATCTCTTCAAAGTGAGGGAAATCCCACTCAAGATTTGGGATTTTCTTTCACTTTTAGTGATAACGATCACCAGGACAAACAGGGGATGAATCTCCCTAACAGGGAGAGCAATAAAAACCAGACAGGTGTTTTAATCCCTATCCACTCTATCCAAAACTAAACAGAAAGTTTTCTACTTTGAGACGATACTTGGGATGATTGGCGTCATTACTGTGTTTTTAGGGTGGGAACAGTCAGCAAACACTGACAGATGAGAAACTTGTACTAGAATAAACAGTATCAAGTAAGGTGTTGAAAAGTAAGCACTATAAGGTACAGCAATGTTCTTTTCAGTGCCACAAACATCATAAGGTGGCCCCATGGGATTTCGAGCCCTGGCACCCCTTGTTAAAGCTAAATAAAATCTATTTAGCTGTTGCTAGTGTTTTTTGGTACTGGGGACTTTCTTGGATCTCCTTTTTGTCTGTTTCAGGTTCCCCCTTTACTGTATCCAGGTAGATTCCCATATATCAGCTGTCACTGGTTGCTCATCACTCTCGGACTGGGTAGGGACTTCTGGAGGGAAAACCTGCACCCAATTTGAACTCTCACCTACCTTCAATTATCTGCCTCACGATATGAGATCTTCAATCAAGACCAACTGTCCCACCCGCCCTTACCTTAGTCACAGTTATCCTTTGTTGGGGGTACCTATTTTTGCTCACTTTTGCAGGTGGACAGTGTGATTCAGGACTTTAATGGACTGTTATGTTCAGTTCAAGCCTTGGGGACTGAGCTTTGGTGTTTGTTATTTGTTTCAAATATTCTTGGCTTGATTTTAGTTAAATAAAAAAAGTTTAATGGAAGTTTATTAAGAAATGTATTTATGTGCTTTTAACACATATATTTTCCAAAGATATTTCATGTTTGTTGTTTCATTTAACTAACCTTTTATTTCAGGGGGTTTATTATTATTTGTTTAAAGGGGTGCTTATAGGGTTTGCAATCCCATGCCTTGTTAGCATAAAAACCTGTAGCAGTGCAGTCTGAAATTCCTGAACCCCCGCTCCCCCCCCCCAACTTCCCCACAACAGCTCTCAACGCCCAAGTGACCTGGCCCAAATATTGTCACATAAATGGTAGGGAGGCAGTCCTAAGCCTTAGAGCACATGACAACTTTCACAAAGTTGGTTCTGGCATCAGAACACATTGTCAGGCATACTCCTATCAGGTAAGTGACATGACTAAAGCTATTGGGATTTTTTAAGCTAAACTTCAGCTTTAACATTTAAGCACATATGGATTTTTGTGAATAAAACAGACCTACCTCCGCTGAAGCTGTACCACTCAGCACCATTAATGATGCCCCCTTTTCTTACAAAATTTCCACCACATCTTTCTGTTGCTTGGTCTGACATTTTGGGATGTGAAGCAACATATGTCTTCGCAAGCATCGTAAATACCTGAATATGAAGAAACATTGGCACTTATGTGTAAAGGAATCAAATTACAACATATGCTTTCTTTCAGGTACTATCCAATCCTCTCTATAGAAAGTTAAACCCTCCATGTCAGAATAATACTAAAGATATTTTGATTTGGAATCGGTAAACAGAGCACTTCAACATGAGAAAACGGTGACTCAAAATGAACTATGTTTAAAGCAAATTGTTTCTCTGTATACAGGCCTGCAATCGGTGGCCACATTTTTAAAGGATAAGTCCATCTTTACAAAAACAATAATAAGCACAGGTTTTGAAGGCTAAAAAATATGCATTTATTATTTTATTGGTAATGGACCTATAAAGCATTGCACCCACAATCAGCAGATCATGGGTGTAATGCCACAGTCCTGCAGCTTGTCTGTGTATCTGTCTGTCTGTACCTCCAATATGGCCGGGCAGTTACAACCTGATGAGAAGACTTAATGAACTACCACACTACTCAACAGCGCCCCGGTAGTTCATTGAGAACTAAGAGCTGACAGCCGCAAAGGCTTGTAGTTTTCTGATTCACAGAACACTGTGAATGGATGACACGGCTGGGCAAGCGAAGCCTCACATGGCTGTGTTTTTTACAGATTGTGACAGCTAGTGTGAGAGAAAAGATCAGGGGTTCTGGGGGAGTGGGGGCCAGTGCATCTGTAACATGTTACACCCTGAATATGGGTGTAACATGTTACAAAAGGTGAACTTATCCTTTAAAGTGTTTGTAAAGTCTAAATGATAAATTACTGCCAGACCCTCTATTAGAGTCTGGCATACCACACTATGAAAGTCATTTCTAAAAATGAGCGTTGTAAATACCTCTTTAGTGCTATCTTCAGGCCGGTCAAGTGACTCGTGGCAGCTTATCAGCTCCGATACATGGCTTCTGCAGGAGGGGCCGAGATCTCCCTCTGAAGTCAGCCAGTGAGATCACATGGCCCCCCGCAGAAGCCCTGTCTTAGAGCTCAAAAGCGTCCGCGAATCACGTAAATGGCCCGAAGATAGCTCTAAAGAGGTATTTACAACGCCTGTTTGTAGAAATGACTTCCATAGTGTGGTATGCCTAGCTCTAATAGAGGGGCTGGCAATGACCACTGTAGGGTTTTCATTCTTAATAATAGCGGTGGGGGGGGGTGGAGACAGAGAGACAGAGAGTAAGGGAGCTGACAGACAAGGAGGAGGGAAGGAGGGGGAGAGAGGAGAGCAGAGAGGACAGATGCCATTGATGGAGGGATGCACTCTGACCACGGTGGTCAGGGCTCAGCAGCCCTGATTTTTGTGGTCAGTACAGAGAGGGGATACAAGAAGTGGCAGGTTCAGGGAGGGTTTTTTTTTTACAGTTTAGAGGGGGCAGATTACACAGCACAAGCACTGTGCTGTTTAATCTGCTTTAAGGGACCAGGACCTGAATTTTTTTTTTTTTTTTGGGTTAACAAACACTTTAAGTCCAACAGCTTGATAATGCAAATAATTATGCAATAGATTTATGTGGCTGCAACTTCATACATGAAAATATGCAGAATGGTCGAGTTGTAGTTTGACCAAATGTGAAATGAGGAAATTGCATATTGTGCGAATTTAGCCTACACCAAATTAATGCTTTGGGAAGAGGAGGCACAAGGTATTTGCTGTATGCAGTAAATACATACACCAAGAACTATTTGATGCTATCAAGTCAGCATAGACCAAAATCCCTAAGGAACATTTCCAATACTTTGTTGAATGAATACTGACATTTATTTAGTTTCTATCTAATACTGAATAGATGCACCTAAAACACTAGCCACAGTGTTAAAGTATCGTAACTACCTAATGCTCTCTGACCACTATACATTATGACAAAAGAGGTATTTTACACTCCTATTTCCCACCATGACATGACTATAGGCTATTGTCACAACACAATTATATTACACTCTATATAGACTTAGGACAATACATACACCAAACGTGACATACATACAGACCATGGTCACAATAAAATTTTATCATACAGTATCTAGACTAAGGACAGTAAAGATATTCAGCATGACATTACAACAAGCCATGGCTATATACAGTTCTATATAGACATATGACACTACAAATACCAAACATGACATGACTACAGGCCATGATTACAGTACAATTCTATTAAACTCTATATAGACTTAGGACACTACACATTTTTAACATGATATGACTACAGACCATGGTCATATATAATTTTATTACACCCAATACAGACTTAGTACAACACAGATACAAACATGACATGACTACAGACCATGGTCACAATACAACATAGACATTCCACAACAGATAACCAACTCACAGAAATGTGAAACATTACAAATATACTTCATTAACTGACTATGTGACATGTTTATAATATAACTATTACAATTATTATAAGGAACTATTATGCCGCGTACACACGGGCGGACTTTGACGGACTTTCCAACGGACTTTCGAATGAACGGACTTGCCTACACAACCAAAGTCCGCCAGATTCGTACGTGATGACGTACTACCAGACTAAAATAAGGAAGTTCATAGCCAGTAGCCAATAGCTGCCCTAACGTCGGTTTTTGTCCGTCGGACTAGCATACAGACGAGCGGATTTCTGGGTCCGGCGCAGTTATGACGTAAGAGATTTGAAGCATGTTCCAAATCTATAGTCCGTCAGATTTTCGACTGGAAAAGTCCGATGAAGCCCACACACGATCGGATTGTCCGCTGGACTTGGTCCGTCGGACCAGTCCGGTCGAAAAGTCTGACCGTGTGTACGCTGCATAAGAAGTGGAAGGGTTGTGAGTAGTCCGAAGATTTGAGCGGCTGGCTGGCTGGCTGATTGCTGCATCCTGCTGCTGCATATGCTCTCCACAGGAAATCTTGCTTCAATGTGCCCGTTTAATTGCAGTCTGAGTAGTATTTTTAGTGTCTTTAATAAAATTATCCAGAAGTTATAACACCATCAAAGTTCTCTGGTGCTTTTTTTAATATATCCATCTGAGGCATTTGTAAAGTGGTGGATAACAGTCTAAATACTCTACCTGACATGAGCCTTGTTTGCTTAATATGTTACTAGATGTGGTGGCAGGAGCACATTTTTTATGTACCCTACTCAGGCACCTGGGAAGAAATACTTGGTGCAGAAATTGTTTTAGACAACACTCCATTGTACTTTGTATTTCTTTGGACAATTGTTGAAGTTTTCCAATCCGCTTTCCAGTTGCCAGTTTTGCGATGTGGACTGCAGAGACCACTGGACAGTGAGGTTCTGTCCAAGAGATGATCTGATTTTCTTCATTTAAGGCAGCTAGAGTTCTGGTGCCCACTTGATGGCTGATGTAAGCCACCGTCATGGCATTGTCTGACTACACCCTGATTGAGTGCCTTTTCAGAAGGGGGTCCAGTGCTTTAGGGCTGCTCTAAGATGTTTCCTGCTTGGCTGGACAGGTGCAATGGCAAATCAGGGGAAGGACCCTGCTTGTTCCAGGCAAAAAAGATTTTTTGTTGGAAAGTTCATGATTAGAATTGGATGAATGGTACCGCTTCAAAGGAGGCTATCATTAAGCCTAAAACTCTCATGAAGATTCTTAATGTGAAATGTCTCTTTGCGCTCAGTTCTTGGGCATGTGCATTTAGAGAAACAACTTTCTTTTGTGGTAGAAAGACTTTTGCTTGGGATGTGTCAAGGACCAGACCCAAGTATTCCAGATGAAGGGAAGGCTATAGAGAAAATCTGTTGAAATTGATCACCAAGCTGATGGCCTGGTTTATCTGAATTGTCTTGGGACATTGTCTGATAGCTGTAAGGGAGATGTCCTGAGTTCTGAGCAAGGCAAGCAGATGTGCTAAGACCTTTGTGAGCACTCTGGGAGCAGAGGAAAAGTCAAAGATCAATGCAAACTGGAAGAGGTTGTCTGACAATGCAAAGTGAAAGCGCTGATGAGTTGGTAAATAGTAACATGTAGATAGGCATCTTGTATGTCCACAGATGCCATGTATTCCTTTATCTAAGAGAGGCAACCACTAACCTTGCAGATTCTAAATTAAATGTTGACATTTGTTGGGGGATTTTAAATCCAGTATAGGACGAATACCACTGATGGGCTTTGGTACCGTGAACAGGTTTGAGTAAAAATCCTTGACTCTCTCTCGTGGGAGTACTGGCACAACTACTTCCTTTGATGAGAGGTGGTCTTTCAAATCTAACTGCCCTTAGGCAGTTTTTGGTTGATTTGAAAGTAGAAAGCAGTGAGGGAGGTAGAATTTTTAACTCCATTTTGTACTCCTTTAAAACAACCAATTGAACCCACAGGTCTGTGATCCAGAGAGGCAAACTGTAACAGACATCAACCCCATACTTAGCAGCAAGGGGATCCCTTCATTGTGAAGAGGGCTTTGGGGAAAGATTGGTGGCCTATGTGTGCCAAGCCTTACACTGAAAAGAAGGGCTAAACTTAGATTTTGAGTACAGAGGCAATGAGCTTTTCAATGTTAAAAAGCATGTTGCGTGAAGCTTTCGCTTCAATATAGTGACAATCTGGAGGAAAAAAATTTTCAGCAGCTTCCTCCAATACTACCCCAATATCCTCTTCATTTACTTCTGTGTCTTCATCCCCTAAGATTGGCATATCAAGATCTGACATTGGTTGAGAAATGAGAGTAGGAGAAGAGGCTTTTTGGGCCCTGGAGGAAGATGCCTGTATTAAGGCCATAATTTGTCAGATTGTCAATTTGAAATAGAGCTAGAATTGGACGCTGAGACTGGAGTTAGAGCTGGTTTTTGGTCCATGCAAGGGAAACATCATCACTCATCACTGAATGTTGTGTGGGCTTTCAGCAGAGGGAAAGTTCCCCTGCAATTTTCTATTGATGCCCTTTTACCTGGTTTCCACCTACGAGTGAGGGTAGTTCTCCATGTGGTACTCATGGAATAGGGTGCGTAGCATATGGTAAATGTGTCCATAAGGAGTACACTATAACTCAGTGGAGTACAGAAACCAGATCATCCGTATAAAAGCCAGGCAACTAGCTTTTGTTTGTGAAAAAGATTGACATAGGGAGCTTATGTATCTCTTAGAAACACTTCTATTAGGTTGTACAGGCATACCCCACTTTTAAGTACACAATGGGACCATGAATGTAAAAAGAAAATGTACTTTTTTCACTTCTCAATGCATGTCCTGCATTGCAATAGACATTTACAGGCATAACTGTTTACCTAGGCAAGCTGGCTGACCCCAGAATCAGATATGTTGTAGTTCTTGGTCCCCTCTCAGTGCTCCCCAAGTTTGGTGTCCCTGTCACTTATGGTTCGGGAGCAGTGTCATGTCAAGCTGACCAAGATTTCCCATAGACGCCAATGTTAAATGTTAAAAACTGGGAGCAGTGCCATGTCAAGCTGACCAAGATTTCCTATAGACGCCAATGCGTCCGTACTCGCAAGTGTGAGGGTACGTAAAGCAGGGTATGCTGGCATACTCTACACAGACATACATCACTTCATCTATTATCATGGCTTAACCACTGGTCAGAGTTGTGATACTATCTATATAACTCTATATATATATATATATATATATATATATATATATATATATATATATAGACAGTAGACAGTAGACAGTAGACTACATTAACCATTGTGATCTGACCACTGCACATGATTGCACTACTATTTTTTTTTACATTCTTTAAATACGCAGTATCACTGGGCATGATTATAATAAAATTATATTAAACTATATACAGACCCAGTACTAAAACCCTCCATCATGACCTGACCACTGGGCATGAATTTAATAATTTCTATTGCACTATATACAGGCCCAGTACACAACACCTCCATCATAAACTGACCACTGAGCATGATTTTAATACATTTCTATTACATTTTACACACTATATACAATCCCAGTACACAACGCCTCCATAATAACCTGACCACTGGGCATGATTATAATACAATTCGATTACACTTGTACGCCGGTTGCTTACTATATTGTATGTTTTAGTTAGCTACTTGGCTGGCCAGGTCAGGGGGGAGGGGGTTAATGTTTCTTGCCACCTTCCCTGATCATGTTCGCAGGCTTTTTCAGGGGTCCAGCCTCCCTCCCATCTGATATAAAAGGGAGGAGGTTTGGGTCCCAGGGGGCATGAGAACAGGTACCTTGCTAATGTTTGCTGGGACCTTGTGGTCCACCATCAGAGTACAAAACTCATCGAGATCCCCAGAACCATGAACACCTCTAGAGATAGAAATAGGACATTTATTCATGTTATACATGTTCTGCTGAATTCTCAGTAAAAAATATTTCAACGCTTTGAGCCTGATCTGAAGTCATTTAGGGGTGCATGTTGAGTCTTGGCGTATTCCTAAAGCACCATGGGGTATGTGCCACACCACTTCAAAAGGTTCATGGGTAACCAAAAGGAAGAACAGCTACAGCAATCAGTTGTTTGCATGGTACCTGGCAAGTTTGGTGTTCTGACTCCCTCCCTAGGTGTCCCAGGGGGCATGAGAACAGGTACCTTGCTAATGTTTGCTGGGACCTTGTGGTCCACCATCAGAGTACAAAACTCATCGAGATCCCCAGAACCATGGACACCTCTAGAGATAGAAATAGGACATTTATTCATGTTATACATGTTCTGCTGAATTCTCAGTAAAAAATATTTCAACGCTTTGAGCCTGATCTGAAGTCATTTAGGGGTGCATGTTGAGTCTTGGCGTATTCCTAAAGCACCATGGGGTATGTGCCACACCACTTCAAAAGGTTCATGGGCAACCAAAAGGAAGAACAGCTACAGCAATCAGTTGTTTGCATGGTACCTGGCAAGTTTGGTGTTCTGACTCCCTCCCTAGGTGTCCGTCTCCTCCATTCACCGGAGCAGTTCAGTGTTACAGAGATCTAACCCTGATCACTAGGTACCCGGAAGGAAACAGTTAACTTAGAATACATATGAGACCAGCGTTTCATTCCGTTACTGGGAGTGAGATAATGGAAGTACACATGGGCTGGTGGAATGGGCAAGGGCTCTGCATGTCCCTCTGAATGCAACACATACATCAGTTACAAGTGTGTAGTAACGTGGGACAGAACATCTATGGAAGAACTCTGCACATTATTGCTGCACACAAGTGGCTCATCTTTGAATCGGGGACTGCCTTAATGTTTTATTCTTTACATGACCGCAGCCTCCACCTGGTCCTGGGCAATGGGGAGCATGCCTTTGGGCAAGTTGTTACCCCACATGGACAGGTGTAGATAGACCTCGCCCTCACACTATATACGGACCCAGTACACAACACCTCCATCATGACCTGATCACTGGGCATGATTATAATACAATTCTGTTACACTATATACAGACCCACCCCCCAAACCTCCATCATGACCTGACCACTCAAAAAACAACTTAGCACACTTCTGTATGTAATTTCCACTTACCTTTTCATCGGGAGTAGGAGAAAACATCTTTTCTTCCAAAGGGTGTTTTGAAAAGTCATAAGGATAGCTGACTACCAAGTCACCACCATGAAGACTGCCAGACAAGACAAATGGGATGTTCCTCATCCATTTCATGACAGCTTTTGTCTCTGGTGCTACCTATAAGGGTAAAAAACACATTCCACAAGAGTGAGCTTTTTGGAACAAGGTAAAGTGTATTTATATTAGAAGCAAAATGTAACCTGGGGGTCCTAGTTGAACACAGACTGGGCCATAGCAAGGCAAGCAAACTATTACCATGCATTAAAAAGGGAATTTACTCCTGGGATAAAACTATAATCACGCCACTTTTTAAACCTCTAGTTTGACTACATCTGGAGTATTCCGTCCAGTTCTGGTCACCAATCTTCAGGAATGATGTGCTAGAACTAGAGAGAGTCTAAAGAAGGGCAAGAAAATTAATAAGGGAACTGGAGGACCTCTATTACGAGTAACGACTACAAGCACTAAACTTAGGCTCCATTCACACCAATGTGTTTTTTCATGCTTTTTGCAAAAATGCAGGACATATTTTTTTAACATGGGTTCCTATGGAATACGGTATACGTTCACATCCATGCATTTTTGTGCTTCTGTATTTTTGGAAAGGGTAAGAGACTTTAAATGCAAAATGCTGCTTTTTTTGCTTTTTTGGTTTAATAGACTTCAATGGAGACGCTTTAGAAAAGCATGTCGTGCATTTATAGTGGGTTTTGCATTATTTAATCTGCCCAACAACAAATTGGGCAAATAAAAAGAAAAAAAAAAACATTAAAAAAACGCATCAAAAATGCATGTCGAAAAAGCGGAAAGCACAGCAAAAAGCACTGCAGAAATGCTCAAAAGCAACATGCATAGCTGTGAATGGATGCTTATTCTCCCTGGAGAAGTGACGCTTGAGAGGAGATATGATAGTGATATATAAATATCTCAAGGTGATCCCAGCATAGGAAGAAAACAATTTAGTCTCGGGTAGGGTAGAAAGACACAGGGTCCCTCAATAAGACTGGAAGAGAAGTGGTTCAACCTTAAGCTATGCAGGGGGTTTTTCTGTGTCAGGGCGGTAAGGATGTGGAAATCTCTTCCACAATCGTTGTTGCCAGCAGGAAGTATTGATAGTTTTAAAAGACTCTTGGAGGTACATCTTAGTAAATACAATATACAGGGATATGGGAATTGTTGACATGAATACACAATCGCATATACACCAATCACACAGGTTGGACTGGATGGACTAGTGTCTTTATTCAACCTTACCAACTATGAAACTATAACCGTACTAGTCCTTAGGGGCAGTGACTGCATTTGTTTTCTTTTTTTTCCCAAGCTCTTTTCCCTGTATATTTACTTGGTGATGTTGCCAGTAACACACTTCCTGTCCTAGGGTGACAAAGCTTTCTCAACATACAGAATCTATAAGCAGCGTTGTCATCCTAAGACAGAGAATGTGGTAGGATTACAGAGCAGCGCCCTCCTATGTTGAAATGTACAGCGCTAATAAGACTGGTGAGACAACACTGCAGATTGTACAACTTATAAGCTCACAGGATTTCTGACATGAATATGTTTTTTGGGGACTTATATATGGTATATTTAACAGACCAAAAAGACAACAAATACATGAAGTTCATTATCAGGGTATAATTACAGTATACACTATTAAATTTAAAACAAATTATAAATCCTGCCAACTGTTTGCAATTTTTTACATTTTTTTTGGTCCCTTTGCTTTTTTTGTTATGTTAGTCATTTTACAGCCAGTTGAGAATCTGCCAGGTTGTACAGAAATTGTTTTCACCAAACGAAAAATTCTCTGTCAGAGTACTGCTAATGGACCTGAAGTTAAGCTGGTCAGCAAAAAAATTAGCAAAACATTAATAAAATATTAACAAGTTTATGGTTTCCTACAAAAAGTAGGGCTAGAGGAGGATCATAGGACCTGTCAGAGTCATAGTTATGTGTTTTTTGCTCTTCAGCAGGGAAGCATTATCCATGTATTCCGTGGTAGCATAATGGCATAGTGGCTAGAATGTATACCTTGCAGCACTGCAGCAATCAGGACACAATTTGCATGGAGTTTTCTGTGCTTGCACGAGTGTCATGGTGGTAGGTTAATTGGCCCCAGTATATGTATGTAATGTATTAGCGTCTCTGTGCTCTCCAGGAGATGGAAACTTTATCCAACTAATAGCTCCTCTATTGTCGCTATACAGCCCCACATGGATGATTAGATGGATATCTCATGTGGGCTTATCTGACGCCCTATATTGATTGGTGGAGCTCTGGCAGTGTGAATATTCACCTCTATGGCCAATAAGCATATCCCCTATCCTCTCCTTTACTGGGAATGAACCCAGAATTTGGAGATACACAGCAACAGCTGACGGTTGCTTTTATGATACAATAATCTGCATTTTGCAGTGGAAACCACAGAATTTTTTCTAATCATTTAAGTCTACGAAAGCCTCCTTCAAGATAATAAGACCCCTTTTTTTCTGTATTCTCTGAAACCTGGATGTGTCCTGTCCGGGGCTTACATCACGTATATTTTTCACATAGATGCTTTTTAGATTGTTTATCAATGTCTTTGTCATTTATACATTTGTATTTATTAACATTTACTGTATTGTTATTTCGTATATGAATTTGTTTGATTTGCTATGCCTTTAAAGTCCGATTAGGGGTTCTCTGAACTACCCCCCCCCCCCCACTCCCCCTTTCCCCTTTTGTTTTGACTATTCAATTACACGGACGTGCCAATAGGAGTGTTCTTTCCTCTTTTTTATATTTTGTTCTGTATGTAATGTATGTGAAAATGGGACCTTAGATTGTAAGCTCCTTGAAGGCAGGGACTGATATGAATGTACAATATATAAAGTGCTCTGTAAATTGTCGGTGAAACATAAATACCTGTAATTTAAAAAAAACAAAAAAAATCCACACTGCAGTGCAGGATTTCTATAGGGGTCTGCATTAGGAAGGAGAAAATAGAGGAGAAAATATATTAAAGAAATGCACTCTACTACCCTGATGATGCCAGGAGAAGGGAGGAGACATGACACCGCCTCTGGTGTCAGTCCAATCAGCAGCACCTAGACTGCTGATTTTTTTTTATTTTATTTATAAACGGAACTCTGGGAACTACATGAAAGGCACCCCTGTAGTGGGCCCTCCCCTACGCACCTCATTCGTCACTCCGCACAGGGTGAACACACCCTAATCAACTCATTAACATTAGCATTATCCATTTGTGTGCACGTGGGAAGATAGGAAAGATCTCCCTCTTACCGGCTCTGCTATAAGAGAAGTGCTTATGCACTTTTCTTTCACAGTGATGTCAGGAAGAGCTAAGGTCATATATATGTAGACAGTGACACACATACATGGCCTCTTCTCTAAGGCCCTGCTGCCAGTGGTCAAAAACTGATGTCACCAAGTAGGGGTTTGTGACCCCACTGTGCGAAATAGCACTTTGTCCATTACTAGACTACTCCTCATGGGCTAGGCCAGCTGTTCCAACCTGCAGCCCAAGGGTCGCTTGCAGCCCAAGACGGCTATAAATGTGGCCCAAAACAAAATTGTAAATTTACCTAAAAATGTTTTGGGTCTTTTTTGTAAAAATGCCTTTTTTGTAAAAATACACTTAGCAAACACACACAGCTGAAGAAAAAATTGACAGTGTCTCTTTACTGGATACGTTTTATCTTCCTATAGAAAAATAGCCCATTCTTGTCAATCACGCATTATTCGTGTCATCAGTTTTTGGAAGCACCTATATTGGTGAGCAACTATTTTCAAGGATGAAGCACACGAAGGGCAAAATTAGAACCAAAATATATGATGAGCACCATGAGAATTCTTGAGAATTGCTACTACATCCATCCAACCAGATATTGATGCATTTGTTTATCAAAAACAGTGTCAAATATCGCACTCGTTTTATGTTGTCCTCTTTTACTTTTATAATAAAAAATAGTACAAAAAAAAGTTGTATTACTCAGATAGGTACATTATCTGTATCAGTGATTGTTAGGACAGGTTGGACACCTGGGCTAGACCTTTGGGCAATTTTTGTTACGAGGTCGTAAGACCTAGCCACTGTATTACACATTGGCCCTTTTCATTTATTTTCTCTGTGTGTTCATCACTGCACGTATTTTTGTGTCTTTTTTTCACTCCACTGATGGGGGTGTTGGGGCAGCTCTGAAGCCTAGGGGATGGATGTGTGGCTCTTAGGTTCCTTCTTCCTTTGGCTTGGGGAGGTCTCTAATCAAGAGAGTCCCTAAAATAGTACTTGGTGGTCAGTTTTGGCTGATTAGGAGTGAAGGGTCTGCAAGACTTTTTGGCTAGGTGGACCAGAGTGCTTTGCTGTCATCAGAAGTCTTGCACCCCAGGTGGTTAGGGAAGGGTCCTTCCTCTTCAGGAGAGGACCATATGACACACCCTAATGCATTTTTTTGGTTCACTTTGGTGTTTAGTTTTTGCACACAGTGGGCTCAAAAAAAAAATTTAAAAAAAGGGAAAAAAATGCAATGCAGGACCAACAGCCCTACATTGTGCAAGGGGATAGCAAGGGCCTGCCCACTACCCAGGGTGTCTCTGCTGCAGCTTAAATTGGGGTGCCTGGACTTCAGCTTTAAAAGGTCATCTATAACCAACATTTCAGTTTTAGTTCAGAGTAAAATCTAAATGTTTTATTACACCACCAGCAAAGTTTCTGCAGCTGCATTTCCAAGTCCACAAAGGTACCGGCAGCTATTATGATATGGTATCAGCCTCCCCGCTAAATTTTTAATTTATGATTATTTCACAAAAAATAAGGCAAAGTAATGGGAGTTCGTTGGGGGAGGGGAAGCATGAAGTGGCAACGGTGAGAGCCATAGCTCTCTAGAGATGTATGAAGCCACAATGTAAATCAGCCCTTGTATATTACAGGACTTTAACAAAAAAATATATATTTTAGATTGATTTTATGCCAAGTTGTAATATAATGTAATTTTCTGATTAAAAAAAAAACAACAGTACACAAAATATATTCTACGTCTTCTCTGGTTAATAAGAGGAGCCAAGCAGCCAAATTTGTTAAAAATATTACAGCCGATGCCTATTTGTTGCCAGTAGAAGAAAGCATACCTTGGTTCTGTATAAATGCACATAAACTTTCGCTGGGCTTCTGAATTATGTGATTAGTTTTCCACCATTCAGCCTTTCATGTTATCCAGATTCATTTTGATCTCATCACGTAAATAATTTTAACTTTAAAAACCAGCTTACAATAATTAGTAACCTCTATTATTTTTTAAACATAGTTTTTTCATTTAAGACAGCTCTACAAACCGAAAAAGAATAGGGAACAGATGCAGCAGTTACAGATAGTATTAAATCACATTTGTGCGTAGCTTACTATTTATACAAAAAATTCTCAAATAGTTTAGAAAGAGTGACATCTTGTGGAAGAACAATCACAATCAACTTCTAGGCCAATGGTACCATCTTGTGGAAAATAGTAATAATGCACATTGTACTGTGCATGTGTTAATAACAGAATCGTCCCAAATGCACTTATTTATTAAGGGAGTGCAAAAAAACAAAAACAACAAAACCATAATTTACCTATAACTGCTTGTAATGAGTTGCCAAAAGCTTTCCATTTTAATTACCCTACTAAAATGGAAATGAACTCAAAAAGTGAAGATCTGCACTTTTACAGAGTAAAGTTGGCCATACACTATAGGGTTCATTTACTAAAACTGGAGACTGCAAAATCTGGTGATGCTCTGCACAGAGACCAATTATCTTCCTTTTTTTTTTTGTTGAAGCTTAATTGAACAAGCTGAAGTTATAAGCTGATTGGCTGCAAAGCACAGCCGCACCAGCTTTAGTAAATCAACCCCTTTGAGTCCAACAGATTCCTCCATCCACGCTATACAGCACACATGAACATATCTCCCTGCTGGGCTACTGTATTCTGACAGAACACCCAAACAGTGGCTGCATCTGATTTTCCCTTCAGCTCCTGCGATTTTTCAAATGAATGATATCAGGCAGGAGAAAGCCAATAGAGCAACTACAAAGTAAATTTTTGCCACTTCATCAGATAAGAAAAGAGGAAATTTGAACAGTGTATGCCCAGCTTTAGATGTAGGCTAAAAGATTTACTTTTTCGCTTGAATTCCTCTTGAAAAACTAGCAGTGCCCTTCCTGGTATGTGAGTGTACCTACAGCATAATAGCTATATATCTGCAGCATAAAAAATCATCAAAATTAATGCTGCCTCTGAATGCTAAGCTCGTGAGATTTGGAGTGAGATTTGCTGATGTCACTATAATGCTGCTTACTGTTCTCCTTCCTGGAGAAAAAGCTATACCTAAGGACCTGGAGTGCAAGGATCTCCCTGCTTTTGATTTACATTTTCTGAGGATCTGTGCTTTTTAAACTTCTCCAGCTGCTTTCGAATATTCCCCTTCTAGTTATCAGATCACCAGTCATCAGTGAGCCTTCTGACAATATTGGTAACTGGTCCTTTACTCGCGGTTTGCTTTTTTTTGGGCACAGCTTCCACATTACAAATCCTTAAATTAGGTCTTATGTTGGTATTTCTTGTGTAGATACTAATGGGTTTATTAAACTTAAAGTGTTATTAAACCCAAAAGCAAACATTTATTTTACTGCAGCTTACCAAATCTTAGAGGTGATGGCTGCAATTCGTTTTCTTATTTTGACCTGGTGATCCTGTCAGTGAGTCTGTTGTTTGTCAACAGAACAAGCTCTCCTGTAGCAGGTGGAGTGTTTAGTCAAAACCATTTACCAATGACAGGGTGCTTACAATGATCAGCTTTTATTTATTTATGTAAAACCTTTATCTCAAAAGAAACAAAAAACTGTTGCTGGAGCTTGGCTTCAAATTTATATATGTGAATATCAATCTGCCAGTACATCTAACAGCCCCCCCCCCCTTTGAATTTCAATGCTGCTGTTCAAAGGTGCCCCCTATGCTTCTTCATGCAAATAGGAGGTACTGTAATACAGGTGTCTTACTGGCCGGATCACCAGGTGAAAGCAGAGGAAAAAAGTCTACAAAGAATTAAATAAAACAAATGCAGCCACCATATCTAAGGATTGGTAAGCTGCAATATATTATTGTCTTGGTTTTAGGTTTAATACCCCTTTAACACCTTCCTGACCAGCTGCCGCAGTACTGCGGCAGGTTGGCTCACCTGGGCAAAAACGATGTTACCTTGCGTCGCTTCACATTTTGGCCACTAGGGGGTGCGCACCGCTGGAGACACGCATGCCCGCGGCTCACCCCTGGAGCTGATGCGAGTCCCCGGCAGGCGCGATGACCGCCAGGGCACCCGCGATCACTCGTGACAGAGCGAGAACCGGGATCTGTGTGTTTACCTGTGTGTTTCTCTCAGGGGAGAGGAGACAGATTGTGTGTTCATACTAAGTATGAACACCGATCTCTGTCTCCTTCTAGTCAGTCCCATCCCCCCTACAGTTAGAACACACACTAGGGAACACAATTAACCCCTTGATCGGCCCCTAGTGTTAACCCCTTCCCTGCCAGTGACATTTACACAGTAATCAGTGCATTTTTATAGCACTGATCGCTGTATAATTGTCACTGGTCCCAAAAATGTGTCAAAAGTGTCCGATGTGTCCGCCGCAATATCGCAGTCCCTATAAAAATCGCTGATCACTGCCATTACTAGTAAAAAAAAATAATAAAAGTGCCATAAATCTATCCCCTATTTTGTAGACGCATTAACTTTTGCGCAAACCAATCAATATATGCTCATTGCGATTTTTTTATTTTTTTTTTAAATATGTAGAAGAATACATATTGGCCTAAACTGAGGAAAACATTTGTTTTTGTTTAAAAAAATGTGGGATATTTATTAAAAGAAAAAGTAAAAGATATTGTCTTTTTTTCAAAATTGTCAGTCTTCTTTTGTTTATAGCACAAAAAATAAAAACCGCAGAGGTGATCAAATACCACCAAAAGAAAGCTCTATTTGTGGAAAAAAAAGGATGTCAATTTTGTTTGGGTACAGCGTCGCACGACCACGCAATTGTCAGTTAAAGCGATGCAGTGCCGTATCGCAAAAAATGGCCTGGTCATTGAGCAGCCAAATTTTCCAGGGCTGAAGTGGTTAAAGACAAAAACTACAGAGAATATTTTATTTAGCAGCAAATGATTGATTTCATACTCATTGACTCTAGTTTGGCCCACCTGATTTACTGCCTGCAAATTTGGGAGATTGAATACCAATAATTACATATCTTGATTTCACATTTAATGGCAAAACCAGGTCTTGGTAAAATCTACATTATTTATCATATATCTGACAGCTATAGCTCAACATTTGCACAAGAAATAATGAACCACTGATTTTCTTCTCCAATTGATTTCTGTGGAGGGTTAATTATGCTCATTGCACACACTGGTCCCACATCCAATATATAGTACAGTAAATGTGGATAATAGAATTGTTGTACTCACCATAAAATTATCTTCTCGGAGTGCATTGGTGGAAAGACAAAGCCTTTAACTTTCAAGGTATACTGCTGCCTACAGGATTATACTGTAGCACTAGGGATGAGCTTTGAGTTCGAGTCAAACTCATGTTCGACTCGAACATCGGCTGTTCGCCAGTTCGCCGAACAGCAAACAATTTGGGGTGTTCGCTGCAAATTCGAATGCCGCAGATTAACCTTTAAAACTCCATGGGAGAAATCAAAAGTGCTAATTTTAAAGGCTTATATGCTTGGTATTGTCATAAAAAGTGTTTGGGGACCTGGGTCCTCCCCCAGGGGACATGGATCAATGCAAAAAAAGTTTTAAAAACGGCCGTTTTTTCGGGAGCAGTGATTTTAATAATGCTTAAAGTGAAACAATAAAAGTGTAATATCCCTTTAAATTTCGTACCTGGGGGGTGTCTATAGTATGCCTGTAAAGGGGTGCATGTTTCCCGTGTTTAGAACAGTCTCACAGCAAAATGACATTTCAAAGGAAAAAAAGTCATTTAAAACTACTCGCGGCTATTAATGAATTGCCGGTCCGACAATACACATAAAAGTTCATTGATAAAAACGGCATGGGAATTCCCCGCAGGGGAACCCCGAACCAAAATTAAAAAAAAAAAAATGACGTGGGGGTCCCCCTAAATTCCATACCAGGCCCTTCAGGTCTGGTATGGATTTTAGGGGAACCCTGCGCCAAAATTTTTTAAAAAATGGCGTGCGGTCCCCCCAAAAATCCATACCAGACCCTTATCTGAGCACGCAACCTGGCAGGCCGCAGGAAAAGAGGGGGGGACGAGAGAGTGCCCCCCTCCTGAACCATACCAGGCCACATGCCCTCAACATTGGGAGGGTGCTTTGGGGTAGCCCTCCAAAACACCTTGTCCCCATGTTGATGGGGACAAGGGCCTCATCCCCACAACCCTTGCCCGGTGGTTGTGGGGGTCTGCGGGCGGGGGGCTTATCAGAATCTGGAAGCCCCCTGTAACAAGGGGACCCCCAGATCCCGGCCCTCCCCCCTGTGTGAAATGGTAAGGGGGTACGTACCCCTAGCATTTCACAAAAAAACTGTCAAAAATGTTAAAAATGACAAGAGACAGTTTTTGACAATTCCTTTATTTAAATGCTTCTTCTTTCTTCTATCTTCTTTCCTCTATCTTCTATCTTCCTTCGGTTTCTTCCTCCATCTTCTTCTTCTTCTGGTTCTTCTGGTTCTTCCTCTGGTGTTCTCATCCGGCATCTTCCTCCGCAGCATCTTAAAATTAGCACTTTTGATTATTCATGTTCGTGTCCCATAGACTTTAACGGTGTTCGCGTGTTCAAACAAATTTTTTGCCTGTTCGCAAGTTCTGGTGCGAATCGAACGGGGGGGTTCGGCTCATCCCTATGTCGCACTGGCAAAAAAAATGGTGGAACTGCCCAGAGCAACCCCTTCTACTACCAGCAAGCCTCAGTTTTGTAGAAAAAGGCAGTACAGAGAGCATGGTCACTAACACAGAGGAAGTAGGAAGACTTGAATTTTCAGGATGTCCAAAAGAAGTCCAGCTGAGGGGTGGGCAACACAGTAAACAAATGTAAACATGCCCAGCAGAAAAAGAAAGAAAAAAAAAAAAAAGAGTACTGCCTGCATCTCAAAGAGCCACCTAAAAAACCTTATACCCAATGCTGGCATCAGATGAGGCCGAAATGTCTACCTGGTTGACTGTGAATAGAAGACCAGGAGACAGCTTTGCAATCTGAGAAACAGTTGTTTGATCCTTTAAAGCCCAAAAAGCACTCACAGGTCTGGTAAAATGCTTTTTGACAGGAAATTATGGAACCCAATCAGTCCTTGGCATAAGCTTAACTGATGGTCTGTGTGAGCCACCTAAAAAAGCTGGTGGAGCCTTTCAAGGTGTATCAAGGATGAAAAAAACGGGAATCGGCCTTTCTGAAAAAATCTGAGGCTGAGAGACAGACTTGCACGGTTATAATTACAACCTAACAAGGGTTGGGAATCTCCTTTTTAAAGAACAGCGTCAAGAAAATAAAGATGGAAAAATAATGTCCTGTTAATGTGAAAAGCAAAAACTACCTTAGGCAAGAAGGAATTCCTGGACCACAACACCACTTTTAATTTTGGTAAACCAAAATGGATTCTTTGCAGGACAAGACCACCAGCTCAGACTCTTGCCTTGTAGAAGTGATGGCTAAAAAAATACCTTGTGGGTGAAAGAGGAATGCCTAATGAGTTCAAATGATACTAAGTATAAAATTGATGCGCTTTAAATAAATAGTGCACGGGGGCGTGTCCGGACTATGGAGGAGTGAGGACGTGTGCCTTCTCAGCTCCGCTCCACCGCAGCACATTATCAGCTCCACAGCGGAGGTAACACCCGCACCCGCAGCGAATTATGTCCCTGAGACACCGGGCATCATCCCAGCCACAACGGACTGACCGATCGCGGCAATCCCAGCTGGATTCCTTTTACTCTGGGCAGACCGGGAGAGGCCGCGAGCCTTCCAAGATGGCGCCGACCGGGAAGACACAGCGTGCTAACAAGGCCGCAAAGACCACCGCAGGCCAGTCGCAGCAACTAGAGGACTCCCCTGCTCCATCTCCAGGGTCGGTGAGTGACTCAGCCCCCCTGATCTCCCCAGGCTCCCCCACTTCCCAAGACGGAGACTCCACTGACCTGGACCCCCTGGCAGATGCAGACATCAGGCGCCATATTATGTCCCTACCCACGAAAGCTGATCTTGAACGCTTTGCTGACAGAGTGGAAAAAGCTTTTAAGGAAGATATTGCTCAGCTCAAAGCCGATACAAATCACTTGGGGGGCAGACTTGACACTCTGGAACAGAAATTTGAGGACAATCTCCCTGTCATTTCTAAACTACAAGACAAGTGTAACATACAGGGCTAACAGATTGAGGCCCTGCTATGTCAGCTGGACGACACAGAGAACCGCAGCAGACGGGCAAATATCAGGATAAGAGGCCTTCCTGAAGCTACTGGGCCCAGGGACATAATCCCCACCCTGGAAGGAGTCTTTAAAGAAATATTAGGACTGCCTGCCACTGCTACAGTCGAAATAGACCGTGCGCACAGGGCCCTGAAGCCCCCATCCCAGGATGCGAACAATCCAAGAGATATCATATGTAAATTACATAAGTATACGCTTAAAGACCGCATCATGCAAAAAATGAGGGGGAAACCGTACTTTGATTTTGATGGTGCACACCTGGCCTTTTATCAGGACATCTCGAGGCGCACTCTTATGCAACACAGAGCACTTCGCCCTCTCCTAACAGCTATCCAAGACGCAGGCCTGGTGTATCGCTGGGGATTCCCCTTCAGCCTTCAAGTCACTAAAGATGGTAGAACCACAACTCTTCGCAACAAAGATGACCTCCCACATTTTTTGACTTCCTTAGACCTGGACCCGGTGGACTTTCCTGACTGGAGATGTTCCTCAGAACCGGGAAACGACAAACTACCTACCCACCAACCGTGGCAACCAGCCAGAAATCAGAATCGCAGGAGGAATCGCAGGCGGCATCTCTCTGAATCCTCGCTGGGAATGTCCCTACCCGGACATTAGCAACATCCCTTTCTGGGACAAACGATCTGCTACTGGGATTATTATTTTTTTTCTCTTCTTTTTTCCTTTTTCACGTTTTAAATATACCCAAGTGCCTTTCTTTATACATATTGCACTTAGATTATCCCCTTAACATTAGCCGGAAGGCTGCTTGATGGTTTGCACATTTTTGAGTTCCCCGAAGCACCATCATTCTCCTCATGTCTAACCGCACCATATCAGACGCGGTGGACGGAGACGGAGGACCTCCTGCCCTCTCTTATAGACGGCACACTAACCCCCTAGTAGGCCGCCCTGTTTTTTTTGGGCACTAATCCCCTTTGGGATAAGGGGTCGTGGCCTGGAGTCCTTCCCCTCTCTAGGGGGGGGCTCCTCGACACGACCCTTAGTAGTTGTTTTACATGCGTGGATGTTAACATCCATACTGTTTTGATGGTTATGACCATGTTTTCATGTTCTTCCTCTTACACATGTTTTGTTTTCTCTCCCTCCTCCTCTCGTCTCTTTCCTACCCCCTCCCCCTTCATTGCAGGTTGCTCCACCTTGCTGTCTGTGACGGACCCCCCGCAAATTGCGCACATTGAACACCCATATTCCATCCTATGGCTTCCCTACGGGTAAGTACGTATAATGTACGGGGACTTTGTTCCCCACACAAACGTAGTAAGCTTTGGGGGGAATTAAAACGCCTAAAAACCCAAGTGGTTTTCCTCCAAGAAACCCACTTTACGCAAAAGTCACTTCCCAAATTGCCTACTCACCTTTTTAACCAATGGTTTATCAGCACATCCCCGACCCCTAAATCTAAAGGGACTGCTATCGCCATACACAAGTCATGCCCTTTTCAGCCGGCTGAACACGATACAGACCCCTTGGGGAGATATGTTTTCCTAAAGGGCCTCATTGCTGGCCAAAAATATACATTCGCCACTATTTACGCTCCGAATGCAAATCAACTTACCTTTATAGACACTACACTAGATCGCTTGGCTGAATTCAGAGAAGGCTTTCTAATCTTAGGAGGTGATTTTAACGTTAGCCCTGACCCAATGCTAGACACCTCCCATGCAAGACCCTCTCACTCCTACGCATTTTTGAAGCACTTTCGCAGGACTATCCAGTCCCACTTGCTCACCGACAGTTGGCGAGCGCTTAGACCATCAGACCGCGACTTCAGCTATTACTCCACAGTACACAACGTATACACAAGAATCGACCACATTTATGTGGATCGAAATATCCTTGAACTTTTACAGTCTGCAGACATCGGTTCCATTTCCATTTCCGACCACGCCCCAGTGACGATGGCCTTTTCCTTGCCATCAGGCTCACGGGGAGTTCGGACCTGGAGACTTAATGAGAACATACTGGACGATGCGGTGGCGGTAGCTGAGGTCGCGGACACCTTAACTCATTATTTTACAGAAAACCCTATAGGCGAGCTGAGCGAGGAGACGGTTTGGGAGGCCCACAAGGCTGTGGTTCGGGGGGCTCTGATTTCCCAGGGTAGTAGGCTTAAAAAGATACGACAGGCAGACTTTTTAAGAGTACTCACCGAACTCCAAAAAGCAGAACTCAGGCACAAAGCTAACGGACGCCCTGAAGAATTAGAAAAGCTGACAGAACTACGCGAACTGTTCTTACGCCTGTTCGACCGTCAAACACGCAAACAATTCCGATTCGTGGCACACAGGTACTATGAACACGGAAACAAATGCGGCCGCATGTTAGCTCGGGCCCTTCGGAAACGTCAAGCCCAGACATATATACATAAACTACATAGCGCCTCGGGTACACCGATTCTACACCCATCTAAAATTGCTGCTGAATTTCGAGCTTACTACGCTAAATTGTACAACATAGACTCTGACCCCTCCCCTGAATCACGAGACACTAGACAAAGCGCGATCCGAGACTATCTGACTGCAGCCAAACTCCCGACACTTACAGAAGAGCAATCCTCAGACTTAGACGCCCCGATTACCCTGAACGAGCTTCGGGCCACGGTGAATTCCTTGCCCAACGGAAAGAGACCTGGACCTGATGGGTTCACTAAGGCATACTATAAAGCCTTCCTGACCCACCTAGAGACACCCATGTGCAATTATTTTAATTCTATTGCTGAAGGAGGAACCATCCCATCAGAGGTACTTCTGGCACACATCACTGTAATCCCGAAAGAGGGCAAGGATCCCACCGTACCCCCGAGCTATAGGCCAATATCGCTCCTTAACCTAGATATAAAAATTTTAGCGAAAACACTAGCGAACAGACTTAAATACCTTATACCCGACATTATCCACCCAGACCAAACGGGATTCATAACAGGTAGAGAAGCCAGGGACAACTCTATCAGAGCGGTACACCTTACTCACTGGGCCCGTGCCCGCCCCGAGCCACAGCCTTACCTCATACTGTCAACAGACGCTGAAAAAGCGTTCGATCGCGTTGACTGGTCTTACCTGACGGAGGTGCTTCGATCACTGCGGATGGGTCCGAGAATGCTGTCCTCTATATTAGCACTATACTCGACGCCTTGCGCACAAGTCAAGGTAAATGGAACCCTCTCGGCTCGCTTCCCCATCAGAAATGGCACGAGACAGGGGTGTCCCCTATCACCTCTCTTGTTCGCATTAGTACTGGAGCCTCTGCTCTGCACAATACGCGCTAACCCCGACATCAGGGGTCTCACAGTGGGTAACACGGAGCATAAACTCTCGGCATATGCCGATGATGTCCTGTTCCATGTTTCAAACCCCCTGATCTCTCTGCCCAACCTGATGAGGGAACTGAAGCTCTTTGGGTTTCTTTCAAACTTTAAAATTAATTTTTCAAAGTCAGAAATACTCCCTATTTGCATGTCATCCCAATTAACAATGAGCCTCAAATCAGCCTTCCCTTTCACCTGGGCCACGTCAGCTATTCGATACCTTGGTATACAACTCACAGATAATTTTAACAACCTATATACCGCTAATTACCTCCCACTGATAACTACCATTAAGAAAGACCTATCCCAATGGACACAGACGGCCTTCACATGGCTGGGAAGGGTGAACATAATAAAAATGAATATTCTACCACGCATACTGTTCCTTTTACAGATGCTACCAATTCGACTACCCCGATCTTTTTTTGATAAGATATCTAGCATACTGTCTGAATTTACATGGAATGCGCGCAAACCCAGGATAGCTCTACGAGTCCTACGTCGCTCGAAACAAAACGGAGGCCTAGGCCTTCCAGATGTCAGAAGATACTATTGGGCTATAGCGATACAGAGGATGCTCAACTGGCGTTTCCACTCTTGCTCTAAGATATGGGTACCACTAGAGAAATGTTTAGCGGGTAGGAACTTATCATATGCTCCCTGGCTGTCCCGAGAGCATAGAGGACTGTCGGAGACAACGTCCCCCTTGACAACCCAGGTACTGTCAACCTGGGATAAGATTAACCCGCTGCTAAAATTGGCTCCCTCGGTGTCCCCACTGGCCCCATTGGGAGGTTTCCTTTGGTTCCCCCCGGGAGAACAAATAGGTTTTTTTGAATCGTGGATAGAGGGTGGAGACGCCAGTTGTGGCAAACTCATGAAAGACGGCAAACTCCTGGGCTACGAATATCTGCCTACAGGCAAACAGGGTACCCCAATGAACTTCTGGAAGTACAGACAACTACATCACTTCTTTCAATTACAAGGCCACAAGATTAGAGACCCTTCTTCTCTCACCCACCTCGAAAAACTCTTTATCGCAGAAGAACCTACACCACACTTGGTCTCGGAACTTTATAAATTACTAGGTTCCTCATTCCCCAACACTACACCCGCCTTTATCAGACATTGGGAAAAAGACCTGGACATTGTATTCACAAAGACAGACTTAACTCACCTGTATCAGCTTACCCATTCATCCTCAATAGAGTCCAAGACCCAGGAAACGAACTTTAAGCTGCTATCCCGCTGGTACAGGGTACCTGCGGACCTGGCCCGCTTCTACCCTTCCACATCTGAGCTATGCTGGAGAGGATGTGGTCAGAAAGGTACATTGAAACACATATGGTGGGATTGCCCTCAAATTAAATCCTTCTGGGAAGATATACGTGACCAAATCAAAATAGTGACAGAGATAGAAATCCCCTTCCTCCCGACCCACTTTCTCCTGCAGGTCCCCCCGATCTCACTACGAAAATACAAGAAAAGTGTGCTGCCGCACTTATTAAATGCGGCTAGGCGCCTGATCCCAATTCATTGGAAAAAACATACGACCCCCACACGTGCTGAGTGGATCGGAAAGGTTAGTGAGATCCGGGAGGCCGAGGATTGGATGGCGACCAATAAAGGCCGTGAAGACCGATTCCATGCAATCTGGATGTCATGGGCTGAATACACCTCTGGCTCCACCGCGGTGTCGTCTAGTCTAGACGCTGCACTGCTGGAGCTGGCAGACCCTACTCTTAGAGTACTTAGGCTAACAAAAACTTAACCCTGTAGGCAAGACCCCAAAACCTGACCTGCCCGTGGGACAACGAATCCAGCTCCGAGGGGTTCGTCACAGTGGCAGAGGAAGCTCACCAGTTCTTGCAGGTAACCTGACCCATTCCCTTCCCCCTTTCCCCCCCTTCCCTCTCCTATTCCCTCTTCTCACTCTTACCATACCCCCCCACCTCTCTCTCTTTTTCTTTTTTTTCTCCCTTTTTATTATTCCCTTTATTTTTGTGTCTCTCTATTTATTATTGTTATTTTGGTATAATACTAGGGAAACTCATGCGAAACAGCTAAGTATGGGCTATTCAATATAGAAACGGAACCCGCTGGGGGAGATCTCTGGATTTCCAAGAGCCAGATAAATTTCACATGAATAAACCACCGTTGCGTGGTCACGGGGACCCGCGTGGGAGCGGGAGGTGGACTGATGGAGGTTTTGAGCCCCCCCTTCCTGCTCCGGGCGTGGGCCACCGGGCCGCGTACCCCGCACATTCCAGTGATTCCCCCAACGTAAACACACCCTCGCGAGCCCTTAAGCAGGCTCCGCTTCACTTGCATACTTCATGGAAACATGGGGCTTCCAGAACTTCTGATTACTCACTTGGCGAGTCCCTCAGAGTTATCCCTAGAAGAGCACTTTACATTAGGTTAATAGTAATGTATGTGTTTGTTCAACCCACATATTGCATATTGTTACTAAATGACCCTGCGAGGCCATTGTTTTTACAAGATTTGCACTGTTGGACATGTCATGTAATGTCTTGTTCTAAAAAATAAAAACTTATTATACAAAAAAAATAAATAAATAGTGCACAATATGCTGCTACAACTAAGCTAAAATCCAGGAATAAAAAATGCATACATGTGAATAAAATAGATAAATAATTATGGTGCTAATACATGTGTTAAAATAGCCAAAATAAATCTTCAAATTGGTGATGTGACGGTGAATATAAATAAATAATAATGACACTCAGATTACAATGTCCAGATAGAGATAAATAGTGGGGGAAAGTAAAAATAATTAAACAGTTCCTTCCCTTAATCCAGATTGATTGACTCACTGGGTTAGATCGTTTGTATCAGGATATTTAGTTTTTCTCGGATCCCACTTTAGCCATAATACTGCTAATGATTCGGCTCTCAGGATAAAGGTTTTATGCAAAGCAAGCAAAGAAAAAATAGATCATTGTGCAGTGAACTTACTAGATAGTGCACAAGCAAAACAGGGACAAGAGATACACTCACAAACTCCCGGTCTATTAGAAGCATTCAACTATGCAGATTGCAGTCAGCCGCTGTGGACGAAGTTTCCCATAGAGAAACAGCTGCTGTTAACCTTCAGGTGTATTGCAGCACTGAACGTCCTAAGCTCCTCCCACGCGTTACATCACTGACACGTGACTTTTTCAAGGATAAACACAGGAAGCCACGGCCTCTGTATTTAAGTCGTATGGCATTGTGGTTACCATGGAGACAGCGCTGTGTTCATTGGATCATCATACTGCTTTCTGCTACTAATGACATGTAAATATTTTGGCTTAAGCCTTATTTAATTGTTTTACAAATTGTTAAAAGGGGAACATATATTTATAAATACAGGTTTGCAAACAAATATAGAACACTTCCAGATAAAGAATAAGAACATAAAAATGGACCTAATTAGTGCGGTCACGAAACTCCCTCCAGTGGTAAATAGTGTTACTACATATTCAATGTTAACATTGAATGTGTAGTAACACTATTTACCACTGGAGGGAGTTTCGTGACCGCACTAATTAGGTCCATTTTTATGTTCTTATTCTTTATCTGGAAGTGTTCTATATTTGTTTGCAAACCTGTATTTATAAATATATGTTCCCCTTTTAACAATTTGTAAAACAATTAAATAAGGCTTAAGCCAAAATATTTACATGTCATTAGTAGCAGAAAGCTGTATGATGATCCAATGAACACAGCGCTGTCTCCATGGTAACCACAATGCCATACGACTTAAATACAGAGGCCGTGGCTTCCTGTGTTTATCCTTGAAAAAGTCACGTGTCAGTGATGTAACGCGTGGGAGGAGCTTAGGACGTTCAGTGCTGCAATACACCTGAAGGTTAACAGCAGCTGTTTCTCTATGGGAAACTTCGTCCACAGCGGCTGACTGCAATCTGCATAGTTGAATGCTTCTAATAGACCGGGAGTTTGTGAGTGTATCTCTTGTCCCTGTTTTGCTTGTGCACTATCTAGTAAGTTCACTGCACAATGATCTATTTTTTCTTTGCTTGCTTTGCATAAAACCTTTATCCTGAGAGCCGAATCATCAGCAGTATTATGGCTAAAGTGGGATCCGAGAAAAACTAAATATCCTGATACAAACGATCTAACCCAGTGAGTCAATCAATCTGGATTAAGGGAAGGAACTGTTTAATTATTTTTACTTTCCCCCACTATTTATCTCTATCTGGACATTGTAATCTGAGTGTCATTATTATTTATTTATATTCACCGTCACATCACCAATTTGAAGATTTATTTTGGCTATTTTAACACATGTATTAGCACCATAATTATTTATCTATTTTATTCACATGTATGCATTTTTTATTCCTGGATTTTAGCTTAGTCGTAGCAGCATATTGTGCACTATTTATTTAAAGCGCATCAATTTTATACTTAGTACTATTTGTTTGGTTATCTGATCACCCTATATTGATAGCAGCTTTAATTTACTGATTTTATTATAGCACTAACTATATTGGTTTATATATATTTTTTAGCACAATTTATTTATATCACACATATCTATCCACATCAGCGCTTGGTTTTTATTCATTTTTTTGAGTTCAAATGATAGTTTCTAAAGCATAGAGAGAACCATATTTAGGTCACGTGTAATAAATGAGGATACGACAGGGTAGCTACATTGGAGACCCCCTGTACAGAGGTCTTTATATAGGAATGAATGGACAAAATTCTCTAAAATAGGGTGAAAAGGACAGAACCCTGACCCTTTATATTGCCGAAAGCAAAATGCTGGTCCAGACCCAGCTGCAAGAAGTTGAGGATTCATCTAACAGAAACTCCTGGGGTGTCTTTCACATCCCAAGATAGACATTACAGAAAGCAGACTTCCCAGCCTTGAGAATCATAGGCTTCATAGATTAAGCAATGCCTCTGTCCCTGAGAAAAAAAAGCAAGTACTAATGAGGATCTAAGGGGTATGTAGATAACCACAGTAAGGGCAGCTCCAACTACTCATCCAACCAGCAATGAGACATTAGCAAAAAAACAACAAATAAAGGAGCGCTCCCTGCCCTGTGGAAGTCAATAGAGCCACAAGCCCAGGAATAGATAAAATCTAAATTCACTTTAATGTACAGTTAAAAAGCATGACATGCAGGAGTGCTCAGACTGATATATCAGCAAGCCAGTGGAGAGGAGAAACACATAATTCCAAAAGCTATAGGATGACACATGTTCCTGGACCCAACAGTAGATTACACCACCCAAGAGCCTCAGGACAGTGGGAGAAGTGTGTGGATTACGGCCGCCGGGTTCACTGAGATGGCGTGTCCACCATAAGTCAGGTGTCCTGGAACTGGATGTGATATCATGCACCTGTCGGAAGATTGCCCAAACATCGGCTGGTAAAGGCAATAATGATGATCTGAGGAAGAGGCAAGCCCCGGAAATATGTTATCATGATGACCGGATTCTCTCCTTTGCTTTGGCATGGTCTAAGTGCTTTACAAGACTTCCAATTTGCCCACACCAGCCAACACTCGGGCGATCTCTTGCCAGGTCGTTGACATCACATCCAGTTCCGGGATACCTCACTTCCTGAGGATGTGCCATCTCAGTGACACCGGAAGCCATAATTCACACACTTCTCCCACTGTCCTTAGGCTCCTGGGGGGCATAACCTACTGTTGAGTACGGGATCATGTGTCATCCTTCAGCTTTTGGGATTATGTGTTTCTCCTCTCCACTGGCTTGGTGATGTATCAGTCTGGGCACTCCTGCATATCATGCTTTTTAACTTGCATTAAAGTGAATATAGATTTTATATATTCCTGGGCTTGTGGGTGTTTTCTGTTTTGTGCTCTGTTCCTGAAATGCTAGGCTTCAACAGCCATGTTGTTAAAGCCAGCGACTGTTAAGAAGGATCGTAAATTGGTCTTCGGGACAGAGAATCCTGGTAGTGCCGGGACTCCTCAGCAAAGAATAGGAATAGCTGGTGTACTCGAAAGATGGGGACACATAGATAAGTATATTTGATGTCTACAGAAACAAGAAAGTCTGCCTGATAAGGGGAGGCAATGACAGATTTTGTGGGGAAGACATTCAGAGCTTAGAGATCCAAGATGGGGCAGATGGGTTTGGAAACGGTGAACAGGTTGTAGTAAAACCCGAAATGAAAGAAGACCAGAGAAGACCAGAGAAGGTCTCCATGTAAGCAATCTAGCTTCAATAACTTCCTTCTCTTCACTTCCTTTGTAGTTGGAGTTTCAACTAGAATTTATTGTTTTTTATATTTCTTACAGACTAGTGGATGCACCCGCTCCTGATGAAGTGTTTTAGCAACACAAAACGCGTTGAGCATTGATAGGATGCACCATGTTTTTATTCAATTCAACAATTATTATCACATGTACTCCATTAATCTCTGCTACTTTCTAATCCTCATATGGAGTATTTACCCCATACGTGGATTACTGGAATGTGCTGCTATTTCGCTTTTATAATGTGTGTGTATATGTATATGAACTGTTTGGAATATGTAATTATATCCTTATTTTTATGTATTCATGAACTGTACTTTAATCATTTGTGTGTATATATTTAATGGCTTTGCTATATATTTCATACTGAGTGTGTTTTTTTACCCTCTTTATGACAAATAAACAATTGCTAAGCCTTCTATACATGCATTATCCTATTTGGTTGCCACCTGCCTCACACAAAGTCCCATCTTTCTATGTTCGAATACAGGACACAGGATCTTAATTTTAGATGGCTGGGGTGTCCAAAAGAAGGATGGGCAACAAAGCAACAAATGCTAACAGGCCCACAAAAACAAATTAACATCTACCCACAGTAGAAAAAAAAAATGTACGCTCATGGTACCATATTCTCATTTTTTAACTGTTTATTTTGAAAATCAATAAAAAAAAATAAATAAATAAGTAAATAAAACATTCCATATGCAAACATTTAATATGACATATTTCAGGTTATAGCCCCTATGTGCTGAACCCTTACATGGCATCGGATATGTGCCCCACGAATCGGTGCTTTAGAGGTGGGTATGTATGCTCCCTCCATCTTTATGGACACTGTCAGTTGAAATGTGCATAAGTAGGTAACATGAGAATGACCCAATTGGTTAAATGGAGCCTTTATATTATATAAGTGATAGAGTATGGGTGATGACTAGCCTTTATTTTTATCTATAATCTATAATAACAGAAACCTTTGATATACACTTTATTACAAATGTATTGGAACGCCTGCCTTTACACGCACATGAACTTTAATGGCATCCCAGTCTAATGCCCCGTACACACGGTCTGACTTTGTTCGGACATTCCGGCAACAAAATCCTAGGATTTTTTCAGACGGATGTTGGCTCAAACTTGTCTTGCATACACACGGTCACACAAAGTTGTCAGAAAATCCGATCATTCTGAACGCGGTGACGTAAAACACGTACGTCGGGACTATAAACGGGGTAGTAGCCAATAGCTTTCATCTCTTTATTTATTCTGAGCATGCGTGGCACTTTGTGCGTCGGATTTGATTACACACGATCGGAATTTCCGACAACGGATTTTATTGTCGGAAAATTTTATATCCTGCTCTCAAACTTTGTGTGTCGGAAAATCCGATGGAAAATATGTGATGGAGCCCACACACGGTCGGAATTTCCGACAACACGCTCCGATCGGACATTTTCCATCGGTAAATCCGACCGTGTGTACGGGGCATTAGTCTGTAGGGTTCAATATTGAGTTGGCCCACCCTTTGCAGCTTTAACAGCTTCAACTTTTCTGGGAAGGCTGTCCACAAGGTTTAGGAGTGTGTCTATGGGAATGTTTGACCATTCTTTCAGAATTGCATTTGTGAGGTCAGGCATTGATGTGAACAAGAAAGCTTGGCTCGCAGTCTCCATTCTAAATTTTCCAAAAGGTATTCTAGTGGGTTAAGATCAGGACTCTGTGCAGGCCAGTCAAGTTCATCCACCCCAAACTCGCTCATCCATGTCTTTATGGACTTTGTTTGTGGTGTGGGGTTGTTTTTCAGGGGTTGGGCTTGACCCCTTAGTTCCAGTGAAGGGAACTCTTAAGGTGTCAGCATACCAAGACATTTTGGACAATTTCATGCTTCCAACTTTGTGGGAACAGTTTGGGGACGGTCCCTTCCTGTTCCAATATGATTGCGCACAAACAAAGTCCATAAAGACATGGATGAGCGAGTTTGGGGTGAAGGAACTTGACTGGCCTGCACAGAGTCCTGACCTCAACCCAACAGGACAGCTTTGGGATCAATTAGAGTGGAGACCGTGAGCCAGGTCTCTTCTTGTCCACATCAGTGCTTGACCTCATAAATGGAAGAATGGTCAAGAATTCCCATAGACACACTCCTAAATCTTGTGGTCAGCCTTCCCAGAAGAGTTTAAGCAGATATAGCTGCAAAGGGTGAGCCAACTCAATATTGAACCCTACAGACGAAGACTGGGATGCCATTAAAATTCATGCGCGTGTAAAGGCAGGCGTCCGATTACTTTTGGTAATATAGTGTATTTATCAGCGGTGGGTAGGATTGAGTCCCAGAGTAGTGATTGCCCAGCACACCAATACTGTGTACTGTACTATATATTGGATGGTAGTAGCTTAGGAATACACTCATCTGATATTTCCTCTTGATTTGACACCCTCCAATTTGAGCGCTACTTTACCTAATTGATATATATGTTACAATAACTAGATGCACAGCATTATTGGGGTAAGCTTAAACACACCTGTTACCTCTGCAGCCCCACTTTTTGCAAGCCTCTCCCTATGATGCAGCTGACTTCTGACTCACCACTGTTACTATATGAATAACTGTTGCTATAAGTAGGTGGCTCAAATATATGAGTTTGATTTTCTTATTCAGTGAAGTAAGAACTATCCTTACTCCGCTGAACTATCTGCAAATGCACAGGGTTCTCTCAGTCTTTGTATAAAGTATAGTACTTCCTAAGGTGGAATTTCCTACCCTTCCACCAGGCAAAGTAGACCCTGCAGTTGTAATGGTAGACTTTGCGAGAAGTTGAATTCCTACCTTTTAGGAGCATAGTGATGACTGAACTTGAGAGACCCCTTTCCCTTAGGACTTAGGCTACAACAGCCAAGCCTTTTAAGCCAGAGACCAAGAAACAGGATGGTGAAGTGGCCCCTGTGACAGAAGATCTGGTCAACCCTGTAAGGCCCACAGACAGTGCACAAGGTGTTTGAGATCTGAGTACCACATCCTCCTCGGCCAAGTCTGATTATGAGAAATTGAAACACCCTTTATCTCTATCCTGCAAAGCAGATGGGAAAGGAGCTTTAGTAGAGGAAAAGCATAGGTCAAGATGAACTGATCCCATGTAGTTACAAGGGCATCCACTGTGAAAGACTGAGGATCCCTGGTACCAGTGGCAAACATGTCCAGGTTGCTGTTGATTTTTGGACGCCAGAAAATCCATGTCTAGTGCCCCCCCCACCTGTGACAGAGGTCTAGAAACACCTGTGGGTGGAGAAAACATTCCCCTGGAACCCTACTTTGATGAGAGAGTTTTCCTGCTAATTTTATATGGTTTAAATGTGCACTGCAGACAAGGTTGGAAATTAAAGTTCAGCCCAATTTAGAATGATATCTGCTTCCCCTTGAGCTGCACAACTTCATGTTCCGCGCTAGTGATTGACATAAGTCACAGCGTGAAATTTGGTCAGGTGGCTTCTTAGAACAGTGGAACAACTTAATAGCCCTGAATTGCAGGATGTTGATTGGGAGTGGGGTTTCCATTGGCGACCACGTTCCCTGTACCAAGGGAGTCTCCAGGATAGCCTGACAGATGGAAATCCACCATGCTGAGGCAAGACTAGTTCCGCTGGTCATGCAAATGGTATGATCAAGAGACTAGTTCTGTTTGTCCCACACAACCAAAACGTTGAGTTGCAATCATCTGGAGTGAAACTGGGTGTATGATACTGCCCCAAAGAAGGCTACCTTTAGGTCCAAGATCCTCATGCGAAAGCAGATGGTGAGGCATGCCCTGGACCGTAAGGTCTGAACCTAGAAGCAGAGGGCCAAGATTTTGCTGGATGGAGGGAGGAAAACCTTGGACTGGATCGTATCCAGAATCAGGTCCAGATACTCCAAGTGATGGGCCAGTTCCAGCGCTGACTTTTGGACATTTATGAGCCATCCAAACCTCTGCAGAGTCTGCACAATCTGTTGGACGTTAGCTGACAAGGCAAGGACCAAAATGCGATCTGTGAATGGATGACACAGACCTGTCATTCATTCACCTGTCCTCTATTCATAGATCGCTTTCCAATGATAGAAGCTATAGTCTGGGTTTCATGAATTAAGGAAGAGGTGGGAATGAGAGGGTATAGCTAGCACTCTTGTTAAGTGCCTGTCACAGGCACAGCCACACTGTTATTAGTGAAGAAAAATCCCAAATTTTGAGTGATCAGAGGGGAAATCTTTCAGTGAGGACACTAGTTCTGGTGACCCTGATAAACACCAGAAACTTCCCGCACTTTGGAGGGATATCCTTACAAGTCCTGTTGTTGGTATGGGACACAGAAAAAAAACCTTTTCATGGGGTTATAATCCTCCTGTATTCTATCTAAAATGAAAACAAAAGTTTTGCCTTCAGTTCTACTTAAAAAAAAGGTTGATATACACTCATCAGCACATCTAAAATGCTGGACTATTTGATGCATGCACCAAAGGTTAAAGGGTATAAGTGGCCTGGTTGTATCTGACAGGGTAATGTTCAAATTAGAAATTTAAACACAATAACAGTCATCACAAATAACTTTGGATGAGCAATATTGAGAGTTTTCAATTTTCTGAAACGTATGCAAAAATGATTATCAGGAAAATAGTTATGTATTGTATTATCCTAACTTCCCCTTCCCCTCCTTTTAGGGCTGGGGATCTATTGTAGACACATTGTTTGATACCATGACAACACAACATTGTGCTTGTAATATATATTTGGGTAAATTTAGCCTTTGATCTCTATATTCTTGTTGATAGATTACTTTCGTGCTCGGTATTGTTTTGTTGTGGACCCTTGTATGTATATTGTCAACTATTCACTTTGATTCAGACTTGCTATCTTTATTGTACTATTAATGAATGCACTATTGAACTGACAATCATACATGTGCTTTTGTGTTTTGTTTGAAAAGTAAAAAAAAAAAAAAACATTTAAACAGAAATGTCTGAAAAAAAACAGCTGTAACTTAATAAAAGTAGAAATAATGTGGTCTTGGAGGGTGCATTGGCTTGGACTTAGAGCAGGGGTGCTCCAAGTCTTGCACTACCCTAGCAATGGCCCTGAATACAGACTAAACTAATAGAATCAGAAATCTATTGTATTAGGTAAAATATGATTCCATATTGTTGAGAAAAGCAGTACACACGATCGCACATTCCGACAACAAAATCCATGTTTTTTTCTCCAACGGATGTTGGCTCAAACTTGTCTTGCATACACACGGTCACACAAATCTTGACGGAAATTCCGATCACCAAGAACACGGTGACGTACAACGTGTATGACGAGCTGAGAAAAATGAAGTTCAATAGCCAGTGCGGCTCTTCTGCTTGATTCCGAGCATGCGTGGAACTTTGTGCGTCGGAATGGTGTACACACAATCGGAATTTACGACAACGGATTTTATTGTCGGAAAATTTGAGATCCAGATCTCAAATTTTGTTTGCAACAGTAATAAGGAGAGCCGGCAAAACTGTAATCTTTGAAGTGTCATTTATTGGTACATCAGAGTGACAATAAAACATTAAAGCTGATGCGTTTCGGCAATAGCCTTAGTCGTAGCTAGTTTGAAACAGATATGGCAAAATATATATATACTCACATACACATATGCAAACTCCATCTCTACAAAATTGGCCTATCAGGTTAGTGTCACAGAAAATTAACATATTTGATTGATACCACCAATTATTCAAGTGGTTAGTGACTACACCTGAGACAAGCACAGAAGGCTACTGTTGGGGACACGCATCCCTACAGGCATGAACCATAGAGGGTATGTGGATCTATTTCTCAAATGACATCATCCTATCCCATCTTCAGTTTTATTGTCACCCGCTTTAGTATTTGTCTTTTTGTCCCAGTATGTTCCTTCTGTGCTTGTTTTCTGCCCTCTATTTCTTTTTTTTTTCTCCTGCCCAACAAAAGGGAAGGAGAAGGGAGAGAAGAGGAAAGGAAAGGAAAAGGAGAAAGAGAGACGAGAAGGAAGAGGAGGAGAAAAGGAAGGGAGAAAGGAAGGAAAAAGAGAAGAAAAAAGGGAAATTTTTTATTTTTTGATCCTGCCATTTATTGCATCCCTCTTTTTTCATTAATTGTATCTTTCTTCTTAGTTCCTGCTATAAGCTGAATCCCTCTTTTTCGATCCTGTTATAAATTGAATCCCTCTTTTCTGATCCTGTCATAAAATTCACCCCCCCCCCCCTTTTTTTCGATCCAGCCATTATCGCATCCCTCTTTTTTCATGAATTGTTTTTTGATCCTGCCATTAATACAATCCCCTTTTTTGCGATTCTGTCATATATTTAATCCCCCTCTTTTATGATCCTGCCATAAATTCCATCCCTCTTTTTTCATTAATTGTATCTTTTTTGATCCTGCCATAGATTCAATCCCCTTTTTTGTGATCCTGCCATAATTGTAATCCCCCTCTTTTTTGATCCTGCCATAAATTGCATCTTCTTTTTTGATCCCGCCATAAATTGAATCCCCCCCCCTTTTTTTTTATCCTGCCATTAATCTTGACTTTACATTTTGTTGCTACCACAAAGTATTTTATTTGAACATTTTTCCTTCTTTTAAGGAATATATTTCTCCCTTGGAGTAATAAGGTCCTAATATCTCATGTAGCATTTTTTCTACACACTTCTTTTTGGCTCAACAAAATAACTTTTTATATTGCCTTTCTTTCCTCTCCCTCTTCTCATGCTGGCTAAAAACAGGTGTAGTCACTAACCACTTGAATAATTGGTGGTTTCAATCAAATATGTTAATTTTCTGTGACACTAACCTGATAGGCCAATTTTGTAGAGATGGGGTTTGCATATGTGTATGTGAGTATATATATATTTTGCCATATCTGTTCCAAACTAGCTACGACTAAGGCTATTGCCGAAACGCGTCAGCTTTATTGTCACTCTGATGTACCAATAAACGACACTTCAAGGATTACAGTTTTGCCGGCTCTCCTTATTACTGTTGTCTTTTAGTGTGTTGGGACACATCGAGCCTCGGCACCTGTGAGTGGACCTGGTGTATGCATTGAGTTGTCCCTGCAGAGAGCGATGTTACCTTTCTTCTTTTCCATGCTCAAATTTTGTTTGTCGGAAATTCCGACGGAAAATGTCCGATGGAGCCTACACAAGGTCGGAATTTCGGACAACAAGCTTCCATCGAACATTTCCCGACGGAAAATCCGACCGTGTGTACGCGGCATTACACAGGAGGTCAAGCAACAATGCATCCTAAAAAAATATCATTATCAAGTTATTCTGTATTCAAAATGATTCCATATAATCCCAAATTGTCCATCAGGAACAGGACAACAGGAAAGGAACAATGACTCTGATATACCAAGACATGAATAATTTTAATTGAAAATGTAGATGACAGTTCAGTGGTGAATAGTCACAGTAATTGTTTCCGTTTCTTTGAATAATCTCCATAATTGGTTTTAATGATGGCACAAATGTCTTTCATACCTTGCTAAGCCTTATCAGGGCTGAAACTCATTACACACACATCTGAACTTATAATAAGTTCCCTATAACTCGACATGAAGTTTAATGAGATCAGGAGAGTGCGAGGTTTAGACTTGCAACCGAGAGAATCAATGATTGACAGAACAATGTAAGAGGGAATTTGACACGTAGATATAATGAGACATTTTATCTGTACTTTGAGGTATTCTAAATCCACCAATATTTACACAGTTACACATAAGTTAAAGAACAACTCTGGGCTAAACAATAACGTTTATGAAATTGAAAGCAACTACTGTATATAACATGTAAGATAGTTGATACTTTCACATTGGTGATACCTTCAACCACACTTTCGGAATAAAATGCTTTCCATCTACATCTGCTTGCTCTAAAGCACTACAAAACCCATCAAAGTGTAACTAAACCCAGAAACCAAAAATATATATATATTGTAGCTTACCAAACGTTGGATGTGATTGCTGCATTAATTTTTTTACTTTTTTCTCTCTGTTTTCATCTGGTGATCAGCTTCTAATTGGACAAGGTAGAGAGTATAACATCACTTCCCCGCCTCTCCACCTCATTCAATCAGAGAATGCTTTGCATTCAATCAGGAAATGCAAAGCGTTCTCTGAACGGCACCTATGCCGAGCAGCCAACCTTCTGTGTTCAGAATGCTATAGGGTAGCCGCTTAGCACAGGAGCCAGAAGCAAGTGGAGATCACTGGAGTAGCGGTGTCTACTGTGATTTCCAGCTTCCAGGGCCATCTGCCAGGTATACCCATAGTTATATTGGTCCAAGCTGGATCATTGTGACTATGTATAAAATATCCTTAGCCTTTTACTTATTCTGACAACATTCTAAAGTACCAGTACCAGAAAAACAAGATTATGTTAAATGCAAAGAGGACATTCTGGTAGGGATGTGTTGCTTTGGGCGACAACTTTTCTTTGTCTCCAGGCCCCCCCCGAGATGGAAAGCTGGCCCTGCATATTTATTAATCAATCCTTCTTGCTTAGTTCATTTTGCCATTCAAAGTTAACATATCGCATCATGAATATGACTATTGTATACCTTTTAATAATAATAATAATAATGATGATAATAATAATAATAATAATAATAAAAATCATACCCTCTCCCACGAATAGGTTTCAGGGATGGGCAGGTGATCAACACGAGCTGAGCGTACTTTCATTATTTTATGAACTTCAGAAGTCAGATCAGGAAAATTTCTATTAAGATCAATGTTTTGAGCTGTCATTCTTCCATTTGTCCACCCATTGTATCCAGCACCCTGGAAGAGAAATACATTGCAACGGATTACAAACCTCCTGAAAAGTACCCTGATTGGTCAGCACAGGTTCTTTTTTTCAATAAGGATTGTACTTTTCTTTTCTTATAGCGTTCATATTCCCAAATAAAGATTGTTAAAGATGATCTTAAAGCAGATTAGTAAAGATTGCCTTTTTAATAAAGTGACATAATTATTTAAAAAAAATTGTAATGTAATTTAAATACAGGGAACTCAAATCTAAGTTTATATTCGTTTGCTATTTTCATACTGCATAAAGCCTAGTACACACGATCAGAAAAATGAACAAAAAATACTACTTTTGATGCAATCATACGATAATCTGATCATTGGTATGCAGTTTACAAGAGCGGATCACGAAGTGTTCAAGTTAGACCTCATATTATATGGTTTTGGTAAATCTAAAGGAAAAGTTAGACATCATATTATATGGTTTTGGTAAATCTAAAGGAAAATTGTACAAGAAAAATGTGTAATGTATGGCCAGGATGAGGCTGTGGAAGTAACTTAGGCTTATTTTTTATATTGCTGGTAATTCAACATTGGGAACCTGCTGACATGAAGAAAGAGCAGTGTTAATACAGTAAGTACAGTTAATTTACTATCCAGCAGCAGATTAGGGGTTGGGCAGTGACCAACCCGTAATACCTAAATGAAAGGGAGAAAACTAGGGTCTCCAACATGCTAAACTGGTTGCCAGGGTGACTTGAGGGAACTGGGGTTGATTCACTTATGGCAAATAGACTGTTAACTTTGCAAGGAAATTTGCCCCAGGGCTTAGTGAATGGCACAAAGCTCTTAAGTGATGTGACAGTGACATCATTTTCTTTTTTTAGTGAGTACAATAGTCTGATCTTTTCCAAATATCTATACATAACACTATAGAGATGTTTTTCTTCTAACCTATCTCTAAACTGAGTAAAAATCAAAGCTTGGTGCCCATTAGGGAGTGGATCAATTTACTGAAAACCTTCTGGCCTAGTTAAAAAAAATCACATTGGGAAAATGTTCTTTGACTCACTTAATTAAGAAGTATCACCGGTGAAGTTTTGGTGACTGAGGAATATATATTTGAATGGACTCATTCAATTACCTTAGACTTCAATTCTTTATTTTCACATTCGTTTCACAATTATGATTTCACCCTATTGTACCATATGCACGTTCGATGGGGGTTGCAAGTTTTATTGAGTAGCGCTAGAACACATTTATTAATTAGATTGTAAGACACTGTGGGTGGTGTTTGACTTTTCTGGCAGCTGCACTAGGGTTATTGGGGGGGGGGGGGGGGGGGGCTGTGGTATTTGAGTATACATGTCTGCAACTATTGTGCACTGCTCATTCCAAACTAACGGAAGCAAAGGGGAAAGGGAGAGGCTTGGAAACTCAAGGAGAATATTACATGGAGGCAGAAAAACACAGTAAGAAACAGTTTCATGAAAAATAGATTACATTGCCATTAAAGAATGGAGGGAAGGGAAAAAGCGCCAAGCAGGCATCATGTAGCACAATTTATTAAAAGATATTAAAAAGCATTGGCACTCACAGGTGGGAGAGCTGAATTTTGGTTTCATAAGACCACAGCACTTTCTCCCAATCCTTCTCTGAATCATTTAGATGTTGTAGATAGGCAAGCCTGTGTCACTGGTTATATTTGCAGTTTCTCCCAGATTTTTGGAGAGGCAGGCTTGTCAGGTAAGGATGAATAAAATTTCTCTTTATTTCATCCAAGGAGTACAAATCTTCCAAACAGAGCCAACGCTAATGCGTTTCAGCCTATCTATAGACTATGAGTAAGGCCTTGATAGGCTGAAATGCATTAGCATTGGCTCTGTTTAGAACATGTGTACTCCTTGCATGAAATAACGAGAAATTTTATTCATCTTCACCCGATTGCCGACTTTATCTACATGGAAGGACTCTTGTGTTGCGGGGTGGAGACCGCAAGTCAGGCGCGGTGAGTGGAAACAGAGAGCTCTTGCATGATTTTGCTGAAGTGTCGTTGACTTGCATGAGAATATGGATATATATTTTAGTGTTACTTTACACAAAAAAAAGCATAACAAATATATACTTAATGGAGTAAGTTATCTCCTTCTGTACCAATCAAAAAAAAAAAAAAAACTTTAAGTAAGACCACGAAATCTTATTAAAATTGCAGGCTATCCTGAAACCCACCACAAAATTTGGCCCCAGTCCAACCTATAGAGCTATATAGCAAGTAGTGGTAATTAGTATCTGAACACCAGCACAATACATGTGTAGCAAAACCCCCGCTTGAGTGTGTTTGGTTCTGTACTCTGCCTCTCAACCCCAAGAACAGCCCCAGCCCCTCTGGCACACCTAGAGAGCAATGTTAGACATAGGCGGTAGTGAACCAGAAGTATATTTCTACTGAACACTTTCTTTTGGTACAGAGTAATACAGTGACAAAATAATAACGTGACTGTTAGGTGTAACCCAAATAGAATAGCTGTGTCTTAATTACTAACAGATTTGAGCAATATGATCTGGCTACTTCCAGTGGACTCCCTAAGGCGAATAATGCTGGAAGCAGAGATAACCACAAAATAACGACAGATTGCAGTATGATGAGAACACTTCAACAGATTAACCAATAACCCTACTTAAATTGGGCTCTATGAATCCAGGCAGGAGGAGGGCAGAGGAATGACCCTTTCTTATGTCAGACCGCTCCCTTCTGTACCTCAACACCACAGTCCGAAATAACTTTTCAAACACAGTATTTAGTTGAATGCAACTGACTTAACCTTTAGGTCTTAAGCCCACTCGCTTAGTAACCAGAGCCCTGGGTGAAAGAATGGGCCCATATTGGCACCAATGGATTTTAATACTTGCGATAGGGTTATGTTTTAATCTCTCAGAAGAAATGAAGAACTTGCGTCTTCAGCTAGCTCTTTTGGTGGTGCATTGGAGATATACTGATAAGCAGAGTGATGTGCAGTATGCTGGCCGTATCTGGGTAAGCAGGTATATATTGTAAATGCTCAGCAGGGTTTAAGCCCCGGTTCACACAGGGGCAGCACGACTTGGTGAGGCGACCTGCACACAACTTCACGGCAACTTGCAAAACGACTTCTGTATAGAAGTCTATGCAAGTCGCCTCAAGTCGCCCCCAAAGTAGTACAGGAACCTTTTTCTAAGTCGGAGCGACTTGCGTCGCTCCTATTAGAACGGTTCCATTGTACAGAACGGGAGGCGACTTGTCAGGCGGCTAGGTCGCCTGACAAGTCGCCCCTGTGTGAACCGGCACTAAGTGCAACACAGGATTCTACAAGTTTAACTGACAGAAAGACAACATTGTCTGCATGCAGTGTCTCTTGTAAAAAGGGGGGAGGGCACCAATCCTGTGTCAGAAGGCCCAACAGAGAGATGTCCTGGGACAGGCTTTCAGGCTGCCTGACTGGCCACCCAACAACTGGAATGTGTCACGCCTCCACGAATGCACCTGGAAATGCACCCGGGGTCCCTGTCTGGTAGGATATCTGTGATTGGCTGTGGAACTGTGACAGGCACACTGACCCTGGATCACAGCACCTACCTCCAGCGTTCTGTTCTTCTCCTTGCCTCGTAGTCTCTCCTTCAGCTCCCTAGCAGCCTCATAGTGACTTTTCCTCCTATCCCCCAGAAGATTACAATGGGGCCGCCTGTGTTGGGGACTACATGCCCCAAAATACTTTGTTGCAGCTGCTCTGTGATTGGCTCTCCTCCCTCTGCCAATGAGGAGGCAGGGGAGGGAGCAGAATGGCCAGCTGAGTCCCTGCAAGCGCCGCTCGCATAAAGAGAGTTCAGTGAGAAGAGGAAGGGGGAGAATTCACCCGCAGTTGCTGACAGGCTCTGTGTCACTATAGCCTGTAAGTGTTAGTTTTGGTGCGGCCGGCGCGCGGGCTGAGCGGCACCCGCTACACGTAGTTTGATGAAAGCCACTGTTCTGTGTACTTTACCACTGTGGGTTTCCAAGAACTAATTCAATTTCACCTGTGACTGCGGATGCCATATATCAAGAATGGATACACATAGCAGCCACACATTGAATACAAAACAAGTCTGTTTGCCCCTTCAAAGTGGTGACAACCAATCAGGTGTAAAATGAGGACCAAGGTTCTGAGATTTTGCTACAAAGGTGCAGGTGATCATGCATGCACCGAGAAGTAGGCAGAGCTGACCCGCTAGGCCAAGGGATGATTAAAAATACAATGCAATTTATGAAGTTATATAAGTGATTTATAGGAATTGATTTTTTGCTGTATTTTTTTGAATACTCTATGAATCACCTAAAAATTTAACAGCCATCAGAGTAGGGCTAGAGAATAAGCGTAACATTTTGACCAGTAAAACTCAACAGCATAAATTAGTTTTACCTCTTCGGATGCCAACTCATAGCCATCTGGGTTCATTGAAGGAAAGAGGTGGATCCTTGTAGTGTTGATCAATTCCTGGATCCTAGGATTGCCAAGGAGATATTCTGAGCACAAATACTGGGCAAGATAGATCAGTAACTCCCTGCCAACCACTTCGTTTCCATGCATGTTGCCAATGTAACGGAATTCCGGTTTTACTGTAGAAACAATTGAAAATATGATGATTTAGTCTAATTTTATGGTCAAATAAACTCATAGTAATGTCTGTGCAGCTCAGTAACACAGCAGCCAAAAGTAAAAAAAAATAAAATTTTCCTCCTTGTTCACACCATTGCAAATGCGATAGCCTGTGCATTAAGCGCATACAATGGCATGTGTTTTTCAGTTGCCATGCTAGGATGCAACTTTTTTTAACTTATGTTTTTACCTATGTTGCAGTTGGTTTTTGAACCCCTTTTTTCTGGCTTGTTTGCTGTTACACTGCAATGCACCGAGATGTGTTACAGGTCATCGTAGCCTGCTAAGTAAAAATGTACCATGTCTAGGAGCCCTAATAACAGGAAATGGTTTGCCAATACCCCTCCCTCGGTGAAGGCATTGAGGACAGGTTGAGACTGGTCTACAGTCTTTTAGAAATGCTAATTGGTGTGTGTGAATGCGCTACTCCCGTAATTTACCACCACCTGCAATACTTATTTTCTATTACTCATAAATTTTTCATGTGCATATACTTAAAACTTTAGATCATTAAATTATATAACCATATACTAATCAATGCATGAAACAAAAGTCCTTCAAACGTGCTGCAAAATCTTGTAACCATTAATGTGACTGGCGTGCTCCTATGTTCCTTCAGTATTCATATGTGACTGAGTGAGACACCTCCACCATTCAGATTGGCCACTCACCAGATACTTAACTAGAGATGCGCCTTTGGTTCATTCAAGGGATAACCACTCCACTTAGGCAACACTTCTCACCGGCTAAAACTCGGACTCTAATGCTCCTCATAGGTAAGCATAGGGACAAAAAGCGATCATAGCGCAATATGCTTGAACCATTTATTTTACAAATTCAAGGTATAAAATAATCACTCACATTTAAAAGTGCCCTCAAGCCGGCACGAAGCTTATCCAGCAGTTACGGACGGGTAGGTGGCTGTTAGCATGGTCCGCCTGGTAGTAGTGTGCGGCCTCCACGCTCGGCTTGCGCTCCAAGCCTCGTTCCCGTTCACGTCCGGTCACCTGATGCAAAAAACTCTCCCAGCAGCCTCTACGCGTTTCGCATCATCAAATGCGTCATCAGGAAGCTGCCGTTTGATTGGTACACGCTCTATTTATACCACATATGGCCGGAAGTGTATGTTCCGCCATTTTGACTAAGGTAATGTTCCCATCTGTGACTTCCTTCCTATTATCGCCATTTTAACTAAGGGCTTTTCCCTCTTTATATAACCTGCATTTGTGTAGCTGTTTCCCCTTTTCGTTTACTTAGTTTATAAATATATCTAAATATTGGACATAAGTCCTGACCCATCTATATCTGCTGGAGAGGCTTTTACAATGTCTTAAACATATTACACATTTTCAAACAATCTTGTACATTTTACCCATTCCGCTCTAGCCGCTGATCCATATAAATATGGGACAGCAAAAAAATTTTATTTCCTAGAAAATTCCCCAAAAAAATCCCAAAAAATTCTAAAAGAATATATAAGCATTTGTATGTGTAACCCCTGTTCTCCTTTATTGTATTACGTTCATATTGGTTCTATTCATCCATATTATGAATGGGAATAAACATAAAAATAAAAAATATTTTTAAAGTGGAAAATAGGAATAAAAAATAAAATAAAAAAATATATAATATAATAAAAATAAAAATAAACATAACAATAAATAAATCAAAAAATATTACTAAATGAAAAAAATAACAAAAATAAAATTAAAATTAAAATAGAAAAATAGAAAACAAAAAATTAAAAAATTAAAAATAGGGATATAAAAATTAAAAATTATAAACATAATGGAAATAATAATAAAATGAAAAGAATATAATAAAAAATGATAAAATAAAAATAAATAATAAAGATAAATGAATAATCCATAAAAAGTTTATGCTGTACTAATTAATAATTTTCCAGATAGCAGTTGATGTCGAGTTCCACGTTTAACCCTTTTGGCCTCATAGTGTCCATTTTGTATATCCAATGGGTTTCATTCCTTGATACCTCCCTTTTCATGTTAGTGTTTCTCCAATCTTTTTCTATTCTGTCTATTCCGTAGAATTTTAGATGTTGGGGGTTCCTGCCATGTACATCCCTAAAGTGTTTGGATACACTATGGTGTTTGAATCATTTTTTGATATTTCTAACGTGTTCTCCCACTCTTACCGATAGGGCTCTAGTTGTTCTGCCCACGTACTGCAGTCCACAACTGCACTCCAGTACGTAGGTGACATGTGTGCTAGCACATGTTATAAGTTTATCAATTTTGTAGGTTTGCTTATTGCTATTTGACATGAAGTTCATTGTCTTTCTATCTCTTTTGCTGGTAGATTTACACGCCTTGCATTTCCCGCATCTAAAGAAACCCTCCTGATTGAAAAAAGTTGACATTTTTTTAGGGGGATCTGGTACATTCTTCACTATTTTGTCCCGGATCCTCCTTGCTCTCCTATATACGAATGCTGGTTTATTTGGTAGGTAATCAGTAATGATCCACAATTGAGCAAGGTCCTACCAAATAAACCAGCATTCGTATATAGGAGAGCAAGGAGGATCCGGGACAAAATAGTGAAGAATGTACCAGATCCCCCTAAAAAAATGTTAACTTTTTTCAATCAGGAGGGTTTCTTTAGATGCGGGAAATGCAAGGCGTGTAAATCTACCAGCAAAAGAGATAGAAAGACAATGAACTTCATGTCAAATAGCAATAAGCAAACCTACAAAATTGATAAACTTATAACATGTGCTAGCACACATGTCACCTACGTACTGGAGTGCAGTTGTGGACTGCAGTACGTGGGCAGAACAACTAGAGCCCTATCGGTAAGAGTGGGAGAACACGTTAGAAATATCAAAAAATGATTCAAACACCATAGTGTATCCAAACACTTTAGGGATGTACATGGCAGGAACCCCCAACATCTAAAATTCTACGGAATAGACAGAATAGAAAAAGATTGGAGAAACACTAACATGAAAAGGGAGGTATCAAGGAATGAAACCCATTGGATATACAAAATGGACACTATGAGGCCAAAAGGGTTAAACGTGGAACTCGACATCAACTGCTATCTGGAAAATTATTAATTAGTACAGCATAAACTTTTTATGGATTATTCATTTATCTTTATTATTTATTTTTATTTTATCATTTTTTATTATATTTTTTTCATTTTATTATTATTTCCATTATGTTTATAATTTTTAATTTTTATATCCCTATTTTTCATTTTTTAATTTTAATTTTATTTTTGTTATTTTTTTCATTTAGTAATATTTTTTGATTTATTTATTGTTATGTTTATTTTTATTTTTATTATATTATATATTTTTTTATTTTATTTTTTATTCCTATTTTCCACTTTAAAAATATTTTTTATTTTTATGTTTATTCCCATTCATAATATGGATGAATAGAACCAATATGAACGTAATACAATAAAGGAGAACAGGGGTTACACATACAAATGCTTATATATTCTTTTAGAATTTTTTGGGATTTTTTTTGGGAATTTTCTAGGAAATAAAATTTTTTTGCTGTCCCATATTTATATGGATCAGCGGCTAGAGCGGAATGGGTAAAATGTACAAGATTGTTTGAAAATGTGTAATATGTTTAAGACATTGTAAAAGCCTCTCCAGCAGATATAGATGGGTCAGGACTTATGTCCAATATTTAGATATATTTATAAACTAAGTAAACGAAAAGGGGAAACAGCTACACAAATGCAGGTTATATAAAGAGGGAAAAGCCCTTAGTTAAAATGGCGATAATAGGAAGGAAGCCACAGATGGGAACATTACCTTAGTCAAAATGGCGGAACATACACTTCCGGCCATATGTGGTATAAATAGAGCGTGTACCAATCAAACGGCAGCTTCCTGATGACGCATTTGATGATGCGAAACGCGTAGAGGCTGCTGGGAGAGTTTTTTGCATCAGGTGACCAGACGTGAACGGGAACGAGGCTTGGAGCGCAAGCCGAGCGTGGAGGCCGCACACTACTACCAGGCGGACCATGCTAACAGCCACCTACCCGTCCGTAACTGCTGGATAAGCTTCGTGCCGGCTTGAGGGCACTTTTAAATGTGAGTGATTATTTTATACCTTGAATTTGTAAAATAAATGGTTCAAGCATATTGCGCTATGATCGCTTTTTGTCCCTATGCTTACCTATGAGGAGCATTAGAGTCCGAGTTTTAGCCGGTGAGAAGTGTTGCCTAAGTGGAGTGGTTATCCCTTGAATGAACCAAAGGCGCATCTCTAGTTAAGTATCTGGTGAGTGGCCAATCTGAATGGTGGAGGTGTCTCACTCAGTCACATATGAATACTGAAGGAACATAGGAGCACGCCAGTCACATTAATGGTTACAAGATTTTGCAGCACGTTTGAAGGACTTTTGTTTCATACATTGATTAGTATATGGTTATATGATTTAATGATCTAAAGTTTTAAGTATATGCACATGAAAAATTTATGAGTAATAGAAAATAAGTATTGCAGGTGGTGGTAAATTACGGGAGTAGCCCATTCACACACACCAATTAGCATTTCTTACCCATCTCAATGAAGGTTTTTTTTGAATGCAGCAACCCTGATACGTATGGTTGAAACATTTAATACTTTTTGAGCAATTAGGGGTTGTTTTGCGCCGGTGACACATACACAGTAAGTCTTTTAGAAATGTACCTATCAATCAAGGGGGGCCTCCAGTAAATATTATAAACTTCTTCTAATGGAGGGTGGTGTGATTTATGGGAGGATTTCATTTCTGTTTGTATTTTTTCTCATCATACATAATTATATACATTGCATGCCACCAACACACTTGAGAAATACTCATGGTTCTGTCTGGCGTGATACCTATTCAGTATTTTGAATTTCCGGTTTATGTTTTGTAATTGTTGTATTTTGTGTAACCAAACCTTGTCGTCTATTGTAGGAATCAGGGGTGGATCCGGGGGGGGGGGGGGGGGGGCAACGGGCAATTCCCCCCCCCCCCCAGCAAATAGTGAGCAGGCTGTGCTGAGGCCGACTCCCTCATCAGCCGTTGCTGACACAGGGCAGCGGCGCCGAAACTTACAGGCTCTGTGAAGGGAGTGACACAGGCAGAGTCGCAGCTGCGGGGGATTTCCACCCCTCTTTCTCCTCATTGAGCCAAGCATTTACCTGGCAATGCCCTCCTATTGGCTACATTCAATGGCTGGGAAACTAGAAGCTAGAGATTATGGGACATATAGTCCTGGATACCAGCAGGCCCCAGGATGATTCCCTGAGAGGACTGCAGCCCCCAGCATGCCGAGCGGGAGGGGGAGGAGGAAGAGAGGAGAAGAGGGACCATGAGGCTGTCGGGTGGAGGGAGCCAGTGATTCTATTATTATCCTCCAAGGTAAGAACTTACCTCCAGGTGGAGGGAGCGAGGGGGATCATGGGGGGGTCGATCATATAAGGCATCCAGGGTGGTCTCCGCTCACCGTATTGTTGGTTAAAGTATATTCATCGTAGCTCCCTCATAGAGAAAGGAATAGATCGTGGTGGAGAGGAGATCATGGTCGAGATATTCTATGCTGTTTGCCCCTTCTGGGGTTGCTGGATACTGGTTACTGGTTTTGACGAGGAAAAAAAAAATTTGAAAATTTTTTTTTGAACACTGGTTTTGAAGAGATTCATCACCCTATGGACTATGATCACTAATTACTAATTGATTTGTACATATTTGCACTAATTAGGCAGAGGTGCACTTTTATGGTTTATGGTATATGTTGTTTGCCTAATGCCAATGATTTAGCATCCTATGGACTATGATCACTATTTATATATTATTAATTAATTTGTATATTTTGCACTACTTAGGCAGAGGTGCACTTTTATGTTTTTGATTTAAGTTAAGTCATTATCATCTGTGGTGGTTTCTGGATGAAGATCTATCACAGATGTAGGTGTTCAGTCTACACCCCCTTATTTAGTGTGTTCACATGCATGATTTTTGATTTTACTATATCACTGAAGATCGCTCATTTTTGCACAATCATTTTTGGTGGTAACATGCACCACCAATAGGGGTTACGGTTGGGGGTATAAACTGCTTTTGGTATAGCTTACACTAGGATAGTAAGGGACCATAAACCCCCCCCCCCTCCCCATCATACCATCCCATGTAATCCTACAGGAAGCGCCATACCCCATTATAAATTTTAAGTACTGTGTATTTATATGTGTGTGTGTGTGTGTATATATATAATTGCATTTTATAGTTGGCCCCCCTACTTTTGTCCCTGTCCCCCCATGTGCCCCCCTAAATATGAAAGCTGGAAACGCCACTGTCTCTCGCTGCCCCCCTGCATCGCTGCATTTCTGCATCTAAAAGAAGACTGCCATTACTGTGCAGGCCTCACTCTGGGACAAAAGGGACACTGTCACTGACAATCTGCATCTGATAACAGGCGACGTAGAAAGTGACAAGCCCCATCTGAAGGCAGGTGACGGTGGCAAGTGACACGCTCGGGGCTCCCACTGATTCTGCATTATGGTGAGTTGAACTATTTCATTTTATATTACAATGCAATAAGAGAAATAATGTGCTTCAATCATCCTGACACCATATTAACCATGGTGCCGTGATGATTGAAGCACCAACACCAGCCATTTCCCCTACAAATTGCCCGCAAAAATTTTGGCAGTGCCCCTGTCGAGATTAGACTCTGGATCCGCCCCTGGTATGAATGCATGGGTCACACTATTACATTTGTACTGTTCTAATTGTTTTGTTCTTGTATGTTTTTTTTTTTTCTTTTTGTAAAGTGCAAATATCTATAAATAGATTGTTGTGAACTGAAACTATAGGAAATAAGGCTATTTTCCTTGTCCTCTTGGGCAATGCAGTCCAGTGCCGTTGGTGTGAAGGAGCCCTAAGTAAAAAACTGTCCACAGCCTTCAAGGGTTTTCCATTCTGCAGGAAAAGTGAATAGGCTTGGAAGGGGCAGATCTATGTTAAAAGAGAAGTATGGGAATGCAAAAAGAAATAGCTTAATTAGACTTACCGGTAACTCCTCCAGGCCCCATGTCAGTATTCTCAAAAACCATAGGAGGTCCCTGTAAAACATATGCATAATACACATAACTTCAAGACAAAACCGGATGGGAATCTGGCTATCCTGGAAGACTCTCAGAAAAGGAGTTACTGGTAAGTCTAACTCAGCTTTTCTCTAAGCGTTTTCCAGGACAGCCCATGAGACGATGAGCCAGAAATTACCAGTCTAGGGAGGGACAAGTGCCTGAAGGACCTTACGACCAAACGCCTGCTCCTGAGCAGATAGGAGATCCAGGCGATAATGTTTAATTAAGGTTGAAAAACTGGATCATGTGGCAGCCCTGCAAATTTGTTCCGGTGAGGCTTCAGCCCTCTCAGCCCAAGACAAAGACAAGGCTCTTGGTGAGTGCACAGTGACAAAAGGCAGTGGAACTTCCCTAATTTTGTAAGTTTCAAAAATAGCTTGCTTTATCCATCTAGCCAAGGTGGCTTTAGATGCACTCTTTCCCTTGTGTGCTCCTGAAAAGAGGACAAACAAGGCGTCTATTTTTGTAAAGGTCATGGTGACCTCAAGGTAGACGTGAAAAAACTAAAATTTTCTTTCTTGATCGCCCTTTGGCGAACTACACAAGGTTGGCAGTACAATGTCCTGGGAACTGTGGAATGTACTGGCCACTTTAGGCAGAAATCCTGGCTCAGTTTTCAAAACGACCCGATCCTCAAAAATTGCGAGGAAAGGCTCCCTTACTGTTAGGGCCTGTAACACACTTACCCTATGAGCTGAGGTAATTGCCACAAGAAAAATTATTTTTAAGGTAAGTAACTTAACTGAAATATCCTCTAGGGGCTCAAAATTGAATTGTACCATTGTTTGAAGCACCAGGGACAGGTCCCAGGTTGGACAACTTCTAACCACTACTGGCCTGGACCTAGAAATTGATTTGAAGAATCTAGCGGGATATAGTGGGATTTTCCAAGAGAGAAAATGGGAGAAAAACCCTGATAGCTGCCGCCTGTATCTTTAAGGTACTAACTGAAAGACCTTTGTCGACACCCTCTTGAAAAAATTCCAAAATCGAAGGTAACATCATGAGTTAATCTTTGATTTTCAGATAACCATGAGTTAAATTTCTTCCAAACCTTGGCTCTAGTGACTGGTTTTTTTACCAGGGTCCTGACTACTTTGTCAGAGAACCCCTGGTATCTTTTCTTCAGATACCAGGCAGTCAAGCTTAAGGAAACCACCTGTGGGTGCGAAACTGGACCCTGTGATAATAAGTCTTTGTTCTTCGGAAGACTCAGTGGAGGCTCTGAGACCAGAGTCAGTAACAGGGAAAACCATGGCCTCTTGGACCAAAAGGGGGCTATTAGGATAAGATCTGTTCCCGATCACCAATAGCATAATTTCTCTCTGCCTGAGAAAATTTTTTGGAGAAGAACGCACATGGTTGACGTCTCTTCTCAAAGAACTGAAGAAGCACAGCTCCCACCCCCATCGAAGAAGCGTCTACTTCAATAAAAAATGGATCCCCAGGATTTGGTCTCCTCAAGAGAGGTCCAGAAACAAAGGCCTGTTTCAGATCGTGAAACGCAGAGACAGCCTCGGGAGGCCAGTCTTTGGCATTCGCACCCTTCTTGGTTAAAGCGATAATAGGCGCGGCAATGGAAGAGTAATTCCTTATGAACTGCCTATAATAATTTGTGAAGCCAAGAAAGCGCTGTGTGGCCTTGAGGCTAGCAGGAAGGGGCCAGTTGGTAATGGCCGAGACCTTTCCGGGATCCATGCGAAGACCCAAACTAGAAACAAAACATCCCAGAAACAGGACCTCAGGACATTCAAAGGAACATTTCTCCAGTTTGGCATAGAGATTATTCTCTCTAAGGCGCTGAAGAACGGTGCGGACATAGTTTCTGTGAGCAAGCAGATTTTCGGAAAAGATGAGAATGTCATCCAGAAAGTTCTGGAACACAGCTGGAGCATTACACAAACCAAAAGGCATAACCAGGTATTCGTAATGCCCGTCCCTAGTGTTAAACGCAGTCTTCCATTCGTCACCTTCCCATATTCTAATGAGATTGTATGCACCTCTGAGATCCAACTTGGTGAAAATGGAAGCCCCCTTCAACCTGTCGATTAGCTCAGATATTAGAGGTAAGGGGTATCGGTTTTTGATGGTCACTGCGTTTAACCCTCGATAGTCGATGCAGGGTCTGAGGGTACCATCCTTTTTAGCAACAAAAAAGAACCCTGCTCCTGCAGGCGACGAGGATTTCCAGATGAAACCTCTCTCCAGATTCTTGGCGACATACTCAGACATGGCCTGGGTCTCTGGAATGGACAGAGGGTAGGTACAACCCCTGTGCAGAGTTGCTCCAGGGACAAGGTCAATGGCACAGTCGAAAGATCTGTGGGGAGGAAGCACCTCAGCAGACTTCTTACAGAACACATCCCGGTAATCGCTGTATACCGCGGGAAGATCAGAAGATACGGATGTGGTAGCAATGGAAAGTCTCTCCTTGGGGACCACCTTGGGAAGAAAGGACGAGAAACATGAAGGAACCCAAGCCAGGATCTGCCCAGAGACGCAGTCCACATGTTGAGAGTGGAGCTGTAGCCAAGGAAGGCCCAATACAATAGGGGTAGAGGCCTTGGGTAGAATGAGGAAGGAAATCCACACCTGGTGGAGTATCCCTACCGACATCCTAATAGGTAGCATCTGGAAACGTATAGGACCCCCTGGGAGCACAGTGCCATCAATTGCCGAAACTACCAGTCGTGTAGCGAGGGGAGAAAGGGTAAGCTTCATAGAAGAAGCAGTTCTCCTGTCCATAAAATTGACAGCAGCCCCGTAGTCCAGATATGCTAGGACCGATTGGGGAGAAGAGCCTACATGGAGGAACACCGGAAGAAGACGACGAGAAGGTGATGTTTCTGGGTCCAATACTCCACCTTCCAAACGTATTAGACCCTGAGCATTTCCCGGACGAAGCGAGCAGGAGTCACGAAAATGACCCTTGCCCCCACAATAAAGACACAAGCCTAGAGTTCTGCGTCTAGCACATTCTTCGGGGGTTAGTCTAGTCCGGCCCAGCTGCATAGGTTCCTCAGCAGGTAGAGGATGCTCCACAGAGCGACGGGGGAAGAGTTCTGGCTGACTAGGACCTAGAGGGTGCTGGCGTCTTTTTTCTAGGGACCTCTCCTGGAAACAAATGTCAATCTGATTGCACAAGGATATTACATCGTCCAGACCGGCGGGGATGGCTCTTCCTGCTAATTCGTCCTTCACTCGGTCAGAGAGGCTATGTAAAAAGGTTGCGACCAGGGCCTCATTGTTCCAGCTCAATCGAAGATATTACGGAACAGCTTCAAGAAGTCGGGCAGGCTGGAAACCACCAGGTCGTTCTTCTCCCACAGGGAGGCAGCCCAAGCTAAAGCTTCACCAGAGAGGAGGGAAATGATATAGGCTACCTTAGCCCGATCAGACAGAAAGTTTTGAGGCTGAAGCTCAAAATGAATGGTGCATTGGCTGAGGAAGCCCCTGCAGGCCTTGGAGTCCCCAGAAAAACGGGACGGAGCTGGCAGTGAATATGAATGTATGGCTGCGACTGGTGCGATAGGTGCAGCTGCTGATTGTACTTGAGGCTGCAGGTTCGGGTTTCCCAAGGAGGCCTGGAGCTGCTCGAAGCGGGAAGCCAGATCCTTAAGGAATCGCATCATCTGAGTCTGATTAGATTCCTGGGCCTCGAGTCTGCGAACTATGCCCTGCAATGGATCGGCTGCAGGAAGTGACACGTCAGCCAGGTCCATGGCTGATCAAACTGTCAGGTCACCTTGAGGCTAGATGACAGATGCACACCGTTGGGATCAGGAGTGCACCGCAAGGCAGTGGACCCTATGGCTGACTGCTGCGGATGGGATTCCGGGTATAAGGAAGGCAGGGTCGCTGAAACACCAACACGGATCCCACCGGGGTTAGAGCGTAGGATTCCCTGGGGCGTGGAGTCTAAGAGCCAGCAGGTTTTCACCAGAGCCTCTGATGGTGAGGATGGACTGAGCTGCAACTGGCTCCAGGTCGCGACTCCCAGGGTCCCCTAGCTCACACCCACAGTAGGCAACAGAAGGATAAGGATAGTAAGGAATAAGCCAAGGTCAGGGCCACAAGCAGACAAGGACAACAGAGTACACGCCAAGGTTCAGGGTCACAGGCAAACAGGGATAGCCGGGGACACGCCAAAAGGTCAGGGTCACGAGCAGACAGGAATAGTATAGAACACACCAAGGTCGGTAACAGAAATAAATGTAGAGCACACGGCAGGCAGGAACAGGAAGCCAAACACACAAAGGTTGATCAGCAGGGCTGACCTGCAGTGCAGAGGTTAATATAGAGTTCTCTGATAGGAGCTGGGGTGGAGAAATGCTAGAGGAGAGTTAATAAAAGCAGTCAGGTGAGAGACAGCTGGTCTTAGGAGATGAACACATGGAAACAGGTATGCTGACAAACAACCTCTATTGCATAACCATGACACTCTTGCTTCCCTTGAGGACCATTCTCCCTGTGCCATTGTGTTGCTGAGATGGGCTAACCATCCCGAGGAACTGGCATCCGTTGTGATCCTCTGGGTTAAAGGAATGGACCATGGTAGACCTCTTATTAGGTGCAGGTGCGTCCTCCACCACCACAAGCTTCTTTTTACCCTAGAGGGTAACAAGACCCTTGATTCCAGGGAACTTGCGTCTCCGTCCCAGTTCCTTAGTAGAAACAGCTGTAATGGGCGTTAATGAAATCTTGCCCATGGCACTGCGGGAAAGCAAGAGGTCATCAGACCCACTGCTCTTGAAACCTCTCTCAGTGAGACCGACTGATTGGTCTGTAAGGCTGAAATTGTCTGCATGATTCTTGAAACCTTCTCCTGCGGGGGAAAAATTTTTTGGTCTACTGAGCAAAATTTGTATCCCAGATACATCACTTTCTAGGCTGGAATTAAGGAAGACTTATCTTTGTTTATTAACCAGCCTAGAGTATGAAGGAAATCCTGTACAGTCTGGAGATCCACTAATAACTTTTAGTATGACTCCGCCACCACTAGGAGGTTGTTCAGGTAAGGGATAATAGTTATCGCTTTTAACCGTGAAGCCAGCCCCTCCCCTAACATCTTCGTAAAAATGCGTGTGGCTGAGGATAGACTGAAGGGAAGGGCTTGAAATTGATAGTGCCGAATCTCTGTTCCCATCTTGGCTGCTAGTCTCAAGAATCTTTAGAAGGCTGGATGAATAGGGATATGCAGATAGGCATTCCTCAAATCCAAAGTGGCCACGAAGCAGTTTGGGTAAAGAAGGTTTTTGCTTGAGAACACCGTCTCCATACGAAAGTGCTTGTACCTGATCAAACGTTTTAGAGACCGGAGGTTCAGGATAAGCCGATATTTTCCTGACAGCTTTCTGACAAATATATGGGTATAAAATCCCGTGCCCTGATCTGACCCGGGAACCAGGATCAGGACCTTTTGATCTATCAAATCTCCAATTTGGAAACCCAGGGCCCTCGCTTTTACCCGATGTTGGGGAGGGAAGGTGACCAATAATCGTTCTGGGGGCTGGCGAAAAAATTCCAACCTGTACCCATTGGTCACTAGGTCCAGGATGAATGGACTTGAGGGGACTGCTGTCCACTGAGGGAGAAAGGCCCTCAATCTTCCTCCCACTGGGAGACACGAATCACTGTGGCTTGGCGGTTTTTGAGGAGGCTTAAACAAGACGTCCCCTCTACCTCTGCCCCTGTGCCCTGACCAATGTTTTTTGGGCCTATTGTCCCTTGCTCTAGGACCTCAATGCCTACTTTGGCCAAAATTCTGGCTGTCGGCTTTTTCATATTCTCTGGAAAGGCCTTTTTTCTATCGGCCATGCGTTCCAGCGCCTCTTGCAGACCTGGGCCAAAAAGATGATCGCCTGTTAAGGGAAGACCACATAGGCGCAACTTTGAGGCAGCGTCACCTGACCAGGTTTTAAGCCATAGGCTTCTTCTGGCCGAATTCACTAATGCCGAGGTCCTAGCTGTCATTCTTACTGACTCTGCGGAAGAATCAGCCAAAAACCCCACTGCACAAATGAGGAGAGGGAAAGATTTCAGAATCTGCTCTCTAGAGGTACCTGCCAACAAAGGTGTTTGTATTTGTGTCAACCATACTTCTAAATGTCTGGCTACACAAGTGGAGGCCAGAGCTGGTTTAAGATTCCCAATAGCTGAGTCCCAGGCTCTGTGAGGAAGGATATCTCGTCTTTTATCCATCGGATCCCTAAGCATGCCCATATCGTCAAACACTAGGTCCGAGTTTTTTTAACCTTTTGAAAGAGGTGCGTCTATCTTAGGATTTATGTTCCATGGCTGCGCTGTGTCCTCTTCAAATGGAAACCTTCTTTTTAGGTTACCGGAAAAGAAAGGTTTTCTCCCTGGATTTTCACTCCAGCTTGACAGTATGAAGAAGGGAACTATGCACGGGAAAAAAATATAGCCTTTTTCTTATGCAAACCTTTGTACATAAGGTCATGTTTAGACAATTGTACCTCCTCCTCTTCTATATCAAGTGTCATATAGATAGCCTTTAATAAGTCATGTACATCTTCCAATGATAACTTATACCTCAAGTCCCTTGCGGATTCTCTATCCCTGGGCCCTGTATCTGACCCTGATTCTTACAGGGAAGAATGGGCAGATCCGACTTCAGCCTTAGAGTCTTCACTCTCCGCACTCTGCTGTGGAGCGTTAGGACCAGCTAAAGTCCTAACTGGAGATGACCCCTCTGAGGGGACTTGAATCTTGACAATTAGAGTTTTAAATGAGTCAGCATTTTCTGGCAGGAGACTACTGGGTCATCCTTAACTAGGCTTTCCATATAAGTGTGGCAAACTGCTTTGCTCCACGAGGAGTTCAATTTGCTTCCACAAACTGCACATTTCCTTTTTAGTGGCTGTGCTTGGGCCTTGTCCTGAGTCTTGGCCTGCAAGAGAACAAATGACCCCAATAAATTTTATGCCAAATACACTCCATAACACCCTGTGCAGGAGGAAAGGGAAAATGTGCCCCCTTCACCTAGTCCCTACTGGTTACAAGGGGAAGAACACTCACGGGATGTGCAAGTAAGTAAAATACACTTCAGGCGTACCTGTGAGGTGCTGGTGTTAGGGCCTGCTTCTGCTGCCTGTGCAGGTGTCGCAGAAGAGTCTGTCCGGCCCCTGTATGGGCTAAAGCCTCTGCCGGGTTTCACTTTTTTAAACACCAGCATCCCTGTTCGCACCGTTTTAGAAACAGGAACTAGCGTCTCCGGCGCCCTCTGATGGGATCACACGCCCCGGAGCTCCGACGTACACCGTGGTGCTGGTATTCCCCAGGGACAGCAGCCACAAGCCTACTCTCCTGGTGGATGTGCCACTCTGGAACTAAGAAGAAGGTAGGAATACCACCCCAAAATGCCACACGAGCCATGCTCATGAGACCTAGGGGAACTAGTTCCAGGAAACATGTTACCCCCCCCTCCCCTGTCTGGAGGAAACACTAATACTGACATGGGGCCTGGAGGACCACCCTTTTATCTGGTGGGGGTTAACGTGTTTCCTGTCCTGGTAGGAGGAGCCCTAGGTCTCATGGGCTGTCCTGGAAAACGCTTAGAGAAAAGACTTATACTCTCCCAAGTTGGATGCAGCATCAGTCCCCCCGTGTCTCTAAGACTGAGAAGTGAGCGATCAAAGACTGCTGATCACTCAGCAGAGAGCTGTGTTCCACTGCTTCTAAAAGAAATACAGCATTGGATGACACCTCTATATGAATAGGCTGGAAATCATCAAGCCTGGCTGCCTCTACCCTACCATTCACCGTGTTAAAGAAATCCAACCAACAACCAGTCTGTGCACCTTCCAGTCCCAGACTTTTATATCTGATCAGGTGTTTGTTTTTGCCTTTTTTGACCTGTTGAATTTGCACTGTGTTCGATACTTGTTTTTATTACTTATAATGTAAAGGTGTAATGTCTTATTTGTAATTTCGGTTGTTCGCAGCCGTGACTGCTTGCAATAGAGGAGGTGGATGTGTAGGCAGGTTGCTCACTGTGTTTAGTTAGCTCTGCTGCCCAGACCAGGGGAAGGGGTTAATGGTTTTGTCGCCTTCCCTGGTTATGTTTACGGGCATTCTGGGGTCTGGCTTATCTTCCCATGTTAAATAAAATGAAAGAGATTCCAGGCCCAGTAGGATGGGAGCGAGAAAGCGGGCATAAGAATGGGAACGATAGCAGAAGCTTGCTGGGACCTGTGGTCGACCTCTACAGAGGTACTCTGGGGCAGCCGCCAGTAGAGTTAGATAGGGAAAAGACATTTTACCTTGCTGCACATGTTTTTCTGAGTCTTCAGTAAAGTTATTTTAAGTTATATTAAGTGCTTGAGCCTGGTCTGAAGTTATTCGAGGGGTGCATGTTGGGTCTTGGCGTATTCCTACAGAACCTGGGTCTGTAAAAGCACTATGGGATATGTGCAACACCATTACAGGAGGTTAACTCGCATGGCAAAGGAAGAGGAGGTAGTTGCCATGGGTAATTGAAAGGAAGAACAGCTACAGAAACCAGTCGTTTGGCATGGTACCTGGTTGGGCGACAGGTCCCCAGGTAGCGAGAGGGTCAGTGCTCTGACTCTACCTCTAGCTGTCCGTCTCCTCCGATCACCAGGAGCAGACTAGCATTATGGAGATTCAAAGCCTGTTTACTAGGTACAGGAAGGAAAGAGGTAAACAGCATGCATGGGGCTCGCTATGTGCTTGGTGGGACTCCATGCGTGCAGTGCGACGATTGGTGGTGTGGTGTGTCAGTCTGACACATTGCATCTCAGATCCCGGTAAAGAACCTCTGACGTAGGCTCTTTACCACATGATCAGCTGTGTCCAATCACAGTTGATCACAATGTAAACAGGAAGAGCCGTATATCGGATTTTCCTCCACTCGCACTGACAGGCACAAGTAGAGGAGAGTCAATCGGCTTCTCTCCTGACAGGTGGGTCTGCACTGATTGATTATCTGTGCAGCCCCCCCAGGATGCCCACCCAGGACTACCACAGATGCCACCCAGGATCACCAGGGATGCCCACCCAGGGCCACCAGGTATGCCAATCAACGCCCAATAGGGGTAGCACTGTGCCCATCAGTGATGCCTGCCTGTGACCCCTGATCAGTGCTGCTTAACAGTGAGATCTATCAGTGTCACCCATCGGTGCCGATCAGTGCCACCTCTAAGTGCCCACCAGTGCCACCTATCAGTGTCCATCAATGCCACCTATCAGTGCCCAGTGCCACCTATCAGTGCCCATCAGTGCCGCCTATAAGTGCCTATCAGTGCTGCATATCAGTGTCACCTATCAGTGCCCATCAGTGCTGCATATAAGTGCCTCATTATCAGTGCCAATCAGTACTGCCTCATCAGTGACCGCCAGTGTAGGGGAAGATTTACTTATTTACAAAGTTTTTTTAAAAGCAAAAAACATTTTTTTTTTATGTCAACATTTTCAGTCTTTTTTTTATTTGTAGCGCAAAAAAAGAAAACCCCAGTGGTGATCCAATACCACCAAAAGAAAGCTTTATTTGTGGGGAAAAAAACAATAAAAATTTTGTTTGGGTACAGCGTCGCATGACCGCGCAATTGTCATTCAAAATGTGATAGCGCTGAAAGCTGAAAATTGGTCTGGGCAGGAAGGTGTATAAATGCCCAGTATTGAAGTGATTAAAGAAACTGATACTCACATTGTTCATGCTGGCCTGGTTTGGTTGAAAACTCAATTACTATGAGATCCTTCCCTTCAAAGCTGCGTCCAATGTTGTACGTCTTAGCAATATGGGAGCATTTGCCTGCAGTTTTCTTAAGAACGCTGACCATTTGTGCATAGCTGTGGTGACTGAAATCAATGAAGGTATCTGGCATTTGAGGAAGTGAGTCGTCAGGTGTTTCTTCAATGTTAACTGTAAAAAAAAAAGAAAAAGAAAAAAGTAAATATCCATGTATAATACATGCACCTCAAAAAAAAATAATGATTGGGCACTTGAAAACTACTGCTGCAAGCATGAATTAAATAATGTACCGTGTCCACACACATGGGTTGGACTTGATGGACTTGTGTCTTTTTTCGACCTCACCTACTATGTAACTATGTAACTATATTGTTATCAGTAATAATAATAGTAATAAAGTAAATAGCAATAAAGTAATTAGCAATAATAAAGTAAGCATCCTACAATCCCATAAGAGCATTGGTTATTCCTTATTGTAAAAATAATTGTCCCAACAAATTATGCATTCAGCAGGCAAACGTGTTAAAAAAAATATCATGCAGTCAAAAGAATCCAGTAAAGTGAAGTTATATATCCCTAACAGGCCAAAAAATAAATATACTGTTAAAGTAGTAAGGTCCAACATTTGTGAAATATCCAAAATCCCAAAGTTCTCAAGTAATGATGAAGGTATCCAAATCCTGATCACCTCGTGCAGCTCTACCAAATTACAAATGCAGTCACCAACAGTTGTGACCTCCAAATTACAGGTGGGTTGAGAAGTGCATTGTTCCCGATCCAACTAATAACGGCTGCAAAACAAACAGTGGCCAAGGCATGGAAATCTCCTACATTGGTACTAGCAGAAACAATTCACAGAATGAATAATACAATGTCCCATGCTAAGATGGTAGCCATCGATCAAAATCAAATTCCAAAATTTGAAAAACTTTGGCATCCTTGGATAAAACAACAGTTACTGTCAAATTTCAATGACTCTGTCCTGTTGCCATGGTAACAGATTAAATGACTTACAGAGACACACATTCTAAGGCTTCAAAGAGAACTAAAAAAGAATAATAAACTGACGAGCGGGACAACCTTGTGGACCATACCTCTGCCTTTCTACCCTTTTTCTTCTTTCTCTTTCCTTTTCTCCACCTTACGATTAAAGCTCATTATCAGAATTTATTTGACCTATATACACTCTACCTGTAAACAATATGTATAGTAGGTATAAATCATTTAAATACCTACAAAAGTAACTAAGGAAATGATATATATCTTTAATTTAGGTTTACGTGAACCCAATGTTTATTTACCTATATAAACCCTACTGTAAAACAATGAGCTTACTTTATAGATCCTTGTAAAATTACTTTATGTATCGTTAAAATATTGTATACTCAATAAACGTCTTTTGACAAGGAGAAGTGCATTGTTCCCAAGCAGATAAGATAGCAATTATACTGCCTCCTCCAATGTGATAACAAATTCCACAAAATAGATTCCACAAAACATAAGTAAACTAAAACAACTGAAACCTTACATAGCATAATACAATTTATTATTAAAAAATGAGTAAAACCGTTTACTGTGATTTATTTATCTCACATGTATCAAGTGCACTAAACAATCATAGGCATCATGATATGACCAATAGAGAACCGCTTCTATCATGGAAATTATCAGAAAGATCACATTGGTTTTTATCCCTCCACTGGTAAGCAGAGTACAAGAAGCCTTGTGTAGCGTGTGTGATGACATCACTGTCCCGCTCTACATGTTTCGATGTTACGTCTCGTCAATAATAAAGTAATCATGGATGGGTTTTGGGATTATTAAAGCTTACATCCAGGATGAACTCTTTTGCACAAAAGTACTCCTCCTGCCAAGAGCAGCCCCCTCCCTTAGAAATGTATCAAATTGATTGTTTCAGTGACCAAAAAATATGGGTTACTGATGTCTCTGCCAAAAAGGCTATTTAATTTCAACGTGTGGGCAGCAGGAGATATGAGGTCCAAATCCCACAGATGCATGAGCGCCTTACAGAACTGCACGGGCGCCAATCAATAACTGAGGCCAGTGCAAGACTGGGCTGATCTAAAGATCGGATCCACAAATTACGGGTAGCAAAAAAATTAAGGACACTAGCACTGTCTTCCCTGGACTATATGAGGGTGGTAACAAGACGGGGCACCCTCCACCTTATTAAGAAAGCAGGGATAACTGATCATCAGCTCCCCTGAGGTTGGGAGACAAATTTCAAGATAAAAATTCAGCATACCATAACCAGTGTAGCGCAACCAATACAATCAATAATATATTAAATTTAAAGTCCCAATATTTTGTAAAATTTCCACCTTGGTGTGACTCAGAGTAATAATTCAAAATAAGAGTTTGTGTAATCCAGTGACTTCAGTGACCACCACCTCTAGCAGGAATGCCTGCTCACCTACAAACTATGAGCCCATTACAAACTCCCAGTCGCCTGTAAGTATGTCTCTCAGGATGCCACGGTGTTGCTCCTCCAAAGGACGTCCCTGGACAATGATGACCTCCTCTTGGGATCTCAATCTGTTGTACAGATATGTGTAAAACATGCACATCATCATCAGCTCTCTACACTGACATACAAGGAAAAAACTTCCTGAAATACGGCTCCTCTCACCTGTACGCGTTACGATCTTCGTTGAGCTTCTTCGGCAAGTCTTGCTGTCAAAGTCAGTATGCCAATTAGAGGGGTGGGGCCAGGCCGCGGCTCTGTGTCTGAATGGACACACAGAGTAGCGGCTTGGCTAAGGTGCCCCCATAGCAAGATGCTTGCTGTGGGGGCACTCGGCAGGGTGGGGCCAGGAGCACAGAAGAGGCACCCGAGAAGAGGAGGATCTGGGCTGCTCAGTGCAAAACCACTACAAAGAGCAGGTAAATATGACATGTTTGTTATTTTTAAATAAAAAAAAGACTTTAATATCACTTTAAGTTTAATGTTAAGGAAAACTTCACACAGCCAAAAAGGCACCTGTAAATGTGTATAGAGTCATATCACAAGCATTTGGAAATGCAGTAAATCTGTTTTTGCCTTCTGAAAAGTCCCATGGCTGTTCTACTTGTGGGAGTGGGCGCCACACATTTTAACAGATTTATTTTTAACACCAATAATTTTTGACATATGATTTATTATGACACACAGGTATCATGACCAACTATAACCTTGAACTTCTGAAAAAAAATATTTATATAATGTATTATATTTATATACTGTACTATAAAAAAAATATTTTCACAGTACTAAATGTTATATTATATTATCAGCTGTATTATAAACATAATATAAGGGGAATTATTATTATACAGGATTTATATAATACCAACAGTTTGTTTAGCACTTTACAACATGAGGGCAGACAGTACATTTACAATACAATTCAATACAGGAGGAATCAGAGGGCCCTGTTAGAGCATACAATCTGTTTATTGGTCTTTATACATTAAAGCGGTAATAGACCCAAAAGCAAACATTTATTATATTGCAGCTTACCAATTCTGAGATGTGATGGTGGCATTCGTTTTTTGAGGCTTTCTTTCTTCAATATTCATCTGGTGATCCAGCCAGTAAGTCAGTTGTTTTTCATAAAAACAAGCTCTCTTCCAGCTGTAACGGTTTAAGTTAAGGCGAGTCCAGCTGTAAGACTCGCCTACCCCCAGATTGACAATGCTGCTGTCCTGGGTGCCCACTGTGCTCCTTCATTCAGTACAAAATAAAGGCAGACATTACAGGTACAAAACAATTTGGTACAAGAGGAATCAGAGGGCCTGCATGTATCAAAACTGGAACAGCCAGAATATGGAGTAGCTGTGCATGGCCACCAATTCTACATTTTCAAAGCCTAAATCGGAGCTCCACCCAAAAAGGGAAGCTCCACCTGTCTGCCTCCTTCCCCCCTCAGCTGCCACATTTGGCACCTTTTGGGGGAGGGGTACCTTGTTTTGTCGCCCCCCCCCCCTCCTTCCTCCAGCAGCCAGCCCATTCACAAAGTGCAGCGTGATTCGTGCATGTGCAGTAGGAAACCAGCTGAGAAGCCGCAAGGCTTCAGTGTCGGTTTCCCTTAGCCAACACCTGAGAGCCCATTTATGAATTGGCTTGGATGAGGACACCACTGGATGCCTAGACAGGTAAGTGCCCTAATAGTAAAAGTCAGTAGCTACAGTATAAAGGCTGAAGGTTTTTTTACGTTCGTGCATTCTATGCATAAAGGTAAACAATTCTTCAGTGTGCAGCTCCCCCTCAGCCCCCCCCCCCCCATACCTACCTAAGCCCCATCTCGATTCAGCAATGTGCACGAGACCCAGGGGTCTCCCAGGTCTCTTCTTCCTGAGTGGCTGAGATGCAGCAGCAGGAGCCATTGGCTCCCACTGCTATCAATCACAGCCAGCCAGGCGAGAGGGGAGGGTGGGGCTGAGCCATGCTTTCTGTGTGTTATGGACGTAGAGAGCAAGCTCCGAAGTGAGCATACACGAGTGCCCCCACTGCAAGAGGCTTGCTATTGGGGCACTTGGCAAGGGGGAGGGGCCCAGAGTGCCCCGAGAAGAGGAGGATCGGGGGTGCTCTGCACAGAGCAGGTAAGTATGACATGTTTGTTATTTTTTTCAAATAAAAATGTTTCCTTTACAATCTCTTTAACTGTACGAGCTGAAGACAGAAACCAACTGGTGGCCACAGCTGCTTCAAATTCTGGTTACTGCATTTTCCATAAAATCCCCCCATTACTGTATATGTTCTTTGAATCTGGGCAAAGCCAAAAGGCAGACATAGTTGTAGTGGGGGGGTGGGTTGGTATGGTGTTCATCCACCTGAGCCACCCAGAGATGGTGTGCTAACGGGGGGGGGGGGGGAACACAGCTATATTATTATATACATATACACACACACATATATATTTATATATACATATACACACACATATACATAGTAGCTGAGCTGCCCACCCTGAGCTGGTCTGCTAAGGTGGGGTGGAGGGTGGGGGGTGCTTCTGGACACAGCTCTCTCTCTCTCTCTCTCTCTCTCTCTCTCTCTCTCTCTCTCTCTCTCTCTCATATCTATATATCTATCTCTCTCTCTCTCTCTCTCTCTCTCTCTCTCTCTCTCTCTCTCTCTCTCTATATATATATATATATATATATATATATATATACAGTAGCTGAGCTGCCCTGATAACGGTGGTGCTGATGGACACATATATATATTTATATGGTTATATATGTATTATATACATATATACGCATATACACACACACACACACACACATATTATATATATATATACAGGGCTTTTTTCCAGCGGGAAAGTGGGGGAACGCAGTTCCGGCACCTCCTGTACTGAATGTATGTAATGGCATAGGGTGCTGGGGTGTGCTGGCGGCTGGGAGATCTATTGTTGATGGGAAGGGTCTATGTTGTTGGCTACTGGAGGGTTCATTGATGTTGGCTGATGGGGGATCTATCATTGCTGGGGGCCATTTGTTGCTGGGAGGGATCTACTGATGAGAGAGGGGTTTATTGTTGCTGGCTGCTGGAGGGTCTATTGATGCTGGCTTCTGGGAGATCTGTTGTTGCTGACGGGTCTATTGTTGCTGGGGTGGATCTTTTGTTACTGGAGGGTCATTTTGTTGCGGGGGGTCTATTGTTGAAAGAAGGGTGTATATCTTAATGCTTATTATTTAAAATCTATACAAATTACTTAGCACCACAAAATGATACTTGGTTCTATATTCTTTAAAAAGGTCCGTACTGGAAGGTGGGTAAAGGATGGAACCAAGGGGCAGTGCTCAGAGGAGGATAGGGGGCGAAGACAAGGGGTGACTTGAAAAGGAGAGTAGCTGAGCCGCCAGCCCTGAGCTTGTCTGATGGGGGGGGCACCATGTTTTTCTGCACTAGGTGACACCAAACCAAGTGGACGCCACTGCCTAGTCTCCACTCTTGACACATGAATATGACTGATCCTTCGGCTTGTATTAACCCCCACAGCACTGGAGGAATATTGCTGTGGAGCTAGCAGGGATCAGAGCACAGAAGATTTCAACTGAAGCCACAGTTAGCAGCACAAGGGACACGTCACATTGATTGTGAGTGCAATCCCTTGTGCTGATTTTTAAAATGTTTTGTCTAAACATAGGCATTAATTATTCTACAAGTGCAGGCTTACTTTTGAAAGATTTACATTTTCTGCTTTATTAAGATTTGCTTACTCTTTCTGGACCAGACACTTCAGCTTGATAAAAAATCAGAAGGTGAGATTGTATAAGATCACATGGTGGACTTAAACTGCCAGAGTTCAAGTGAAAATGCAGTATCAGACTCACACAAAGCAAGTAAAACTAGAAATAATTGTATAATTAGCAAGATTACCCAATTATATCTTAAGACTGGATATTCAATTTCTTGCATAAGTCCCATCAGGGAGGCTCACCGGCACAACTGGAACACCTCCACCCCCCGACGCTATATAGGTATGAAGATTCAGCAGTTTAACTCACTGTCTACTGGTGGAAATACTTTCTACTACTTTATATGCTTAATATTAAGAAAACTAATTGTAATATGCAAAGCACAGCAACTGATAGTAACCAGATTTGGCATTAGTGTTACCAGAAGATGACTTCTGATTATCTGTTATTAGGAACAATAATCTGCACTTATTTTTTATGCTTTGTACTGCTTTACTGAAATAACTAGATCATTTCAGATTCTCAGATTTAAAAAAAAAATCATAATAAAGATCTATATAATATGTCTTCATGTATGTAGAAAATAATATTTTTAAAATATTAAACTATATTTTCTGAAAGCTACAGTTAGATGTATAGCATACTGGTTAGCTTGTTTCCGGTTAGTGGTTTTGTTTTTATCTACTTTCCTTTTAGAAGTATAGGACAGGATAGAACTTTGTCTTCTCTGTAGATAGTCCTGGCATTTATTACCAAGGCTGAGATGAAAAAAAAAATATTTGGCTGCCTTCAGGTTCCCTCTAGTGTCCTAAATCAGCACTACAGACAGTGGATGTGTTCTCAAATCGTTTCAGTATAGCACCTTCTCCCACAGGACAAAACGCTCCATTATGTTATTTTATATACAGTTCCTTGAAAAGGTATTCATGCCCCTTGAAATGTTCTATATTTTGTCATATTACAAGCAAAAACGTGAATGTATTTTATTGGGATTTTATGTGATAGACCAACACAAAGTGGTACATAATTGTGAAAAGGAAGGAAAATGATCATTTATTTTTTTTTACAAACAAATATCTGAAAAGTGTGGCGTGCATTTGTATTTGGCCCCCTTTACTCTGATACCCCTAACTAAAATCTAGTGGAGCCAATTGCCTTCAGAAGTCACCTAATTAGTAAATAGAGTCCACCTGTGTGTAATTTAATCCCAGTATAAATACAGCTGTCCTGTGAAGCCCTCAGAGGTTTTTTAGAGAACCTTAGTGAACAAACAGCATTATGAAGGCCAAGGAAATCACCAGACAGGTCAGGGATAAAAGTTGTGGAGAAGTTTAAAGCAGGGTTAGGTTATAAAAAATATCCTAAGCTTTGAACACCTCATGGAGTACTGGTTAATCCATCATCCCAAAATGGAAAGAGTATGGCACAACTTAAACCTACAAAGACATGGCCGTCCACCTAAACTGACAGGCAGGGGAATGAGACCATTAATCAGAGAAGCAGCCAAGAGGCCCATGGTAACCCTGGAGGAGCTGCAGAGATCCACAGCTCAGGTGGGAGAATCTGTCCACATGACAACTATTAGTTGTGCACTACACAAATCTGGCCTTTATGGAAGAGTGGAAAGAAGAAAGTCATTGTTGAAAGAAAGCCATAAGAAGTCCGTTTGCAGTTTGCGAGAAGCCATGTGGGGGACTCCGCAAACATGTGGAAAAAAGTGCTCTGGTCAGATGATACCAAAATTGAACTTTTTGGCCTAAAAGCAAAATACTATGTGTGGCAGAAAAACTAACACTGCACATCACCCTTAAATTCGCCACCCCCACCGTGAAATATGGTGGTGGCAGCATCATGTTGTGGGGATGCTTTTCTTCAGCAGGGACAGGGAAGCTGGTCAGAGTTGATGGGAAGATGGATGAAGCCAAATACAGGGCAATCTTAGAACAAAACCTGTTATGCCGCGTACACACGAGCAGAATGTCCAACAGAAGAAGTCCAACGGAAGCTTTTCATCATATATTCCGACCGTGTGTATGCCTCATTGGACTTTTTTTTTTTAGAAAATTCTGACGGACCTAGAAATAGAACATGTTCTAAATATTTCCGACGGAACCAATTCCTATTGGGAAAACCGCTCATCTGTATGCTGTTCCGACGGACCAAAAACAACGCATGCTCTGAAGCAAGTACGAGACGTAAGCTATTGGCTACTGGCTATTGAACTTCCTTTTTCTAGTCTAGTCTTGACGGTCGGACTTTGGTTTGACCGTGTGTAGGCAAGACCGCTTGAATGGAATTCCATCTGAGTTCCATCAGAGAAACCTTCGCAGTTTATTTCGATGGCAAAACCGGTCGTGTATACAGGGCATTAGAGTCTGCAAAAGACTCGAGACTGGGGCGGAGATTTACCTTCCAGCAGGACAACTACCCTAAACATACAGCCAGAGCTACAGTGGAATGATTTAGATCCAAGCATATTCATGTGTTAGAATGGCCCAGTCAAAGTCCAGATCTAAATCCCAGGGCCAGATTAAGAGCATCATGGGCCTGGTGCTGAGGATTTTGGTGGGCCTTTTTATGGAAACAAAATGAAAATGCAAACAATTTTTCGCTAAAACGAATTAAATATACTCTCACCAGTAATACCAGCTGTGCAGCCTCTGAACAGCAGCAACACCACCAATACCACCTGCTATGCAGTCTCTCACCAGCAGCAACATAGGGAGACCACATTTCCAAACTGTCATTCAGAGACAACCCCCTCTTCCCAAAAAAAGATGAGGGTGGAGGATGTAGTCTCGGGGTTGGCAGGGAAATCGGTGGTGGAGGTGATTTGTCAGGCAAATGGCTGGTGTTAGTACTTAACCACTTGAGCCCCGGACCATTATGCTGCCTAAGGACCAGAGGTCTTTTTCCAATTTGGCACTGCGTCGCTTTAACTGCTAATGGCGCGGTCATGCAATGCTGTACCCAAACGAAATTTGCGTCCTTTTCTTCCCACAAATAGAGCTTTCTTTTGATGGTATTTGATCACCTCTGCGGTTTTTATTTTTTGCGCTATAAACGGAAAAAGACCGAAAATTTTGAAAAAAAATGATATTTTCTACTTTTTGTTATAAAAAAAATCCAATAAACTAAATTTTAGTCATACATTTAGGCCAAAATGTATTCGGCCACATGTCTTTGGTAAAAAAAATGTCAATAAGCGTATATTTATTGGTTTGCGCAAAAGTTATAGCGTCTACAAACTAGGGTACATTTTCTGGAATTTACACAGCTTTTAGTTTATGACTGCCTATGTCATTTCTTGAGGTGCTAAAATGGCAGGGCAGTACAAAACCCCCCCAAATGACCCCATTTTGGAAAGTAGACACCCCAAGGAAATTGCTGAGAGGCATGTTGAACCCATTGAATATTTATTTTTTTTTGTCCCAAGTGATTGAAAAATGACAAAAAAAAAAAAAAAAAAAAATATTTACAAAAAGTCGTCACTAAATGATATATTGCTCACACAGGCCATGGGCCTATGTGGAATTGCACCCCAAAATACATTTAGCTGCTTCTCCTGAGTATGGGGATACCACATGTGTGGGACTTTTTGGGAGCCTAGCCGCGTACGGGGCCCCGAAAACCAATCACCGCCTTCAGGATTTCTAAGGGTGTAAATTTTTGCTTTCACTCTTCACTGCCTATCACAGTTTCGGAGGCCATGGAATGCCCAGGTGGCACAAAACCCCCCAAAATGACCCCATTTTGGAAAGTAGACACCCCAAGCTATTTGCTGAGAGGCATATTGAGTCCATGGAATATTTTATATTTTGACACAAGTTGCGGGAAAGTGACACTTTTTTTTTTTTTTTTTCATAAAGTTGTCACTAAATGATATATTGCTCACACAGGCCATGGGCATATGTGGAATTGCACCCCAAAATACATTTAGCTGCTTCTCCTGAGTATGGGGATACCACATGTGTGGGACTTTTTGGGAGCCTAGCCGCGTACTGGACCCCGAAAACCAATCACTGCCTTCAGGATTTCTAAGGGTGAAAATTTTTGATTTCACTCTTTACTGCCTATCACAGTTTCGGAGGCCATGGAATGCCCAGGTGGCACAAAACCCCCCCAAATGACCCCATTTTGGAAAGTAGACACCCCAAGCTATTTGCTGAAAGGCATGGTGAGTATTTTGCAGCTCTCATTTGTTTTTGAAAATGAAGAAAGACAAGAAAAAACATTTTTTTTTTTCTTTTTTCAATTTTCAAAACTTTGTGACAAAAAGTGAGGTCTGCAAAATACTCACTATACCTCTCAGCAAATAGCTTGGGGTGTCTACTTTCCAAAATGGGGTCATTTGGGGGGGTTTTGTGCCACCTGGGCATTCCATGGCCTCCGAAACTGTGATAGGCAGTGAAGAGTGAAATCAAAAATTCACGCCCTTAGAAAGCCTGAAGGCGGTGCTTGGTTTTCGGGGTCCCGTACGCGGCTAGGCTCCCAAAAAGTCTCACACATGTGGTATCCCCGTACTCAGGAGAAGCAGCAGAATGTATTTTGGGGTGTAATTTCACATATTTCCATGGCATGTTTGAGCAATATATCATTTAGTGACAACTTTGTGCAAAAAAAAAAAAAAAAAAATTTGTCTCTTTCCCGCAACTTGTGTCGCAATATAAAATATTCCATGGACTCGACATGCCTCTCAGCAAATAGCTTGGGGTGTCTACTTTCCAAAATGGGGTCATTTGGGGGGGTTTTGAACTGTCCTGGCATTTTATGCACAACATTTAGAAGCTTATGTCACACATCACCCACTCTTCTAACCACTTGAAGACAAAGCCCTTTCTGACACTTATTGTTTACATGAAAAAGTTTTTTTTTTTGCAAAAAAATTACTTTGAACCCCCAAACATTATATATTTTTTTAAAGCAAATGCCCTACAGATTAAAATGGTGGGTGTTTCATTTTTTTTTTCACACAGTAATTGCGCAGCGATTTTTCAAACGCATTTTTTGGGGAAAAAACACACTTTTTTTAATTTTAATGCACTAAAACACGCTATATTGCCCAAATGTTTGATGAAATAAAAAAGATGATCTTAGGCCGAGTACATGGATACCAAACATGACATGCTTTAAAATTGCGCACAAACGTGCAGTGGCAACAAAATAAATACATGTTTAAAAGCCTTCAAAAGCCTTTACAGGTTACCACTTTAGATTTACAGAGGAGGTCTACTGGAAAAATTACTGCACTCGATCTGGCCTTCGCGGTGATACCTCACATGCATGGTGCAATTGCTGTTTACGTTTGACGACAGACCGCCGCTTGCGTTCGCCTTAGCGCGAGAGCAGGGGGCGACAGGGGTGTTTTTTTTTTTTTTTTTTTTTCTTTATTATTTTTTTGCTTTTTTAATCTTACTTTTAAACTGTTCCTTTCATATTTTTTTTTTTAATCATTTTTATTGTTATCTCGGGGAATGTAAATATCCCCTATGATAGCAATAGGTAGTGACAGGTACTCTTTTTTGAAAAAATTGTGGTCTATTAGACCCTAGATCTCTCCTCTGCCCTCAAAGCATCTGACCACACCAAGATCGGTGTGATAAAATGCTTCCCCAATTTCCCAATGGCGCTATTTACATCCGGCGAAATCTAAGTCATGAAATACTCGTAGCTTCCGGTTTCTTAGGCCATAGAGATGTTTGGAGCCACTCTGGTCTCTGATCAGCTCTATGGTCAGCTGGCTGAATCACCGGCTGCATTCTCAGGTTCCCTGTTGAGACAGGAGAGCCAGAGAAAAACACGGAAGACGTGGGGGGGGGGCATTCCCTCCCACGGCTTGTAAAAGCAGTCTAGAGGCTAATTAGCCGCTAGGATTGCTTTTACATGAAAGCCGACCGCTGGCTGAAAAGAATGATACCAAGATGATACCTAAACCTGCAGGCATCATTCTGGTATAACCACTCAAAGTCGTGAATGGCGTACCTGAAGACAAAAAAATGGTTAACAATGGTTAACAATAAAGCACAGTAAAGTGTAAATAATTACACACCTGAAAAACAAACATGATAAAACATAATAACAATAACAATAACAATAAAACATTGCAGAATAGAATACAGTAAAAAAGAGCAGAACAATAGAGAGAGAGAATAGAGAGAGAGAGAACAATAAAACAACAACTATTTTTTTTTATTTCATATTTTTTTTTTTTTTTACACTTTTTTTGTAACTAACTTTTATAACGGTAACCGGTTCCAGGTTCGGGTCTCTCAAAATGCGATGGCATCTTGGGAGACCCTGTGAAAGTGTGCCTAGTCTGTGCAATGCTGTACCCTACACTAATACTCAACTAGTGAATGGTAGCGTTCAAAACATTCACCAATGCAAAGACCAGGATTGTCAGGACAGGAGGGACAATAATAGCGGGTTTCACGCCTATATCCGCGCTTGCTGCAGACACGACATCTTTTTTGGGGGGTTCGTTGGGTAGGGGTACTCGGGAGGACATAAAAATGCCTCTCATGCAGCCGACTGCATTTGGTTGGGGATGTGAATGGGGGAAGTACGGGCGCTGCAGAAGCGGTGGGTTCCCAATTAGGATTGGCGAATGCAGCAGGAAGGGCACTATGGGCACGACGGGCCTGTGTTTGTCTTTTTGGTGGCAGCGGGACACTACTTGTGCTTGCCACCTCACCAGCTTCAACTGCACTTATGGGACTCGCCACGTCACCAAGTGTTACTGCAGTGCTGGTTTGACTACGACCGGGGTGTACTAGGCCGCTGGCGCTTGCCAGTTCACCAAAACGCTACCAAAAAACTGTTAGCGATCGCAGGGATCAGGCCTGACTCTGCGAACGCTGCAGTTATGCATTTAGTGTTTTGTAAGTGACAGTGATCGATCGATACTGCACTTGGGTGGGCTGGGCCGGGCCGGGCGGAGGGGCAAAAGGCAGGTGCTAGCAGGTATCTGGGCTGATCCCGCTAACACTGCGTTTTTGGGAACCCTAAACTGCTGGTGACGCTAGTATAGATCTGATCGGATCAGATATTGATGCGATCAGATACTATACCACTAAGGGAGGTGTACGGTGCGTGCGTGGGTGTTAGCGGTACTGGTGCTAATCTGACGCTGCCTGGGGCTGGTGCTTGCCAGTTCACCAAAATGCTACCAAAAAAACTGTTAGCGATCGCAGGGATCAGGCCTGACTCTGCGAACGCTGCAGTTATGCGTTTAGTGTTTTGTAAGTGACAGTGATCGATCGATACTGCACTTGGGTGGGCTGGGCGGAGGCACAAAACGCAGGTGCTAGCAGGTATCTGGGCTGATCCCGCTAACACTGCGTTTTTGGGAACCCTAAACTGCTGGGGACGCTAGTATAGATCTGATCGGATGAGATATTGATCCGATCAGATACTATACCACTAAGGGAGGCGCATGCTGCGTGCGTGGGTGTTAGCGGTACTGGCGCTAACCTGACCCTGCCTGGGGCGACGCATATCACCGCCGGGCGATCGGGGGGCTAAACCTTTATTCGGTAATAAACGGCGGGTGCCCTGACACTATAAAAAATAAACGAACTAACCAGCGTCAACCGTAACGGTTATACGGTGATCAGTGGTGAAAGGGTTAACTAGGGGGCAATCAAGGGGTTAAAACATTTATTAGGTAGTATATGGGGGTCCCTGACGCTATAAAACGCTGACGGCGAACCTAAATATTTACCTCACTAACTAGCGTCACCAGTGACACTAATACAGCGATCAGAAAAATGATCGCTTAGTGACACTGGTGACGGGGGGTGATCAAGGGGTTAAAACTTTATTAGGGGGGGTTAGGGGGGTACCCTAGACCTAAAGGGGGGTAATACTCACTGCCCTAACACAGTAACTGTCACAAACTGACACTATGCAGTAATCAGAAAAAAAAAAAAAAAAAACTGCTGGTGTCAGTTTGTGACAGGGGGGGGGGGGGGATCGGGGGGCGATCGGGGGGGGGGGGGGTCGGGGTGTTTTGTGTGCCTGGCATGTTCTACTGTGTGTGTAGTGTTGGTGCACTCACATTGATGTCTTCTCTCCTCGGGCCGGAACGGAAATTACCGAGCCGAGGAGAGATGACATCATTTCCTTTGCTGCTGTTTAGCATACAGCAGCAAAGGAATGATTCGATTGGCCGGCGGCGATCGCGAGGGGGGGGCCACGAACGGATGGTCTCCCCCTCATCACCGATCGCCGCTGGACAAAAGACGACCGCCTCGGGCACCGGGGGGGGGTCCGATCGGACCCCCCACCCGCGGAAGGCAAATCACGTACCCTGTACGTGATTTTGCCTGTCCGTGCCACTTTGCCGACGTACATCGGCGTGAGGCGGTCGTCAAGTGGTTAAAATCAATCATCCTGACACCATGCTTGATATGGTGTCAGGATGATCAAATTCCATTATTTCAGTTACTACATTGTAATATATAGTGAAATAGTTCAACTCACCATCGTGCAGAATCAGTGGGACCTGAGCTTGTCACTTGCCACCAGATGCAGCTTGTCACTTGCCACCCATAGCCTGCCACCAGATGTAGCGTATCACTTTCCACAGTTGCCTGCCGCTAGATGCAGCATGTCACTTGCCACCAGCAGCCTGCCACCAGATACAGTGTGCCACTTGCAACCAGATACAGTGTGCCACTTGCTACCCACAGCCTGCCACCAGATACAATGTGCCAATTGCCACCAGATACAGTGTGCCACTTGCCATCAGCAGCCTTTCACCAGATACAGTGTGCCACTTGCTACCGACAGCCTGTCACCAGATACAGTGTGCCACTTGCCACCAGCAGCCTGCCACTAGATACAGTGTGCCACTTGCCACCAGATACATTGTGCCACTTGCCACCAGATACAGTGTGCCACTTGCCACCAGCAGCCTGCCACCAGATACAGTGTGTCACTTGCCACCAGCAGCCTGTCACCAGATACATTGTGCCACTTGCCACCAGATACAGTGTGCCACTTTCCACCAGCAGCCTGCCACCAGATACATTGTGCCACTTGCCACCAGATACAGTGTGCCACTTGCCACCAGCTCCCTGCCACCAGATACAGTGTGCCACTTGCCACCAGCAGCCTTCCATCAGATACAGTGTGCCACTTGCCAACCACAGCCTACCACCAGATACAGTGTGTCACTTACCACCAGCAACCTTCCACCAGATAGTGTGCCACTTGCCACTAGCAACCTGCCATCAGATACAGTGTGCCACTTGCCACCAGCAGCCTACCACCAGATACATTGTGCCACTTGCCAACCACAGCTTACCACCAGATACAGTGTGTCACTTACCACCAGCAGCCTTTCACCAGATAGTGTGCCACTTGCCACCAGATACAGTGTGCCACTTGCCACCAGCAGCCTGCCACCAGATACAGTGTGCCACTTGCCAACCACAGCCTACCACCAGATACAGTGTGCCACTTGCCACCGGCAGCCTGCCACCAGATACAGTGTGCCACTTGCCACCAGCAGCCTGCCACCAGATACAGTGTGCCACTTGCCAACCACAGCCTACCACCAGATACAGTGTGCCACTTGCCACTAGCAGCCTGCCACCAGATACAGTGTGCCACTTGTCACCTGCAGCCTGTCACCAGATACAGTGTGCCACTTGTCACCTGCAGCCTGTCACCAGATACAGTGTGCCACTTGCCACTGACAGCCTGTCACCAGATACAGTGTGCCACTTGCCACTGACAGCCTGTCACCAGATACAGCGTGTCACTTGCCACCAGCAGCCTGCCACCAGATACATTGTGTCACTTGCCAACCACAGCCTACCACCAGATACAGTGTGTCACTTACCACCAGCAGCCTTCCACCAGATAGTGTGCCACTTGCCACTAGCAGCCTGCCATCAGATACAGTGTGCCACTTGCCACCAGCAGCCTACCACCAGATACATTGTGCCACTTGCCAACCACAGCCTACCACCAGATACAGTGTGTCACTTACCACCAGCAGCCTTTCACCAGATAGTGTGCCACTTGCCACCAGCAGCTTGCCACCAGATACAGTGTGCCACTTGCCACCAGCAGCCTGCCACCAGATACAGTGTGCCACTTGCCAACCACAGCCTACCACCAGATACAGTGTGCCACTTGCCACCGGCAGCCTGCCACCAGATACAGTGTGCCACTTGCCACCAGCAGCCTGCCACCAGATACAGTGTGCCACTTGCCAACCACAGCCTACCACCAGATACAGTGTGCCACTTGCCACTAGCAGCCTGCCACCAGATACAGTGTGCCACTTGTCACCTGCAGCCTGTCACCAGATACAGTGTGCCACTTGTCACCTGCAGCCTGTCACCAGATACAGTGTGCCACTTGCCACTAGCAGCCTGTCACCAGATACAGTGTGCCACTTGCGACTAGCAGCCTGCCACCAGATACAGTGTGCCACTTGCCACTGACAGCCTGTCACCAGATACAGTGTGTCACTTGCCACCAGCAGCCTGCCACCAGATACAGTGTGCCACTTGCCACCAGCAGCCTGCCACCAGATACAGTGTGCCACTTGCCACCAGCAGCCTGCCACCAGATACAGTGTTCCACTTGCCAACCACAGCCTACCACCAGATACAGTGTGCCACTTGCCACTAGCAGCCTGCCACCAGATACAGTGTGCCACTTGCCACTAGCAGCCTGTCACCAGATACAGTGTGCCACTTGCCACTAGCAGCCTGTCACCAGATACAGTGTGCCACTTGCCACTGGCAGCCTGTCACCAGATACAGTGTGCCACTTGCCACTGACAGCCTGTCACCAGATACAGCGTGTCACTTGCCACCAGCAGCCTGCCACCAGATACAGCGTGTCACTTGCCACCAGCAGCCTGCCACCAGATACAGCGTGTCACTTGCCACCAGCAGCCTGCCACCAGATACAGTGTGCTACTTGCCACCAGCAGCCTGCCACCAGATACAGTGTGCCACTTGCCACTGACAGCCTGTCACCAGATACAGCGTGTCACTTGCCACCAGCAGCCTGCCACTCCCTCCAGGACTCTTCCAGGATGGGTAGAAGGGACAGGGCCTGCATAGTCAAACAAATCCCTGAAGCCCCCACCCCTCCTGATCTGGGATGGTATGGCTGTGTGTAAAATGAATGCCAGGAGTATTGATCAGACCAAGTTCTATAGAGGGGGGTGTGTACAGCCTTTGGGCTCACACTGGTTTGCTGCAGTTTGGGCGCACTGCTTGTGTATCTGCAGTTTTAGCTTGCAGTCCTATTGATTTTGGTGCGCTTTCAGAACAAACATGCAACCTAATAGAAATCAATAGGACTGTGGGTAAAACGCAGGAAAACTGCGGATACACCAGCAATGGGCCAAAACACAGCAAAGCAGTGTGAACATAACTAAAAGCACAAGGAGCCAAGTCTACATATTGACTGCAATTATAAGAGCCATTGCTGAAGATAAAGGTAAAAGAGGGGGAGAGAAGGGAGATAAGAGTCCAGTCACTGAGCTCACACTTGGATGGTTGGAAGCTCATCACTCACATATGTGTTCACCTTCGGCTGCAGTTGCTCTGTTCATAATTTCCCAGCCCACACGGCTCCTTCACTGCACACAGAGAGAGGAGAGAGGGGAGGGGGAAGGCAGAGCCATTTGTGTAGGGGGGGAACTGTGCACTGTGACACTGTACTAAACACAGTGAGCCAACACAGATGCAGCCAGACACCCCTACATTTACACACAGCTTCTCCTGTCCCATAGAAGTTTATGGGCAGGAGAAAATCGGGCTTATATTGTTGGCTGTGAGGGCCGATTTTAAGGCAGGGGCCTGGAGCTGCAGCTCCATCAGCCCCTATGTTAATCCGGCCCTGCTAAATCCAATTGAGAATCTGTGGCAAGACACTCTTGCTGTTCACAGACGCTCTCCATCCAATCTGACAGAGCTTGAGCTATTTTGCAAAGAAGAATGGGCAAAAGTCTCACTAGATGTGCAAAGCTGGTAGAGACATCCCCAAAAAGACTTGCAGCTGTAATTGCAGCGAAAGGTGGTTCTACAAAGTATTGACTCAGGGGGGCTGTATACAAATGTACACCACACTTTTCAGATAATTATTTGTAAAAAATGTTGAAAACCATTTATCATTTTCCTTCCACTTCACAATTATGTGCCATTTTGTGTTGGTCTATCACATAAAATCCCAATAAAATACATTTGTATTAAAACTTTCTCCAACAGGGGCACCATGCACAACACAATCTGATTTTTTAGTGGAAAAAGTTTTGATTGTTTTCTGCTTTTATTGCTCAATATTGACACAAATTTCTCTCACTTCTTTTCCTCAACACAAGCACAAGGAAACTGCAATGCAACCACAAGTCACAAGTCACCAAAATAGATTATTGTGCGTTAAGGTCACATGAATTGTGGAGTGAGATTCAGTGATGTCATTACTATGACCCAATAATGACCAACTGAGAGAAGCATGCCTGCATAGTCTCCCTATAAATTTAAAACAGCCTATGGGGTGGCGCAGACAGGGGCAAGGTGCAGACATCATGGCTCTGTCCTGAGTGGCTCTGTCATGAGTGATGAGCAGTTTCAATGACACAGTTATCAATTCTGATCATGTCTTCTCTGCTCTTTTACAGGTAAACATCTCTACTGAACTGACATTGCTTTAACATTTTTGGTAAACATCTATCCATCTGTACATCTCTACTGAACTGACATTGCTTTAACATTTTTGGTAAATGTCTTCTGCTGCCATATCTTTAAACTTCTATATTTAATGCTAGCTCTAAACCAACCCCACTGCAATAGCAATATTACTGGTGATTGATTCTCAACCCCATTTGGCTTGAGTGATCAAGAGAGGTAATTAGCTTTACGACCCTAGCCTGTGTCTGTAGCTGGTCTGGTATTGGCCATCTCCTCTCTCATATTCAGGTGTCTCAAATCAGACCCAATAATGACCAACTGAGAAAAGCATGCCTGCTTAGTCTCCCTATAAATTTAAAACAGCCTTTGGGGTGGCGCAGACAGGGGCAAGGCGCAGACATCATGGCTCTTTCCCGAGTGGCTCTGACACAAGTGATGCGCAGTTTCACCGACACAGTTTAACGAAAGCAGGATAACTAAAGCTGGATGAAGATACAACAAGAACTCTGCTCCACTCTGCAAGACGACACGCAAACCAACTTTTGACATTTATTTCATATTTTATTTAAAGTCAGATTCCCACTCTCTATCCACTAACATGCTCCTTATTCTCTTCCTTCTCACATTGGTGTCTTCTAGCCTCAAATTATCTTTACTCTACCCCTCCTCTCTTCCCTGCAGCATGCACATATCACCCTCACTCCTCCCCTCTTCCTACTATGGCACCCATCATCTCCTGCATTTGCTGCATCCACATGCTGACATAAACACCAGGGCCACTAGACACATGCGCTCATGCACATCCCACTCCCATCTTGCCTTTCTTGCCCTCCTCCTTCTCCTAGTCGCAGGTGACATTTCTCCTAATCCTGGTCCGCCATTTTCCAACTGCAAGCCACATATCCAATACCCCTCGACTTAACCTCATCTTTTGACCTAACCCAATGGACACATACTTCCACTCACTCTAATGGTAATACCCTTGACCTTGTATTCTCCCATCTCTGCAACCCTGGCAACCTCACCAACACCCCCTTTCCTCTCTCTGATCACAACCTCATTACTTTCACTGTATCCTTGCCTCCAACCACCCATCACTCCAAGCAGCAAACAATTACTTGTAGAAACCTTTGCCACTTTAACCCTTCTCTTCCCTATTCTGCTACTGACCACCTATATGACATAATCTCTCCCCTGTCCTGTCCTGACCTGGCCACCTCTGTCTACAACAGTTCACTCTCATCATCACTAGATGCACTTGCTCCTCTAACCACACGCAGAATCAGGCCCCGACCGTTACAACCCTGGCAAACTGACAACACTAGAAATCTCAAGAGACATTGCCATGCTCTTGAACGACTGTGGCGTAAAACCACCCTATATAAATCTACCCTTCTAAAATACAATTCATGTCTCCATGCTGCCAAACAAGCCTACTTCTTTGTCTCTCTTTTTAATTCCTTGTCATCCAGTCCCTGTCGGCTCTTCTCAACCTTTAACTCTCTGCTTCATCCCCCACCCCCTCTACCCACTAACTCACTCACTGCCCAAGAGATTGCCAATCACTTCAAAGACAAGATTGATGCAATTCGTGAGGATAACTCCACTGTGCGTACATCTTCCACACCCAACATACCTTGCCTAACAGCACATTCAACACTCTCCTCTTTTGAATTGGTTACTACTGAAGAGGTTTCAAAACATTTCTCAGATGCCCACTTAACCAATTGTCCCCTGGATCCTGTTCCCTCACAACTACTATGGTCACCCTCTTCTTCTATCCTATGCTCCCTCACTTACATCTTCAGTCTCTCCCTCTCTTGTGGCACCTTCCTCTCCCCTCTAAAACATGCACAGATCACTCCCATACTTAAAAAGCCCTCACTGGACCCTACCAACCTGAACAACTTAAGACCCATCTCATTGCTCCCATTCACCTTTAAACTTCTAGAACGCTTAGTCTACAACCGTCTTAGCTCCTACCTCAGTGAAAATAACCTTCTTGACGCTTTACAGTCTGGCTTTTGCTCGCAGCACTCCACAGAAACTGCCTTACTAAAACTCACTAACGATTTACTAACTGCTAAAACCAACAGCCAGTACTCCATACTCCTACTACTTGACCTCTCTGCGGCCTTTGATACTGTTGACCACCCGCTCCTTCTCAATAAACTACCTTCCCTTGGCCTCCGAGAATCTGCTCTATCCTGGTTCTCTGCCTTGCTATCACAGCGCTCCTTCAGTGTCACCTACAACTCTGTCTCCTCCTCTCCATTGCCCCTTTCTGTGGGGGTCCCCCAAGGCTCTGTTCTTGGACCCCTTCTCTTCTCTATCTATACCTCCTCCTTTGGTTACTTGATAACCGCCCACGGCTTCCAATACCACTTATACGCTGATGACACCCAAATCTATCTGTCTACTCCTCACCTAACTCCTTCAGTCTCCTCCCACATTACTAACTTATTAAACTGACATATCAGCATGGATGTCACACCACTTCCTTAAACTAAACCTCTCTAAAACTGAGCTATTAATATTCCCCCCCACCCGTGCCCCCCTCCATGACTTTTCCATCAAAATCAACAATGCAACCATCAGTCTCTCCCCTCACGCCAGGGTACTAGGTGTAATCCTAGTCTCTGACTTGTCATTTCAGCCTCAAATCCAATCGTTGTCAAAAGTTTGCAGAATTCACCTCCGTAACATCTCTAAAATTCGCCCCTTTTTAACAAATGAAACCTCATTCACTCCCTCGTTATCTCTCGCCTTGACTATTCCAACTCCCTTCTCATTGGCCTGCCTCTCCATAGGCTATACCCTCTTCATTCTATCATGAATGCTGCTGCCAGACTTATCCACCTTACCAACCGCTCAGTGTCTACCAACCCTCTCCTCCAATCCCTACACTGGCTCCCAATCACCCAGTGAATTAAATTCAAAATACTAACCACAACATACAAAGCCATTCACAACTCTGCCCCAAGCTACATCGCCAATCTTGTCTCCAAATATCACCCAAATCGTCCTCTCCGCTCTTCTCAAGACCTCCTCCTCTCAAGCTCTCTCGTCTCCTCCTCTCATGCTCATCTCCAGGATTTCTCCAGAGCCTCTCCCATACTCTGGAACTCGCTACCTCCACCTGGCCGGCTATCCCCTACTCTTGCTACCTTCAGGCGATCCCTGAAAACTCATCTCTTCAGGAAAGCATATAACGTCTCTAACTAATCTTTTACCACTTCCATCAGCTCATTCCCCACAGTTACAACCTTTTGTACCACCTGCCCCACCCTATTAGATTGTAAGCTCTTCTGAGCAGGGCCCTCTTAATCCTCCTGTATCCTATTGTATTATAACTGTATTGTCTCCCTTTTATATTGTAAAGCGCTGCGTAAACTGTTGGCGCTATATAAATCCTGTATAATAATAATAATAATATGCTGCTCACTGTTCTGAAGTGGTATCGGAGGTACCATAGTACTGATCTGCTTGCCCCTAATCAGTCAGCCAGTTCTAGAGTGCACTGTGTCAACTCCAAGTTTACCAGACCAGTGCCAGAGACAGTCCAACTCCAGCAGGACACATGGAGGGATTAACATTTTTGTGTAAAAATCGGCACATTTTCTGTGTGCCAGACGGGGCAACTAATAACACAGTACAACCGGTGCTGTTGTACTGGGCCCAGGCCCCATTAGCTAAAAAGGGGGGCCTGGGGCAACTTTATTGGTCATTTCTGCCTAAATGAATAAATGGATTTTACTAGACCAAACCCCCTTGTCCTACATGCTTACCAGGGCTTAAAATACATTTCCCTTGGCCCCATCAGGTCAACAGAGGAGCCCAAGAGGTGGGAGAAGAAGAGGGACTTTTTTCATTTTCGGGGTGTAGGCAGATAAAGTCAAAGGCACTGTTTCACTGCACCCTAGGGGGGTCGGGGGGCCATTAGGAAGGCTGTACGTGGCCCCATGATTTCTAACAGCAGCCCTGGCACCAGATCAACAATGCCAATACACAAGTCCTATGTGTTGTTGCGTCAGCATTCTAAAAATGAATTGCGACACTTACTATTATTGTCTGATAGCATGCACCAAAATAAGCACTGGAACTTGTGCAAATGTTCCAAGTTTAAAATTGTTCTAAAATGTACACCAACACAACAGTGGTGTAAATATTGTAGTAAGAAGTTGCAGACAGCCAGGAGCAGCACTGCAGGAGGGAGAGGAAGGACAGCGCACCACTATCCTGTACAAATTAATGAACTGTCGTGCAACACTTTTACTTTTTTGGCACATTTGGAAACATGAGGTTCTATATGTGCATATAGTAATTCCCACATTTTTCTCTGTGTGTCAGTCTATAGTAACCCCCCCCCCCCCCCTGTTAGACTATAGCCTTTATAAATAATGATGGAGTATCTGACTGCAGATGAGTGCAAGATGGTTGTAGTGTGTGGTAGGTGGAACCAAAGGCACACTAATATGGGGTTTTACAAAAAAGGCACGTGTGGCCTGTGAAAACTAGACACTTGATTGTAAAATTAAAGAACTGGATAGTGACTTTAAATCTGGACAGGTACTTTTATTTCCTTGGTTATCATTATACCAATCGTACATAGTTCTAATATGTAGTATAAGATTTTAGATTCTATAAATTATTATTATTATTATTATTTTTTTTTTAAAACTATACTCTTGCTAATAATTAAGACCTTTTTTTTATCTGAGGTCATCTTATATTAACCTGGTCTAAGTTGGTTTTATCCTTTCTTATTCAATGTATGACGCAATCTTTTGAGTAGTTAGATCCATGCTAAAATTGTTTTAGTTAAACTATTTTTAGTTTATGTTGGAACTACAACTCAATATTATTACCATATATGTGGTCTTTTCTTTTGCTGCCACCATATGTACCTATGTATACTAATTGTTAAAACTCAATAAACAAATTTGACAAGAAAAAAAAATCTGGACAGGTGGCAACTCTGGTGCCAACTAAAGCCACATGAATTATAAGGTCTTTATCAACTTCCTTTTTTACCAGATTACACCTATTTCTTAACATACACCTTTCTCTGCTATAAATCCATTCACCACCTCCATATTCAACAACCATTACTAAAGATCCCTTCCATGCCCAACAGCCATTTTCTCAAAAGTCCAATATCCAACTTATTGTTTATTTCTTTTACATTTATGGTAAATGTTTTACTTGAAATTCAACATCACTATTTATCTGTACCTCCCTAAACTACTGAAGAATGTATATTATTATTCCCACCAATGTAATCTATATCAGGCTGAGATTAAAGGAAAGGTACAACTCCACATCACTTTCTGAATTCTTCTTTTACAATAAGCATAGGATAAAATGTACAATTTGCTATGACATTTCATTCGGCACAGGTTCACAATGTTTTAATTTGTTCTTAATCCTCAGAACCCACAGATTTCCCTAAACGTTCTTAGTTGAAGCATTTTCTCATCCGCCTGTGTTTAACACATTTCAGATCCATATGTTGCAGCTGCTTTAATTATAGCTTTATACAAATATAACTTTAAAGTTTTCAGCACCACATTTGATTTTAATATTGAGTGATATACAAAGCAACGTCTATTTCCTGCATTTTTCTTTTTAGCTTTCTTTTAACTACTTTACTTTTTTTTTTACTTTTTACTTTTTTACTTTATAATTCATGATACATACTTAAATATGTTTAACATTTCTAATCTAACATTTATTATTTAAAGTTTTTCATAATCTTTAGTTTTATTATATTTTATTCTATAGTCATGTATCAAACCCAATCTATATGACCCCTCTTCTAATTCAACAAAACATTCTCTTAAAGTGTTACTAAACCCACAACAGTAAAATCAGTCTGTATACGTAGTAAAGCATGCTTGTTATACTCACTGTGGAACCTAAGGGGTTAATCCTCTGCATTGTTAAAAAAGGCTGTTTGATTCTGACTTCTCTGATCCTCCCCTCCTTCCACTGACTCCTAATAATTTCCTGATAACACAGAGTCTATGGAGTCAGGCTGCACATGCTCAGTTTGGTGTGTATTGCTAGAGAGTTTTTTTTTTCTTGGGAGGATGCATGTGATCATCACAGGGCCAATCAGCACTGTCCAGACAGAGGGTCTGGGGTCTTGCAGTCTCATAGGTCAGTCAGAAAACTCCTCCTACATGCTTTAACCAGTACTTGGCTGGACACTGATAGAAGTCACAAGACTGCCATATACTGCTAATCAGAAAAGGTATTTAGCGGTTTATATTTAAAATCTAAAATAATTGCAATTCCATGTTCTGTGTACTGTGGGAGACCCGATATAGTGAATGCAGGGTCCTGGGTGTAGTAACATTTTAAGCCCTATGTTCATTGATCATGATCTACAGTATATGTTACCATAAGTTTCTCTTAAAGATCTTGCCATCTTCTTTAAAGTTTTTGTATTACTTTTCACTAGCTCGTACTGTATTACTTTTTGCTGGCTATAATAAATCAGCATGCATTGCAGGATATCTTCCTGCCTCGGTCCACTATTCACTGAAATTTTTCTTCCTAATTTTTGTCCTTTTAGTTTTATTTTTGAGTCTGTAAGTGTGATCTTTACCAGCCTTACCAGCTTGTTAGGTATTATGAACTTCTGTAGTGGTTTATATAATGTTTTCCTTACGTATTCACAGGCCTGCTTGTAATCAATAAACATATGGTGTAAGTTGATATTATATTCACCACATTTTCCCACACCAAGCGTAACTAGTAAATCGTTTTTTCCGAATACCACGTTGATAGTCTCCCAGGATCTTTACAACATAAGGTTCCAATCTCATTGCCAAAATTCTTATTATTACTTTATATGTGACATTTTGCAGGGAAATACCATGATCACTGTTGCATACTGGTTTGTCTCTTTTCCTCAGGATAGCTTAAATTATTTCTAATTTCCATTCTTCTGGCATTTGTGATTTCTTCCATACCTACAGTCTATGTACAAAAATGACCCTATAACTACAGGGGCACTTATAAAAATGGGCAGCCTTGTAAGGAAGATTATCTATACAGGTGTATCTCATAAAATTGGAATGTCATCAAAAAGTTAATTTATTTCAGTAAATTAATTCATAAAGTGAAACTCATTTATTTTATATAGATGCGTTACACACAGAGTGATATATATCAGGCATTTCTTTTTTTTAATTATGATGATTTATAGATTACAGCTAGTGAAAACCCAAAATTAAGTATCTCAGAAAATTTGAATATTACATAAGACCAATAAAAAAAGGATTTTTAATACACAAATGTTGGCTTAATGAAAAGTAAGTCTATGTACGGTAGAGTATGCACTATACCGATATTTGGCTGGGGCTCCTTTTGCATGATTTACTGCATCAATGTGGCGTGGCATGAAGGAGATCAGCCTGTGGCACTGCTGAGGTGTTATGGAAGCCCAGGTTTATTTGATAGCACATCTGCATTGTTGGGTCTGGTGTCTCATCTTCCTCTTGACAATACCCCACAGATTTTTAATGGGGTTTAGGTCAGGCGAGCTTGCTGGCCAATCAAGCACAGTGATTCCATGATCATCACTGACTGTGGAAAATTTTGCATTTTTTTTTGCATTTCATTTGGAAATCAAGGTCCCAGAGTCTGAAGGAAAAGTGGAGAGGCACAGAATCCAAGTTGCATGAGGTCCAGTGTGAAGTTTCCACAGTCAGTGATGATTTGGGGAGTCATGTTATCTGCTGGTGTTAGTCCTCTGTATTTTGTCAAGTCCAAAGTCTGCGCAGCCCTCTACCAGGAAATTCGAGAGCACTTCATGCATCCCTCTGCTGACCAGCTTTATGGAGATGCTGATTTCATTTTCCAGTAGGATTTGGCACCTGCCCACACTGCCAAAAGTACCAATTCTAGGTTTAACCACTTCAATACAGTTAGTCACTGACACACAGCACCACCGATCGCCGCGGGCAGGCGATTGTGGCTTATCCTGCTAGACGTTATATGACGCCCAATCAGCATAACAGAGCCACATTACGGACATCAATCCGCAGTGGGGCGGGCGAGAAATGGTTAATGATCATGGTATCACTGTGCTTGATTGACCAGCAAACTCACCTGACCTGACAGTTTTTGTGACAGATAGGTTTCCTTTGTATGTTTTAGAATCCTACATCATTGTGGGTCCATGCATAGGTTAGTTTTCCCATCTATGTCTTATAATATTATAATACTTTATTTGTCATTTTGTACATTCCTGAATTATGGTTTTATTCACAAAATCGTGCTAGGTGCAATTTTTCTTGGGAGGTTGGCCGTCATTACCTTGGTGGGGCTGTGTCCTTCTGACAGTTTGGGAGCTGCGATGTGTACCTAGGGTCCGCCCCCTCCCTTCTCCGGTTTTGGCCGAGGGCTCGGGCTGACACCCTGCTGCACATCGGCGTCACGCACCAGGCACCTTACGCATGGCGTCCACGAGTTGGACGTCATGACACAGGCGCTTTGCGTACATCCATCTGCGGCTGTGTGGCGGAAGGTTTTTGGCGCCAAGCGTCAGGCGAACCTTGCCCGGCTATTGGTGTCCTCTCCTCCCCTCCCACCAGCCCGCGTGACGTTGGTGGCATACTATTGGCTGGAGTGGAGTATTAGAGTCCTCATCACGGGAACAGAATTTGCTTTTGTTTGACACGGCCACATATGCATGTCAGTTTCTCACACATCCGGACCTCACGTAACCTCCTTGGCAGGTGGCAATGCCTTTTGCCCCTTCCATTTTTTTCATTTTTTATTTTTTCCTTACTCATCTCATCCTCCATTTTTTATTCATTGTTTTTAGATGTTTGGGACCATCTATCCCATATCACCTTGGATGGATTGGTAATGTTCCAACCTCATTGTATCAGCCCAACATCTTTTCTGCTCCCTGATGCCATGCCTCTATATGCTGCCTCAGCTCCCGTGCTGTTTGTTTCACCCTGGCCCACCATTGGTGATCCTGCCACACCCGAGTCCCTTGGGTGGTTCTGTAAGTATGGGTGAATGTTTCACCACTTCCCCTAAACTTAACCCATATGCTTATTTGTGCAATCAGTCTGACCCATTACTCATTATTTTTATAGGCTTTGGCCACAATTTCTCCTGATGAGTGATTATTAACCACGAAACGCGTTGAGCTACTGATGCTATACCCATGCATCTTTCATTCACAGCAACATCTAGATATGTGCAACATTGTGCCTATCTATGGCCAGACTAGAAAGTTACTTTTTATCTTGTTATTATTCGTTTTATAAGTTACTTATATTGAACTATCATGTGTTATTGTGCCTTTGCATGTATGTGTGTGTACATATATGTATTGATTCTATATGTATATATATGAAATGCATTATAAGACTTATAGTTCTGTGTGTCTTGTTTATATATTTTTTATATGGAATAAATTTGATACAAATAATTATTTATTGTATTGTACATGCTTCATTCAAAGTCCCAATCCTTTATTCAGTTTTTGAATAAAACCAGGGATGGAGATACCTTGACCCTTTGGTCATGGACCTCATTCAAAGTCCCACAGTCTCTCTTGTTTCATAAACTCACCTGACCTAAATTGTATTGTCAAAAGGAAGATTAGAGACAACAGACCAAACAATGCAAACGAGCTGAAGGCCGCTCTCATAACACCTCAGTAGTGCCACAGGCTGATCGCCTCTAGATACTGAATTTTGGGTGTTTACTAGCTGTAAGCCATAGTTATCAACATTTTTTTTAAATGCTTGAAATATATCACTCTGCGTGTAATGCATCTATAAAAAATATACGAGTTTCACTTTTTGAATTGAATTACTGAAATAAATAAACTTTGATGATTTAAAAAATGTTTAAGATGCACCTGTACTTACCTTTCCGGTGTCTCGTGTCTTGAAACACAGCCATGTTACTGCTCCCCCTGGCTGGAGCTTTTTGACGCTTATGGGTGTAATGACATACAAGCTGGCAAAAGGAAATATAGAGTTCAACACAGAAAAACAGATATTTACATCGCCAGAAATGTGCAATTTCTTTGGATCACTTCCTTTGTGCTCTACCTGGTGTTCCTGCCAGTCCCTCTGCTTTCCTATTAAAAACGAATCACACGAGACATCAGAGCACAGCACGGTCAGTTTTCTGGCTGTGCTGAGAACTCAGCCTGTTCACCTCTAATGATTAGACATGTCCTGACATGCACCTACCCACTGCACAGCCATTCACTGGGAAGACCAGTGTGCTGCTGTGTCTCCTCCCCCAGCTCTCTGAGCTCCTTGTGCAGCTGAGAACAGAGGGCATGTGATCAATTAAAAAAAGGGGAATATGTATTTATAATGTTTTTTTATACATAAACACAAATGGTTTGCCTTTCATTTCTATTTTAAACTGATTGGGTTGCTTTGGTGAGGGTTTACATACTGTATATATGGTTTTTCAAAGTATTCAGTCCAGCAGCCTAATATTTGCTCCTCTTTCCCAGTTAGGTTTCAGTTTTTATTTTTACACATCCTCCAAAAAAAATGTGTATCGACAACATGCTTAATCAATGTGACAACTGGTTAGGTGTCGTCATATTTATCCTTGGTCGCTTGAACAAGGCAACATTTTTGCAGTCATGCTCTTCTGTCTTCTCTTTGGAAGAATCTAAAGTAGATTGTTTGCCTGGGAAGGCTTGAGACTGCTCGGTAACTCTTTCACAGGGTGAGTGGAAACACTACTTTAGAGTGTATTGACCACAGGCTTAATGAATGTGACAACATCCTTATTCTTGGTAGCTTGAACAAAGCAGAATTATGCAGTCATGTCCATCCGGAAATTCAGAAAATGGGCTGTTTCACCTGGTATGGCTAGGCAGCTTCTCATTGCCAGAGCAGATAACCCTTTCAAAGGGTGAGCAGAAACCACTCCATCAGAGTGTAATGACAATGTGTTTATTGAATGTGACATCCTATTAGGTGTCATCCTTATGCCTGGCTGCTTGAGCCAGTAGGATACATACTGTCATGTCCATCCGTGTATTCCTCTTATAGAGTCTGAATAGGGATGATTTGCTTGGCAAGGCTGGGAGACTGCTCCTTGCCAGAGAATTCAACCCCTTCACAGGGTAAGTGGGAATAACTCCTATGAGTGTATTGGCCATTTGTTTAATAAATAAGACAACCTGCTAGGTATCATCATCTTCATCTCTGGTTGCTTAATTAAAACAAGATTCCCACAGTCATGTTCCTCCACATCTTCACCTTTGGAGAGTCTGAAGAGGCTGATTTGCCTGGGAAGGCTATTAGACTGGTCATTGCCAGAACATATAACCATACAAAAGCAAGACTCATACAGCCATGTTCAACCACATCTTCTTTAGTGAAGAGCCGGAAGAGGGCTGTTTTGCTCTAAGACTGGTAATTACCAATAAATAACCTTTCCATAGGGTTTTGCCTGTCATTTAACAAACCAGCCCATAAAAATAATTAAATGCAGTAAAATAGTTTGCTTAGTAAAAAAACCCTAAAGGGTTAACCACTGCTAGAGGGAGACTGAAGCCTCCATCTACAGCCCTGATTCACCAGGTGGTTAATGAGCTAAACCTTGCCCTGCCAGGAATCAGGACATAATGAAAAAGTTTGTTCAGAACAGTAACAAAAATGTAGGGATTTTCAACAGAATTACAACAATATTCTGCAATGTACACAAACCAAGGGAATTGTAGACATCATAAACATGCTTTCCCCCCCCCCCCTTTTTTTTGGGGTGAAAAACTGGAGAGCACATAGAAATATAAAAGGAAATCCCATATCTCAACAGGCCATAGCTGGCTCCAGTAGTCATTTACAGGTGACTCCTCTACCTTCTCTGGAAATGCTGGTCTTTTGAGGGGGTTGGGACAATGGCACAATAGTAAAGCAAACATCAGCAAGTTATTGCCATGTGTGAACAAAGTATTACTTTGTGTACCTGTAATGCAGAGTACTCCCTGTGGAGGAGCTCAGGCTATGCATAGAGGCTGCAGGAAGCAAGGCACCATAATACCCAGCAATGCAGCATTCATTTGGATACAAAGCATTTTTCAAATTTAGCTCACCCAACCCCTGTCATGCGACCATAAACACCGGCACAGCGCGGGTGCGCGTGCATAGGGGAGACTCTGCCAACAACCGCTGCCCACTTTACATGGACCCAGCGGACCCCAGACAAGGCTGTTAGGTGTCCTTTTATGAAAGTGCGGTAAAATACCGCGATTCAGTTCTCAGGCATTCTCAGAGGAGATCGCTCTCCTCTGAGTGCCTGTTTATGAAAGTGTGTAGATGGCTTCTCATGTTGAGTTGAGGAGCGATCTACAAATGCCAGGAACTCCTGAGAACGGCTCCTCTCACTATAATCTCGCGGGATTACAGTATGAGGAAACATAAAATACAAAAGTTTAACACAATTCAGCACACATTATTACCCAACATATTAATAAAATAATAAAGTTAAATTCCCCCTACACAATATACATTAACCTAATTATAAAAAAAAACATTGTTTTTATCAATATTTAAAGATCATACATGTCCCTATTTAAATGTGAATGGTGTATAGTAAATGAATGTAATGCACATATGTAATGCAGCTATACACCATTCATATAAATGCAAAATACATTTATAATCATTAAAAAAATAATTTTAATAATTAGACTGGGATAAAAACTGGCAGAACATTCGCAAATGCACAAAATCATTAACTATCAGGGAGACAGCCATCAAACTTACAACAAGATGGTATTACACCCCAACCCGTCTCCACAGGTTTTATCCGCAGGTGTCTCCCAGGTGCTTCCGTGGTTGCACCAACTTAGGCTCATACCTACATATATTCTGGGAGTGCGATAAACTACAACCCTCTTGGAAGGAGGTTTTTAAACTGATTGATAGATTGGCGGAGAAACCCATTAATCTCACATTCCACCACTGTATTCTTTTCCAAGACATCCCAGAAGTGACTAAACCTATGATGAGATTAATACACTCTATCTGTATTGCTACACTTTGGGTCATTGCACTACACTGGAAATCCTCTACGTTCCCCTTTGCACAAATTATCTCACGTATAGATAGTATGATGGTGTCTGAGAAAATATTCCATACCCTACATGATTCCATTCCGGCATACGATGCCAAATGGAATCCGTGGTTTTTATTCAGGCTCCAAGACTGACCACTCTTTGATTATATAGACTGACTATTAATAATCTACTATTTGTTCCATCTGTTTTGGAAAATCCTTTTTTTTCTTATTTTTTCTTTTATTATTTTACCAGAATAGATACCCTTCAGGGTGATAATTTCATGTGAGTTATGAACAGAATGCATTGGGCCACTGTGAATTCAGGACGGTCTTATAGCCTATCATACCTACACCTCATCATATTGTTTTAAAGGATATCCCTATGACTCTGAAGGATGTACATGTATATCTATTTTGTGTACTGATTTTGTTACTCTCAATAAAACTATTTGAAAACAAAAAAAAAAATAATTTTAATAAAGTATACAAGTATAAATATTTATTAATAAATTAAAATAAAATATATTTCATAATTGATAAACATAAAAATTGATAAACTGGTGCAATGCGAGAACACTGCGAATCCACTGCGGGTTACCGCATCGCACCGACTCGCATGTCAGTTCACACTGCCATATGCGAATCGCTGGGGAGTGTCAATACATTGTTAACAACACCCCCAGTTCAGCTTGCATATCGCACTGCGAACTGACAGTCCGGACATGAATCGGATCGCATATGTGTGAACACACATGCGATCCGATTCTGGTCCGAACAGAAAAAAGGGTCCTGTGCGTGTTTGCACCGAGTGCGGTGCGATATCAGCCATACTATCTGTACAGCTGATATCGCACCGCGCAGACATCGCATTTAATGTGAATGGCAGTGTGCTGCGAATTAAATGCGATGCCTGTGCGATGTCCGGCATCGCACAAGTGTGAACTGGGCCTAAAAGTTAACAACACCCCCAAATCAGTTCGCATATCGCAGTGCGATCTGCAAACTCGGACAGTAATTGAATCGCATGGGTGTGGACACCCATGCGATCCGATTCTGCTGTGGACCAAAAAAAGGGTCCTGTAAGAGTTTGGTCCGAGGGTAATGCAAATTTAGCAATACTATCTGTATGGCTGAAATCGCATCGCACAGAGATCGGATGTGATTTTGCACTGCAGTGCGGTGCGAATCACATCCGATCTTGGACACCGCAGCAGTGGGAACTGGCCCTAAACCATATTGCATTTGCACCAAAATGGTACAGGACCCTTTATTTGGTCTGCACTGGAATCGGATCGCATGGGTGTGAACACCCATGCGATCCAATTCCTGCACCATTACATAGTTCGCACTGCGATCTGTGAAATGATCTGGGGGTGTCATTAACTTTACATTGACACTCGCAGTGGTGCGCAGATGTCAATGTAGGTGCGATGTGAAAACCCGCACAGGAATCACGCTGGTTCACGCATCGCACAAGTGTGAACCCAGCCAGAGACGTGAACATCTAAAAAAAATATATATCTATATATCTATATATGTGTGTATATATATATATATATGTGTATATATATATGTGTGTGTGTATATATATATATATATATATATATATATATATATATATATATATATATATATATATATATATATATATATATATATATATATGTGTGTATATATATATATATGTGTGTATATATATATGTGTATATATATATATATATATATATATATATATATATATATATATATATATATACACTATAAATTCCTATCCTGCTGGTTTTGGGGGGTGTAATGGTGGGGAAGATGTGCTCTGACTGTTTGGTGAAAGAAAGAAGTTAAAAGACTTCTTGCTTTAACCAGAATATCAGCAAGTTTCAGGCTTCTCACTCTGATTCTCCACTTCTGAAATGGTGAATCAGAAAGTGAGAATTCTGTCACAGATCGCCAGTGAGGTGCTGAGATCGCACCTTCATAAACTGGCCGTTTCTGTGAATTCTCACTGTGCTGAGATAATCAGCGGAGAACATGTTCTCCGCTGATTATCTCAGTTTCATAAACTGGTAATGAGCTGAGATCAGCGGTGAGACTCCGGATCGCCGCTGATCTCAGTTTCATAAAAGGACACCTTAACCCCACTCTAATCCACACATGGACGGACGGACAGCCCTTTAGACCAGCCAGGTAGAGGAGCACACCTAGGTCCTGCGCATAGGAGGAAAAAAAGAAGAAGGCTGAGGCTGTAGGTGGGCTCAAATTTATATGAGTTAAGTCCTGGAGGCATGGGGGGGGAAAGCCCATTCCCAGCTGTGCTGACGTGGAGCCGTCAGGAAAGGACCTTCTTCAACACACCCATAAAAAATTAGGAGCAAAGAAGTAACCCGAATTTTGAATTGAACCCCAGAACCATAATCTGTTTCTAGATTTAAAGTGTAAGGCAAAACTTTTTTCTTTAGTTTTGAATACAGTGCAGAGGGATTAGAACTCTTGTCATTTTTTATTGCTGTCTGTGCTTCCGTTAAGGAGATTCACTTTCACTGTTTGTCCTGTTTACCATTATCATTGAAGGTGAAAGTAAAATAAAATCCCAAATTTTGGGTTAACCCCCAAAAAGTAATAGAGGGGAAATCTTCCAATGAAGACACTAGTTCTGGTGACCTGGGGACCCCAAGGAATTCCCTTAACCACTTCCCGCCCGGCCTATAGCGGATTGACGGCCGGGCGGTGGTTCAGTTATCCTGACTGGGCGTCATATGACGTCCTTCAGGATAACATGCCGCAGCGTGCCCCCGGGGGCGCGCATCGCGGCGATCGGTGGACCGGTGTGTCAGTCTGACACACCGCTACACCGATCTTGGTAAAGAGCCTCCGGCGGAGGCTCTTTACCACGTGATCAGCCGTGTCCAATCACGGCTGATCACGCTGTCAATAGAAAGAGCCGTTGATCGGCTCTTCCTCACTCGCGTCTGACAGACGCAAGTAGAGGAGAGCCGATCGGCGGCTCTCCTGGCAGGGGGGGTCTGCGCTGATTGTTTATCAGCGCAGCCCCCCCGCAGATCACCCCACTGGACCACCAGGGATCGCCACTAGGACCACCAGGGAAGGGAAACATGTGGATGGACAGGTATGTACCCCATGGCCATCCACATGTGCCCAGTCAGTGCCAAATCTGTGCCAATCAGTGCCCACAAATGGGCACTGATTGGCACAATTATGTTGCAGTGATGCCCAGCAATGCCACACTTAGGGGCATCACTGCCATCAATTAGTATCATTAGTGCCACCCATCAGTGTCCATCGGTGCCACCTGTCAGTGCCCATCTGTGCCCACCTATCAGTGCCCATCCGTGCCTATCTGTGCCAACTATCAGTGCCACCCATAACTACCCATCAACGCCACCTACGAGTGCCCATCAATGCCACCTACGAGTGCCCAACAGTGCCGCCTATCAGTGCCCATCGTGCCACCTATCAGTGCCCATCAGTGCCACCTACCAGTGCCACCTATCAGTGCCCATTAGTGCCACCTATCAGTGCGCATCAGTGCCGCCTATCAGTGCCCATCATCAGTGCCCGTCAGTGCCACCTCATCAGTGCCACCTCATTGGTGCCACCTCATCGGTGCCCATCAGTGCCGCCGTATCAGTGCCCGTCAGTGCAGCCATATCAGTGCCCGTCATTGAAGAAGAAAACGTACTCATTTACAAAAAAATTTAACAGAAACAAAGAAAAACGTGTTTTTTTTCAAAATTTTCGGTCTTTTTTTATTTGTTGCGCAAAAAATAAAAACCCCAGAGGTGATCAAATACCACCAAAAGAAAGCTCTATTTGTGGGAACAAAATGATAAAAAATTTGTTTGGGTACAGTGTAGCATGACCGCGCAATTGTCATTCAAATTGTGACAGCACTGAAAGCTGAAAATTGGGCTGGGCGGGAAGGTGTCTAAGTGCCTGGTATTGAAGTGGTTAAAGTGGAGTTCCACCCAAAAGTGGAACTTCCACTAATCAGATTCCTCCCCCCCTCCGGTGACACAGTTGGCACCTTTCAGGGGGGAGGGGGGTACAGATACCTGTATATTACAGAGGCAGCAGGGAGCATTCGTATTGCACGGCGCGACTCGCGCATGCGCAGTAGGGAACCGGGAAGTGAAGCCGCACGGCTTCATTTCCTGATTCCCTTACCGAAGATGGAGGCGGCAGCACCCGAGGACGGAGAGACGCTTCGGCCTCGGGTGCCGACATCGCGGGCGCCCTGGACAGGTAAGTGTCCATGTTTTAAAAGTCAGCAGCTGCAGTATTTGTAGCTGCTGACTTTTAAAAATTTTTCTTTCGGCGGCGCCCCGCTTTAATTTGCATTGATTTCCTCTCACTTCCTGTTTGCTTATGGGACAAGAAGTGAAGGGAAATCTACACAATAGTACACAGATGGCAAAAAAAAAAATCTTACAGGGGTTGTAACCCTCCCTTACTCTATAAAAAAATAAAAAATGTTTTGCCTATAGTTCTACTTTAAGCAAATAGATAGATAGACAGACAGACAGACAGACAGACAGATAAATAGATAGCTTACCTCTTAATTTTTCCAGTGGATCATGACATCCTTCCTCATCACTTGCAAAGAAGCGATCACAGTCCAGAAAGTAAGGCCATGCCATGTCAATAGCATCGAAGGCAGGAAGGCAATTCTTCTTTAGAGTCTCGCAGATTTTCCTGCATGGTTTTACAATCTTATTCTTCTCACATCGTGGAGCTAGGACAGCACATCCCAGAAGCCTCAAGTCAGGATTGCATTCTCCTTTTAGCAAATTGTCAAGGACACTCAGCAGGATGTACTCAGCACTGAATTCTGTATCCCCTCTTGATCGATGGTCTAATGAATTCGGGTACATGGTTTTGCTATAGGGCAAGTCATCACAATATCCCAGGACATTGTCGATACATGTTCCTGGGAAAAATACACAGGGATTAACTTTTGGATCTACATAGATGAGGTTTCAAAATGCAAAACCAAGAAACAACAAATATTTAAAAGGGGATTTGAACTTTTCTGTATGAAAATTCTCAGAACGCTCTTAGAACGTTCGTTGGTAGTTTGAAAGTTTTAGTTTTAACATTTCATTTTGGAATAGACTTTACTGAACAAAAACCCTAATAATATTTAGAAAAATAACAAAATTTCTTAGAACCTGTGCATGCTGGGTTAGTTGCTTAGAACTGGTGCATGCTGGGTCAGTGATATCACAAGGGGGCGGTGCCACCAAGTGACATAGCCAGGTGGCCCTGCCCTTACCTATATAAGAACTGTCAAACGGCAAGCCAGTCATTCTGTGTTTTTTTTCTTCCTTCTTCAGGTCCGGCGGTGCCGCGGGCTTCGTGATTGACGATGGATCTTCAGAGGCACTGTTTTTATTATTTTTAATAAAGGATTTGTCAAAAACCTGTGTACTGTTTTTATTTATTTTTGACACTTTTTTGGTGAATGGGTACTCATACTCATTCACATGGGGGGGGGGATCTGGGGACTCCCTTGATAAAGGGTTCTTCCAGATTCCGATAAGACAGCTGCCCCAAGGCACCCACCCAATGTTGAGGGCATGTGGCCAGGTATGGTTCAGGAGGGGGGACTCTCACTTGTACCCCCCTTTCATGACCTGCTGGGCTGCATGCTCAGATAAGGGTCTGGCATGAGTTTTGGGGGCACCCCGTTTTTTTTTTTTTAATTTAGCATAGGGTTCCTCTTAGAATCCATACCAGACCCCAAGGGCCTGGTATGCATTGGGGGGGACCCCACGCTGGTATTTTTCATCATTTTTAATTGCCGGCATGTTTGCTTTTCAGTGAGCTGTCAGCGGGGAACCCGCTACACTGCTGGCTTCCGGGTCATATGCCGAGCATCTACTCTTCTACATTGTGAACACAGGAGGATGGCATGGGTATCATTCAGGTAACACTTTTAATTTTCTGAATGAATGCAAAGAAACTCTCTGACTGTACAAGGCGGGAAGCCGAGGCAGTGTCATCAAGATGAAGGTGTCCTTTTATGAAACTGAGATCAGCGGCGATCCCGAGTCTCACCGCTGATCTCAGCTCATTACCAGTTTATGAAACTGAGATAATCAGCGGAGAACATGTTCTCCGCTGATTATCTCAGCACAGTGAGAATTCACAGAAACGGCCAGTTTATGAAGGTGCGATCTCAGCACCTCACTGGCGATCTGTGACAGAATTCTCACTTTCTGATTCACCATTTCAGAAGTGGAGAATCAGAGTGAGAAGCCTGAAACTGGCTGATATTCTGGAGAAAGCAAGAAGTCTTTTGACTTCTTTCTTTCACCAAACAGTCAGAGCACATCTTCCCCACCATTACACACCCCAAAACCAGCAGGATAGGAATTTATAGTGTGTACATATATATATATACATACATATAGGTATATATATGTATATATATATATGTATGTATATATATATGTATATGTGTATATATATATATATGTATATATATATCTATATATATATATATATATAGATATATATATATATATATATACATACATATATATACATACATATATATATATATATATATATATATATATCTATATATATATCTATATATCTATATATATATATAGATATATATATATCTGTATCTATATATATCTATAGCTATATATAGATATAGCTATAGATATATATAGATATATATATATATTTTTTTTTTTTAGATGTTCACGTCTCTGGCTGGGTTCACACTTGTGCGATGCGTGAACCAGCGTCATTCCTGTGCGGGTTTTCACATCGCACCTACATTGACATCTGCGCACCACTGCGGGTGTCAATGTAAAGTTAATGACACCCCCAGATCATTTCACAGATCGCAGTGCGAACTATGTAATGGTGCAGGAATCGGATCGCATGCGTGTTCACACCCATGCGATCAGATTCCAGTGCAGACCAAATAAAGGGTCCTGTACCATTTTGGTGCAAATGCAATATGGTTTAGGGCCAGTTCCGACTGCTGCGGTGTCCAAGATCGGATGTGATTCGCACCGCACTGCAGTGCAAAATCACATCCGATCTCTGTGCGATGCGATTTCAGCCATACAGATAGTATTGCTAAATTTGCATTGCCCTCGGACCAAACTCTTACAGGACCCTTTTTTTGGTCCACAGCAGAATCGGATCGCATGGGTGTTCACACCCATGCGATTCAATTACTGTCTGAGTTTGCAGATCGCACTGCGATATGCAAACTGATTTGGGGGTGTTGTTAACTTTTAGGCCCAGTTCACACTTGTGCGATGCCGGACATCGCACAGGCATCGCATTTAATTCGCAGCACACTGCCATTCCCATTACATGCGATGTCTGTGCGGTGCGATATCAGCTGTACAGATAGTATGGCTGATATTGCACCGCATTTGGTGCAAACACGCACAGGACCCTTTTTTCTGTTCGGACCAGAATCGGATCGCATGTGTGTTCACACATATGCGATCCGATTCATGTCCGGACTGTCAGTTCGCAGTGCGATATGCAAGCTGAACTGGGGGTGTCGTTAACAATGTATTGACACTCCCCAGCGATTCGCATATGGCAGTGTGAACTGACATGCGAGTCGGTGCGATGCGGTAAGCCGCAGTGGATTCGCAGTGTTCTCGTATTGCACCAGTTTATCAATTTTTATGTTTATCAATTATGAAATATATTTTATTTTAATTTATTAATAAATATTTATACTTGTATACTTTATTAAAATTATTTTTTTAATGATTATAAATGTATTTTGCATTTATATGAATGGTGTATAGCTGCATTACATATGTGCATTACATTCATTTACTATACACCATTCACATTTAAATAAGGACATGTATGATCTTTAAATATTGATAAAAACAATGTTTTTTTATAATTAGGTTAATGTATATTGTGTAGGGGGAATTTAACGTTGTTATTTTATTAATATGTTGGGGAATGTGTGCTGATTTGTGTTACACTTTGTATTTTATGGTTCCTCATACTGTAATCCCGCTATATCACGCGAGATTATAGTGAGAGGAGCCGTTTCTCAGGAGTTCCTGGCATTTGTAGATCGCTTCTCAACTCAACATGAGAAGCCATCTACACACTTTCATAAATAGGCACTCAGAGGAGAGCGCTCTCCCCTGAGAATGCCTGAGAACTGAATCGCGGTTTTTTACCTCACTTTCATAAATGGACACCGAAGTGCAAAGTGTTCTCTGAATGTGCTGTCTACGGTTAGCTGTGAGATTATAGAGAATGCCCTTTCTCCTTATACAGCTGTCAGAAAATGCAGCTAGCAAGGAGGCAATTGCATTGACAAGCGTTACTTTTCTTCATCTCCAAGCACTTGCCCGCTTGCCTGGAACATTTTAGCTTACAAGCTCCCCTTTCCCTGTATTGCTTGTGAGATGCTTGTCTCAGGCAAGTGCTTGGAGATAAAGAACAGTGTCATCTGTGAAAGCAGCTGTCTCCTTGCTAGCTGCATTGCTGGATGGCTGTTTATGGAGGATGGACGATATTGAAGAAATGGATTCTGGACAGCCGCACTTTGATAAAAGCCTTTATTGTAATGAATAGTCCATGTGACAACAGAAGCAGGACAACACTGACGCGTTTCACAACATCATTGTTGCTTAATCATAGCTATGGAGGATGGGCGCCCTGTGCGACCTCACAGCCAGCCAAAGACAGCACAGATGGGACATGTACTTTGTCCCCTGGGGAACAGAACACATTAATAAAGATAGAAGTGCGACTTTTTCTTTAAAGTGATTTTTTTACTCACAAAATAGACAGGTTCTTGATAAGTCAATCCTTCATTGATACCTTTCCTGTGCTACCCAGCTGCCTATTGTAAGTTCCATACTGGTCTGTGTCAGAGCTTACACAAAATTAATGACCTTTTTCCCTTCCCCAGATGATCGTGTTTGGGCCTTGCTAATGGATGCTCAGGCCTGAACACCACATCCTGGGAGAAGGTCAAATGCTTCCACATGTTTCCAAGTATTCTGATAGAAGAAGAGTGCAGAAGGAAAATGTGGTGAGCGCAGGGAGTATTAGCAGGAGAGAAGAAAAGGTTTTTTAAGAAAACATGTCACTTTGTCCTGAATGCCCAACTTTACTAACAAATAATGTTTTTTTTTTTTATAAAGTGGGGAAGGTTCAGAATGTCTGTCAGATTACTGTTTGTGTTCCCATTTAGGAAAAGTCAAACGCAAGTAAAGCACTAAAACGACTTAATGGTCATTATTTTGGGGAGTTAATTTGAGCGCTTTACTTGTGTTCAATGACTGTTGCTATCCCACTATAACAGTGGTCACTTTTGAGCTGCCGAAGAACTACCCATGCACCTGGCACTGTACATAATAGTGATCCAATTGTTGCAATCTAGCACCTGGCTTCTTTTTTCAGTTCCCATTTAGGAGATTTCCTTTCAGTTCCTGTTCTCTCTGTCACCTCTTAGGTAGAATATAATACAACATTTCTAAAACTAAGGCAAGGATGACAAAAAAAAAAAATGATGCAGGCTTAGACCCTTCACAAATGTATCCAAAATTATATAGCTTTTTGATTTACGCATTAATGAGACTGTGCTGCCTTCCAAATTTGTAGTAGCTAATATAGGCTCCTTCTAATAATATTCCCATGCAAGAGGAGAGCGTCCCCTCCTGTACAGGAAAATATAATTGCCATTTCAAAAAGGTCATGTTACCTTTTATAACAGGATGGCAACTCTAATGCCCCGTACACACGGTCTTATTTTCCGACGGAAAATGTGTGATAGGACTTTGTTGTGGAAATTCCGACCGTGTGTGGGCTCCATCACACATTTTTCATCGGATTTTCCGACACACAAAGTTTGAGTGCAGGCTATAAAATTTGCCGACAACAAAATCCGTTGTCGGAATTTCCGATCGTGTGTACACAAATCTGACGCACAAAGTGCCACGCATGCTCAGAATAAATAAAGAGATGAAAGCTATTGGCTACTGCCCCGCTTATAGTCCCGATTTTCCGACAGCTTTGTGTGACCGTGTGTATGCAGACAAGTTTGAGCCAACATCCGTCAGAAAAAATCCTAGGATTTTGTTGTCAGAATGTCTGGTCACTGTCCGACCGTATGTACGGGGCATAAAAGTAAAGGAAAACTGTTCAGTGAGCCTAGGTCAAGTGATAGGCTGCACCTCCGTTGTCCACACTAGTTCAGCCACCAGAATTATCTAAAGTATTTAGTGCACACATTACTTCATGGATCACTTACCTTTCTCTGAAGCAGGATCCACGCATCGCCCTGCAAATATTAAAATAAGAAAAAGTTAAAAATTCAACTTATAAGGAATATCCATAGATTAGCATCACATGCATTGTTTGTGTTCTGACACTGTTAGAGAACAATTGGTGCTACCCACCAAAAAAAAAACCTCAAGTATGTTTGGCGTCCACGTTGAAGTTTGGGTATGACACAGGAGGATGGCATGAGCATCCTTTAGAGCCCATTCACACAGGGGCAACACGACTTGCAGGTCGCCTCAGCGAGGCGACCTGCAAACGACTTCCGCGGCGACTTGCAAAACGACTTCTGTATAGAAGTCTATGCAAGTCGCCCCAAGTCGCCCCCAAAGTCGTACAGGAACCTTTTTCTAAGTCGGAGCAACTTGCGTCGCTCCGATTAGAACGGTTCCATTGTACAGAACGGGAGGCGACTTGTCAGGCGACTAGGTCGCCTGACAAGTCGTCCCTGTGTGAATGGGCTCTTAGGGAACACTTTTAATTTTCTGAATGAATGCAAAGAAATACTCTGATTGTACAAGGTGGGAAGACAGGGAGACATCATCAAGAGGAAATGAAGTGTTCTCTAAATGGCACCTGTGCCCTGCAGGAGACCTCCTATGTTAAGTAAGCAGCAAGGCAGATGCTCAGCACAGGACCCTGAAGCTAGTGATGATCACTGCAATAGTGTTTCCTACTACAATGATTTCCAGCTTCCACAGGTTTCCCATGGGCATAGCATAAAAAAGCTTAAGCTCCATACACACTATCAGATTTTCTGCGGATTTTTTCCTTCAGATTTACCAAAACCATATAATATGAGGTCAAACCTTAGGAGTTTCAATTTGTATGCAATCAGGCAGGCCCTTGCACTACATGGTTTTGGTAAATCTGAAGACAAAAATCAGCAGAGAATCTGATAAGTGTGTATGGGGCTTTAGATGTAAAAATTACCATACATAAAATTTCAATTTAAAGCGTATGCCCAAAACCTTTTTTATGTTTTCAATCAGAGGTGTGCAACCTGTGGCCCAGGGACCGCATGAGGCACAAGACAGCTATGAATGAGGCTCATCTAAAAATCGAAAAACTTACTTAAAAATGTTGATTTTTTGGGGGGATTTTTTTTTTTTTTTAAATGCGTTTACACATGTGGCCAAATAAAAATTTGACAGTGTCTCTTTACTGGACTTTTATAAGTTTTATCTTCCCAAACAAAAATCTCACACTCTTCACAATCATGCCTTATTCATGTCATCAGTTTTTGGAAGCACCTTTATTTGTGAGCAACTATTTTCAAGGATGAAGCACACAAAGGGCAAAATTAGAACCAAAATATCTGATAAGCACCTTCAGAATTAATTTTTCTGCTCATCAGCTTTCCTTATTGTTAGTGTATTTCATGTGTGGCCCAAGACAATTCCTCTTCTTCCAATGCGGCCCAGGAAGGTCAAAAAGTCAGACACCCCTGTTTTAGATAAAGTAGGGAGCCATTACAACCCCTATCATTGTTTTTATTTTTTATTGTCTGTGCTCCACTTGAAAGATTTGCCATCACTTTCTTCCTGGCTCAACAAAAATCATGGAAAATCTCTACAAAATTCTGCCTTAGGCTCTATTCACAACTGATCGTTGGTGGAATCTCCGCGATTGCAAATTGCTGCAAAACACAGGATGCGTTTGCGATGCCATTACTTCTAATGGCACCCCAATCGCGCCAAAATGTTGCCACGATTGACGCACGGTAAATCGAGCTACAATTGCGGCAAATCGTAACGTGCGCCGCTGTGGCACAAAAGAAGCTCATGTTTCTTTTTAAGCGACAAGCATCGTGTGTTGCGATTTGCTCTTAGTTGTTAACAGAGAGCTTTTCTCCTGTGGATGATTTCCCCTTACCTCTTACTCTAGTAACAACTCTAAACTTTTGGACATCACTCAATTTCTGTTACCAGCACAAATAGAAGGGCATATCTATCCTAACAAAAATAGAGAAATGAAGGGGGGGGGGGGGGGGTCTAACCAAAGAAATGAAAGGTAAGAATAAAAAAGCAAACCAAAATTTTAAGTAGAAGTCCACCCTAATACTAAAATCCCTGCATCTTCAGACATTCACGATCTAACACTAACCTAACTAGCCCTGTAAAGATTAAATCGCTATACATACCTTTTCTGAAGGACCCAATCCCACGCTGAGCTATCCCACGCTGAGCTGCTGTGGAGGCGGGTACAGAGAACACAGCCGGCAATGGAAGCCCAATAGTAAGTCTATGGGTGACGTCACTCCCCATTCATTTAACAGCCGTTGTTGGCTGTCTCTCCTGTAGAGCTCCCACTGCTGGAGACTTGACCAGATCGGCTTCAAAAAAGGTATGTATACTGATTTCTTCTTTACAGGACTAGATAGGTTAGTGTTAGATCGTGGATGTCTGTAGATGCAGGGATTTTAGTGTTATGCCGCGTACACACAATCGTATTTTCCGACAACAAAATCCATGTTTTTTTTCAGACGGATGTTGGCTCTAACTTGTCTTGCATACACACGGTCACACAAATGTTGCCGGAACTTACGAACGTCAAGAATGCAGTGACGTACAACACGTACAACGGCACTAGAAAAGGGAAGTTCAATAGCCAGTGTCTACCTCGTGTTAGTAGAAGTTTGGTGAGAGACGATTCGCCCTTTTCAGCCTCGTGCTTTTCTGATCATTACTGCTCTTCAGTTTGTGCTTGTGGGTTCGTGTCTGGTTTTCAGCGCTTGCCCCCCCAAAGCGCACGCAAAGTCTGTATAAAATATATGGAGTACTTTGCGGGTAGGGGGGCCATTGATATGCCAGAAAATGTTTAATAAACATTTTAAAAATAAATTTTTTTAGTTAAACTGAAATAATATTTCCTTTGATTTACTGCTTGTGTTTCTTATAGCTGTCTCCTAGGTTATCCAATGGGCTTTTTTTTTTTGGCCATTTTCCTCAATAGTGCAAACGTAATTTATTTGATACATGAGGTGACAATCTCTGTTCATCAAACTATTATTATGTTGTGAGTCTGCTACACACACACACCTTGTTTTTGTTGTTAATGTATGTAATGCATTACTGATAAAAATATACATAATTTTCAGCACCATGAATGAATTTTGTTGAGTCACGAAAATGGCATGATTGTGGCAAATTATAAAGCACTGTGGGAGTTATTTACTAAAGAAAAATCCACTTTGCCCTCCAAGTGCACTGCAAAAGTGCACTTGAAACTGCACTGAAAGTGCACTTGTAGTGCAAAGTGGATTTGCGTTTAGTAAAAAACCCCCATTTCAGTGTAAACACCAACTTAGTCCAAAAAATGATATTGAGCATGGAAAGAAGAAGCCACACATTGTTTTTACTCTGTGCACATTCACATGTGTATTAGAAAAGGGTTTTTGAACAAACCAACATATTTTAGTAATAACATTTTTGTTTTTGACAGTACAAATAGCCTTTTTTGTGTTAAAACAGGCATGTTTAAAACCATAAAACAATACAAAACTCAGGAACTTACAAAGTTCAACTTTGACAAAGTGAAGGCAATATCAGACATTAGTATGTCTAAACTGTGTTGAGATTGCCTTCATCAGATGGGGTGATGTCACCCCTGTGAAAGACAGATTTTGAAGATGCACACAAATTGAGAGTCAAAATGGGGATTTCCCTCCTGATCCCATGCCTAATGTCAACATGTGCTAGCTCCCATCATGGGGGCTCAATGGACGTGTTTCGGGGGTGCAACCCCTTCCTCTCATCTACTTTAGTTGCGAGGAAGGGGTTGCACCCCCAAAACACGTACCTTGATATCCAGTGATGGCAGATACCACATGTTGACAAACTGTGTGCATCTTCAAAATTTGGCTTTCATAAAAATATTTAAATATTAAAAAAAAAAAAATATATATAAGAATTTTGGGGTGTTTTAGATTCTGCCTAAAACATCAATGATGTTTTTGAGCCTTTTTTCCACTTTTTTCCACATCATTGATGTCTTCCTTGATTTTCTGTACATCACAATTGCACACCATGATCTTCCCGATGAGGACGTGTGCACTTGCACTTGTGAAATGAGATTCTTCTTCCACAACATCCACATCACCTAAAATAAAAAAACACACCATGTATTATAAATATGCAGGCATCCATCTATTACCTGAAGCTGTGGTCTCAGACACTTACCTGTTGTGGTCACTATTTCGCCCAATTCATAAACCTCTCATTCCTCCACATCTTCTGGTTGTGGTGTGGGGATTTCCTTTTCTTTAGGAGGTGGGGGGTCCCTGGTGTCCTCAGATGTCCTGAGTCTTTTCTCCCCTATGTGGATTAAAAAAAAGGTATACTTAGCATACAGATATTTGAGGAGAGAAATAGTAATATGAAACGTTGCTTGGAAGTGTCGTACAATTGTCTTTTTTGGCAGAGTTTCAAGCTATAGACATTATTTTTTTCCCTTTATAAAGCTGGAATACTTACCTTTTTTGTCCAATTTTCACACATGGAGACACCCCTAGTATCCACTGGAGCACCTGTGTGGGACACCCTAAAAAGGGTGTTCTGGTGTCCCACACTAGTGCTCCTGAGTCCAGATGTGTAAACAGCTGCTGAGTGTCCTCTCCTTACACTGAATCAAGTTTGCATTTCATTCTAGTTACAAACCCATCTAGACAACAATGTACTAAACTTCTTTGACACCAAACCAAATGTAGTTAACCTGCATTTGTCAAAAACATTGTATTAGTGGGCGAACGATCGATGTTTACTACGAACGATTACTGTGCCCATGAACCTGAAAGTTGCCATTTTAAACTGTACAACATTAAAGAAAAGCACATGAAGCAGCATGTAAGTAATAATAAGAAGAACACACGACAACTACTTACTTTTATGAAGAACTCTCTTGATCTTTCTGTACTGATCGTGCTCCCTCAATTTCAGGTCTGACCAGCGTTTCCTCAATTGATCCTTGGATCGTCGTACCCCAAAATTCCTGTGCAGACTTCTCACAATCTTAGTCATGATCTTGGCCTTTCTCACATTTGGGTTTGGGTAAGGTCCATGCTTCCCATCATAGTCAGCCCTCTTCAAGATATCCACCCTCTCCACCATCTCTATAAAGGACATTGCTGCTGCTGTCTGCATGCACTTGCTCTTTCTCCGCCATGTGCTCTCCCACTGCACCGAAAGACAAGGGGCGGGGAATAGACTAGAAAGAATGTCAGGGGCGGGCGGATTTTCACGCATGCACAGTGTATATAAAGCGTAACACGTGTGCGTCGTACGCACGATCTGTGAGCGGAGGAAGGAGTAGCGGAAGCGTCGAACGTAATAACGAAGGTACAATTTGAACTTGGTGCATCAGTGGCCTATACTGCTTATAGATTGAGGCCTATATTGGGACTATAAGATTAGAAGAGTTTAGCCTGACATTAGGGTTTGTCTTGTGTTGAGTCTTGCAGAGAAAATGGATCCATTCATTGATAGGGAATTTCTAGCAATATTCATTGACATGTTCAGGGAGCTGCCCTGTCTGTGGCAGGTGAACCACCCATTTTTTAATAAGCTAAGAAGGAGGAAGGCAGCGCTGGATAAACAGATTGAATTTGTGAAGCCGATGATCCCCACGGCAGACATCACTTATTTGAAGGCCAAAATTGGTGGCACGAGGAGTACTTTTCTTAGGGAGCGAAAGAAGGTCGAGAATTCCCAGAGATCAGGAGCAGCAGATGACGTTTATGTACCCAGGCTGTGGTACTATGACAGACTGCATTTTCTATCAGACCAGAGTGAACCCCGGGCCAGACACTCTCCACTCTTCCTTCAAGGCTTCCTTCCACCTCAGCTGAGGCTTCCGATGTCCAACCTGGGCCTTCCACCCAGGAAGATGTGGAGGAGCCAGCTTGAGTCAGGTAGAGCATTGTTCAAAATATTTCTTGTCGTAAAATTAATTATATTAACTAGATGTTATTATTGATCACTAATTGCTGATTTAACAAAGTGGTTTACATATCAATAGACAGTAGTGGCCTAAAAGGATTGGGACAAGAATAAAAAATGCTGGGCTCAGAATGATAGTCTTTGATATTTGTTAACATTCAATTTGCAACTGTCATGAGCTCAAAATTGTGTGTGATTGATGAACTAAAAACTAAAACTATGTCCCTTTTTCATACACAGTAAAGCCTCAGCCAGGAGGTGGCGGGGGTAAGTGGCAGCCAGGAGGTCGACCATCGTCCTCCTCCACCTCCTGCCACAACTCCAATACCAGAGCCACAGCCTGGAAGGAAGCGTCTAAGGAAGACAAGAGTGTGATGGTCTGGATTCCGCCTGATCTTGGAAAAGATGCAGGCTGTTGTATGACCACAGCCTGGGGACATATATGTCATCTGCTGCTCTTCCTGATCTCTTGGACTCTTGGACTGGATTGTGCTCACTATTATATGGACTCCTCAGGCCACCAATTTTGCCTGTAAAATAGTTTTGATGTGTGCCCTGGGGTACAAAGGCTTTGTAAATTTCACCAGTTTATCCAGCGTTGCCTTCCTCTTTATTTTGTTATGACCCAGAATAAATGGCTATTTATATTTTTTTTAATACTTGCCTATGAGTTTTAGTTCAAAAAGGATAGTTTGTTTGTGAGTAGGCAGGTAAATTTCAAAAATACAATGTCAAATTAACAAGGGACACCAACCAACCTCCTTGAGGTTAAAAAATAAAGATAATAATGGTGTTGTGGTAACTTGACACACAAAACGAAAAGAAATATTATGGAGATCACTAGAAAAAAATAAATAAAACAAAAACAAAAAAAAAAAAAAAAAAATCACTATAATAAATACAAAACATTATTATGGAGATCTGACGAAAACAATAACTAATATTATTCAGGAGATCACGAGAAATAATAAAGAAATCATTTTTTCAGAACTCTGTGTGAATATCAGCAGCAAAACAAACTTCATTATTCTAGCATTATAAAGAAGAAGAGAATGTGCTGCATTAAAAGATTTAAAAATTTGCAGCGTGACGAATGTGCTATCTCCATTACGAACGCTAGTTTTACCAGACCAAACGCTTCCATCTCGTAATTGATTCAGAGCATGCATGGAACTTTGTGCGTCGGAATTGTGTACACATGATCAGAATTTACGAGAACGGATTTTGTTGTCGGAAAATTTGAGATCCAGATCTCAAATTTTGTTTGTCGGACTTTCCGACGGAATATGTGCGATCGGAGCTTGTTATCAGAAATTCCAACCGTGTGTGGGCTCCATCTAACTTTTTCCATCGGAATTTCCGACACACAAGTTTGAGAGCAGGCTATAAAATTTTCCGACAACAAAATCCGTTCGCGTAAATTCCGACTGTGTGTGGACAATTCCGACGCACAAAGTGCCACGCATTCTCAGAATAGATTAAGAGACGAAAGCTATTGGCTACTGCCCCGTTTATAGTCCCAACGTACGTGTTTTACGTCACCGCGTTCAAAACGATCGGATTTTGCGACAACTTTGTGCGACCGTGTGTATGCAAGACAAGTTTGAGCCAACATCCGTCTGAAAAAATTCATGGATTTTGTTGTCGGAATGTCCGATCAATGTCCAATCGTATGTACAGGGCATAATAGAAAAAAAAATGGTATTGAATACCAAGAAAAATAAAGCTCTATCTGTCTCAAAGATGATATAAAATGTGTTTGGGTTTGGGTGTTGCATGACCAAGTAACTGTCAGTCAAACCATCACAGCACTGAAAACTAAACAACGGCCTAATAATGAAGGGGTATATACAGGTTGGCACTTTAGTGGTTAAACTTTCCTGTATAAAAAAAGGGGGGTTCTGTGGGTTTGTCCAGGAACATTTCAATTGTTTCTCTGAGTATAACATGCATGGGGGTGGTTATCTTTGTAAACAAGCTTACTCACCCTAGGGGACAGCAATTATGATTTTGCGTAATAGACTGTTGAGCAATATTGAATAAAAAAAAAGGAAGAAATCAACAAAATAACTTGTCAGCTCAGTGTAATAAATGAGTTTTTATGGTCTTCATGCTGAGAGCTGTGTTGTAAGGGAGAAGAGGGCAAATTAGACCAGACAATGGAGTGTATTTGTATCTGTTTTATCTAGAATTAGACAGAAATGTGTTTTGAATGGAAACAAGTATAGACTTGACCCTGTTTTATTCATCAGTCAAATGCAAACACGACCTTAGACTAAAGATCCTGACACAAAGGCTTTGCTGGCTTATAATTACATCCTTCAGGCTGACATGGGCCTTCTAGACGACTGTGGCCCTGAAGTAGGAAAATGACCAGTCTTATATATTTTCACTTCTGACAACAGATATGACTGACAGGGAGCAAGACAAAAATGCCAGTTCATACACAATCTGCAGGCTAGGTCAGCGGCTCAGAAAATATCAGCACCAAAGACAGACAGGTAATCAGCAGTTTTTAAAAGGCAGGCATTGGCAAAGAGTGAAAATTTGCTTTGTTATAGGGAACATCAGGAAATTGTTAATTGTGCCTAAGCAGTATCCTGAAAGATTTTATTTTTTCCTCCTAAAAAAGATATCAGTGCACTTTATGGAACATGAGGGTGTCTAGGCCCTCCTGAGCTCACAGTCTCATAGCTGTATATCTATGGTATAGTGTGGGGTCATCTAAGGCAGGGGTGTTAAACTCAATTTCATTGCAGGCCGCATCAGCAGTATAGTACAAAGGAAATGCCGCTCTGTGAAGTCTCCGTGCTTTCTTGAGTACTCCCGCCCTACTGCACAGTGCTGGGTGCAGGCTATGCTCAAGTCTGCGGAGGTAGAAAAATCCTGGACTGCCGCACTCCATACAAAAACATCTTTATTGAAAAATGGGATTAAAATTGCAGACATGACAAAAAGTGGACACAGCAGAAATAAAATAACTAACGCGTTTCACATTCAAAGATGCTTACTCATAGCTATGATTAAGCATCTTTGAATGTGAAATGCGTTAGCTATTTTATTCTTGCTGTGTCCACTTTTTGTCATGTCTGCAATTTTGGATTTTGATCTCATTTTTCAATAAAGATGTTTTTGTATGGAGTGCGGCAGTCCAGGATTTTTCTATCTCCGCATCAGCATTATGGTTGCTCTCAAAGGGCCGTTGTATCTGTAAGACTATATATATTTATCTAGGGCTTTTTTTACCCAGAGCATAGGTGCAGGAATGACAGACATACCAAGTGCAGTTTCAGGGGTGTCCTATGCACAGAGTGTAGGGTTCAGGGATGCGCTAGATACCGAGTGCAGGGTTCAGGGGTGCCCTTTGTACAGAGTGCAGGGTTCAGGGGTGCACTAGATTCAAAGTGCAGGGTTCAGGGGTGTGCTTTGTACAGAGTGCAGGGTTCAGGGGTGCGCTAAATACTGAGTGCAGGGTTCAGGGGTGCACTTTGTACAGAGTGCAGGGTTCAGGGGTGCACTTTGTACAGAGTGCAGGGTTCAGGGGTGCACTTTGTACAGAGTGCAGGGTTCAGGGGTGCACTTTGTACAGAGTGCAGGGTTCAGGGGTGCACTTTGTACAGAGTGCAGGGTTCAGGGATAAGCTTTGTACAGAGTGCAGGGTTCAGGGATAAGCTTTGTACAGAGTGCAGGGTTCAGGGATAAGCTTTGTACAGAGTGCAGGGTTCAGGGATAAGCATCATACAGAGTGCATAGTTCAGGGATAAGCTTTGTACAGGGTGCAGGGTTCAGGGGTGTGCTTTGTATAGAGTGCAGGGTTCAGGGATAAGCTTTGTACAGAGTGCAGGGTTCAGGGATAAGCTTTGTACAGAGTGCAGGGATAAGCTTTGTACAGAGTGCAGGGTTCAGGGATAAGCTTTGTACAGAGTGCAGGGATAAGCTTTGTACAAAGTGTAGGGTTCAGGGATAAGATTTGTACAGATGTCGAGGTTCAGGGGTATGCTTTGTACAGAGTGCAGGGTTCAGGGATAAGCTTTGTACAGAGTGCAGGGTTCGGGGATAAGCTTTGTACAGAGTGTAGGGCTTAGGGGTGTGCTATGTGCAGTGTGCAGGGTTAAGCATTCTTTTACATCTCTCTCCACATCTTGCTTTCACCCCTCCTCAGCACTGACCTCTGCACCACTCTCCCCCATCCCTCATCTCTGCACACATCTCCCTCTACAGCCCTCATTCTCCTCTCCCCCAAAAAAGGTTTCCTCATATCTCACCCACCCAGGCCAGCTCTAGTACCTCCCGGCAGTGTAGGCGGCTCTGCCTTTCTCCCTTGCAGGGAGATCATTGGTTGGCATCTGTACCCCTGGGCACAGATGGGGATCACAATGAAGCTTACCACATGGTGACCCATTCCACACTGCATCTGCACCTCCTTTGTCCCTGAGTGCAGAGTGGGCAGGGATCTTTGAGAGCTGTCAAGAGGAAAGCTGTCCTTATGAACACAGAAGGCTTCTGTGTTTTACAAGTGACAGTGGTGAGTGGGGAGCAGAGGGCAAGATGTTCCAACTGAAAAAAGCCCTGGGTGAGAGGACCACATAAAATGGCCTGGTGTGTTTGACACACATCAAAAGGTATTGCTTCATTCCAAGCTGGCTCTCTTTGCGGATGACCTGCTAATGTTTGTAACCCAACCCCATATATCCTTACCACATATAATGCAGGAATTCACGAGGTTTGGGAAGCTGAGCAATTTCAAAGTGAACCATACTAAGTCAGAAATCCTGAACATCTCACTGTCCCAGGAGGCCCTCCACCAAGTTTCCACTAAGTATCCTTTTAAAACAGGTTCCACTTCCATCCGTTACCTCGGAATCCAAATACCCACAGAAGGATCCCAATTATTCTCTCTGAACTATGCTCCCCTTCTGCTCAGAACCAAGACGGATCTCTCAAACTACACGAAGAAGCGCCTTTCGTGGCTAGGCCGGGTGAATGCCCTAAAAATGGACGTTCTCCCTCGGTTTCTCTATTTGTTTCAGACAATTCCCATATCCATACCCTCCTGGTTCTTTAAGAAGCTCCACCAACTATTCTCCTCCTTTATATGGGGAGGGGCTCGTCCTCGGATACGCTATGAGACTCTCTCGCTCCCCAAGATTCGAGGAGGAGCTGGAGCTCCAGATGCCTCTATATACTATAAGTCAGCAGTACTCACGCGTATACTTAACTGGTTCCATCATCCCTCCACCAAATTATGGGTACAAATAGAGAGCCATATCAATTCGATAGATCTCCGCGCCTTACCGTGGATGCCTACCGAATTCCTGAAAGGAGGGATACCCCTGAGCGACCTTACACAACAAACCATACAAATTTGGACCCGAATGAATTCCTCCAAGACCCTATCTCCTCTGAAGGGACCCATGACTCCACTATTTGGGACCCCGGCTTTTCCTCCGGCCCTACAGGGAGCAAGTTTTGGACCTTGGTGTAAGGAGGATCACAGACGACTTGCCCAAGTCTTGCGATCAGACTCTTCCCTGACTCATGACATCCCCTCCGGCCCATCTTCCCATACCTCGACGCATTGGCTGCAGAGGCAACAGGTGATATCCTTCATTCGCACCTTCCCATCCCTGCCTGATATACTTGCTGACTTAACAGACTTAGAGAGCATGCTGCTCCAGACCGCCCCCCCCCCCCCACACATGTGGTCTCTCAACTATATTCTCTCATACATATGGCTTATAATCCTGACCTCCCCCCATACACACAGGCCTGGAAGGAAGATCTGGGTCACCCCATTTCACCTATAGACTGGCAAAAGTGTTTCATTCTGACTCACAAAATATCCTTAGCCTCCAAAGCCCAAGAAAAAGGATTTAAGTTGTTGACCCGTTGGTACAGATGCCCCTCGACTTTGCACTGGATAAACCCGGCACTCCCGGATACCTGCTGGCGTTGCTTGTCATCCAAGGGAACCTTACTCCACATTTGGTGGGAATGCCCCCCTGTGCCGAGGTTCTGGCAGAAGATCCTCGACTTGTACTGCAGACTCATGACGACCTCAATCACACCCTCTCCTGAGGTAGTTCTGCTATCTTTGCTTCCTGGACCGATTAAATCGGTCAAAAAAGACGTTTTGCGTCACTTTCTGGCGGCTGCTAGAACAGTTCTGCCCAGACATTGGAAGTCAACGAGCATGCCTTCCCTGGGGGATTGGGCAATTGAAGTGGACCAAATTAACAGATTGGAACGAATGTTGTCGCAGGAAGCGGGTAAGGAGGAGCAATTCTCCAAGACCTGGACCTCATGGTCTATGTTTCGCTACTCCTCAGAATTTATTTCATGGGCCTCAGAGGAATCCACCGACGCATCTGTATAGCCACAGTGGAAAATTTCTCTCTTAATCTCTACATCCCTCACTGCCTTGACCCTTCTATCCCCACTCTCTCCTTTTTTCCCCTTCTCCTTTCCCTTTAAATGTTTGCCTTACACGCTCACCTAAATCATAATCTCTAGTCTCATTAGACCGGAACGGTGTCACACACAGAGCTTCCCCCTCAGAGAAAACGTGCTCAAAGCAGAAGTAAAAGCCCTAGCCTACTTGTAATGAGTGGGCACCACTCGTTGAGTAGATAGTGGCGCTCACCTAATCTTACTAAGCCAGGTTAGACGCTGTAGGTATACAGGCTTATATACCATATCAATCAACCATAGCTCACAAATTATCTAAACCATGAGACGGTACGACAACAGTGTTGCACGAATGTTTACGAATATACGAATGTATATCTTTGTTATGTGTTATTGAACGACTTATTTGTATACTGTACATTTTTGCAATGATACTTTGCCTATCAATAAAATAAGATTGAATTAAAAGGTATTGCTGCCTCTGACTGCTAGTGTCACAAGATTTAGTGCCTGTAATTGCACTTTCATAGGCAAATGCAGCACAATTTTGGCATTAGTTTGAGATGCTTCTGAGATCATTCAGAAATGATTGCAAGTGCAATTGACCAGCATTTGACCAGGATCACTTGTGTTTGCATTCCTATAGATTTGGATAGGTAGAGAAGCTGGGGTGAAGTAAACAAAAGCTTGTCAATAAACATCATTAAAGTGAGATGTGATAATATTGATACTGTGCTGCTCATCGTTCTCTTTGCTGGAGGCTTTAGCAAAAAAAGAGAGCCCTGCCTCCCCCAAGATGGCCTCCTCCACACAAACACACAGTGCAGAATAAGGCATGGTAAAACTGTAATCGAGAAAATCAGCTGCAAGGAGACCTCAGGCAATACTGTTGACTAGGAGAGTAGAAAAGGAAGGGGGGGTAAGGGGTTCAATCCTCCCACCCCAGAAGATTATCCATGGTGCGGAGCAGCAGCTAGGGCTGACAGCTACGCCAGGCACACAAAGCAGGAGCTGCTCTTCTCAATTCAGTCACAGTCACTTCCCTTTCTCTGAATTGCCTTGGTCTAGGTGTACTGGGGGGGGGGGGGGGGGGGGCGACAGAATTGCATTAAGATGGGTGACTGTACTGAGAGAAAACAAGAGCTTTACTGAAAGGGGGGGTCCTGAGGGGGCACAGCTGTATTGGGGGGGGGGGGGCAGTAGAGCTGTACTGAGTGGGGAAAGCTGTACTGAAGCAGGGAGGGGGCATAGATGAGGGAGGGGAGTCCACAGTGCACCACAGCACTGAGTATTGACTAGTACGCTGTACACCCAATGCAGTATTGAAAGCGGGGAGAGCTGTCCTAAGGAGGCAGAGCTGTACTGGGGGCTGTACGGAGAGGGGGGTAGAACTTCACTGAGGGAGGGGGGAAAGCTGTACTGAGGGGGCACAGCTGTACTGGGGGATAGAGTTGTAACTAGGGGGAGAGCTGAACTAAGGGGGCACAGCTGTACTGGGGGTAAAGTTTTAATGAGGGGGAGAGCTGAAGTAAGGGGGCAAAGCTGTACTGGGGGTAGAATTGTAACGAGGGGGAGAGCTATACCAAGAGGTCACAGCTGTACTGGGGGTAAAATTGTAATGAGGGGGAGAGCTGTACTAAGGGGGCAAAGCTGTACTTCGGGTAGAATTGTAATGAGGGGGAGAGCTGTACAGAAGGGGCAAGGGCATAGATAAGGGGGGGATGTGGAGTCCACCGTGCAGCACAGCAGCTAGTGCTGACAGCCACAACGAGCGCTCAAAGCAAGAGCGGCTCCTGGAACCAGTCAGCTCAGAGCAAGCTTTCTACATACCTTGATGAATAACGTTTTTGCTGGAATTATCCAAACTTTGTGGCACCTTCTAACCTTCTACAGTGCTGATTAAGGGGCAGGTACATCATTGTGCACAATATCATATATTTGTGCTCTGCCTTGAAACAAATTGGGAAATTCTCTTTATACATCAGACATCTTGGACATAAATGTCCATGTAAGCGGTGGCATATGACGATCCATCTATATATAGTAACCCCTACTAGTAATTTCATCTCCTACTAAAACATAGCTTAGGGTAGAAAAACATTTGATGTTTACTCCGTGGCATACAAAGGCTTCTAAAACAATAAAAAAAAAATGTGCTTGAAAAAATGTAAGGTTTGTGGTTTATTGGTAGAGGCAGACCCTCTGCATTCCACATAATGGGCAGTAAAGCAAGTCTCAACACTCCCTAGCTATCTGGACAAGGGGGTAATTATCACAAGCTAGCACCTTGGAGCATTTGATGCATTTTATGACCTGCCATCCTGTTCTATAAGCAGATGTTTTAACATTATCATTAAATCCATGTAAAATTGTCCTGACAAGAAAATATATTTGACAATGAAAGCATTTTTAAATTATTCTTCTACTTTGAATAAAACATAGGATCTCCAAAATAACTTCACCAGTTCTTCAGCCTCCAATGTATTAAATGACAAGGCCATTAAATTGTGTTATACCCAGGGAGCTGTGGTTAGGTTAATGAAATGAGCTCTGGGACAATTCATTATAAATACAGTAGAAAAGGAAATATGTATCTCTGGAGGCATTTTAAATTTGGGTCATACGGACACGTTTTGAGGACCTGAGCTTAGGAAGCGTTTCCAGTGCATCTGATGCAGCCAAAGCAATGCTTACTGCAGCCAGCTGACATATGTTTTAGAAGTGAATTGTAAATTAAGCATATTTGTAGCTAGTTTCAGATAGTAAAACAGAGCACGAGGGATTGTATATATGGGTGACAAACGTGGCTTTTCTAACTGCAGCTTTCTAAAACCAGACTTATTTTTGGTCCTTAGGAACAATTAAGGGTGTGTTTATAAACGTTTTCACCTAAAATTCATATAACTTTCACCATGGATTCACACATTTTTTCAAATGGAATCTAATTTGAAAAATGTGTGAATCTTTGGTGACCATTTTGTGGCAGCACAATGGCTAAGGCCCCTTTCACACTGGGGCGGTAGGGGGCGTCGGCGGTAAAACAGCGCTATTTTTAGCGCTGTTTTACCGTGGTATTCGGCCGCTAGCTGGCGGCCGAAAAAGGGTTAAAACCCCTCGTATAGCGTGGCTATAGCCGCGGTATTACCGCGGTATAGCCGCGCTGTCCCATTGATTTCAATGGGCAGGAGCGGTTTAGGAGAGGTGAATACACCGCTCCTTCACCGCTCCAAAGATGTGGCTTGCAGGAGATTTTTTCTTCTCCTGCCAGTGCACCGCTTCAGTGTGAAAGCCCTCGGGCTTTCACACTGAACAAACAGCGGAGGCTGTTTAGGGGCGGTTTGCAGGCGCTATTTTTAGCGCAATAACGCCTGCAAACCGCCCCAGTGTGAAAGGGGTCTTAGTGATTAGTGGACTAGGGTCCCCAGTTCAAATCCCAACAAGGACAATACCTGCATGGAGTTTGCATGTTTTCCCTGTACCTTTGTGGGTTTCCTCCCAAATTCCAAACACACACTGGTAAGTAAATTGGCTCTTGTCTAAATTGGGCCTATTATGTGTATGCATATATTCATGACTGTGAGATAGGGACCTTAGATTACAAGCTCCTTGAAGGCAGGGACTGATGTAAATGTACAATATGTAAAGAGCTGTGTAGATTGTAAGTGTTATAAAAAATACCTGAAACAAAAGTTTCTAGGGACCAAAAGAAAGCAATGAGCATGCTGTGAAGAGATCACTATGTAGCATGCTGTGCTTAAATGAGTGTGCCGACTCGGTGCTCTTCTTTCCTTTGAATACCTCTCTGACTGCATCTGACCAAAGCAATGAAAAGACATCACCTTCACACATAAACAGCACTGCTGACATGTATGTTGTTAAAGCAGAGCTACAGCCACAACTACCATGATAAAAAAACAAATAGCCCATTCAACTTCGATCCAGAGATTTCCCCTGCAGTACTTTTGTATGCCACTAGATGTCCTTAGACAGTAAAGAAGAACCCACTTCTTCTGAGCCCAAGTCATCTTGGACCCACCCCTAGTCTGTGACCGGACAATGAAAGCAGAGGTATCCCACTGCTAATCACTCTGTTACTCTGTCTTCTCTTCCTATCAACATGCTTCCTGTAAGCACATGAACTGATTGGTTCCCTTGTCCTCTCACACTCCAACCCTGCTTTACAGCAGCTGCAAGGGGCTAATGCCAAGTCAAGGTGAAGTAATTACACTGCTTGCATTTAAAGAAGAAGTAGGGTCAAAAACTTTTTGATCCTACTTCTGCTGTGGGTGATAGGAGTGCAGTATGTTTTGTGCTCTTGTGACCCCTATTAAGCCAACAGTGGGCTAAAGCCCATTGCTGGCTGATGTCACTCAGCTGGTCCAAACTCTAGAGGGATCCCGATTTTAACGTCGGAATCCACCCAAATGACTGAGGGGCATGTGGCTTAGCCTCTCAGCATGCTACTGAGAGCCTGCCACTCCCTCTCCCTGCATGGGTGGGCACTCCAGTGAGCACTGGAGGGGCAGAGCAGAGAGCTGGTGACTGTAAGGCTGGTCATACACAGTTCGATTCCAACCGTTAATGGGAAGGCTGAATGTACCAAGTTGATCGATCTACAGTCAGGTCCATAAATATTGGGACATCGACACAATTCTAATCTTTTTGGCTCTATACACCACCACAATGGATTTGAAATGAAACGAACAAGATGTGCTTTAACTGCAGACTTTCAGCTTTGGTTTGAGGGTATTTACATCCAAATCAGGTGAACGGTGTAGGAATTACAACAGTTTGTATATATGCCTCCCACTTTTTAAGGGACAGATTAACAATCATCCATCAAACTTTCACTTTTTAATACTTGGTTGCAAATCCTTTGCAGTCAATTACAGCCTGAAGTCTGGAATGCATAGACATCACCAGACGCTGGGTTTCAACCCTGGTGATGCTCTGCCAGGCCTCTACTGCAACTGTCTTCAGTTCCTGCTTGTTCTTGGGGAATTTTACCTTCAGTTTTGTCTTCAGCAAGTGAAATGCATGCTCAATCAGATTCAGGTCAGGTGATTGACTTGGCCATTGCAAAACATTCCACTTCTTTGCCTTAAAAAACTCTTTGGTTGCTTTCGCAGTATGCTTCGGGTCATTGTCCATCTGCACTGTGTAGCACCGTCCAATGAGTTCTGAAGCATTTTGCTGAATATGAGCAGATAATATTGCCCGAAACACTTCAGAATTCATCCTGCTGCTTTTGTCAGCAGTCACATCATCAATAATTACAAGAGAACCAGTTCCATTGGCAGCCATACATGCCCACTACCACCACCATGCTTCACTGATGAGGTGGTATGCTCTGGATCATGAGCAGTTCCTTTCCTTCTCCATACTCTCCTCTTCCCATCACTCTGGTACAAGTTGATCTTGGTCTCATCTGTCCATAGGATGTTGTTTCAGAACTGTGAAGGCTTTTTTAGTTGTTGTTTGGCAAACTCTAATCTGGCCTTCCTGTTTTTGAGGCTCACCAATGGTTTACATCTTGTGGTGAACCCTCTGTATTCACTCTGGTGAAGTCTTCTCTTGATTGTTGACTTTGACATACATACACCTACCTCCTGGAGAGTTTTCTTGATCTGGCCAACTGTTGTGAAGGGTGTTTTCTTCACCAGGGAAAGAATTCTTCAGTCACCCACCACAGTTGTTTTCCGTGGTCTTCCGGGTCTTTTGGTGTTGCTGAGCTCACCGGTGCGTTTTTTATTTTTAAGGATGTTCAAAACAGTTCATTTGGCCACACCTAATGTTTTTGCTATCTCTCTGATGAGTTTGTTTTGTTTTTTCAGCCCAATGATGGCTTGCTTCCCTGCTAGTGACAGCTCTTTGGATCTCATATTGAGAGTTGACAGCAACAGATTCCAAATGTAACTAGCACACTTGAAATGAACTCTGGACCTTTTGTCTGCTCCTTGTAAATGGGATATTGAGGGAATAACACACACCTGGCCATGGAACAGCTGAGCAGCCAATTGTCCCATTACTCTTAGTCCCTTAAAAAGTGGGAGGCACATATACACACTGTTGTAATGCACCTGGCCATGGAACAGCTAAGCAGTCAATTGTCCCATTACTTTTGGTTCCTTAAAAGGTGGGAGGCACATATACACACTGTTGTAATTCCTACACCGTTCACCTGATTTGGATGTAAATACCCTCAAATTAAAGCTGAAAGTCTGCAGTTAAATCACATCTTGTTCGTTTCATTTCAAATCCATTGTGGTGGTGTATAGAGCCAAAAAGATTAGAATTGTGTCGATGTCCCAATATTTATGGACCTGACTGTATCAGCTTGTGTACAACCAGCCTGCTGGATTTTCTTGCGACTATCGCTAGCGGCTGCTATAACAGCGCACATTCACATACCACGCTCAGCATATTAACTCATACACTCCTTGGTGCCTTTCTACTTAAAGTGGTTGTAAACCCATTACAACCACTTTAACCTACAGGTAAGCCTAGATTAAGGCTTACCTGTAGGTGCAAGAAATATCTCCCAAACCTTTTGCAGAAATAGCGGGCGCAGGCACACTGAGCGTGCCGTTTCTAACAGCGATCATGCCGTTAGTGGCGGCACCAGCGCAGCTCCGGCCAGTCACAGCGCCAGAGCCACGATATCCCAAAGTCACTCCGGGATAGATGGCGGCATCGGAGGACGCGAATGCGGGGGCTTCGATCTCAGGTAAGTAATTCATAATGAGGGGGCATCTAGAAAAATCACATCTAGATCTGAAAGTTGTAAACCTATCAGATTTTCCCCTTAACCATCACCATATTTCTCTGTTACAAAAGGGCCTATCTTTCTCCCCCACCACAACAATGAGTGAATTTGAGGTCTTTAAAGACATCAATTTGTTTCTGAGGAAATTAATATTTAGGTACTGGCATGCAAATAGGGACACCCAATGTACTGATATGGACCAGTTAGATAAACAAGAGCGGGACTCTCTTGAGGCACTGATTGCCCTCCTTGACGAAAACCAAGAATGGAATTTAGAAGGGCAAGCCACTCAGCCATCACCGAACTGCCCCCGTCCATCCCAACTGACGATCAAATCCCAAAAATTGCCCCCCCTGTCTAAACATAGACATATCCAATTCTTTCTAGAACAGGTCAAAAGGGACCTTGCAGGGGTCAACTGGGAACATAAGGGACATGACAATCTCAGCCGGGAAGAAAGAAGGGCCCTACGGGAACTAGAGGACGCAAAGGATATAGTTATTAAAGCAAGTGACAAGGGAGGCAACACGGTCCTCATGTCCCATACCATGTATGAGGAACAAACAATGCGTCTCCTCCGTGATGAGTCCACGTACCTAAGGTTACATCAGAATCCCTTTCCCCAAATGGTGTCAGATTTGAATTTTAAACTTGCGTTAGCCCAAGAAGCAGGCCTAATTACCAAAAAAGAATGTGAATATCTCAGTGTCAGTGACTTCAATACTCCCATTCTATATACCATCCCCAAATTACATAAGTCCATTACCGACCCTCCGGGTAGACCGATAGTATCGGCTGTCAGGGGTCCCCTTGAGAGGGTCGGTAAATATGTGGACTCATTGATTAAAGAACTTGTACATAAATTACCATCATATGTCCAGGACACACGGGATGTTTTGAGGCGACTGGAAAATATATCTCTACCTAAAGGTATGCTACTTGTTGGAGTCGATGTAGAGTCGCTATATACATCGATCCCCCATAGATGGGGGCTAAAAGCGACACAATCCTTCTTAGACAGTAAATTCCCACTGTTAGCAGGGCAAAATGAATTCATCATTGATCTATTGCAATTTATGTTAGCAAATAATTATTTCCAGTTTCTTGGGATATATTATAAACAAGTTAGAGGCACGTCGATGGGTGCCCCATGGGCCCCATCATATGCCTGCCTACACCTTGGCCTCTGGGAAACCGAATGCGTGTATCCCTCGCCGATGTACCTCAGCCACTGTCGTCTGTGGCTGAGGTACATCGATGACGTGATCATGATTTGGGTCGGTTCATCGGCTGAACTGATACGATTCATTGAGGAGCTCAATGACAACGACCGCAATATCAAATTAACATACACGTATGATGTTAACAAACTGTCATTTCTGGACCTCACGGTATTTGTAAAAGAGGACAAATTGCATACAAAGACCTTTAGAAAGGATACAGCAGCAAATGCATTATTGCTGGCATCTAGCCACCACCCTACACCCCTTAAACAGGGTATTCCGGTTGGTCAGTTCCTCCGTGCGCGAAGAAATTGCACGGAGGAAGGTGACTTCCACAGGGAAATGCATGACCTATATGGGAGGTTTCGTGACAGAGGCTACTCACATACATGTATCAGGCGTGCTAAAAAAAGAGCATTGCAAACAAACAGATCAACCGTACTGACGAATCAAACTAAAAAAGAAAAGGGAGAAATTTCAAACCACCCTCCTTTAAGAATCATTACCAAGTTTGGCACACAGTGGGACCAAATTAAGGAGATCTTGGGCCGTCATTGGCACATTTTGTCTGAGGCCCCCATTTTGGGTAAACTTGTCAGCAAAAAACCTCTGCTTACTGCTCGCAGAGCAACAAATCTGAGGGATCGTCTGGTACATTCAGAGTACAACCGTCCCAATAAACGTAATTGTCTCACTGACCTCCCACCACTAAAAGGCATGTACCGTTGTGGTAGGTGTCATGTATGTAGATATGTGGACAGAACGGATGTGTTCGCCAGCTCTGACAATCAAAGACAGTTTAAAATCAACAGTTTTATTAACTGTACGACCACACGGGTGGTGTATATGCTGACCTGCCCGTGTGGTCTTATCTATGTTGGAAAAACTAAAAGAGAACTGAGAGTCAGGACTGGTGAACACATCCAGAGCATCCTAAATAAGGACGACGACCGACCACTATCCTTGCATTTCCTCGAAAAGCACAAGGGTAAACCAGATGGCCTTAAGGTTAAAGGCATATATAAACTTAATTTGCCCCATAGACGTGGAGATTTCGATAGGATACTGTACCAAAAGGAGAAGATGTGGATCTTCTATTTAAACAGTATGCAACCTCACGGATTAAACAATGAATTTAATTTGTCTCCTTTCTTGGAACAATAATTTTACTCCAATAATTTAATTTCGTTTATCCGAAAATACATATATAAAAAATAACTATGATTGAAGATCCACATCTTCTCCAGACTGTGATTGATATTCTCTGTGGACAGTGGACTGTTCCATCATTTGGCCATACATTAGCCGATTAGATGGAAATTGTAGCACCCTGTGGCTATGGCGATGTGATAACAAAAGCAACTGCATAATAAACCACTTTACTATTCCTCATTAATGCAATAGTGATGGAATATTTACATTTGATTACACATATAAGCTGATTGAATTGATTCTCTATGTACTTGCTACCACTAAAGATCTGTTTGAATTTGTAACTTAGAGGTATGCATGAGTGTGATTGCACAACTTGGTGAATGTTCATTATGGTTAGGCTTTGGTGACCAGGTGCTGGTTATAATGACAGGATATTGAATACTGGCCGCAACCCTATTTAAACATCCAGCTACTGGCACCACTTTAGCTCTGAAGAAGCTTGGAAACAAGCGAAACGCGTAAGTTCTAACCCATGTGCAGGTGGAACAGAGACCCCCACGCATCAATGAGAAAACCCCTTGATTGTAGGTGAATATCCTGATTGGATCCTGGATATCGGGTTGAGTCCTGCGGTGGATACTGAGACTGAACGCTCCCCTTAACCACCTGATAGATCAAGCGTGGAGCGCCTGAACGTCTGAACCTTGTGACTCCCCGTACATCCCCTCGTGGCAGACCCGGAAGAAAGAACCTATGCCGGTGACGGACAAACACATTACATGACTGCTCCTCTATACCACACTGGTGTGGCCACCGGCAACCTTCCTGGGTTCATCATCCCGTCACTGAAGACGTCAAACGGTGAGCTTTAATGCACCCCAGCACAGGGGAGATATTCTATCTACGGCTGTTCACCGCTTACCTCCTTTGCACAAGATACTAAACTGCCCTCTCACTTGATGTTATTGAACTGACCTAATCGAGACTTTCTAGGTCCCCAGTTTGCAGTTTTTGTTATTTGTCCTTTCCTCTGGTTATCGGAGTTACATCTGAATGGATTCTCATTAACCACCAAGCACCTGCACTTTATTCAGTAAATATCGAAGGCCTGGCATTTACACAGCATATCCTGTTCAGGACTTTGTGATAATTGGATAAGACCCGGGTCTCCTTTGATATAATTCATATGGGTGCAAGTGCATGAGTGATGGATGTATGTGGAATGTCTCTGGTGGCCACCTGCACACAATAGGACCTCTGCCCTATTTCCACAAACACATGGTTTGTGGAATTTTGTACTGTATTTAATTTTGACACAATAAAAGTTATCTAGGTTCACAATAGCTTGTTCTTGAGCGGACCATCTTTCCCTGGGGGTCCCCTCTCGTTCCCCCTCTCCTCTCTCCCATATATGCTACATGGTCCATTGAACAACCTTTGTCTACTTGCTGACCAAGTACTGTTGAGTCAGTTCACAAAGGGCATCTGTGATAGGGGTATAACAAACCTAGGTAGGTACCTGCAGGCTGGTCACTGAACCCCCTCCATATACCCCTAAAACCTAGTTTGGATGAATCTAGGGTCCCCCTCCCCTTGTTCCCTTATAAGTAATTCATAATGAGCTAGTATACAAGCTTATTATGCCTTTGTCTTGGAGGGTGTATTTTTTTTTTTTCAGAGGCTTTACTTCCTCTTTAACAATTTCACATTCTCAACTAAAAGCCACAAATTATTAGAACAGCCGCCTTTTACAAAATAATCTTTTCTGAAAGTGTTCTTTTCCTTTATAAATGTAAATGTTTATGCACAAGGCAGCATTCCAACTCAACAGCTGGACTGCTCGTTTTTAGTAAAAACAGGGTATAGTCTCTTATTTTTTTTTAATAACCTGGTAAGCAAATACTAGAATGGTAAAAAAAAAAAAAAAAAAATCACTTGAATGAAAGAGCAATGGTGCTTTATTTTTGGGGATGACTAATCGAATGAATCACAGGTCCATCACTTTTTTATCCTCCAGAATATCTGTATACTTGTCTAATTTGCAAAACATTGTGCTATGGAGATATTTAGGAAAAAATGATTCATGAATTGTCTGAATCCCAGTCTGCATAATTTAGGAGAATGCAAAAGGGGCGAAGTTGATTAGCAGCGGTTCTGTTTGGGCCTCATGACCTCACCTGGTATTCCATCACTCTTACACGACTCTACCTAAATAGAACGGCAGAGGACAGCAGGTGGACCAGGTCTGGAGGGGGTGGACTTATGTCCTCTCCTAAATGCCTAGGGGCAGACCTGAATACCACCTGCCCTGAATAAGAGTACCAGCCGGCTGAGGGTCATGGCCCTAGAGCGCCATTGGATGTTATTGTGCTGTAGACCAGCCCACCCACAACATGGCAACTCATGATGCTAATCTCATATTTGCAGGACCCCTGGGGAGCCCAAACTTCACCACAGAGTTCCACAGTTAAGAAACACTGCCCTAGACCATCAATGCATTTCAATGCAATGAGTGCAGCTTGATGATGTCTTTACATCCTTCAAGGATGAAGTTGCACCTAAGAACAACAGAAGCCTCTACATAGTGATGTGAGGACAGAAATAGTAACCTGAAGAATCATGAAATATATTACCTAATAAAAAAGTTGGGATGGATTTAGACCTTTGCAGTGGATTGCCATACACATGTGGATTGCCATACACATGTGGGCATTTGTTATGTTACATGTTCAACCAATTCATTTTGAGTTGGCTGTCAACCACAAAGTACTTTTCGAATGCATGCATGATTCAAAAAAACACAGGACTTTTGTGATAAATTGTGGTGCCAATTTTATTCTTTGCCACAAGCAGCAGAACTGAGTAGTGGAAGGGTGGGGGGGGGGGGGGGGGGGTGAACATGCATTCATTTTGCAGCCACCATTAAAATGTACTTTTTGCACATGCAAAACAGGTTCATTTTATGATGCATTTACCATGTATTTGCTACGTGCTTAGACATACTTTCCAAACGTGTACCATGCATTTGGCAAGCATTCACCTGATCTGTACGGAAGAATTAAAGAAAAGCACAATCTGATTTCAAACTGATCTTAACACCATGTATACAAAAGCCCTTAAATTGGCATTATAAGTATATTTTGGTACAGTGAAAAACCCTAAATCAGTCAAAAGTTCCAAAAGGGATCAAAAGTTCCAAAAGGGATATATGAGGTCCAACCATTAAGGCAGAGGTAGGCAACCTCGGCTCTCCAGCTGTGCTGAAACTACAATTCCCATGAGCCATTGCAAGACCCTAACAATCACAGCCATGACTCCTAGAGGCAGAGGCATGATGGGACTTGTAGTTTGACCACAGCTGGAGTGCCAAGATCAACCTACCCCTGCATTGAGGTGTCTAGTTATCTCAGACAATTGGCACTGCCCATAGAACAGGCTCCTTTTGTTTATGTTCTTTATAGAAGAGTGAACACAGAACTATAGATTGTCTGAATCTAGCTATAAACTGTCTCAATTGTTTTTGGATTGATCTGCCAAATCAGAAAAAAAAAATTAATAATAAAAAAATACCACTTATGTAGTTTAAAAGCAAAACTGTAGCAGATCCTAGCATTACAAAGTTAATGGTATATTTTGAAATATTTGTGTATACAGTAGCTAAAGCCTTGTACACACAGGGCCGAATGTCGGGCGGCATTAGTAAGTTCAATAGAAACTGTCCGTCATTCGGCCTATGTGTACTGCAGTCGGGCCAAAAAGACTGCCATTCCCTGAGCCATCAAATAATGAGGCCACAGTGTTTACAATACCTATACCGAGAATAGTAAGAACACATATTTACTAAATGAATTAAGTTTTACAATATTACATTTAAACTATATTTGACATACATGTTGGTAAAGTGGAGGTGGGCCTGCAAACATCTTCATTTTTACTCTAAAACATCTCAGAAGGTCCACAACTTGGGGTGTTTAAATAATATAAAAAGTCAGCACTTTGGCCCAACCTATCATATCTTTCCAATCACATTTATTGTCAACTAGACCTCCATATTGAGAAGTCATGTTGAAGTTGTTATACACTGGTTTTGGGGCTCCAGGGTTCAATGGCTCCCTAGTGCTCCAAAACAAACCTAATGACGCAGGTAGACATAGGGACATGGGGAAGGATTGATTGCCCTGTCAGATCTTAAAGCGGAAGTAAACCCATCCATAAAACAGCTACCTTTCCGGCACGTGCCGGAAATGTAACACTCCCATTGGTTGGGCTCTCAACCAAACTGTCAAACCATCCAATGGCCGGTGTCATAACTGATCACATGTGCAGCATCATGGCAGTTCTAGACTAAACAGAGGCCAAGATGGCGGCTTCCTTGGCTGAAAACGATAGGAGGGTTTACTTCCACTTTAATTGGTAATGTAGAAAAAAACTAGTACACCAGGTTCCAGTTGAAGACTTTACAGAAGTTGTCAGGGTGTTGAATCAACAGAAAGTGAATCACTTCTTAGGCTTAGGTTCACAGAGCGATAGTCTCTGAAATGGGGGTGGGGTGGGTGATAAATGTAGGATAGTCTCTGGGGTGGGTGGTAGAGCAGCAGCTACCAGGCGTTCATGAGGCTAGAGACTTTCGGGGAGTGGTCGAGCGGTGGGGGCTATTTTTAATGCCTGTGTTAACAAGACCTTAGACAGTACTCACGGGAATAGGGGCGCTAGTTGGAGGATTTCCCCTCTGTTCCTGTTAGATCGCTCCCAAACCACAACGAAGATGCTGCTTGCAGGACTTTTCCTAACGTCCCGCAAGCGCACCGCCCCAGTGTGAAAAGTCACGCTGAAATGAACGGGAGGCTGTTTTTAGGCGGTTTAGACCCTTTTCGCACTTGTGCGACTTGTCCTGCGACTTGGGAATGCAAAGTCACATGACAAGTCATACCCCATGATTTCCAATGAGTACCATTCCTATCTGTGCGTCTTCAAGTTCCTGCACTACTTTTGTCCGAATTTGATGTGACTTGAGGTCCAGAAACCTCAAGATTACACAAGCAAGCTTCAAGATGAGTCAAAATTGCGCCAAAGTCGCGGCAGAAATTGTGGCAAAATCGCAGACGACTTTCAAGTCGCACAAGTGTGAAAGGAGCCCTACAGGCACTATTTCTAGCGCTAAAACGCCTGAAAACCGCTTCAGTATGAAAGGGGTCTTAAGGCTGAAGATTTTTTACCTTAATGCGTTCTCAGCATTAGGGTAAAAAACTTTCTGAGTGCAGCTCCCTCTTTATACCTACCTGAGCCCAGTCTTGATCCAGTGATGTGCACGAGAGCAGAGGCTCTGTCTGCTCTCTCCCTCCTCATTGGCTCAGAGAAAGCAGCAAGGGCCATTGGCTCCCACTGCTGTCAATCACAGCCAGTGAGGAGGAAGCAGGGGGTAAGGCCGAGCCACACTCTGTGGGTCAATGGTGGGCACTCAGCAGGGGAAGGAGCCAGCAGCGCTGATGGGGGACCTCAGAAGAGGAGGATTGGGGGTTCTGTGCTTTGCAAAACCACTGCACAGAGTCGGTAAGTATAACATGTTTTTTGAAAAAAAACCCAAAGGTTTACAATCACTTCAAACCTGCTTTCACCCACACTATAAGTCCTATACTAACTAGCCTGTAGAGGAAAGGTGTCAATACTTACCTTATCTAAGGGCACTCTAGTCCATTCACATGATTAGCTTTCAGTGGCGGCTTCAGGTGAAAGGAGAAATCGCCAACAATGACTGCAATCCCTGGGCAGTGACGTCACCCAAAGACTTACAATGGTGCATCCGTTGTCGGCTGTCTCTCTTCTTCCCTGAAGCTGGCGCTGGAAATAGATCACAAGACTGGACAAGAGCGCCCCTGAGAATACGTAAGTGTAGAAATCTTTCCTCTACAGCAGGGATGTACAATTAGCGGACCTCCAGCTGTTGCAGAACTACAAGTCCCATGAGGCATAGCAAGACTCTGAAAGCCACAAGCATGACACCCAGAGGCAGAGAGAGGCATGATGGGACTTGTAGTTTTGCAACAGCTGAAGGTCCGACAATTGCACATCCCTGCTCTACAGGGTAGTTCGTATAGGACTTAGAATAAAGCACACTCACCGGCCACTTTATTTGGTACACCTGTTCTATTGCTTGGTAACACAAATTGCTAAGCAGCCTATCACATGGCAGCAACTCAATGCATTTAGGCATCTATAGGTGCTGAAGATGACTTGCTGAAGTTTAATCTGCACATCAGAATGGGGAAGAAAGGGGATTTAAGTGACTTTGAATGTGACATGGTTGTTGGTGCCACACGGGCTGGTCTGAGTATTTCAAAAACTGCTGATCTACTGGGATTTTCACACACAACCTTCTCTAGGGTTTACAGAGAATGGTCCGAAAAAGAGAAAATATCCAGTGAGCGGCAGCTGTGTGGACAAAAATGCCTTGTTGCTGTCAGAGGAGAATGGGCAGACTGGTTTGAGATGACAGAAAGGTAACAGTAACTCAAATACCATCTCTGAACGCACAACACATGAAGCAGATAGGCTACAGCAGCATATCATCACACCGGGTGCCACTCCTGTCAGCTAAGAACAGGAAACTGAGGGTACCAAAATTGGACAGTAGTAGAAGATTGGAAAAACATTGCCTGGTCTGATGAGTCTCGATTTCAGCTGCAATGTCACAAAGGTCAAATCATCTCAAACTGGTTACTAGAACATGACAATGAGGTCACTGTACTCCAATGGCCTCCACAGTCACCAGATCTCAATCCAACAGAGCACCTTCGGGATGTGGTGGAATGGGAGATTTACATCATGGATGTGCAGACGACAAATCTGCAGCAACTGTGTGATGCTATCATGTCACTATAGATCAAAATCTCTGAGGAATGTTTCCAACACCTTGTTGAATCAATGCCATAAAGAATTAAAGCAGTTCTGAATGCAAAAGGGGGTCCAACCCGGTACTAGCAAGGTGTACCTAATAATAAAGGCAGAAGGTTTTTTTATCTTAGTGCATTCTATGCATTAGGCTAAAAAACCTTCAGTGTGCAGCAGCCCCCCTCAGCACCCCTAATACTTACCTGAGCCCCATCTCTATCCAGCAATGTCCATGAGTGCCTCAGTCAGTTAGCCAATGAGGAGAGAGAGAGGGGGCGGGGCCGAACTGTGGCTCAGTGTCTGAATGGACACAGGGAGCTGCGGCTCAGTTGCCCCCCATAGCAAGCTGCTTGCTGTGGGGCATTCGACAGGAGGGAGGGGCCAGGAGCTCTGGCCAGGGACCCAAGAAGAGGAGGATCTGGGCTGCTCTGTGAAAAAACAACTGCACAGAGGAAAGTAAGTATAACATGTTTGTTATTTTTTTTTTTTTCACAAAAAAACATGTTTGTTATTTTTAAAGAAAAAAAATTCGACTTTAGTATTACTTTAATGCTGCGTACACACGGTCAGATTTTCCGACAACAAAATGTTGGATGTGAGCTTGTTGTCGGAAATTCCGACCGTGTGTAGGTTCCATCGGACATTTGCTGTCAGAGTTTCCGACAACAAATATTTGAGAGCTTGATCTCAAACTTTCTGACAACAAAATTTGTTGTCTGAAATTCCGAGCGTGTGTACACAATTCCGATGCACAAAAGTCCACGCATGCTCGGAATCAAGCAGAAGAGCCGCACTGGCTATTGAACTTCATTTTTCTCGGCTCGTCGTACGTGTTGTACGTCACCGCGTTCTTGACGTTCGGAATTTCCGACAAGATTTGTGTGACCGTGTGTATGCAAGACAAGTTTGGGCCAACATCCGTCGGAAATAAATCCAAGGTTTTGTTGTCGGAATGTGCGATCGTGTGTACGCGACATAAGCGGTGGCGTCACTAGGGTTGGTGTCACCTGGTGCGGTATAACACACACACAAACCTCACCCTGGACTCGGGCCGGCGGTGGACACCAGGACACCCCAACCCCCGCACCTGTCCTGAATCTGGGCTCTGGGCGACAGCTGGAGTCTGGAGAGGAGAGGAGGGCAGCTTCACAGCGTGCAGCCGCTGCGCCGCCCGGGCAGAGATACTAGTAGTGTGTGTAGTGACGTCATCATCAGGCTCGCTGGCTCAGTAGGGTAGGGAGGAGGAAGAAGAAGGAGGACACACTCACACAGTGACACACCAGGGGCCGCCGCGGCGCTAAAGGTGTGTTGTTCCAGCCCAGCGGGGTGAACGGGTCAGCTGAAAAAAAAAACAAAAAAACAGGACTTTCCTCACAGTCGGGGGGGGCACCCCTCTAGCAGGTGTCACCCGGGTGCGGACCGCACCCCCCTAGCAACGCCTCTGGGCATAAGACAAACAATTTTTGTTAGGTTTGGACAGAGTGGTGAGGGGTTAGAATCTCTTTCAGGTGTTTATTATCATCTGTGTGTCCTTATTAGGGACATTTACTCTCTTTAATTGTCCAGATCATCATTATTTAGATCAGACTTCTACTTTAATTTATTATAAAAATGCACCAAGTTTATACTAGATTTCCTCTTCTATTTTTAGGTTATTTTAGTTTAAAGTGGAAGTAAACTTCCACGGATTATTGGTGCCTATAGGTAAGCCTAGAATAAGGCTTACCTATAGGTACTATAAATATCTCCGATTAGGAGCTATTTACTGCATATGCAGCTGATGACATCATTGGCGCACGCACTCTGAAGGAATGGGCCTCACGGGCCGTTTCTTCAGGACTGTGTGCCATGCCTGCGGCTCTCGCCGGCATGCGCGTTAGTGACGTCATGCGGCTCCAGCCAGTCACACAGCCGGAGTCCTCGGACCCAGGAAGGAAGACGGGCAAAAGATGGTTGCGGCCTCCAGCTGCGACAACGAGGGCTTCGTTTGCAGGTAAGTTTCACATAATGAGCTAGTATGCGATGCAGCGCTGGGACATGGGGTGGGCAGGAGGGGCGGCTGCCCTGGGCACTGTGGTACCATGTGAGGTGGAGGGGCACCACGAGGAGATTGGGGGGAGGGAATTTGTGTTGAGAGGGGGAATTGGGGGGGGGGGGCAGGGGGTAACCATTGTTCTAAGAGGGGGAATTTGGGAAGGTGTGCTGGGAGTGGTGATTTGGGAGGGATTTATGTTGGGAAGGGGGATGGGTGAAGGAGATTTGTGCGAGGAGGGGAGATTTGTGCGAGAAAAGGTAATATGGTAAGGGGGAAGGGTATTTGTGCTTAGATCTGAATTTTTTTTTGGGGGGGGGGGAGGGTTAAGCTAGTAGGGATGATTGGAGGGTATTTGTGCTGGGGGGGATTTGGAGTGAGGGGAGAGGATTTGTGCCTGGAGGGCAAATTTGAGGGGTAGAGGGGAGAGAGAGGATTTGAGCTGGGGAGGGCAAAGATTTGTGCCAGGAGGGGGTGGTTTTGTACAGGGAGGAAGGGGGAATTTATGCTTAGGGGGAGCATAAAAATTAGTGCTTGACTTTTTTTTTTTTTTGGTGGGGGATTTTTGCTGACACATAATTATACATCTTGGGAGTTTGACATGTTTGCCCTGGGCTCTAGAGGACCTTGTCCCAGTACTGATGCGATGCATACTAGCACATTATGCCTTTACTTTGCAGGTCAGGGAAAACAAAACAAAAAAAAGAAAAGGTAAGCACTTTACTTCCTCTTTAAGTTTACTTGCACTTTAATAAATAAAAAACAATAATAATTTATACTTCTAAAACTTTCTAAAAAGGAAACAGAATACAATATGTGCTTTTTATATTTTAGCTCAGAGACAGCTATACCATCTAGATAAAAAGTGGGATCTTGTAGATAAGAACATCTACATAACAGAAGGATAACATCTAGACCGGAGTAGGAGTCTACCTGTATCCTCTGGTCCTATCTTCCTCCAGTTCCTACACTTCTACAAAGTCCTGACTTCTCCAGCACATGGTCACTAATAATGTTCTCTTACCCAAGGCTCGGTCTCCGGGGAGGCAGCGGGGGGAGCCGTACAGCAGCCCTGCAGTGAGGGTGATGATGAGACAGACGCTCAGGAGATGGTCGTAGTGTCCAGCCATTGATGTGGCACAGTAGAGAGCGGACCAGCCTTCGCAGTCTTCTCTCCCTCCCAGGCAGCGCTCTGCTCACGTGTTCCAATAGCTCAGGTTACAGCCCAGCACACTCTGTGGAGGAGATCCTGGATTTATCTGCACATGGGGAATCACTCATTGCTCTCATTTGTAGTCATGTAAGGAGGCTTTGGCTGGGTTTAGTGTAAAGAAGTCTGTCTGTATGGAGCTGACTTTGAGGGAACGCATATGTCTGTGTAAGGTTGCACAAGAGTCTCTAACCAATAACCACACTGCCACAAAAATGCACACAAATTCTTACTGTGCCTATCCTGTAACCCATTCACTGCCTGATGCCAGAGGGTGAATCCACAATGTGCTCCATACATAGGCTACAGTACCTACAGGCATTTATTTATTATAGGTAATCACACCGACCATAAACAACTGTGGGGTCAATTCACTAAGGCTCCGTTCACACCTAGGCATTGCTATTTTACGGGCGTTTTTTACGGGCATTTTTGCAGCGTTTTTGTACAGGCATTTTGAAGTTTAACCCTTTCATGACTAAGCCTATTTTTGAAATTTGGTGTTTACAAGTTAAAATCCATATTTTTTGCTTGGAAATTACTTAGAACCCCCCAAACATTATATATATATATTTTTTTAGCAGAGAATCTAGAGAATAAAATGAAGATTCTTGCAATATTTTATATCACACGATATTTGTGCAGCAGTGTTTTAAACGCAACTTTTTGGGAAAGGGACACTTTCATGAATTTTAAAAAATCCAAACAGTAAAGTTACCCCAATTTTTTTGTATAATGTGAAAGATGATGTTATGCTGAGTAAATAGATACCAAACATGTCACGCTTAATAATTGCACGCACGCGTGGAATGGCGACAAACTACGGTACCTAAGAATTTCCATAGGCGACGATTTCAATTTTTTTTTTACGGTTACCAGGTTAGAGTTACAGAGGAAGTCTAGTGCTAGAATTATTGCTCTCACGATTGCGGTGATACCTCACATGTGTGATTTGAACACCGTTTACATATGCGGGTGCGACTTCCGTATGCGTTTTCTTTGCTGCGCAACCTCGCGGGGACGGAGGTGCTTTAAAAAAAAAATGTTCTTATTTATTTTTATATTTATAAATTGTGTTTTAAAAAAAAAAAAAATTTGATGACTTTTATTGCTGTCACAAGGAATGTAAACATCCCTTGTGACAGTAATAGGTGGTGACAGGTACTCTTTGCACTTCAAAGTATTCAGATCGCTGAAAACAGTGATTCTGAATACTGTGTATTTTTTTAAAACCGGCGCCATTGGCAGCCGAGTAAACAGGAAGTGACGTCATGACGTCGCTTCCGTGTTTACGATTAGGAGGCTGGAACGAAGCAGCCCACGGCTTCGTTCCAGCCCGCCCCCAGCCGCCGGAGGCAGCCGATTAGTCATCGGGCCTCCCGATGGAACGTCCCCTCCCGCTCCTCCGGTATAACAGCGGAGCGGCTTTTAGCCGCATCGGTTGTTATACTCAGATAGCCGATCGCCCGCTGTAAACAACGGTACTGGATGATGCCTGCAGCTGCGGGCATCATCCCGGTATAACACCGGAAAGCCGTGTACACACATCTGCGTACGCTCGGCGGGAAGGGGTTAAAAGGTCACAAATGCAAAAGCAGTAAAACGCCTGTAATTGTCCAAAAAAGAAGCTCATGTACTTTTTTGGAGCAATGGTCATTTTGCTTTAGGTGACAGATTGCTCAGATGTGAACAGGGGCCATTGAAATTAATGGGATGTGTCATGTTGGGTGTTTTTAAAGCGGAGGCTTAGAGCAGAAAAACGCCTAGATGTGAACGGAGCCTCAAGATTGCTGTATGCAATATGAAGGTCACGCGGCTTTTTTTTTTTTTTTTTTTAAGGATCACATGAGATAATAAAAGTCAATTCATCAAAGTAAAATATTGAATGTGAAATAAATACTGCACATTTTTATAAATTTGTGAAATATACCACAAAATAAATAAATAAATAAATAAATCATTAGAGGATTGGTAAAGTCTCTCACCTTAAAAGGGTTGTAAAGGCTCGTGTTTTTTCACCTTAATGCACCTTAAACACCTTGCAGTCACCGGCCCCCTAGCCCCACCTCGTTTTACTTACCTGAGCCCCGAATTTCCATCAGTGTGTCCCCGCCGTCCCTCTCTCCACAGGTTCCTGACTCTTGATTGGATAGATTGATAGCAGCGCAGCCATTGGCTCCCGCTGCTGTCAATCAAATCCAATGACACGGGCATCGGGGGGGCGGGGCCGAGTCCTGCAATCTGCCTCTATGGACGCCGAATGCTGGCCCCGGGAGCGCGCCCGCAAGGTAACCCCCTCGTGGGAGCGCTTCAGCAAAGGGGTTATCTAATGCGGGGAGGAGCCGCAAGAGCCACCGATGGACCCCAGAAATGGATGTTGGGGGCCACTCTATGCAAAACAAGCTGCAAAGTGGAGGCAAATATGACATGTTTGTTATTTAAAAAAAAATAAAAAACAATCCTTTAGTATCACTTTAATGCATTCTATGCATTAAGGTGAAAAACCTTTTGTGCTGCAGCTGCCCCCCAGACCCCCCCCCCCTTTTTTTTTTACCTGAACCCGATTGTTCCAGAGACGAGCATGAGCCCAGTAGCTCCAGCTGCTGTCTCGGGTCCCCATTGGATAGATTGATAGCAGTGTTAGCCATTGGCTCCCGCTGCTGTCAATCAAATTCAGTGACAAGGGGGGCGTGGTCGAGTCCTGCTGTCTGTGCCCCCATGGAAAGTGTCTCTCTGTGGCGGCACACTATGAAGAGGAGGGGCCAAGAGCACCGCCGGGGGACCCCAGAAAAGGAGGATCGGGGCCGCTGTGTGCAAAACCCTTGCAAAGAACAGGTAAGTATAACATGGCTGGCTTAACCACTGCTTAAGCTTGGGTTCACACTATAACGTGCTGCGGATCTCACAGCAGCGCTGTGCATCCCTGTTCCCCGTTTCAGGGAGGAATCAGGGCCGATTCTATGCCTGAATTCGGCCCTGAAACGGCGCCAAAGATCGCACAGTGTCCATAGGGAGCCGGTCACATTCTCCTACTATGCGAATTAGATGTGGGGAAACGCACATCTAATTTGCATAGGTGTGAACCCGGGCTTAAAGACAGTTCACTAAAGAACACACACATTCGTTATGTTATGTATCACCTGCCAGTAGGCAGTCGGTATTTTAGCAAAGTACAAAATAACAATGAGGGGAACTCTGCACTGGCCAGTAAATTAACCACTTGACCTGCAGAAGATTTATCCCCCTTCATGATCAGGCCATTTTTTGCGATACTGCACTGCGTTACATTAACTGAAAGTTGCGTGGTCATGCAACGCTGTACCCAAATGTCCTTCTTTCTACCTCAAATAGAGCTTTCTTTTGGTAATATTTGATCACAACTGCATTTTTATTATTTGTGCTATAAACAAAAAAGACAATTAAAAAAACAAAAAAAAAAACAAAAAAACTATATTTTTTAATATCTGCTACAAAACATATTCAAGAAAAAATTAAAAAAATCTAATTTCTTTATAAATTTAGGCCAATATGTATTCTGCTACATATTTTTGGTAAAAAAAAATAAAAATCCCAATAAGCGTATATTGATTGGTTTTTGCAAAAAAATGATAGTGTCTACAAACTATAGGATATATATATATATTTTTTTTTTACTAGCAATGGCGGCGATCAGCGACTTTAGTTGCAATATTGCGGCGGCCATTCTGACACTAACTGGCACTTTTGACGCTTTTTGGGGATCCGTGATACTAATACAATGGTCAGTGCTAAAAAAATATGCTGTACTAATGACACTGGCTGGGAAGGGGTTAACATCAGGGAAGATCAAAGGGTTAACCGTGTGTCTAACCAGTGTTTATGTGTAGTGTGGGAGGTGTTTTTACTAGGAGAAGAGATGGAGTTTGTTCTCTGTTTTAATTCCATCCCTTCCCTCCTGTCAGAAGGGTGATCTGCCTTGTTTACATAGGCAGATCACCGCTCTGCCGAACGATCGGCAGGTGCACGGTACTCGATGTCCGCCGCCACCCGCCGATCGTTCGTGTGTAATCATAGTGGAAGCGGGCTGGCGGCGCACATGCTTGCCCCCTACCTGGAAGTGTCTATGTGTGATCTGGCACACAGGCGGTGCCCTGTAGCTTTAAAACTGCTATAGGATGGACCTGAAGTGGTTAAAAGCATACAATGTATCAGAATGTTTTGCACTGAGCTCAGGAATGAAAATTAATCATAACATTTCACCACAGGGAGATCATTCTGTGAATTAAAGCATTGCTAGAATGTTTAGTTTAGTTTCATATTATTTCTTCCTCTGGTGCAATGTTAGCATGTAAATGAAAAAATAATGCAACATTTAAGTGATAAATATTGATAAACATAAATATTTAACGCATTTGGTAAATAAAAAATATTTTCTATTGAATTGACTACTTTTGAAATAGTTTGACCCCATACACACTATTAGATTTTCTACAGATTTTTGTCTTCATATTTACCAAAACCATATAATATGAGGTCAAACCTTAAGGGCTCTTTCACACGGAGGATCCGTATGTCCGTTTTTCATCCTTCCGTTTTCGGATGAAAAACGGACATACATGTATCCCTATGGAGCGTCACCGCTGACATCCGACCCGCTCCGATCCGAAAAGTGTAACGGAGGAAAACCCTACTTTTCCATCCGTTTTCGGATCGGATCGGGTGACGACGGACACTACGGTCCGTCATCATCCGATCCCCCCATAGGGGAGAGCGGCGCTCTGACAGGTCCGTCGCTGCACAGAGACAGACCTGTCATCTGCCTGCTCAGCGGGGATCGGCGGAGCGATCCCCGCTGAGCAATCGAGTGTTCATGGGGCGGATCATCACTGATCCGCCCCGTGTGAAAGAGCCCTAAGAGTTTCTATTTGTACGCAACCAGGCAGGCCCTTGCACTACATGGTTTTGGTAAATCTGAAGACAAAAATCTGCAGAAAATCTAATAGTGTGTATGGGCTCTAAGCGTGTGTAGGAGGCTTTAGTGAATTGACCCATATGTGCATAAGACTCTGCAAAGTGTGAAAAAGTGATATATGGAGAAAGCTGCAAACCTACAATGTGTCTGAATACACAAACACTTCAGAGATATAAAAGTAGAATTATAGGCAAAGCTTTTTTTTTCATTTTGGATAGCGTAAAGGAGGGTTATAACCCCTGTCACATTTTGTTTTGCCATCTGTGTCCCATTGGGGCGATTTCCCTTCACTTCCTGTCTTATAGCCAAACAGGAAGTGAGAGGAAATCCCTGCAAATTTATGGAATACCGTGGGGACCTCCAGGTCACCAGAATTAGTGTCCCTATTGAAAGATTTCTCTTCTATTACTTTTCTGGGACAACCCAAAATTTGGGATTTTCTTTTAGGGCCTTTTCACACAGGCGGACCGATCGAGTCCACCTGTCAGTTTTTCAGGCAGGCCTGATGGGACCCTCCAGTCTCCTCTATGGAGCGGTGGGTGTCAACAGATATGTGTCCATTGACACCCTCCTACAGGGCTGATAAGGCAGTACAACCAGTCCTCCTATACTGGGTCCGGGCCCCACCCGTTTAAAAGGGGGTCCGGGCATCTGCTGAGCAGGAGGGCCAGCTGTACTGTCTTATTGCAGACACCGATCCTCTTCTGTCCATCCCCTGCAGCGCTACCAACGCCTCTTTTTCCATCCAGCTGCACATGCGCCCTTTCCATCTGCTGTCCGGGCCCCCCTGTATGCCCCTTTCCTCTGCAGAGCTGCCAGCTTAACCTCCTTTCATGTCAGAAGCTGCTGCAAGGACACAGTGGGGTGTTTCAGGATGGAGAACGTGGGAAGGGGCCAGTAAATATGTAATTTACTGGTCCCTTCCTTTTCTGAATGAACACAGTGAGCAATCGGTACCAATGACTCCTGTGTCAATTCATCACTGAAGCATAGTAAATTGTGTTCACTATGCTTCCGTTTGTGAATGAGCAGGAAGGCTCAGAACATTTCCTATTCATTCATCTGTGTAGCTGAAGCTGTATAGAAAGGGACTGATAAATCTACGTCTATAGTCACTTTCAACTAAGGGGGGGGGGGGGCTGTCGGGTGTTAGGTAGGCTATATGGGTCCTGCTGGCCTGTGGGTCCTGCTGGCCTGTAGGCCATGGCCAGCAGGACCCACAGGTCACTGGACAGTGGCCAGCAGGATCCCACAGGTCAGTGGCCAGCAGGACCCACAGGTCCGCAGCCAGCCTACAGCAGCATCCACAGGTGGACCCTGCTAGGAGCTGGCTGCGAACCTGTGGGTCCTGCTGGATGCTGACCTGTGAGTCCTGCTGGCTTCTGCAGAACAAACACTGCCAAACATCTGGCAACACTGCCAAGCATCGGGCAACACCACCAAGCAACCTGTGGGTCCTGCTGGCCGCTGACCTGTGGGGTCCTGCTGGCCGCTGACCTGTGGGGTCCTGCTGGCCGCTGACCTGTGGGATCCTGCTGGCCATTGACCTGTGGGATCCTGCTGGCCCCTGTCCAGTGACCTGTGGGTCCTGCTAGCCATGGCCTATAGGCCAGCAGGACCCACATGCCAGCAGGACCCATTAGTCAGTGGCCAGCAGGACCCACAGGTCCACAGCCGCTGACCTGTGGGTCCTGCTGGCCACTGACCTGTGGGTCCTGCCGGATTCTGCAGAGCAAACACTGCCAAGCATCTGGCAGTAAGCAGTGACTGGTAGCAAGCAGTAACTACCACTGTATATACTAGTTTAATGTTGTTTTTGAAGTTTGAAAGTTTACATGTGGACCCCATGGGATATGAAAACTTGTCCTGTGGCCCTCAGGTAATTTGAGTTTCAGACCCCTGACTTCAAGGGTTACTAAAGATGTGCTAACTCACTCATTCATAATACCACACGTACAAATTCATAAATATAAAGTGCAAAAAGGAATAAAGACACACAATTAAAGTGACACATTCAAATTGTCTCGTAAATGTATATCATATAAACACCAAAATAAGTTAATTTACATATATTGTATCGTATCAATATTATATATTATTGTATCTATAGAAGCAGATCTCCTGCCGCCTAATGACCGCCACTTCAACCTCCATCCACCAAAAAGGTCCTAGCCGCAAGTATCACATCATTTGAGGTATCCATAAAGTAACCGCAATCACATTATGCATATGAAAAATAAAAAGCCTCCATAGCTTCCAAATCTTTAAAACCTTTATTGTAATGCAGATTGGGCACTTACATATTCATTATTCATCTACATGAGTGATCAAAGCACTACACACCACATGCCACTCTGGACTCTGGCCGCGCACGCGGTGACGTCACTGCCTTGGCTCCGCCCAGACGCGTCACCTGCATCCTGAGAAGAATCTGTTTCCTGAAAGGCAACTACATTTGAGTGGCTTCCCAGGCATAACTCTGTGAGGTGAGAGCCCATCTTGTCATTCTACATGGCTTGGATGTCTCTGAATGTCTAAGTTGACTGTAAGGTGCAGAAGTTCTGATACCACAAGCAGGTCAGAATCAACCAATTCGGCTAAGAAGAAGCCCTGGATCTCAGCCTTCCCCCCTTTTTATAGCACAGGTGGGCTGGCTAGGACCGAAAAGCCGGGGAACTGAGCCTACAGCAGTTAACCCTGTCCCCCAGCCTTGGACAGCTGCTAACTCACTAGTACCAACATACAGTATTTCAGCCTGCCTGCAAATACACCCCTTCATGGAAAGGGTATTCCCTGAAGGCAGTGTGGCCTCTATAAGCAGGATAATGCGCCCAGCCACACTGCACAAATGGTTCAAGAATGGTTTGAGGAACACGAGTTTGAGGTGTTGACTTGGCCTCCAAATTCTCCAGATCTCAATCCAATTTAGCATTCAGTGGATGTGCTAGAAAAATGAAAAAACGTTCAGCAGTAATCACCGTAAGTAATTGCTGGCTGTGCAGAGAATGCAAATAGCTGTGGCCGCCGGCAACCAATCATTATTGTAAAGGGGCCGGCGGCCACATTTAGCCACTCATAGCTGTAGCAGGAATAAGAAGTTTCCTGCCACTACAATGGGCATCTTACATGTTTGCCACTGTTAGCCTCGTATTTTGCATTGCTAATAAACTCTGCAATTCACTGTAGTGTGCCACAACCATGCCAACTGTTTCCGCAGGTCAGTGGGCCACATTTTTCTTCTTCCTACCTTCCAAGCATTCTTCTTACATAGGCATGTGCATGATGGTACCTCTGATTTAAAAACAATTTATTGGTCTTTATACCTTAAAGTGGCAATAGACCCAAAAGCAAACATTGATTATATTGCAGTTTACCAATTCTTAGGCTGGGTTCACACTGTTGCGGCCGTAGGTTCGTGTCTGGGGTCCGGTATATCCCTGTTCATCGTTTCAAGTGCGAATCAGGTCTGAATTTTTGCCTGAATTTAGACCTGAAAGAGAGCCAAAGACGCACAGGACTCTTTTGCAGTGCGCTCCACGGCTGCCCCAGAATTGTGGGAACCGGCTCTCTGACTCTCTCCTGTCATGCAAATTGGATGCGGGGTCGACCGACCGATTGGGGGGGTGTCTTGTTTGTGGCTCCCCCCCAAAATATACAGCACCAGCCGCCACTGCCCAAAAGGAAAAAAAAAACAGTTTGCTGTAACTGTAAATGTTAGCTTGAGTCTAGCTTCAATTTGTTAGTATATTTAAATCTGCTAGTACATCTAAGACTCCCCTCCCCTCAGACTAAAAATCAGTGGCAGCTGGTGGGTTTTTCTTTTGGGGGGGCAGCACACAACCACCCCCCTGGGTATGCCAGCGGCACTACCACCCCCCCAGCCCGGGCCGCCGGCGGTCTGGCACTTACCCAATCTAGGTGGTGGGCTGTGGTGTCCTCCAGCACGGTCCGCCCGCTGTGCACGTGGCAGGGTGTGGGCCGCGGCTCCAGTGTCTGCTCCTTCAGCAGCTTCCTCCGCCGTATGTCTCCTGTCTCCTCCACCTAAGTGCTAGGCATCCAATAGGATTGCCTGACGCTTTGGCCAATCGGGAAACAGGTCTCACGACCTGCCTCCTGATTGGTGGGGAGGAACTTTAGTGTGAAGATAGCAAAAATTTGTTCGTTATTGGCACACAACTGGGTGGGCTCGGAGCACAGTGCTCTGCGCCCCAAGCCCACCCTTTTTTGAAGACTATTAGAGCCTCTGGCTCTAATCACATTCTTCAAAAAAACACCCCCGCCATTGGAATCCATATTCCAGCGCCCTGATATGTAGATCAGGGGGCCAGACGCATTGATAGGGGGGTGGCCACCGTGCGCCCTCTATGGACAGGCCGCCACTGCTGACAATGCTGCTGTCCAGAGGTGTCCCCTGTGCTCTAGAGTGGGGGGCGCTCTAAAACAGGAGTTGTGTTACTGGCCAGGTCACCAGGTGAAAACAGAGAGGAAAAAGACGTTATATCCCTGTTTTCTTATAATGCTTGCACCAAGCTAATTATTCTTGGTGGCAAGGTGCTTAGCCAATGGTGTTGATGGTTTTATATTTTTGTATCTTGGTACTTATATATGCTTTATTTGAAACGTATAAAAATAAATTGTAAAAAAAAAAGAAAAAAAGATGGAGATGTGATAAGAGCTAAGAGTGGCAATTTAGGGGGATTTGTGGTGGAAGGGGGAATGGGGGGGATTTGTGCTGGGATGGAGAAATTTGAAGTGACAGACAATGAAAACTAGAAGGGGAACTTTTAAGGGTAGAGAGTTGTGCTAGTAAGTAGAGCTGCACAATTAATCATCAAGAATCGTTATCGCAATCTTGACTAAAGTGTTTCACAATTCTTTCTATGCAAAGAATTCTCTCTGTTCTTCTGAAGCCATAGCTGTCAAAAGAAAGGAAGAGAAAAATGGGGCAGTCTGCCAAGGATCAAAACATTCTTTATCAGTTGAACTTAAGTATAAACATTGTAACAATTTGTCAATGGAATAGACTTTGTGTGTAAGTGAAAAAAGCTTAACCACTTAAACGCTAAACCTTTTTCTGACATTTGTTGATTTCAAGTTAAAATCATTTTTTTTTTTGTTTGCTAGAAAATACTTAGAACCCCCAAACATTATATATATATATATATATATATATATATATATATATATATATATATTTTTTTTTTTAGTAGACACCCTAGAGAATAAAATTGTGGTTGTTGCAATATTTTATGTCACACTGTATTTGTGCAGCTGTCTTTTAAATGCATTTTTTGGGAAAAAAATTACTTTAATGCATAAAAAAAAAAAAAAATAACCAGTAAAGTTAGCCTATTTTTTTTTTTTTTTTTTGTATAATGTGAAAGATTTTACGTTGTGAGAATCGTGATCTTTTTATTCTAAGCAAAAAAAATCATGATTCTCATTTTGGCCAGAATCGTGCAGCTCTCCTAGTAAGGGTGATTTTTTTTTTTTTTTTGGAGGGGGGGCATTTGAGCTGGGGGGTTTTGGGGGGAGGCAGAGATTTGTGCTGAGAGGGGATTTCAATAGGGCTGCAGATTGGTACTTGGAGGGGGAATCTATGCCTAGGGGATAAGCATGCAGATTAGTGCTTAGTGTTTTTTTGGGGTGGGAGGGGGTGGGGGTTGCTGACACATAATGCTCATACATCTTTGGGGGGGGGGGGGGGCACAGTTTGGCATGTTTGCCCTGGGTTCTAGATGACCTTGTCCTGGCACTGGGTGAGAGGGGTGGCTGCCCTGGGCGCAATGGTTTACTGGGGCGCCTTCCTTTTGTTGCAAGGCTGACAGGGGTAATGACAGCAGCAGTGATTTTGACAAGCAAGTGACTGCTGGGTGTAGTATCTGCTAAGTAGGGATGAGCTTCGTGTTCGAGTCGAACCCATGTTCGACTCGAACATCGGCTGTTCGACCGTTAGTCGAATTGCGAACGTTATGGGCCGTTCGCGCCAAATTCGTGTGGCGCGTCACGGCCCATAATTCACTGCGGCATCGCAATGCATTGCTGGCTGATGATTGGCCAAGCATGCACTATGACCCGCATGCTTGGCCAATCACAGCGCCGTCAGTAGAGAGAGCTGTAATTGGCCAAAGCCAGGGTGGCTTTGGCCAATTATGGCTCAGGGGATTTAGTACACACCCCACACTATATAAGGCCGCCTGCACGGCGGCCCTGTGTAGTGTGTGTTCCGGTGTGCTGAGAGATAGAGAGAGAGAGAGACAGTGTCATTTGATTTGAGTTAGATAGATTAGGCAGAACAGTCAGTCAGTTAGCTGCACTTACAGTGTATTGTGTATATATATGCATCCCAGGTGTTGCATATATATATATACACTGTATTCAGTTTAGCTAGATCCGTTCCTGTTATCTTCTATCTAGACTATTTACATTTAGTGCAGTGTGTCCTGCTCACAGTGTTCAGCTAGATCCGTTCCTGCTATTTACATTCAGTGCAGTGCGTCCTGCTCACAGTGTTCAGCTAGATCCGTTCCTGGTATTTACATTTAGTGCAGTGCGTCCTGCTCACAGTGTTCAGCTACATCCGTTCCTGCTATTTACATTCAGTGCAGTGCGTCCTGCTCACAGTGTTCAGCTAGATCCGTTCCTGCTATTTACATTCAGTGCAGTGCGTCCTGCTCACAGTGTTCAGCTAGATCCGTTCCTGCTATTTACATTCAGTGCAGTGCGTCCTGCTCACAGTGTTCAGCTAGATCCGTTCCTGCTATTTACATTCAGTGCAGTGCGTCCTGCTCACAGTGTTCAGCTAGATCCGTTCCTGCTATTTACATTCAGTGCAGTGCGTCCTGCTCACAGTGTTCAGCTAGATCCGTTCCTGGTATTTACATTTAGTGCAGTGCGTCCTGCTCACAGTGTTCAGCTACATCCGTTCCTGCTATTTACATTCAGTGCAGTGCATCCTGCTCACAGTGTTCAGCTAGATCCGTTCCTGCTATTTACATTCAGTGCAGTGCGTCCTGCTCACAGTGTTCAGCTAGATCCGTTCCTGCTATTTACATTCAGTGCAGTGCGTCCTGCTCACAGTGTTCAGCTAGATCCGTTCCTGCTATTTACATTCAGTGCAGTGCGTCCTGCTCACAGTGTTCAGCTAGATCCGTTCCTGGTATTTACATTTAGTGCAGTGCGTCCTGCTCACAGTGTTCAGCTAGATCCGTTCCTGCTATTTACATTCAGTGCAGTGCGTCCTGCTCACAGTGTTCAGCTAGATCCGTTCCTGGTATTTACATTTAGTGCAGTGCGTCCTGCTCACAGTGTTCAGCTAGATCCGTTCCTGCTATTTACATTCAGTGCAGTGCGTCCTGCTCACAGTGTTCAGCTAGATCCGTTCCTGCTATTTACATTCAGTGCAGTGCGTCCTGCTCACAGTGTTCAGCTAGATCCGTTCCTGCTATTTACATTCAGTGCAGTGCGTCCTGCTCACAGTGTTCAGCTAGATCCGTTCCTGGTATTTACATTTAGTGCAGTGCGTCCTGCTCACAGTGTTCAGCTACATCCGTTCCTGCTATTTACATTCAGTGCAGTGCGTCCTGCTCACAGTGTTCAGCTAGATCCGTTCCTGCTATTTACATTCAGTGCAGTGCGTCCTGCTCACAGTGTTCAGCTAGATCCGTTCCTGCTATTTACATTCAGTGCAGTGCGTCCTGCTCACAGTGTTCAGCTAGATCCGTTCCTGCTATTTACATTCAGTGCAGTGCGTCCTGCTCACAGTGTTCAGCTAGATCCGTTCCTGCTATTTACATTCAGTGCAGTGCGTCCTGCTCACAGTGTTCAGCTAGATCCGTTCCTGCTATTTACATTCAGTGCAGTGCGTCCTGCTCACAGTGTTCAGCTAGATCCGTTCCTGGTATTTACATTTAGTGCAGTGCGTCCTGCTCACAGTGTTCAGCTAGATCCGTTCCTGCTATTTACATTCAGTGCAGTGCGTCCTGCTCACAGTGTTCAGCTAGATCCGTTCCTGCTATTTACATTCAGTGCAGTGCGTCCTGCTCACAGTGTTCAGCTAGATCCGTTCCTGCTATTTACATTCAGTGCAGTGCGTCCTGCTCACAGTGTTCAGCTAGATCCGTTCCTGGTATTTACATTTAGTGCAGTGCGTCCTGCTCACAGTGTTCAGCTACATCCGTTCCTGCTATTTACATTCAGTGCAGTGCGTCCTGCTCACAGTGTTCAGCTAGATCCGTTCCTGCTATTTACATTCAGTGCAGTGCGTCCTGCTCACAGTGTTCAGCTAGATCCGTTCCTGGTATTTACATTTAGTGCAGTGCGTCCTGCTCACAGTGTTCAGCTACATCCGTTCCTGCTATTTACATTCAGTGCAGTGCGTCCTGCTCACAGTGTTCAGCTAGATCCGTTCCTGCTATTTACATTCAGTGCAGTGCGTCCTGCTCACAGTGTTCAGCTAGATCCGTTCCTGCTATTTACATTCAGTGCAGTGCGTCCTGCTCACAGTGTTCAGCTAGATCCGTTCCTGGTATTTACATTTAGTGCAGTGCGTCCTGCTCACAGTGTTCAGCTAGATCCGTTCCTGCTATTTACATTCAGTGCAGTGCGTCCTGCTCACAGTGTTCAGCTAGATCCGTTCCTGCTATATACATTTAGTGCAGTACGTCCTGCTCACAGTGTTCAGCTAGATCCGTTCCTGTTATCTTCCTACTGACAGGCAGGCTTGTCTGGTTACAGTATATAAAGCTACCTGAAGAAAATTACAGGTGTTCTATCCCAGCTTAGTGCAGCTACAGGCCATTAGTATGTCTGGAAGGCCAAGAAGGAGAGGCAGACAGTCACAAGCCAATAAGAGAGGGCAAGCAGGCTCTGTGTCTAGTGCTGGTCGTGGAGACGGTGCATCCTCATCAGCACGTGGCCATGGGACACGCTTGGCCTTTTTTTCGGCAGCTGGCCGTGTTGAGCCGCAACATGCGGAAGACTTGGTCGAGTGGATGACCAAGCCGTCCTCATCCTCCTCATCCTCTCTCACCCATGCCCAGGGTGCTTTGTCTGGCAAAGCAGCGGCCTCTTCCCTCAGCTCAATGTCATCAGTGACTCCTTCCCTAGCTCCACCATGTCCTCATGAGGATTCCCTCGAACTGTTTGACCACAGTGTTGGGTACATGCTCCAGGAGGATGCCCAGCGTTTGGAAGGCTCTGATGATGATACTGAGCTCAATGAAGGCAGTAACATGAGCACGGACAGAGGGGGTGCCCAAGAAGGACAGCAATCTGGCAGTCATGCTCCCCCTGCTGCAGCATACTGCCAGGTTTGCTCCAGTGATGAGGAGGGAGGGGATGATGAGGTCACTGACTCAACGTGGATGCCTGATAGGAGAGAGGAGGAGGAGGAGGAGGAGGAGGAGGTGGCACATCACCAACTAGGCAGGATGCCCTCCAGGGGCCAGCCTAAGGGCAGCACATTGACTGCATCACACCCCAAAGCTCCACATGTGCAGGGCGCTGCAGTCTCTGCGCGTTATTCAAAAAGTTCTTTGGTGTGGGCCTTTTTTGAGACGAGTGCATCAGATCGCACCGCTGCTATTTGCAACATATGTCTCAAGCGTATCTCGCGTGGCCAAAACATCTCCCGCTTGGGTACCACATGCTTGACCAGACATATGTTGACCTGCCATGCAGTTCGTTGGCAAGCGTATCTGAAAGACCCACACCAAAGAACAAAGACGATCTCTCCTTGCTCCTCATCAGCTGAGATTTCCAACCCCACTAGACCTTCAGTCCTCTCTGAGACCTGCAGTGAGAGGAATGAAGGTGTAGAATTAGGTGTGTCACAGCCAAGTACTTGTGGGCAATCTGCTTTTGGTACACCGACGTCAGATTGTACCAGGCAAATTTCCCTGCCCCAGCTGCTGCACCGCCGAAAGAAGTTTGCTCCCAGCCATCCACATGCCCAGCGGTTGAATGCTAGCTTGGCAAAATTGCTAGCACTTCAACTGCTGCCTTTTCAGTTGGTAGACTCTGCCCCCTTCCGTGAGTTTGTGGAATGTGCGGTTCCTCAGTGGCAGGTACCCAAACGCCACTTTTTCTCACGGAAGGCGATTCCGGCTCTCTACCGGCATGTGGAAGGCAATGTCCATGCCTCGCTGGACAGGGCGGTCAGCGGTAAGGTGCATATTACCGCTGACTCATGGTCCAGCAGGCATGGACAGGGACGTTACTTAAGTTTCACGGCGCATTGGGTGACTCTGCTGGCAGCTGGGAAGGATGCAGGACAAGGTGCTGTAGTGTTGGAGGTTGTTCCGCCACCACGCCTCCAAAATGCTGATTGTGACACACCTCTCTCCTCCACCCCCTCCTCTTCTTCTTCCTCCATGGCCTCTTCCTCGGAACCAGCGGTGCTCCGTAGGCGTTCAAGGGGCTACGCAAGTACGCAGGCCAAAAGATGCCATGCGGTGCTTGAGCTGGTGTGCTTGGGGGACAGGAGCCACACTGGGGCAGAGGTTCTGTCAGCTCTGCAGGGGCAGGTTCAGAGGTGGTTGACGCCACGCCAACTTAAGGCAGGAATGGTGGTTTGCGACAATGGCACCAACCTCCTCTCTGCCCTCCGACAGGGACAACTGACCCATGTGCCCTGTTTGGCTCACGTCCTTAACTTGGTGGTGCAGCGGTTCTTGGGCAGGTACCCGGGCTTACAGGATGTCCTGAGGCAGGCCAGGAAAGTCTCTGTGCATTTCCGCCGGTCATATAATGCCAGTGCTCGGCTGACGGACCTCCAAAAGGAGTTTAACCTGCCCAAGAACCGCCTAATCTGTGACATGCCCACCAGGTGGAACTCGACGTTGGCCATGCTGCAGCGGCTGCACACGCAGCAGAGGGCCATCAATGAGTACCTGTGCGACTATGGCACCAGGACAGGGTCAGGGGACCTTGGTTTTTTTTCCCCACGCCAGTGGGCCATGATCAGGGATGCATGCACTGTCCTGTCACCATTCGAGGAGGCCACGAGGATGGTGAGCACTGACAGTGCATGCATCAGTGACACTGTCCCCCTTGTCCACCTGTTGGAGCACACGCTGCGTGGAATAATGGACAGGGCACTTGAGGCAGAACAGAGGCAGGAAGAGGAGGACTTCCTTAGCTCTCAAGGCCCCCTTTATCCAGACAGTGTTCCTGCGTGCCCGCCGATCACACAGGAAGAGGACGAGGAGGAGGAGGAGGAGGAGGAGGAAGATTGTGTCAGTATGGAGGTGGAGCCTGGCACTCAGCATCAGCAGTCTTTAAGGGATCAGTCCCAAGGAACACATGGACTTGTACGTGGCTGGGAGGAGGTGGCTGCGGACGTTGTTGTCCTTAGTGACCCAGAGGACTCCGGACCGAATGCCTCAGCAAACCTACGCTGCATGGCCTCCCTGATCCTGCAAAGCCTGCGTAAGGATCCTCGTATTCGTGGTATCAAGGAGAAGGACCAATACTGGCTGGCAACCCTCCTTGATCCACGTTACAAGGGTAAGGTTGCGGACCTTATCTTGCCATCGCAGAGGGAGCAGAGGATGAAACATCTTCGGGAGGCCTTGCAGAAAGGTCTGTGCAACGCGTTCCCAGAGACTGGGAGGTTACAAACTCCTGTTTCTGGACAACGTGTTGCTGAGGCTTCGGTCAGTCAAAGAAGGAGCGGTGGAGAAGGTGGCCGTCTGACCGATGCGTTCAGACAATTTTTTGGTCCGCAGCCCCAAGGTATGATCGGTTCCAGCAACCATCGCCAGCGTCTGTTTTACATGGTGCAGGAATACCTAGGGGCAAGATCAGACTTGGACACCTTTCCCACCGAAAATCCTCTGGGTTACTGGGTCTTGAGGATGGATCACTGGCCAGAGCTTGCACAGTATGCAATTGAGCTACTGGCCTGTCCTGCATCCAGCGTTCTTTCGGAACGCACATTCAGTGCTGCTGGAGGCGTGGTAACCGATCACAGGGTGCGTCTGTCCACCGACTCGGTCGATCGGCTGACCTTCATAAAAATGAATCAGTCTTGGATCACCACCAGCTACCAAGCACCTGATGCAGATGTAACCGAATAATTTTTTTTGAAATCTCAGATCCCTTCAAAGACTGCCTATGCTGATGCTGAGTGACTATCCCTGAGTAATTATCCTCTTCCTCCTCAATCATCACGCTGATAGCTTGTAAGAACATTTTTGGTTCTGGGCGCCACCACCAGTGCCTAAGGCACAATTTTTCAGCCCCTGTTTAACAGGGGTGTGTAATTACAATTTTTGATGCAATACTTTGCAGCAGGGCTCGTTCCTGCGTTCCAACTAGAGTGTCTGTGAGGGGTTGCAGTGTTGTGGCACCAGCACCAGTGCCTAAGACCCAATTTTTCTGCCCCTGTCTAACAGGGGCGTGTAATTACAATTTTTGATGCAATACTTTGCAGCAGTGCTCGTTCCTGCGTTCCAACTAGAGTGTCTGTGAGGGGTTGCAGTGTTGTGGCACCAGCACCAGTGCCTAAGGCCCAATTTTTCTGCCCCTGTCTAACAGGGGCGTGTAATTACAATTTTTGATGCAATACTTTGCAGCAGGGCTCGTTCCTGCGTTCCAACTAGAGTGTCTGTGAGGGGTTGCAGTGTTGTGGCACCAGCACCAGTGCCTAAGGCCTAATTTTTCAGCTCCTGTTCAACAGGGGCATGTAATTACAATTCTTGATCTAATATTTCACAGCAGGGCCCTGTGAGGGCTTACAGTGTTTTGGCCACAGCAACACCTAAGGCCCAAATTTCTGCTGAGTATATAGGGCAGGACCCTACCTTCAAACATCTAACTTACAAACGACTCCTACTTGCAAACGGTAGGAGACAACAGGAAGTGAGATGAAATCTACCCCTAAGGAAGGGAAATTCTCTCCTGTAAGAGTTAATATGGGAAAACAATTTCTCCTTTCCACTGATGCTTTCCAATCCTTGTTCCACAAAAAAACCCAAATTTTCAAAAAACATTTTTCATTGGGACAAAAAAGTGAGGTGAAATCTTCTGAAGAGGAGGAAAGACGCAAAACAAATGTCACAGGGGTGATAACCCTTCCCTATGTTTTCCAAAAAGCTTAGAAAAGATTTTTTGGCTGGAGCTAAACACATTAAAAATGTTCAAAATTACAAAGAGATTCTACTTAACAACAAACCTACAGTCCCTGTCTTGTTTGCACCGCCTGTATACTGCTGTTCAGAGTATATAGGGCCTTTCCTTATTTTAATTTGGGTGCGGGGTTCCCCTTAATATCCATACAGGACCCAAAGGGCCTGGTAATGGACTGGGGGGGTACCCATGCCGTTTGTCTCACTGATTTTCATCCATATTGCCATGACCCGACATGACATTAAACCCGCAAGCAGTTTTAAATGAGATTTTTTCCTTTAAAAATGACATTTGGTGCAGGGACTGTTCTAAACATGGGAAACACGCGTCACTTTACAGGCATACTATAGACACCCCCCAGGTACGATATTTAAAGGAATATTTCACTTTTTTTTTTTTACTTTAAGCATCATTAAAATCACTGCTCCCGAAAAAACGGCCGTTTTTAAAAGTTTTTTTTGCATTGATACATGTCCCCTGGGGTAGGACCCGGGTCCCCAAACCCTTTTTAGGACAATACCATGCAAATTAGCCTTTAAAATGAGCACTTTTGATTTCGAACGTTCGAGTCCCATAGACGTCAATGGGGTTCTAACGTTCGTGCGAACTTTCGGTCCGTTCGCGGGTTCTGGTGCGAACCGAACCGGGGGGTGTTCGGCTCATCCCTACTGCTAAGCTTGCATATTATGAGCGGCGCAGGGGGGACGCAGTTTGGAATCTTTACCCTGGGCGCTAGGTGACCTTGTCCCAGCACTGGCAGCAGGGTTGTGTTAATCTCAGAATGGTTGGACAGAAATACAAATCCTTTGCCAAGTAAAACAGTTCCCATACAGATACAGTATCTGTGTTTCATCACTGTATTTGGCTATTTGCACAGTACTGCTCATATAGTCTTGTCTATACATCTACAGAAAGGACAAGGCTCTCCAAACATTGGGCTTGTCTCCAGAAATTCTATGATATGATGATGCCGTTGTTCTAAAACTTCTATAACTAGTTTAGCTATCATCCAACCGCCCACCCCCACAAAAACAGGAAATCTAAATTATAGGATAGCTATTTATTTATGTTCTTTTATTTATACAACACATGCACAATGTTTCAACTTAATTATAGTGAGGAACACAAAGCGTGAATACAAAAAACATATCACAAGAGACAGATAATGTATTTGTGTCATATTGTGGACAATAAAACCATGAACAATATCAGAGGAGTCTTGTTTTTTTTTGTCCATAAGGTAGTTGAAATACGGTGTGAACCTTTGTAGCTGTATGCAACATAGGAAACACAACTTTGGGTTATTACCTCAATATCAAGATAGGAGAGGTTATAAGGGGATTTAAGTGTAGCACCACCCTAGTAGTAGCCGCAGGCTAGGATGGGTCCTCTGTTCCCTGCCTTGGCCTTTTCAAGAAGGTCCCTCAGCCCTTCTAACACTCCAGGTTGAGTGTACAAACATACAATACCACAGGAAATCATTGAAAGTAATACTTAGTACCCAGTAATAGTCCTTTATCCAGACTTGGATCGTTCGTAATTAATAAATCTAGCAATGCATTCTTTATAGTTGGAGAATCCACTAATTAAGACATAAAGTTGTCCCTGCAAGACATTCATGAAATGACGAGCCTTTAATGAGTGAGCTGTCCCCTCTGCCCAGTCGATATTGGGATAATTGAAGTCCACCATTATGATGACATTTCGATGATCGCCATTTCTAACTGTGATAGGAGGTCCAGCTCCTCCTCCTCCTTTAGATTGGGGGGTCTGTAACATACCCCCACAATCAATTTCACTCTTACTTCTTCTTTTTGGAGTTCTACCCACACAGATTTCACCTCCCCCTAGTCCCATTCACAATGTCACTCCTCTCTACCACCCTTACATCGTTGTAGATATATAGACACACCCCCCCTTCTACCTTCCCTGTCCTTCCGATACAAGGAATACCCCTGATTATTTGCCAGCCAGTCGTGTGAGCTGTCAAACCAAGTTTCTGTTATTCCCACAAAGTCTAGGTCCTCCTCGTGTAATAGCAGCTCCAGTTCCTCCATTTTGTTAGCTAGGCACCTAAAATGAATGTGTACGCCTCCCAGTGTTGTATGAGTGCATATTAGTTTCTCCTTAAAGCGGAGTTCCACACAAAAATGGAAATTCTGCTTTTCGGAAGGTATTTGCACCCACTTCCGGCATAGACTCCCATGGTCTGCCGACATCACTGGACCCTGGGACAGGTAAGTGGCCATGTATTAAAAGTCAGCAGCTGCAGTATTTGTAGCTGCTGGCTTTTAATTTTTTTTTTATTTTAGCGGTTTAGGTGGACCCCCGCTTTAAGTTTTCTCGTGCTTTGTTTTTGATTTGACCACTCATTCACCCCTGGATTAGACGTTATGGCTATATTATCACTACTGGCTCCACTATTACCCCCTGTTCTTTGCTCACTGCTGGCTGTCACTCCCTTAGGAACCCCCCAACACCTAGTTTAAAAGCCCCTCCAAATTTATGGCCATCTTTCTTCACAATAGAGCTGCACCATCCCCATTAAGGTGCAGCCCGTCCTTACTAAAAAGCCGGTAACTCAATGAGAAGTCAGCCCAGTTCTCCGGGAACCTAAACCCCTCTTCCCTACATCAGTTCGTCAGCCACTTGTTCAGTTCCCTAAGTTCCTGCTGCCTCTCTGGTGTGGCTCGAGGCACAGGTAGTATTTCTGAAAAAACTACCTTGAAGGTCCTTCTCTTCAATCTATTCCCTAAGTCCCTGAAATCATTTTTTAGGACTCTCCACCTTCCTCTCACTTTGTCATTGGTGCCAAGGTGTACAATGACAGCTGGGTCCTCCCCAGCCCCACCCAATAATCTGTCCACCCGATCTGTGATGTGCCTAACCTGAGCGCCCGGTAAACAACATACTGTTTGGCAACCACGGTCTTTATGACAGATTGCCCTCTCTGTCTTCCTAATAATTGAGTCCCCTACTACCAGCACCTGTCTAACCCTTCCTGCATCTCTGCCCCCCTCCTTACCGGAGCCGTCACTCCCCTGGCAGCTAGGGAAGGGCGCCTGCTTCAGCACTGCTACCCCTGAGCTTATATCCCCAGCATCATGCAACCTGGCATATTTGTTGGGGTGTACCAACTCAGGACTAGCCTCCACAGCGCTCCTCCCTCTACCCCTCCTTCTAGCTGTCACCCAGCTCCCTACCTCTGGCTCTTGCGCCTCCTTGTCTCCAACCTCCTCTACACTGCCCCCCGCCAGCACCTGCTGGATAATGTCCTAACTCCTTTCCAGGTTGTTGCTGCTGGGCAGTGTTGCCACCTTGTTTTCTAGATCCAGGATCTGTGCTTCCAGAGAAACAACTAGCTGACATCTCATACAGCAGTATTCGTCCTCAATTGGTTCATCAAGGAACGCATACATGGAGCAGGATGTGCACTGAGTGGCATCACCAATCCCGTTGGAAATTTTTACCCTCTATTCTAATGCGGATAATAATTAGACTTTCTATTGGTACTCTACTCTACTCTCCCCTGGCGCTACAGCTACTCCAATTACCTTACAGCCCCTCTCAGCGCCGCGCATCACTCTCCGCACCCCACGTCACTCTCAGCACCTCGCGTTACTCTCAGCACCCGCGTCCCTTCACAGCACTCTGCGCCACTCTCAGCACTCCTTGTCACTCACAGCACCCCGCGTCACTTCACAGCACCTCACGTCACTCTCAGCACTGTGCGCCCAGTAACCCTAGGCACTTAAGGTACTCCCAGGGCCTTAATGTCACTCCGGTTCACTCCAGCTATTCTCAGTTCTCCCAGTTATTCCAGGAACTCTCAGTACTCCCAGGCACTAAAGGTACTCCCAGTTACTAAAGGTACTACCAATTACTCCCTGTTAGTAAAGGTACTCCCAAGTCCTAAAGATACTCCCAGGTCCCAAGGGCATTCCCAGTCACTAAGTTACTTCCAGCTACTAAAGGTACTCCCAGGCACTAAAGGTACTCCCAGGCACTAAAAGCACTCCCAGGCACTAAAGTCACTACCAGGCACTAAAAGTACTCCCAGTTACCAAAGGTACTCTAAGTCTTTAAGCACTCTCGGGTACTAAGGGCACTCCCAGTCGCAAAGAAATTCCCAGGTATTAAGGTCACTCCCAGGCACTAAGGTACTCCCAGGTAGGGTGACCACATTTCCAAACTGCCATTCAGGGACACCCCCCCGGGGGGGGTTAGGTTGGGGGATGGGAGAATGTAGGATGATGGGAAATTTGGCGGTGGGTGATTTGTCGGGCGAATGGCTGGTGTTAGCACTTAAATCATCCCAGCACCATGTTTGATATGATGTCAGGATGATTGAAGCACATTGTTTCTATTACTACATTATAATATATAATGAAATAGTTCCACTCACCATAATGCAGAATCAGTGGGAACCCTGAGCGTGTCACTTGCCACTTGCCACTGTCGCCTGCTGCCAGATGCAGTGTGTCACTTGTCACCTTCACATGCCACCGCAGCCTGCCCACCTTAGAGTGCCGCTTGCCACCACAGCCTGCCACCAGTCTAACACACCAGTGCCCCGGCCTCCCAGGGAAGGTGGACACCACCCGCCGCTGTGGCTCCTCCCAGTGGCAGTGTGGCACAGGGGTTGGGGAGTCCCCTGCTTTAAAGCATGGTGGAGCCCGGAGATGATAGAGGAGGTTTGTGCCGGCATACGTCCATGGTGAAGGCGGAGCCGGCCCGGAGATGATAGAGGAGGTGGGTGGAGTTGACATCCGTTGTGGAGGCGGAGCCTGCGCAAGCCCGGAGAAGATAGAGGAGGTGGGTGGGTGCCACTGTGACAGTACGGGGGGTGGGGCATTACAGGACCATATATTAGCCAGTCCTCTATGCCTAGCCCTCCCTTCTTCTGGCAGCACATGGTGAGGTATGTAAGGGTCATGGTACAGGAGTGGGCTCCCTGGCAGGGCATTAGAAGAGAGAAGCAGGCAGAAGTATGGGTGTTCAGTGTATGATTGTTCTCCCTGCAGGCAGCAAATGGTGGGGTGTGTATGGAGCAGTCAGGGCACATGGGGGGGATCCCTGGCAGGGCAGGAGAGGAGGTGCCATAGGTGGGGGTTACAGGAGAAGAGGGGGGACCCAGAGAAGGAGGTCTGTGAGTTCTCTGTAGGTGGCGGGCTGGTGGAAAGGGTGGGAGGGGAAAAGTTAAAGAAACCTGATAATGGAGGGGGGAGTGAGGCAGGGAGAGGTGAGTGCAGTGTGGACTGAGATGCTGCAGGGAGGGAGATGCAATGCTGAGTGAAGGAGAGATGATCTCTGGAGAAGGAGCTGCCAGTGATCTGGTGGTTCAGGGATCTGACACGGTGAGTCCTGGACTGTACACTGCGGGCTGTGCTGCAAGCAGATCTGTGGAGGCGGAGCAGGCCTAGAGATGATAGAGGAGGTGGGTGGAGTGGGGGCATCCGTGGTGGAGGTGGAGCCGGCTGTGCGGAGAGCACTAGGCGTGGAGGAGGAGGAAGTTAACTCCTCCTCCGCTTTAAATGCAGGGCAGGGAGTCCCGGCCGTGACGTCACTGGTTGTTAGACACCAGGCGGCTGTAGCAACCAGTGGCCTGGCCATCAGAAGAGTCACTCAGATGATGGTGGAGGCAGAGCGAGCGCCAGCGCTATAGCGGGGTTTGCTCCTCTCTTTCAGCTTCATTCCGGGACACTGTATTGTCCCGTAATGAAGGTGCCCGGGACCTGGGACAGACCTGCCGATTGCGGTACTGTCCCGGGCAGTCCGGGACATGTGGTCACCCTACTCCCAGGTACTTAGGTACTCCCAGTTACCCCCAGTACTAAATGTACTCCCAGCTACAAAAACACACAACACAGCTTGGTTTCACAAAGAAAACTATCTGTCGCTTTTTTTGTGTGTGTGTGCGACTGCTCTGCTCCTGCTCGGCCACCCCTGTACTGCCTGTCAGCTCCTGCAGCCTTTCCTGGTCAGCCTGTTTCCCTCCGGTCCTGTACCTACCACTTCCCTAGTCTGCCTATCTTTCCCAGCCTATCCACAGGGAAACAGTGGCAAGAGGAGCTTCTAGTCCTCTGCTGGTGGTCACATGTTCAAAATAAATAAAAATAGCAACAAAATAAACTGTTTTAATTTGTCATACAAATATATATTTGAAATCAAATCTTTATTATTTTGTGGAAATACCATGATGTGGGCAAATTTCTGCCAGTCATAGGCTGAGTCATGCCCCTCCAGCCTGTGTCTTAAAATAAGAGGGAGGTGAAGCCACCATTAATCTACATGTAATATCTACATGTACTATCCCACCCCCCATTGTGTTTAGCTTGTTAGTGGGCATGGAGGAGGAGATACAGAAAACAAATACCATAGTAACTGAGTGAGTATGGACAGCATTTAGTACACCTTTTATTGATAGTTTTGTATTATGTATTGTATATTATGTATTGGCAATTTAAGTATGCATTCTTAACTCAGAAAAGTGCCTTATATTGCTCTCAGCCTCAAAATCTTCAAATGTATTTTTTTTTTTTTTACAGTTGCTGCTGCTGCTGTGATCTGACTTCTGTTAGAAGGTGGCTATGTTCATTTCCCATGGTCCCACTGTATGTAGGAATATACTGTAGCCACTCATCTTTTGCTAAATCCTCAGATGGACCAGCAACTATGGGATGTTTAGTGTGCATAATGACCACAACTAACTTACACTGCTCAACCCAAATAAACAGAAGTGAGGGGGAAAAGTAAGGACACTTCCGGACCGCCGCACGCTGATGTACGTCCTCAACGGATACCGTGGTATGCATAACCCCGGTATCGCCGTGTTCGTCCGGCAGTCCGGTACAAGATAAAAGTGGTCTCTGCGGCGGATTCACCACGAGATCACTTTTATCTGTGGCGAGAGAGGGGCTCCCGCCACAATCTGATGCCCTCCGCCGCTTACCGAAGCCGCCGGCAGCAGCGGAGGCGATCCGGTCCTCTCGGCGGCTGTGCATCGAGACGAGTGAGGGGAAGATGGCCCCCACCTGTCTCCATGACACTGCAGGGCGGAAGCAACGTCAAAACGTCACTTCCATCCATAGCTCTTAAAGGGCCATTTTTTTTTTTTTTTTTTTTAAATGACAACCTTTTTTCTTTGCATTTTAGTGTAAATATGAGGTCTTTTTGACCCCAGATCTCATATTTAAGAGGTCCTGTCATGCTTTTTTTTCTATTACAAGGGATGTTTACATTCCTTGTAATAGGAATAAAAGTGACACATTTTTTTTAAAAAAAACAGTGTAAAAATAAAAAATAAAAGGTAAAAAAAATAAGAAAACATTTTTCTTATAGCGCCCGTCCCGCCAAGCTCACGTGCAGACGCGAATGTTCGTGAGTAGCGCCGACATATGAAAACGGTGTTCAAACCACACATGTGAGGTATCGCCATGATTGGTACAGCGAGAGCAATAATTCTAGCCCTAGACCTCCTCTGTATCACAAAACATGCAACCTGTAGAATTTTTTAAATGTCGCCTATGGAGATTTTTAAGGGTAAAAGTTTGTCGCCATTCCACAAGCGGGCGCAATTTTGAAGTGTGTCATATTAGGTATGAATTTACTTGGCGTAACATTATCTTTCACAATATAAAAAAAAATTTGGCTAACTTTACTGTTGTCTTATTTTTTAATTCAAAAAAGTGTCTTTTTTAAAAAAAAAAGTGCTCTTGTAAGACCACTGCGCAAATACAGTGTGTCAGAAAGTATTGCAACGATTTTATTCTCTAGGGTGTTAGAAAAAAAATGTATAATGTTTGGGGGTTCTAAGTAATTTTCTAGCAAAAAAACTGTTTTTAACTTGTAAACAACACATCTAAAAAAGAGGCCGGTTAAGTGGTTAAAAGGAGGCGGAAAACCCCAAAAATAAATTATTTCATGAAAAATAGAGTATAGGAGAATTAATTACTGGATGTGTATGGATTATATTTTTGGAGAATAAGGAAATTGCTTATTGTCACTTTAAAACCAGCATTAGCCAAACCTTTTTAATAGTTCTCATAGGTGAGATTCAGTTTTTATTTCTCGCTGTGTCCTCATTGGGAAGATTCCACTTCACTTCTTGTCCCTGGTGACACCAAAACAAGAATTGAGAATGCGCCTTCCAGGAAGGATGACTCAGAGAGCAAAATAAACTTGGCAGATATTCAAGTCCTTCCCCACTGTAATAAACAAACAAAAAAAAAGACTTTGGTGACTGTTAAATTCAGCTCCAGGCAGATATAAAATTGAAAAATTTAAAGGATATCTAAACCTAACAATAAAAATGCAATATTGTATATTGTAGCTTACTGTCCTTAGATGTGGTGGCTGCATTCGTTTTCTTTTTTTCAGCCTTTCTCCCCTTCTTTTTCACCTGGTGATCCTGCCAGTAACACACCTCCTCACTTTCTATCCTTGGGAGGCAACACCCACTCACTGTACTGCATCTATAAATGAGCTGTGTTGCAACCCTAGGAAAACAGAGTACCTCCCTCTCCTGATTTCTATTACATAGAAGGGAAGTTATCTGTAATCATAGGTGTGTGCAGCCTATTGCATTAGGGTGTGCACCCCAAAGCTCAAACACACATACGTGTGTGTGTGTGTGTATATATATATATATATATATATATATATATATACACACACAGTATCACACAAAAGTGAGTACACCCCTCACATTTTTGTAAATATTTTATTATATCTTTTCATGTGACAACACTGAATAAATTACACTTTGCTACAATGTAAAGTAGTGAGTTTATAGCTTGTATAACAGTGTAAATTTGCTGTCCCCTCAAAATAATTCAACACACAGCCATTAATGTCTAAACCGCTGGCAACAAAAGTGAGTAAAGTGAAAATATCCAAATTGGGCACCAAGTGTCAATATTTTATGTGGCCACCATTATTTTCGAGCACTGTCTTAACCATCTTGGGCATGGAGTTCACCAGAGCTTCACAGGTTGCCACTGGAGTCCTCCTCCACTCCTCCATGACAAAATCACAGAGCTGGTGGATGTTAGAGACCTTGAGCTCCTCCACTTTCCGTTTGAGGATTTCCTACAGATGCTCAATAGGGTTTAGGTCTGGAGACATGCTTGGCCAGTCCATCACCTTTACCCTCAGCTTCTTTAGCAAGGCAGAGGTTGTCTTGGAGGTGTGTTTGGGGTCTTTATCACGTTGGAACACTGCCCAGTCTCCAAAGGGAGGGGATCATGCTCTGCTTCAGTATGTCACAGTACATGTTGGCATTTATGGTTCCCTCAATGAACTGTAGCTCCCCAGTGCCGGAAGCACTCATGCAGCCCCAGACCATGACACTCCCACCACCATGCTTGACTGTAGGCAAGACACACTTGTCTTTGTACTCCTCACCTGGTTGCCACCACACACGCTTGACCCCATCTGAACCGAATAAGTTTATCTTGGTCTCATCATCCCACAGAACATGGTTCCAGTAATCCATGTTCCAGTAGTCTGCTTGTCTTCAGCAAACTGTTTGCTTCCTTCTGGGACGACAGCCATGCAGACCAATTTTATACAGTCTGCGGCGTATGGTCTGAGCACTGACAGGCTGACCCCCAACCCCTTCAACCTCTGCAGCAATGCTGGCAGAATTCATACATCTATTTCCCAAAGACAACCTCTGGATATGACGCTGAGCATGTGCACTCAACTTCTTTGGTCTACCATGACGAGGCCTGTTCTGAGTGGAACCTATCCTGTTAAACTGCTGTATGGTCTTGGCCACCATGCTGCAGCTCAGTTTCAGGGTCTTGGCAATCTTCTTATAGCCTAGGCCATCTTTATGTAGAGCAACAATTCTTTTTTCCAGATCCTCAGAGTTCTTTTCCATGAGATGCCATGTTGAACTTCCAGTGACCAGTATGAGAGAGTGAGAGTGACAAAACCAAATTTAACACAGCTGCTCCCATTTACACCTGAGACCTTGTAACAATAACGAGTCACATGACACCGGGGAGGGAAAATGGCTAATTGGGCCCAATTTGGACATTTTCACTTAAGGGGGTACTCACTTTTGTTGCCAGTGATTTAGACATTAATGGCTGTGTTGGTTGATATGTGTGAATGCGCTACTCCCGTAATTTACCACCACCTGCAATGCTTATTAACTATTACTCATAAATATTTCATGTGCATGAAATTTTAAACTTTAAATCAATAGACCATATGACCATTCAATACATATACATAAAACGAAAAGTCCTTCAAACGTGCTACAAAATCTTGTAACCATTAACGTGACTGGCGTGCTCCTATGTTGCTTCAATGTTCATATGTGACTGAGTGGGACCCTCCACCATTCAGATTGGCCACTCACCAGATACTTCACTAGAGGTACGCCTTTGGTTCATTCAAGGGATAACCACTCCACCTAGGCACCACTTCTCACCGGCTAAAACATGGACTCTAATGCTCCTCATCAGGAAGCCTTCCTGATGACGCATTTGATGATGCGAAACGCGAAACGCGTAGAGGCTGCTGGGAGAGTTTTTTTCACGTGACCGGACGAGAACGGTAACGAGGCTTGGAGCGCAAGCCGAGCGTGGAAGCCACACATTACCATCAGGCGGACCATGCTGACAGCCATTTACCCGTCCGTAACTGCTGGATAAGCTTCGTGCCGGCTCGAGGGCACTTTTTAATGTGAGTGATTATTTTATACTTTGTATTTTAAAATAAATGGTTCAAACATATTGCGCTATGAGCGCCTTTTGTCCCTATGCTTTTCTATGAGGAGCATTAGAGTCCATGTTTTAGCCGGTGAGAAGTGGTGCCTAGGTGGAGTGGTTATCCCTTGAATGAACCAAAGGCGTACCTCTAGTGAAGTATCTGGTGAGTGGCCAATCTGAATGGTGGAGGTCACATATGAACATTGAAGCAACATAGGAGCACGCCAGTCACGTTAATGGTTACAAGATTTTGTAGCACGTTTGAAGGACTTTTCGTTTTATGTATATGTATTGAATGGTTATATGGTCTATTGATTTAAAGTTTAAAATTTCATGCACATGAAATATTTATGAGTAATAGTTAATAAGCATTGCAGGTGGTGGTAAATTACGGGAGTAGCGCATTCACACATATCAACCAGCATTTCCTACCCATCTAAATGAAGGGCTTTTTTGAATGCAGCACCCCTAGTATTTAGTATGTAATATTGTTTGAGTAATTAGGGGTTGTTTTGCGCCGGTGACACACACACAGTTATTAATGGCTGTGTGTTGAGTTATTTTGAGGGGACATCAAATTTACACTGTTATAAAAGCTGTACACTCACTACTATACATTGTAGCAAAGTGTAATTTCTTCAGTGTTCAAGAACATATTTGGGGGGCACACCATACAATGCGTTTAAATTCAAGATGGTGCTGCTATAAGACCTACAAACAGTAAAAAATATTTTACAGTGCACACATACAAGAATGACATTTCCTGCAGGGCTAGTTAAAAACACCTGAACATATTCAAAAAATACGGGGGTTTGGTCACACTATATGGTCATATAGTGCTAAGCCCACTTACTGCGACAAAGTACCCCGAATTAGTGGGTCCTACACTAGTAATAGAATGGAAGATCCTTTGTCTCAACCATGGGAGCTAAACTCCTCTATGTGGGAGAACTGAAGGGGATACATCCTAAACACTGGTGGCCACTAAATAGGAGGTAATAAGGAGGGGAAGGGGTGCTCCAGCCCAAAAAACCTGGTCAGGGCCTATTACAATATACAAGAACATATTTGGGGGGCACATCATACAATGCGTTTAAATTCAAGATGGTGCTGCTATAAGACCTATAAACAGTACAAAATATTTTACAGCGCACACATACAAGAATGACATTTCCTGCAGGGCTAGTTAAAAACACCTGAACATATTCAAAAAATACGGGGGTTTGGTCACACTATATGGTCATATAGTGCTAAGCCCACTTACTGTGACAAAGTACCCCGAATTAGTGGGTCCTACACTAGTAATAGAATGGTAATAGAATAGTCAACCATGGGAGCTAAACTCCTCTATGTGGGAGAACTGAAGGGGATACATCCTAAATAGGGATGAGCCGAACACCCCCCTGTTCGGTTCGCACCAGAACCTGCGAACGGACCGAAAGTTTGCACGAACGTTAGAACCCCATTGACGTCTATGGGACTCGAACGTTCAAAATCAAAAGTGCTCATTTTAAAGGCTAATTTGCATGGTATTGTCCTAAAAAGGGTTTGGGGACCCGGGTCCTACCCCAGGGGACATGTATCAATGCAAAAAAAACTTTTAAAAACGGCCGTTTTTTCGGGAGCAGTGATTTTAATGATGCTTAAAGTAAAAAAAAAAAAAAGTGAAATATTCCTTTAAATATCGTACCTGGGGGGTGTCTATAGTATGCCTGTAAAGTGACGCGTGTTTCCCGTGTTTAGAACAGTCCCTGCACCAAATGTCATTTTCAAAGGAAAAAATCTCATTTAAAACTGCTTGCGGGTTTAATGTAATGTCGGGTCATGGCAATATGGATGAAAATCAGTGAGACAAACGGCATGGGTACCCCCCAGTCCATTACCAGGCCCTTTGGGTCTTGTATGGATATTAAGGGGAACCCCGCACCCAAATTAAAATAAGGAAAGGTGTGGGGCCACCAGGCCCTATATACTCTGAACAGCAGTATACAGGCGGTGCAAACAAGACAGGGACTGTAGGTTTGTTGTTAAGTAGAATCTCTTTGTAATTTTGAACGGGTACATATTTAACGTGTTTAGCTCCAGCCAAAAAATCTTTTTTAAGCTTTTTGGAAAACATAGGGAAGGGTTATCACCCCTGTGACATTTGTTTTGCTGTCTTTCCTCCTCTTCAGAAGATTTCACCTCACTTTTTGTCCCAATGAAAAATGTTTTTTGAAAATTTGGATTTTTTTGTGGAACAAGGATTGGAAAGCATCAGTGGAAAGGAGAAATTTTTTTCCCATATTAACTCTTACAGGAGAGAATTTCCCTTCCTAGGGGTAGATTTCATCTCACTTCCTGTTGTCTCCTTCCGTTTGCAAGTAGGAGTCGTTTGTAAGTTAGATGTTTGAAAGTAGGGTCCTGCCCTATATACTCAGCAGAAATTTGGGCCTTAGGTGTTGCTGTGGCCACAACACTGTAAGCCCTCACAGGGCCCTGCTGGGAAATATTAGATCAAGAATTGTAATTACATGCCCCTGTTGAACAGGAGCTGAAAAATTAGGCCTTAGGCACTGGTGCTGGTGCCACAACACTGCAACCCCTCACAGACACTCTAGTTGGAACGCAGGAACGAGCCCTGCTGCAAAGTATTGCATCAAAAATTGTAATTACACGCCCCTGTTAGACAGGGGCAGAAAAATTGGGCCTTAGGCACTGGTGCTGGTGCCACAACACTGCAACCCCTCACAGACACTCTAGTTGGAATGCAGGAACGAGCCCTGCTGCAAAGTATTACATCAAAAATTGTAATTACACGCCCCTGTTAAACAGGGGCTAAAAAATTGTGCCTTAGGCACTGGTGGTGGCGCCCAGAACCAAAAATGTTCTTACAAGCTATCAGCGTGATGATTGAGGAGGAAGAGGATAATTACTCAGGGATAGTCACTCAGCATCAGCATAGGCAGTCTTTGAAGGGATCTGAGATTTCAAAAAAAATTATTCAGTTACATCAGCATCAGGTGCTTGGTAGCTGGTGGTGATCCAAGACTGATTCATTTTTATGAAGGTCAGTCGATCGACCGAGTCGGTGGACAGACGCACCCTGTGATCGGTTACCACGCCTCCAGCAGCACTGAATGTGCGTTCCGAAAGAACGCTGGATGCAGGACAGGCCAGTAGCTCAATTGCATACTGTGCAAGCTCTGGCCAGTGATCCATCCTCAAGACCCAGTAACCCAGAGGATTTTTGGTGGGAAAGGTGTCCAAGTCTGATCTTGCCCCTAGGTATTCCTGCACCATGTAAAACAGACGCTGGCGATGGTTGCTGGAACCGATCATACCTTGGGGCTGCGGACCAAAAAATTGTCTGAACGCATCGGTCAGACGGCCACCTTCTCCACTGCTCCTTCTTTGACTGACCGAAGCCTCAGCAACACGTTGTCCAGAAACAGGAGTTTGTAACCTCCCAGTCTCTGGGAACGCGTTGCACAGACCTTTCTGCAAGGCCTCCCGAAGATGTTTCATCCTCTGCTCCCTCTGCGATGGCAAGATAAGGTCCGCAACCTTACCCTTGTAACGTGGATCAAGGAGGGTTGCCAGCCAGTATTGGTCCTTCTCCTTGATACCACGAATACGAGGATCCTTACGCAGGCTTTGCAGGATCAGGGAGGCCATGCAGCGTAGGTTTGCTGAGGCATTCGGTCCGGAGTCCTCTGGGTCACTAAGGACGACAACGTCCGCAGCCACCTCCTCCCAGCCACGTACAAGTCCATGTGTTTCTTGGGACTGATCCCTTAAAGACTGCTGCTGATGCTGAGTGCCAGGCTCCACCTCCATACTGACACAATCTTCCTCCTCCTCCTCCTCCTCCTCTTCCTGTGTGATCGGCGGGCACGCAGGAACACTGTCTGGATAAAGGGGGCCTTGAGAGCTAAGGAAGTCCTCCTCTTCCTGCCTCTATTCTGCCTCAAGTGCCCTGTCCATTATTCCACGCAGCGTGTGCTCCAACAGGTGGACAAGGGGGACAGTGTCACTGATGCATGAACTGTCACTGCTCACCATCCTCGTGGCCTCCTCGAATGGTGACAGGACAGTGCATGCATCCCTGATCATGGCCCACTGGCGTGGGGAAAAAAAACCAAGCTCCCCTGACCCTGTCCTGGTGCCATAGTCGCACAGGTACTCATTGATGGCCCTCTGCTGCGTGTGCAGCCGCTGCAGCATGGCCAACGTTGAGTTCCACCTGGTGGGCATGTCACAGATTAGGCGGTTCTTGGGCAGGTTAAACTCCTTTTGGAGGTCCGTCAGCCGAGCACTGGCATTATATGACTGGCAGAAATGCACACAGACTTTCCTGGCCTGCCTCAGGACATCCTGTAAGCCCGGGTACCTGCCCAAGAACCGCTGCACCACCAAGTTAAGGACGTGAGCCAAACAGGGCACATGGGTCATTTGTCCCTGTCGGAGGGCAGAGAGGAGGTTGGTGCCATTGTCGCAAACCACTATTCCTGCCTTAAGTTGGCGTGGCGTCAACCACCTCTGAACCTGCCCCTGCAGAGCTGACAGAACCTCTGCCCCAGTGTGGCTCCTGTCCCCCAAGCACACCAGCTCAAGCACTGCATGGCATCTTTTGGCCTGCGTACTTGCGTAGCCCCTTGAACGACTACGGAGCACCGCTGGTTCCGAGGAAGAGGCCATGGAGGAAGAAGAAGAGGAGGGGGTGGAGGAGAGAGGTGTGTCACAATCATTAGCATTTTGGAGGCGTGGTGGTGGAACAACCTCCAACACTACTGCGCCTTGTCCTGCATCCTTCCCAGCTGCCAGCAGAGTCACCAAATGCGCCGTGAAACTTAGGTAACGTCCCTGTCCATGCCTGCTGGACCATGAGTCAGCGGTAATATGCACCTTACCGCTGACCGCCCTGTCCAGCGAGGCATGGACATTGCCTTCCACATGCCGGTAGAGAGCCAGAATCGCCTTCCGTGAGAAAAAGTGGTGTTTGGGTACCTGCCACTGAGGAACCGCACATTCCACAAACTCACGGAAGGGGGCAGAGTCTACCAACTGAAAAGGCAGCAGTTGAAGTGCTAGCAATTTTGCCAAGCTAGCATTCAACCGCTGGGCATGTGGATGGCTGGGAGCAAACTTCTTTCGGCGGTGCAGCAGCTGGAGCAGGGAAATTTGCCTGGTACAATCTGACGTCAGTGTACCAAAAGCAGATTGCCCACAAGTACTTGGCTGTGACACACCTAATTCTACACCTTCATTCCTCTCAGTGCAGGTCTCAGAGAGGACTGGAGGTCTAGTGGGGTTGGAAATCTCAGCTGATGAGGAGCAAGGAGAGGTCCTCTTTGTTCTTTGGTGTGGGTCTTTTAGATACGCTTGCCAACGAACTGCATGGCAGGTCAACATATGTCTGGTCAAGCATGTGGTACCCAAGCGGGAGATGTTTTGGCCACGTGAGATACGCTTGAGACATATGTTGCAAATAGCAGCAGTGCGATCTGATGCACTCGTCTCAAAAAAGGCCCACACCAAAGAACTTTTTGAATAACGCGCAGAGACTGCAGTGCCCTGCACATTTGGAGCTTTGGGGTGTGATGCAGTCAATGTGCTGCCCTTAGGCTGGCCCCTGGAGGGCATCCTGCCTCGTTGGTGATGTGCCGCCTCCTCCTCCTCCTCCTCCTCTCTCCTATCAGGCACCCACCTTGAGTCAGTGACCTCATCATCCCCTCCCTCCTCATCACTGGAGCAAACCTGGCAGTATGCTGCAGCAGGGGGAGCATGACTGCCAGATTGCTGTCCTTCTTGGGCACCCCCTCTGTCCATGCTCATGTTACTGCCTTCATCGAGCTCAGTATCATCATCAGAGCCTTCCAAACGCTGGGCATCCTCCTGGAGCATGTACCCAACACTGTGGTCAAACAGTTCGAGGGACTCCTCAGGAGGACATGGTGGAGCTAGGGAAGGAGTCACTGATGACATTGAGCCGAGGGAAGAGGCCGCTGCTTTGCCAGACAAAGCACCCTGGGCATGGGTGAGAGAGGATGAGGAGGATGAGGACGGCTTGGTCATCCACTCGACCAAGTCTTCCGCATGTTGCGGCTCAACACGGCCAGCTGCCGAAAAAATGGCCAAGCGTGTCCCATGGCCACGTGCTGATGAGGATGCACCGTCTCCACGACCAGCACTAGACACAGAGCCTGCTTGCCCTCTCTTATTGGCTTGTAAATGTCTGCCTCTCCTTCTTGGCCTTCCAGACATACTAATGGCCTGTAGCTGCACTAAGCTGGGATATATATATATATATATATATATATATATATATATATATATATATATGTACTGATACTGCAGCTAGCAAAATCAACTGCCTGCCTGTAGTATGAGAACACCACCAACCTTCTACAGGTAGCTTTAGCTGAACACTGTGAGGTGGACGCACCCCACTAACTTGTAGGTTTAGCTGAACACTGTGAGCAGGACGCACTGCACTAACTGTAAATAGTCTAGCTGCCTGACCGTGGTACTAATAGGATCAAAAGAACACCAGTAATTTTCTTCAGGTAGCTTTATATACTGTAACAAGACAAGCCTGCCTGTCAGTAGGAAGATAACAGGAACGGATCTAGCTGAACACTGTGAGCAGGACGCACTGCACTAAATGTAAATAGTCTAGCTGCCTGACCGTGGTACTAATAGGATCAAAAGAACACCAGTAATTTTCTTCAGGTAGCTTTATATACTGTAACAAGACAAGCCTGCCTGTCAGTAGGAAGATAACAGGAACGGATCTAGCTGAACACTGTGAGCAGGACGCACTGTACTAAATGTAAATAGTCTAGCTGCCTGACCGTGGTACTAATAGGACCAAAAGAACACCAGTAATTTTCTTTAGGTAGCTTTATATACTGTAACAAGACAAGCCTGCCTGTCAGTAGGAAGATAACAGGAACAGATCTAGCTGAACACTGTGAGCAGGACGCACTGCACTAAATGTAAATAGTCTAGCTGCCTGACCGTGGTACTAATAGGATCAAAAGAACACCAGTAATTTTCTTCAGGTAGCTTTATATACTGTAACAAGACAAGCCTGCCTGTCAGTAGGAAGATAACAGGAACGGATCTAGCTGAACACTGTGAGCAGGACGCACTGTACTAAATGTAAATAGTCTAGCTGCCTGACCGTGGTACTAATAGGATCAAAAGAACACCAGTAATTTTCTTCAGGTAGCTTTATATACTGTAACAAGACAAGCCTGCCTGTCAGTAGGAAGATAACAGGAACGGATCTAGCTGAACACTGTGAGCAGGACGCACTGCACTAAATGTAAATAGACTAGCTGCCTGACCGTGGTACTAATAGGATCAAAAGAACACCAGTAATTTTCTTTAGGTAGCTGTAAATACTGTAACAAGACAAGCCTGCCTGTCAGTAGGAAGATAACAGGAACGGATCTAGCTGAACACTGTGAGCAGGACGCACTGTACTAAATGTAAATAGTCTAGCTGCCTGACCGTGGTACTAATAGGATCAAAAGAACACCAGTAATTTTCTTTAGGTAGCTGTAAATACTGTAACAAGACAAGCCTGCCTGTCAGTAGGAAGATAACAGGAACGGATCTAGCTGAACACTGTGAGCAGGACGCACTGCACTAAATGTAAATAGTCTAGAAGATAACAGGAACGGATCTAGCTAAACTGAATACAGTGTATATATATATATGCAACACCTGGGATGCATATATATACACAATACACTTTAAGTGCAGCTAACTGATGACTGTCCTGCCTAATCTAGCTAACTCAAATGAAATGACACTGTCTCTCTCTCTCTCTAAGCACACCGGAACACACTGCACAGGGCCGCCGTACAGGTGGCCTTATATAGTGTCCGGCGTGTACTAAATCCCCTGAGCCATAATTGGCCAAAGCCTCCTTGGCTTTGGCCAATTACGGCTCTCTGTTCAGGCGGCGCTGTGATTGGCCAAGCATGCGGGTCATAGTGCATGCTTGGCCAATCATCAGCAAGCAATGCACTGCGATGCCGCAGTGAATTATGGGCCGTGACGCGCCACACGAATTTGGTGCGAACGGCCCATATCGTTCGCAATTCGGCGAACGACCGAACAGCCGATGTTCGAGTCGAACATGGGTTAGACTCAAACACGAAGCTCATCCCTAATCCTAAACACTGGTGGCCACTAAATAGGAGGAAATGAGGAGGGGGAGGGGTGCTCCAGCCCAAAAAACCTGGTCAGGGCCTATTACAATATACAAGAACATATTTGGGGGGCACACCATACAATGCGTTTAAATTCAAGATGGTGCTGCTATAAGACCTACAAACAGTACAAAATATTTTACAGCGCACACATGCAAGAATGACATTTCCTGCAGGGCTAGTTAAAAACACCTGAACATATTCAAAAAATACGGGGGTTTGGTCACACTATATGGTCATATAGTGCTAAGCCCACTTACTGCGACAAAGTACCCCGAATTAGTGGGTCCTACACTAGTAATAGAATGGAACATCCTTTGTCTCAACCATGGGAGCTAAACTCCTCTATGTGGGAGAACTGAAGGGGATACATCCTAAACACTGGTGGCCACTAAATAGGAGGTAATGAGGAGGGGGAGGGGTGCTCCAGCCCAAAATACCTGGTCAGGGCCTATTACAATATACAAGAACATATTTGGGGGGCACACCATACAATGCGTTTAAATTCAAGATGGTGCTGCTATAAGACCTACAAACAGTACAAAATATTTTACAGCGCACACATACAAGAATGACATTTCCTGCAGGGCTAGTTAAAAACACCTGAACATATTCAAACAATATGGGGGTTTGGTCACACTATATGGTCATATAGTGCTAAGCCCACTTACTGTGACAAAGTAACCCCGAATTAGTGGTTACCAGCTTTAATGTGAAGGTGTGCCCCCCAAATATCTTGTTTGTGTAATGTATGGATTCTGACCAAATCCTTTTGGGATAGGAGCACCCTATTCCCTCATTAAGTACCTCTCATTAGTGTCCACTTGTGTCATAGGTGGAGACTAGGGATGAGCCGAACATCCCCCTGTTCGGTTCGCACCAGAACATGCGAACAGGAAAAAAGTTTGTTCGAACACGCGAACATCGTTAAAGTCTATGGGACACGAACATGAATAATCAAAAGTGCTAATTTTAAAGGCTTATATGCTAGTTATTGTCATAAAAAGTGTTTGGGGACCTGGGTCCTGCCCCAGGGGACATGGATCAATGCAAAACAAAGTTTTAAAAATGGCCGTTTTTTCAGGAGCAGTGATTTTAATAATGCTTAAAGTCAAACAATAAAAGTGGAATATCCCTTTAAATTTCGTAGCTGTGGGGTGTCTATAGTATGCCTGTAAAGGGGCGCATGTTTCCCGTGTTTAGAACAGTCTGACAGCAAAATGACTTAGAAGGAAAAAAAAACATTTAAAACTACTCGCGGCTATTGCATTGCCGACAATACACATAGAAGTTCATTGATAAAAACGGCATGGGAATTCCCCACAGGGGAACCCCGATCCAAAATTTAAAAAAAAAATGACGTGGGAGTCCCCCTAAATTCCATACCAGGCCCTTCAGGTCTGGTATGGATATTAAGGGGAACCCCGGCAAAAATTTTAAAAAAAAATGACGTGGGGTTCCCCCTAAATTCCATACCAGACCCTTCAGGTCTGGTATGGATTTTAAGGGGAACCCCGCGCCAAAAAAAAAAAAACGCGTGGGGTCCCCCCAAAAATCCATACCCGACCCTTATCCGAGCATGCAACCTGGCAGGCCGCAGGAAAAGAGGGGGGACGAGAGTGCGGGCCCCCCCCTCCTGAACCGTACCAGGCCACATGCCCTCAACATTGGGAGGGTGCTTTGGGGTAGCCCCCCAAAACACCTTGTCCCCATGTTGATGAGGACAAGGGCCTCATCCCCACAACCCTGGCCGGTGGTTGTGGGGGTCTGCGGGCAGGGGGCTTATCGGAATCTGAAAGCCCCCTTTAACAAGGGGACCCCCAGATCCCGCCCCCCCCTGTGTGAAATGGTAAGGGGGTACTTACCCCTACCATTTCACTAAAAAACTGTCAAAAATGTTAAAAATGACAAGAGACAGTTTTTGACAATTCCTTTATTTAAATGCTTCTTCTTTCTTCTATCTTCCTTCATCTTCTTCTTCTGGTTCTTCTGGCTCTTCTGGTTCTTCCTCCGGCGTTCTCGTCCAGCATCTCCTCCGCGGCGTCTTCTATCCTCTTCTCCTCGGGCCGCTCCGCACCCATGGCATGGGGGGAGGCTCCCGCTCTTCTCTTCATCTTCTTCATCTTCTTCTTCTCTTCTTCTTTTCTTCTCTTCTTCTCTTCTTCTCTTCTTCATTTTCTTCTCCGGGCCGCTCCGCACCCATGCTGGCATAGAGGGAGGCTCCCGTTGTGTGACGGCGTCTCCTCGTCTGACGGTTCTTAAATAACGGTGGGCGGGGCCACTCGGTGACCCCGCCCCCCTCTGACGCACGGTGACTTGACGGGACTTCCCTGTGACGTTACGGGGAATGCCACAGGGAAGTCCCGTCATGTCCCGTGCGTCCGAGGGGGCGGGGTCACCGGGTGGCCCCGCCCCCATTATTTAAGAACCGTCATACAAGGAGATGCCGTCACACAGCGGGAGCCCCCCTCCATGCCAGCATGGGTGCGGAGCGGCCCGGAGAAGAAAATGAAGAAGAGAAGAAGAGAAGAAGAGAAGAAGGAAGAAGAGAAGAAGATGAAGAGAAGAGCAGGAGCCTCCCCCCATGCCATGGGTGCGGAGCGGCCCGAGGAGAAGAAGATACGCCGCGGAGGAGATGCTGGACAAGAACGCCGGAGGAAGAACCAGGAGAACCAGAAGAAGATGAAGGAAGATAGAAGAAAGAAGAAGCATTTAAATAAAGGAATTGTCAAAAACTGTCTCTTGTCATTTTTAACATTTTTGACAGTTTTTTAGTGAAATGGTAGGGGTAAGTACCCCCTTACCATTTCACACGGGGGGGGCGGGATCTGGGGGTCCCCTTGTTAAAAGGGGCCTCCAGATTCCGATAAGCCCCCGCCCGCAGACCCCCACAACCATCGGCCAGGGTTGTGGGGATGAGGCCCTTGTCCTCATCAACATGGGGACAAGGTGTTTTGGGGGGCTACCCCAAAGCACCCTCCCAATGTTGAGGGCATGTGGCCTGGTACGGTTCAGGAGGGGGGGCTGCACTCTCACCCCCCTCTTTTCCTGCGGCCTGCCAGGTTGCGTGCTCGGATAAGGGTCTGGTATGGATTTTTGGGGGGACCCCACCTCGTTTTTTTGGGTTTTTTTGGCGCGGGATTCCCCTTAAAATCCATACCAGACCTGAAGGGCCTGGTATGGAATTTAGGGGGACTCCCACGTCATTTTTTTTTTTTAAATTTTGGCTCGGGGTTCCCCTGTGGGGAATTCCCATGCCGTTTTTATCAATGAACTTCTATGTGTATTGTCGGCAATGCAATAGCCGCGAGTAGTTTTAAATGGGTTTTTTCCTTCGAAATGTCATTTTGCTGTCAGACTGTTCTAAACACGGGAAACATGCGCCCCGTTACAGGCATACTATAGACACCGCCCAGCTACGAAATTTAAAGGGATATTACACTTTTATTGTTTGACTTTAAGCATTATTAAAATTACTGCTCCTGAAAAAACGGCCGTTTTTAAAACTTTTTTTTGCATTGATCCATGTCCCCTGGGGCAGGACCCAGGTCCCCAAACACTTTTTATGACAATAACTTGCATATAAGCCTTTAAAATTAGCACTTTTGATTTCTCCCATAGAATTTTAAAGGGTTTTCCGCGGCATTCGAATTTGCCGCGAACACCCCAAATTGTTCGCTGTTCGGCGAACTTGCGAATAGCCAATGTTCGAGTCGAACATGAGTTCGACTCGAACTCGAAGCTCATCCCTAGTGGAGACCTTTAAATTCTCCCATTTAGAAGAGTGTAGCTCTCATGGTTCAGAGAAGCAGGATCTCACAAATATATGGAAAGTGTAGGACCCACTAATCATGGGGTACTTTGTCGCAGTAAGTGGGCTTAGCACCATATAGCAATATGGTGTGACCAAATCTCCATATTTTTGAAAATGTCTTTTTGAGAATGTTTAGGTGTTTTAAACTAGCCTTGCTGGAGGTAAATGTTTTTTGCATGTGTGCGCTGTAATATTTTTCTTCTATTGTATGGTCTTATGGCTGCACCAGCTTTAATGTGAAGGTGTGCCCCCAAATATCTTGTTTGTATTCGCTCCATAAGACGCAGAGACATTTTTTTTTGGGGGGAAAAAAGTGCGTCTTATGGTCCGAAAAATATGGTATGTCTTTTTTTAACCAGACTAACTATGTAACTCTGAATGAATAAACAGACAATTAAATAATTTAGCAGGTAGGTGTTGGTCATAGTGCCATTTTGGTTGGAGTCCTCCCTAAAGCATACAAGGCAGAGTAAATTCTTTGCATTTCATGCTCACCATTATTATTAGTTGTCTATCCATCTTGTGTATATAATTAGTTCTTTGAGGGAGATTTAGTAAGAAACCAAAACAATCTGGTGCAAATCTAGTGCCAGTTGGGCAGTCACTTATTTCAGAAAGCAATTATGTGCATTTTCTATCCCTGTGCATGTCATTCTGTGACATTATGTGGTTTGCTACTGTACTTGTTCCAGTTTTCAGGGGTTAAACAAAAACAAAGCAGCTGAAATGTCACCTGTTTGCCCTGATCAGTCACTTGATCTTCACCCTGCTTTACTTGTGGTTAAGGCATGCCAAGGTCAGGGTGGGTGCATGAGGACACAGACACTCTACAGTAGACAGATCCCAGGTGAACGGATCCCTCAGCCCAACCGGTCCCGTATCACATCATTGGTGGTGTCATCCAACCAGCACATCCCTTGCCCACAAAGGCTACAAGGCATTATAGTTCTGCAGGCTAACTTGAGATCAAATGGCATCCTTCAACTTACCAAGTGACAGTCAGTGACCAGGGGAAGGCCAGCAATGGGGTCTGGGGTTCAGTTCCCTTTGGGGTTCCTCTTGGTAACAGTGTCTCCCTGAAAACTGTATGTTATTCACAAATTTGTGAGTGGATTTCCTTTTGGCATTCCAAATCCCTCTACTCACACAAATAATTAATTGCCATTTAATAATTTGTCTCCAACATGGCCATTTTCAAGCTTGTGCTGAGAAAGCATTGAATGTTGAGCCAACGATCCAGCCCTTCAAAACTCAATAACCAATAAAGGAATTAGCAAAATTGCTCCCTGATGTGCCTTGTAAAAAAGGAAGTCCTCCCTCTAGCATATGTGTTTTTGCAATCATCTCTCAACAAAATTTTAATGTTGAGTTGAGACATAAAATGCTTTTCAGATCCCAGAGAGTTCTGTTTATTCTCAGAAATAATGATACCAAATCAAAATCATCTTGGCCAAATTACAGTAAACTAAGTATGTGTGGGAGGGAAAGGGGGGTTGCAGTTGATGATGTTACAGGTGCATTGCAATACTTGATCGTATTTCTTGCTAGTCACATACATCAACATAGCTTTTTAATGTAACAGTTTATAAGAGGTAATAACTCTCTGGGTTCAAAGTCCTATCTTGTGTAAATGTGCTGACATGTTGGATACAAACCACTCCAGATGCTCTATGAAGAAAAATCCATTAAAGCAGTTTAGATTTCTTTTACTTTGATTTTCGCTGAGCAACTATTTTACTTAAAAATGCTACCATCAGATAAAAAGCAGAACCCTTAACCTATATGTTAGAATGCAGAGAAAACATTAAAGAATGCCACTATCTAAATTTGAATCTAACCTGGCCATGTAATGTAATTTTGCTTCAGATAAACACCAGCAATTTAAAGAGTGGTTTCGTTCTAGAAATTGATATTCCTTTTTTTTATTTTTTTTTATCTATCTATAAGTTTCCACTATGTACCTCTCTTAATCTTGATCTAGACCTTATCCCTGGGTCAGCTCATGGCCTCTCATGGCTTTCAATACCATTTTTACACTGATGACACCCAAACGTATCTCTCTATCCCTCAGCTCACTCCTTCAGTCTTCTCACACATCACTAATTTACTGGCAGGCATATCAATCTTGATGTCACAACAATTCCTCAAACTCAGTCTATCCAAAACTATTTCCTCCCCATATGCCCCTTCCCCTGATTTCTCTGTCCAAATCAATGGCACAACCATCAACTCATCCCCGCATGCAAAGGTTCTAGATGTTGCTGGACTCTGAACTCTCCTTTTGGCCCCACATCCAATCAGAGTCCAAATCTTGCCACTTCAACCTTTGCAGCATCTCCAAAATATGCCTATTCTTAACCAATGACACCACTAAGCTTCTAATTCACTCCCTGGTTATCTCTCATTTTGACTACTGCAACTCCCTCCTTATTGGGTTACCCTTACATAAGCTATTTCCCCTTCAGTCCATCATGAATGCTGCTGCCAGACTCATCCACCTTACCATCCGTTCAGTGTCTGCCACCCCTCTCTGCCAATCTCTCCATTGGCTTCTGCTTAATCAACTAAAACAATTCAAAATACTAACAATAAATTACAAAGCCATCCACAACTCTGCCCCCAACTACATCACCAACCTAGTCTCCAAAATACCAACCTAATCATTCTCTTTGTTTCTTTCAAGACCTTCGGCTCTCTAGCTCTCTTGTCATCTTCTCCCATGCTCGCCTCTAGGACTTCTCTCGAGCTTCTCCCATCCTCTGGGACTCCCTACCACAACCACTATCTTCTACTTTGTATCTTTTAGGTGAAACCTGAAAACCCTTCTCTTTAGAGCAGGCCATCCTGCCTCCACCTAACAACTAACTTTTATTTTTTCCATCAGCTCATACGCCACAGTAATTACATTTTGTATCATTTGACCCTCCCTTTTAGATTGTAAGCTATAATAAGCAGGGCCCTCTGATTCCTCCTGTACAGTTTTAACTCCATTGTCTGCCTCCATGTTGTAAAGTCGCAATATAAATCCTGTATAATAATAATGAAGCACCATCTACCAGAAGGTAGGTGCTAGTAAGGGTTATTTTACTAGGTTGATCAGCACAGGCACATTTAGGCAGACCTATGCTGCAATCTAGGCCTGTCTGTTTTGATCTGGGGGCTGGGAGTGGTTAAAGTAGCAGTGGGTGTGACCACCTGTGCTCCAGTTCTGAGGCGCTTCCCCTGCTTCCAGGGAGAATGTTCTGGAAGAGGAGGCTGGACCTAGAGTTGGAGTGCAACTCATGTGGGAGCCCTGACCAATTCCTAACTGGTGTTGGCAGGGGGCAGGCCTCCTATATAAGTTGAGGTCACATGCTGCTGGGTAGGAGTAGTCGGCTGGGTGACGTGAGGAATGGAGTGCTAGACAGCTGCAGGAGCACACCCCTATCTGGGGGGGGGGGGGTGTAGCGATTGCAGGAGGAGGCCCGGGGAGAGCTGTGAGGGAACATTGCCTCTACACTGGCATTGGCAATGTCTCTGTCACCACACGGTCATGGCAGGGAACTCCTGGAGCAGAGAAGGTGTCAGAATGCATGGTCCGGACAAGTTCCTCATCAAGGACTCAGGGCTGGAAGGTCGGTGAGTGTTACCACAGTGGATGGCTGGAGGTGCCAGGGAATCTGGAGGAGAACTCTGCTTCTACATGGTTACTAGCAGAGTCTTTATCATGCACACAGTGGATGGTGAGGAGTCCTGAATCAGAGAAAAGACCGTGGGGAGTTGTGTCAAATCAGTGTGGCCGGCTAGCACATTGTTTGCAAGTTGGACTGGCTGGGAGCAGTAGTCCATTTCCTAGAAGATAGACTTTAACCTACTAGGCCTCTGGGGAGAGGTTCTGCAGGCCTCAGGCCTAGTAGCAGCGAGTCACCAGAGCCAGTAGAGGGGCTTATTCAGAGTGAGTTCTTCATACCCATTAGAAGAGGATGTGTTATATCTCAAATGTAATTACAATTTGTGCAGGAGGAAACCAGTTGTGCAAGAGGAAGCAAGTTTTGGTCATGAGGTGAAGAGATCTAAGACCATTGCTTTTACACGGTCAAAAGTGATGTTTCTGTCCCTCACACGGTGCCGGATGGAGAACTCTTAGAAACAGTTGTCTGCATGGAGATGCAGAGGGAGCAATAGTCTGCAGGGAGCTGCAGGAGAAGATTTCTACATAGTCAAGTATGCACGTTCAATCTTCAGGCTCTAACTATGATCAAAGTATACTGGAATCTGTAAATATGATGGTAATGATTAAATCTATGGGCATCCCATATCCCAATCCCTATCCAAGTTGTACCCCCCCAATAAAACAACAAAAAAAAGCTTGAAAAAGACTGTTCATTGTCAGGGGAAAGGATGCATGAAGTCTGGCAGTGGGGTGATTTGGCGGATTGTTTGTCAGTAGTGCTAACACCATGGCTACAATAATAATAACTATGGCATCGGTTTTAAAGGCTGCTTTGGACAGTTCTTCCACAAACGTGTGTCATTTTTGCCAAAATTTTCTGTTCATTTTTGTACAAACATAAAACCATCTAGTAGCTCCTGGTTTGGGAGATGGTTCCATAGACATCTAGTGAATTCTATTTTGCAGGTGTTTCTAGGGCAAAGATTATCTTCTCCAGGCAAAAAAGATTCCCGCACACCATGGTTGCCTAATTCAGATAAATATAAAGGAACTAAATATGCAGTGCTATAAATAGTAAACAATGGCATTAGATTGCACATAAAATATCAGATGTCTGACTATGTGCCCTCAGTTACCAGTGAGCTCATGTGAATGAAAGGTTGCGAGTCCAGTTTATGAAGGCTATTCCGAATTGCTCTATTGGATACCCAGGGCTGATCAGAGGATTTCCTTTTGGATACTCGTTTATGTGGCCACTCACTAATCTGAGGGTCCATTCTATCTTGTAAGGAGACCCACTGTGAGCATGGTGGTGTTTTGTGCTTCTCCTGTGCACAGAAGGTTGGTGTCGGGACTTTCCATCTGTTTTCTCCATCTTGCAACACATGGGGGGTTATTTACGAAAGGCAAATCCACTTTGCACTACAAGTGCAAACTGCAAGTGCAAAGTGCACTTGAAATTGCACTGAAAGTGTACTTGGAAGTGCAGTCGCTGTAAATCTGAGGGGTAGATCGGAAATGAGAGGGGAAGCTCTGCTGATTTGATCATCCAATCATGTGCAAGCTAAAATGCTGTTTTTTATTCTTCTTGCATGTCCCCCTCGGATCTACAGCGACTGCACTTCCAAGTGCACTTTCAGTGCAATTTCAAGTGCACTTTGCACTTGTAGTGCAAAGTGGATTTGCCTTTCGTAAATAACCCCCATGGACTTTTTCTGAATTTGATATTTAATTTGCATATTTAGTCCCTTTATATTTCGAGTATTTGTAATCAACAAATCATTTGCTGGCTGCTATCTTCTTAAGTTTATTTTTAAGGTAGCGTGGATGTTTCGTGGGTTTTATAATTCAGATAAATACTTTCCTTTAAATTGATTAGCTGATTTTGTCTGGAAAATTATTGACATTAATGAGCCCATGAGTCCTACTGAACCTGTTTAACAGGGTCTTTCATGAGGGTGATTATCCTTACAGAACTTGAAGATAGGATGCAGTCATTAGCTGGACTGACAACAGATTATCCCCAGGGATCAGTGTTTAGAAGTACCTAGCCCTTGTCATTTGGGTTGATCTTGCTGATAACAGGTGGAAGCTACAGAGACCAAAAATGAGGGCTATAAGGACCACCATGGTCAGAGATTGGTTAAAGATTGTATTCAGCTAGGCAGAGATGGTATTAGGTGGTTAGGTAGAATAATCAAGGTGAGAAGTCTAATGTCACTGCTGGATATAACTAAAGACACACTGGGCAGCAAAGATATAAGAAAACGACTACAGAAGCTAGGTAGCTTTAAAGCAAGGTCAACAAAGGTTAATTAAAAACAGCACAATTGCAGGGAAGAGATAACCCACTCTCTAGAGAGCAGCTTAAGACTGGAACATGTTACCATTTAAAGCAATGTTCAACCAGTCAAGACCTGCAGACCTAATAAGCCATGTTCCTGCAAGTGGACAGAATTCCTGGGGGCATAAATGGAATTTGTTCAAAACCATTGGGGACTGGAGGAAAGACTGGTGTGTGGGAGGACCCAGCAGGAAAGATCATATAGCAGGATAATTCTCTCCTCCACACTCAAAAATTTAGACTTTCCCTAACTTTCCATTCCAGTAACAATGGTTAGCAGGACAATTCTCCTTTAGTGGAGACTCAAGCAGCTTAAAAAAAAATCATCAAGAGTTTCTAATGCTGCGTACAGACGATCGGACATTCCGACAACAAAACTGTGGATTTTTTTCTGACGGATGTTGCCTCAAACTTGTCTTGCATACACACGGTCACACAAATCTTGACGGAAATTCCGAACGTCAAGAACACGGTGACGTACAAGACGTGCGACGAGCCTAGAAAAATGAAGTTCAATAGCCAATGCAGCTCTTCTGCTTGATTCAGAGCATGCATGGAATTTTGTGCTTCGGAATTTTGTACACACGCTCGGAATTTCCGATAACAAGTTTTGTTGTCGTAAAATTTGAGAACCAGCTCTCAAACATTTGTTGTCGGAAATTCCAACAGCAAATGTCCGATGAAGCCTACACACGGTCGGAATTTCCGACAAAAAGCTCACATTGAACATTTGTTGTTGGAAATTCCGATCGCTTGTACGCGGCATAACTCTTTCCCCACCTTACCCAAAACAAAAGTAAAATTTTGCTTTCCACCCACAAAAGGTAATTCTTTAGGAATTTCAAAAGCTTTCCAAACTTAAGTAAGACTCTATCACTAAAATGATTTATCATATTCTGTGTCCCCTGCTTCACTCAGTGGTTCCTTCTGCCGACTCATATATCACTTCTATATCCTGTCCTTGTGTAAGTGGATGAGGGGATCTTATGTATAACCTTGGGTATGCTCATCTAATGCTGGAAGAGATCCAATCCTTCTACATACAGTCAACAGTCAATGAGGCCCAATCTGGATCTATTAAAAAAGATATGTTACATAGTTACATAGTTACATAGTAGATGAGGTTGAAAAAAGACACAAGTCCATCAAGTCCAACCTATGTGTGTGATTATATGTCAGTAATACCTTGTATATCCCTGTATGTTGTGGTCTTTCAGGTGCTTATCTAATAGTTTTTCAAAACTATCGATGCTCCCCACTCAAACCACCGCCTGTGGAAGGGAATTCCACATCCTTGTCGCTCTTACAGTAAAGAACCCTCTACGCAGTTTAAGGTTAAACCTCTTTTATTCTAATTTTAATGAGTGGCCATGTGTCTTATTAAACTCCCTTCCGCGGAAAGGTTTTATCCCTATTGTGGGGTCACCAGTATGGTATTTGTAAATTGAAATCATATCCCCTCTCAAGCGTCTCTTCTCCAGAGAGAATAAATTCAGTGCTTGTAACCTTTCTTCATAACTAATATCCTCCAGACCCTTTATTAGCTTTGTTGCCCTTCTTTGTACTCGTTCCATTTCCAGTACATCCTTCCTGAGGACTGGTGCCCAGAACTGGACAGCATACTCCAGGTGAGGCCGGACCAGAGTCTTGTAGAGTGTGAGAATTATTGCTTGAGTTAATCCCCTTTTTAATGCATGCCAATATTCTGTTCGCTTTGTTAGCAGCAGCTTGGCATTGCATGCCATTACTGAACCTATCATCTACTAGGACCCCCCAGGTCCTTTTCCATCCTTGATTCCCCCAGAGGTTCTCCCCCCAGTGAGTAGATTGCATTCATATTTTTGCAACCCAAATGCATTATTTTACATTTTTCCACATTAAACCTCATTTGCCATGTAGTTGCCCACCCCATTAATTTGTTCAGATCTTCTTGCAAGGTTTCCACATCCTGCGGATTAGTTATTGCCCTGCTTAGCTTGATATCGTCCGCAAATACCGAGATTGAGCTGTTTATCCCATCCTCCAGGTCGTTTATGAACACATTAAATAGGATTGGTCCCAGCACAGAACCCTGGGGGACCCCACTTTCCACCCCTGACCATTCAAAGTACTCCCCATTTATTACCACCCTCTGAACTCGCCCTTGTAGCCAGTTTTCAATCCATGTACTCACCCTATGGTCCATGCCAATGGACCTTATTTTGTACAGTAAACGTTTATGGGGAACTGGGTCAAATGCTTTTGCAAAATCCAGATACACCACGTCTACAGGCCTTCCTTTATCCAAATGGCAACTCACCTCCTCAAAGAAGGTTAATAGATTGGTTTGGCAAGAACTATTCTTCATGAATCCATGCTGATTACTTATAATGATACTGTTTTCATTACTATAATCTTGTATATAGTCCCTTATCATCCCCTCCAAGAGCTTGCATACTATTGATGTTAGGCTAATTGGTCTGTAATTCCCAGGGATGTATTTTGGCTCTTTTTTAAATATTGGTGCTACATTGGCTTTTCTCCAATCAGCTGGTACCATTCCAGTCACTAGACTGTCAGTAAAAATTAGGAACAATGGTCAATTACTTGACTGAGTTCCCTAAGGACCCTCGGGTGCAAGCCATCTGGTCATGGTGACTTATTAATGTTAAGTTTTCCAAGTCCATTTTTAATTCTGTCCTCTGTTAGCCATGAGGGTGCTTCCTGAGATGTGTCATGAGGATAAACACTGCAGGTTTGGTTACTGAAGCCCCCCGATTCCCTCGTGAAGACTGAGGAGAAGAATAAATGTAATACCTTCACCACCTCCCCATCCTTTGTAACCAGATTTCCTTCCTCATTCTTTATTGGGCCAATATGGTCTGTCCTCCCCAGTGGCGTAGCGTGGGGGGTGCAGGGGGTGCCGTGGCCCCGGGCGCGACATTTAGGGGGGGCGCAATTTCGCGCCAGTAGTGTCACTACTGGCTGCCTCCTCCTAATTTAATTTCCTGTGTCCCCCGCGCTCTGCCACCATGTCCAGTGTTTGGCGCCCTGTGATTGGGCATATGGGGGTCATGTGCGGCGTGGGACTGGCCTATCCGCGATCACGGTTGCTCCTGAAGTCCCGCCTCCGCACATGACCCCCATACGCCCAATCACAGTGCGCCGGGAAACAATGAATATGGCGGCTGGAGCGCAGGGGAGACGAGCACTGGAGAGTGTGAGCCGCCGGGGCAGCTGTCTTCTCCTCCTCCTCCTATCCTCCAGACCGATGCAAGACAAGAAGGTGAGGAATGGATAAACACGGGGGGGGGAGAGAAGAGACAGGCGCCGTATATGTAGTGTCAGTATAGGAAGACTAGGCAGGACAGTGTAGTGGACAGTGTAGTATAGTGGTCAGTATAGTGTAGTGGACAGTGTAGTATTGTGGTCAGTGTAGTGTAGTGGACAGTGTAGTATAGTGGTCAGTATAGTGTAGTGGACAGTGTAGTGTAGTGGACAGTGTAGTGTAGTGGACAGTGTAGTATAGTGGTCAGTATAGTGTAGTGGACAGTGTAGTATAGTGGTCAGTATAGTGTAGTGGACAGTGTAGTATAGTGGTCAGTATAGTGTAGTGGACAGTGTAGTGTAGTGTAGTGGACAGTGTAGTGTAGTGGTCAGTGTAGTATAGTGGTCAGCGTAGTGTAGTGGACAGTGTAGTGTAGTGGTCAGTGTAGTGTAGTGGACAGTGTAGTGGACAGTGTAGTATAGTGGTCAGTATAATGTAGTGGACAGTGTAGTGTAGTGGTCAGTGTAGTGTAGTGGACAGTGTAGTGTAGTTGACAGTGCAGTATAGTGGTCAGTATAGTGTAGTGGACAGTGTAGTGTAGTGGTCAGTGTAGTATAGTGGTCAGTGTAGTATAGGGGTCAGTGTAGTGTAGTGGTCAGTGTAGTGTAGTGGACAGTGTAGTATAGTGGTCAGTATAGTGTAGTGGACAGTGTAGTGTAGTGGACAGTGTAGTGTAGTGGTCAGTGTAGTGTAGTGGACAGTGTAGTGTAGTATAGTGGAAGTGTAGTATTGTAGTCTGTATAGTGTAGTGGACAGTGTAGTATAGTGGTCAGTGTAGTATTGTGGCCAGTATAGTGTAGTGGACAGTGTAGTGTAGTGGACAGTGTAGTATTGTAGTCTGTATAGTGTAGTGGTCAGTGTAGTGGCCAGTGTAGTATTGTGGTCTGTATAGTGTAGTGGTCAGTGTAGTATAGTGGACAGTGTAGTGGTCAGTATACTGTAGTGGACAGTGTAGTGTAGTGGACAGTGTAGTGGTCAGTGTAGTGGACAGTGTAGTATTGTAGTCTGTATAGTGGACAGTGTAGTGTAGTGGTCAGTGTAGTATTGTGGTCTGTATAGTGTAGTGGTCAGTGTAGTATAGTGGACAGTGTAGTGGTCAGTGTAGTGTAGTGGACAGTGTAGTATTGTAGTCTGTATAGTGTAGTGGTCAGTGTAGTGGACAGTGTAGTGTAGTGGTCAGTGTAGTATTGTGGTCTGTATAGTGTAGTGGTCAGTGTAGTATAGTGGACAGTGTAGTGGTCAGTATAGTGTAGTGGACAGAGTAGTGTAGTGGTCAGTGTAGTATTGTAGTCAGTATAGTGTAGTGGTCAGTGTAGTGTAGTGGACAGTGTAGTGGTCAGTGTAGTGTAGTGGACAGTGTAGTATTGTGGTCAGTATAGTGTAGTGGTCAGTAGGGCTGCTGATATTAATCGCAGCATCGATGCATCGCGATTCGGGTGTCCCCGATGCGGCATCTATGCATGCGACCCGAAAAATCGATTTCTGGCCCCGCCCCCTCCCAGGAGAGCGCTCCGTGCGTAAAGCTGTTATTAGTGTGTGTATATTCCGCTCATGTGACTCTCGGCCGCGCCTCCCTCCTCTCAGTCTCTCCTGATGTCAGCGCCACCCACTGACTGGAGCTTTCAGGTCAGAAGAGAGGCGGGCGGGGCTGACATCAGGAGAGACGTGAGAGGAAGGAGGCGCGGCTGAGAGTCACATGACCGGAATATTCACACACTAATAACAGCTTTACGCACGGAGCGCTCTCCCGGGAGAATTCACTGCTGACCTCAGGAGAAATGTGACAACCGGCAGAACATCGGCGGCTGGAATGGAGATCGGGGGGAGATGGTGAGCAGGCAGATCGCCCTGCTCATTACAGGCTGCCACCGGCAGAGCAGCATGTAAGTACAGAGGGGGAGGGGGGGCGCTGTGACACAAGTCCATATCATAGAATTGTCTTCTATGTGCATTCATCACACCACAACTCTGCATTATTGTCCGCAGTCTGTGACCATCTCCTGTAGCATGTCTCCAGTGTCTGACCATATCCTGTGCCATGTCCGCAGTCTGTGACCATCTCCTGTGCCATGTCCCCAGTGTCTGACCATCTCCTGTGCCATGTCCCCAGTGTCTGACCATCTGCTGTGCCATGTCCCCAGTGTCTGACCATATCCTGTGCCATGTCCCCAGTGTCTGACCATCTCCTGTGCCATGTCCCCAGTGTCTGACCATCTCCTGTGCCATGTCCCCAGTGTCTGACCATCTCCTGTACCATGTCCGCAGTCTGTGACCATCTCCTGTGCCATGTCCGCAGTCTGTGACCATCTCCTGTGCCATGTCCCCAGTGTCTGACCATCTCCTGTGCCATGTCCCCAGTGTCTGACCATCTCCTGTGCCATGTCCCCAGTGTCTGACCATCTCCTGTGCCATGTCCCCAGTGTCTGACCATCTCCTGTGCCATGTCCCCAGTGTCTGACCATCTCCTGTGCCATGTCCGCAGTCTGTGACCATCTCCTGTAGCATGTCTCCAGTGTCTGACCATCTCCTGTGCCATGTCCGCAGTCTGTGACCATCTCCTGTGCCATGTCCGCAGTCTGTGACCATCTCCTGTGCCATGTCCGCAGTCTGTGACCATCTCCTGTGCCATGTCCGCTGTCTCTGACCATCTCCTGTAGCATGTCCGCAGTCTCTGACCATCTCCTGTAGCATGTCCGCAGTCTCTGATCATCTCCTGTAGCATGTCTGCAGTCTCTGATCATCTCCTGTAGCATGTCTGCAGTCTCTGATCATCTCCTGTAGCATGTCTGCAGTCTCTGATCATCTCCTGTAGCATGTCTGCAGTCTCTGATCATCTCCTGTAGCATGTCTGCAGTCTCTGATCATCTCCTGTAGCATGTCTGCAGTCTCTGATGATCTCCTGTAGCATGTCTTCAGTCTCTGATCATCTCCTGTAGCATGTCTGCAGTCTCTGATCATCTCCTGTAGCATGTCTGCAGTCTCTGATCATCTCCTGTAGCATGTCTGCAGTCTCTGATCATCTCCTGTAGCATGCCTGCAGTCTCTGATCATCTCCTGTAGCATGTCTGCAGTCTCTGATCATCTCCTGTAGCATGTCTGCAGTCTCTGATCATCTCCTGTAGCATGTCTGCAGTCTCTGATCATCTCCTGTAGCATGTCTGCAGTCTCTGATCATCTCCTGTAGCATGTCTGCAGTCTCTGATCATCTCCTGTAGCATGTCTGCAGTCTCTGATCATCTCCTGTAGCATGTCTGCAGTCTCTGATCATCTCCTGTAGCATGTCCGCAGGCTCTGACCATCTCCTTTAGTATTTTGGAAGAGAGCCTGGAGCTCCTCTGCTGTCTCTTTTTTTCTTAAGAACAGATAGAATAAAAAAAATGGAGTTCTCCTGACTACTTGAATTTTTTTTGATGAAAACCATGAGCACTTGCGGACTTGCGCTGGAATCGAATAGAATCGTTGACTTGATAATCGTAATAGAATCGAATCGTGAGGCCAGTGAAGATGTGCACCCCTAGTGGTCAGTGTAGTATAGTGGACAGTGTATTGTAGTGGTCAGTGTAGTGTAGTGGACAGTGTAGTATTGTGGTCTGTATAGTGGTCAGTGTAGTGTAGTGGTCAGTGTAGTGTAGTAGACAGTGTAGTATAGTGGTCAGTGTAGTGTAGTTCTCAGTGTAGTGGTCAGTATAGTGGACAGTATAGTGTAGTGGTCAGTATAGTGGACAGTATAGTGGTTAGTGTAGTGGTCAGTGTAGTATAGTGGTCAGTGTAGTGTAGTGGACAGTGTAATGGTCACTGTAGTGTAGTTCTCAGTGTAGTATAGTGGTCAGTATAGTGTAGTGGACAGTGTAGTTCTCAGTGTAGTGGTCAGTATAGTGGTCAGTGTAATGGACAGTATAATGGTCAGTGTAGTGTAGTGGACAGTATAGTGGTCAGTGTAGTTCTTAGTGTAGTGGACAGTATAGTATAGTGGTCAGTGTAGTGGACAGTGTAGTGTAGTGGTCAGTGTAGTGTGTAATGGTCAGTATAGACATCAGGTAGGTCAGTACTATTGTATTTGAAGGGACTCGGGGAGTGATAAAAGTCCGCAGGTTAGGGGGCGCAAATGACTTGCCTTGCCCCGGGTGCTGACAACCCACGCTACGCCACTGGTCCTCCCTTTTTTACTGTTTATATACTTAAAGAATATATGACATATTACTCAGCTTGCTAATGTCATGAAGGGCAATGTCTTCTCCAGTTCTGATGATATGATAACTATGTGATTAAACATCATCTCACATGTCAGAGCACATACATGATTTATTTACTAAACCTATAATCTTGTATATACAATATAGGTGAAACTACACAAAAAAATCAGGGAAGTGTACAACATACTGTAGGTTTTCCTTTGAATCCGGAAAAACTGAGCTGCCTGTGGGCAGAAACTTTTTAGAGGTTGGACATAGGAACACTGATCTTAGGTTTATAGTAATAGATCAGGACCTAAAACTCAAAACAGGCGGTGACCACATTATCATTTTGAAATGCAAAAAAAGTTGTGCTGGATCTTTAAAATAAATAGCTTGTTGCCACAAGATTTAGACCATGATTTTGCATTTATACTTGTTTCTTTAAAGTCAAACAAAATTTCTTATTTATATAAGTCACATGCAGTGCTTGATATAGATCCATATATTAGAAAAAAAAGTCCTTTGAAGAAAGCCGGAAGAGATAGTGTCCCAGCACCAGCCTCTGTGTAACAGATGGAACCACAGCACCACAGTGATCAAGTTATTCCCCTTAGAGTAGACAATCAAGGAAGATAGCTGAACAGCCGTACTCTGGATATACACCTTTATTGTGGCAAACTTCAGCCATGATGTGACAGTTTGGGATTTTTAAACACTGTTTTTGCCACAATAAAGGTGTATATCCAGAGTGTGGCCGTTCAGCTATCTTCCTTGATTGTCTACATGATTGCAGTGTCTGCACCTGAAGGTTTGAGTGGGGCAGGCGTTCATTTGGGATACCATGCCTAGAGCGGCAGCTGCGGCACCACTCCTCAAGTTATTCCCCTTACTGGAAACAGTGGACCCTCATATTATAGAGAGGTCAACCTCGTAGAATAAACATCAGATGGAACTCCCACTCCAGAGAAGCTGTAACCACTTCACATAAGAAAATTCCAAGGATGTCAGTGACCTAAAGACCACCATATACAGTGTCTTGAAAAAGTATTCACACCCCTTGAAATTTTCCACGTTTTGTCATGTTACAATCAAAAATGTCAATGTATTTTTAGGGGATTTTATGTGATAGACCAACACAGTGGCACATATTTGTCAATTGGAAGGAAAATGATAAATGTTTTTTTTTTTTTTTTTTTTTACAAATAAATATCTGAAATGTGTGGCGTGCATTTGCATTCAGCCCCCTTTACTCTGATACCCCTTACTAAAATCTGGTGGAATCAATTGCCTTCAGAAGTCACCTAATTAGTAAGTAGAGTCCACCCGTGTGTAATTTCATCTCAGTATAAATATGAGCTGTTCTGTGAAGACCTCAGAGGTTTGTTAGAGAACCTTAGTCAACAAACAGCCTCATGAAGGCCAAGAAACACACCAGACAGGTCAGGGATAAAGTTGTGGAGAAGTTTAAAGCAGGGTTAGGTAAAAAAAAAATCCCAAGCTTTGCACGGAGCACTATTCAATACATCATCCAATAATGGAAAGGGTATGGCACAACTGCAGACCTACCAAGACAGGCCATCCACCTAAAGTGACAGGCCAGGCAAGAAGAGCATTAATCAGAGAAGCAGCCCATGGCCCATGGTAACTCTGGAGGAGCTGCAGAGATCCAAAGCTCAGGTGGGAGAATCTGTCCACAGGATAACTATTACCGGTAGTCATGCACTCCACAAATCTGACCTTTATGGAAAAGTGTCGAGAAGAAAGCCATTGTTGAACGAAAGCATACAAGTTCAAGTATACAATCAAAAGGACCGCGGTATCCGACGTGCTTGCGTCATGCGTAGGGTCCCGCCTTATGCATTTCGTCACATACTGACGTCATCAGAGGCGTCACACCTATAGTGATGCCTATGGCACTTTTTATACTTCTATGAGGTGAATTATGGAAGGTGACGTATGATTGATTGCTGGTGATTGGAAGACTTATATGGTGGTCTTTAGGTCACTGATTGACATCCTTTGAATTTTCTTATGTGAAATGGTTATGGCTTCTCTGGATTGGGAGTTCCATCTGATGTTTATTCTGTGAGTTTTAACTCTCTATAATATGAGGGTCCACTGTTTCCAGTAAGGGGAATAACCTGGTCACTGTGGTGCTGTATGGTTCCATATGTTCTTCAAAGGACTTTTTTTCTATTATATTGATCTACATCAAGCACTGCATGTGATTATATATATATATATATATATATATATATATATATATATATATATATATATATATATATATTTGTAATCAACAAATGTGATGCATGCTGCTGATTTATATATTTCTGTCAGGGCTGGGCTTCCTTCTCAAAGCTGGCCACTCAGCTGTCGGCTAATTGCCAGCTCCTATCTCTCCACAGTGACTCACCTGTTGATGATATACTGCTCGTCAGTCCTGCCTACCTAAGTTGTCCAGTCCAGATGATCTCTGCCTTGGTCACATCTCGAGAGATGCTCTCCTGTGTTCCTTTTAAAGACTTGCTTGGCTGACATTCCTTCTGGCTCCAGATCCTGCTTGCTGTTCTACTACGCTCATCTCTGGCTCCCTGACGTTTTGGCTTGTCTGACTATCCTGAAAAATGAAACAGAGAGCACCAAAAGAGATAATACCACATCCCAGATAAATGTTAATGAAAAAAGATGGGCTTTGAGGCTTATTAGGCCTCGGGACTTTATTGGTGTAAAAAATTTGCAATATTCAAAGCATATCAATTCAGAGATTATATTTTGTTAAAACAAAGAATTTTTATTAAACAACATTTAAAAGATTGTATAAGATCGATGAAAATACAGAGATTTCATAAGGTGCAAAATGATTTGTAATAAGAACACCACTTTTCTCAACATGCTTCACTTACTGGAGCTTCTTCAGGAGATTTAGTATGTAGCATCAGTACTGAAGGTTATATAATGAAAAACAAAAACAAAACAGAACAAAACATAAGGATCAGTTAGTTGTTGATTACACCATTGGTTAGGTATAAATACTTATCAGACATTTAAACAACAAAAAAAGAAAAATCATATCTATAAGTAATATAAACAGTATTAGATATTGACAAACATAATGTAAAGAACATGAAATTTACATTTCATATAAAGGCAAATTAATGAACTGCAGTGTATATTTGGTCCTCATAAATACCTTATGCCGCGTACACACGAGCGGACTTTACGGCGGACTTTGCACGGCGGACTTTTCGACGTACTTTCCGACGGACTTTCTGAATGAACGGACTTGCCTACAAACAATCCACCAAAGTCCGTCAAATTCGTACGTGATGACGTACGACCGGACTAAAACAAGGAAGTTCATAGCCAGTAGCCAATAGCTGCCCTAGCGTGGCTTTTTGTCCGTCGAACTAGCATACAGACGGCGGACTTTTCGACCGGACTCGATTTCAACGGATACATTTTAAACAAGTTTCAAATCTAAGTCCGTCCAACTTTTGAGAAAACAAAGTCCGCTGGAGCCCACACACATCGAATTGTCCGACGAAATCCAGTCCGCTGGGCAAAGTCCGCCGTAAAGTCCGCTCGTGTGTACGCGGCATTAGAGTTCCCCATCTGCATTCACTTCCTTTATGCCTATGTCTGCAGCTCATTCTGCATTCTCAACATCTCCCTTTGTAGTCACCCATTCAAACGAGCTATTGTCAGAGACTAAGACACTGAGACTAAGTGTCAGTGATGATAAATAATGAGCCCAAATGTAAGAACACACCCCCTGTATCCTTTTAGATGAGCATATTCCTCCATGTTGACCATTGGATGATGGTAGCTGTGCTGTGATGATCGGTTGCTTGATTACTGTTTCAGAAGCTGACCTGATAGAATGTAATCATACAACTGATAAATAAAGTGTATACCATCCAGTGGCCAGCTCCCTCCCTGAAACATGCACATTGAATGGGTGCCTGGAAATTTGTTCTTTCACTCTGGCCCAGACAAAACAGCATGGCAAAGAACCAGGTAAGATGTAAGTTTACAATCAGCAGGAAGTTGATGTGTCACCCCCTCCCCCCACCCTAGGTTTGCCACCTTTTCTTCAAGTGAAACCCAAACACTTTACGTGTGCACAGCAATATTTTTAATTTTTTGTATAAACTATAGATATATTTTGCTAATAAAAACCATTTCTAGTCATATGAAGTTGATAACAAGAGTCCCCCTTTACATCAGTGTCCACAGAGTTCTACTTTTACATCTGAACTCGCAGAGTTCCCTTATACTGACTCTGATGTAAGGGAGAACTCTGGGGACCCCAACATAAGGGATGCTCTGGGAACCCTGATTTAAGGAGGGGGAACACTGAGAACTCTGATGTAAGGGAGAACACTGCGGCCTCTGGTGTAAAGAGGAAATCTGATGTAAGGGGTGCTTGGAGAACCCTGATTTACCTTAGTGTACTCATTTAGAGACAGGAGAGAGAAGGGGGGAGACTTCAGTCACAGACAGGGATGGATGGTGAGCTCACTCACCCCTTGGCAGTCAGCACCTCTCATCCAGATGTATCTGAGGCTGCTGGACTTCAAATTTCCAGCCCCTGCTTTTCTTTTCTGAGGCACAGCCCCGGGGATTGGAGTGTGGGCAGACACAGAGGGGTAGGGGCGAGACAAAGAGGTGCAGATCTGAGACCCAGGCACATGATTCCAAGCCCGAACTGTCCGGGTGAATCCTGGACAGGTGGCAACCCTACCCCACCCCCGCAGGCTGTTATGAAGAGCTGAAAATACTAAAAAAGGTACAGCTACAGATGCAGCTATGCACACATTTTCAAAGTAAGAAAATACATTTCAACAATAGTAATACAGCATTGTGAGTCAGTGATTAATGCTCTTTTAATGAATGTGACTTTGGCACTCCTTTAAAATGTATTTGCTTATCTTCTCTGTTGTAGATCTCTCCTGGAGTAGGAATCATCAGGCTGATTCAATTTTTTTTTTATTTTTTGATATCCGATGATTGCTTTGTATCACTTTTGTATAATTTTTGGTTTCATGCATTATATCAGTGGTCTCCAAACTGCAGCCCTTTTGCTTGTCTTTATCCAGCCCTTGGGGCACCATTCCCTCCATTGATACAAGGTGCTCTTCCTCCCACTGACACCAACAGTGGGGCATAATTACTATCACCAACAGTTCCTCCCATTGACACCAAGGACAGGTCAACATTCCTCCCACTGACACCAATGATGGGGCACTATTCCTTCCCCTGATATCAGCAATGGGGCACTCTTCTTCCCTTTAATAGCATTGAAAGAACATTATTTACTCCCATTGACCCAAGGACTTTTTCTACTCACACTGGCCACAGTTTGGCCCCCTCGAAGATTGAAAGACAATAAATTGGCCCTTTTTAAAAAAAAAGTTTGGAGACCTCTGCTTTTTATGTAGAATGTTGAAATGTTAACTTTAGCCTAAAGTGGTTGTAAACTTCAGACATGAAATCTAAACAAAGCTCATCGTTCTGTACTGCGTAGTTGTCTTTATTAAAAGCTCTGAATTTGATTTCTCCTTGTTCCTCTGTTATCTGTATGAGTCACTTCTTATAGCTTTTCTCAACACCAAGAGAAAAAAGATGGCAGGGGAGGAGATCTCCAGCACACACCCTGTGATTGACAGCCTCAGCTGTGCTTTTGCTCCTTGTAGTGTTAAGAGTGGGTGTGTCCCTTCCCTCTGATCAGGGCTCAGAGTTCTTCTCCCTTAGCTGTGCAGTGTGTAAGAGACGTTCAGTACATGTTGGAACGAGAAGGCTGGCTCATGCTCATACTTATGTGCATGCTCATAATTCTGAGCAAAAGCTTAATGCAAAACAGGCATTGTCACACATGTGCAAACGTATTAGCGTGTGCAGGAAGCACGCGCTAATACGCATGTGCACGCTTACGGGCACTGCACACTTACAGTCACTGGTGTCAAATGGCCTATTTAAGCTGGACTTTGACAAGGATGGATTCCTAAGTGGTCTTCAGCTAGTTTCTGTTTTACCTGAGCCTTGACCTGCCATACTTGCTTACCTGTGTATGACTCGGCTTGCCCCTGACCTGTCCTTGGACTTCTGCCTACCTGCTGTGACCTCAGTTTGTACTCTGACTCCTGTCTTGGATTCCTGTACCTCGTTGCCCGGCTGTGTACCGATCCTGGCTGGCCTGATGTTCCTGAACCTCGCTGTCTGGTTGTTGATGACCTTTTGGCTTGTGTCCTGGCTACACTCCTGTCTGCCAATCAAGTGTCACCGTGTTCCTGGTTCCTGCCTAGTGCTCTATGGTCATCTGCTTCCAAGCTAGCGCTACCTGCTACACCAGCCCTTGTGCCACTCTGTGCCCTCACACTTTGTGTCATCACTACCAGGACAAGAGGTGCAAGAGAATTCAGACCCCTGCTTTGTGCTGCTGAGACATGCAGACAGATTCTGTGTAAATTGTGTGTGTTGCAAAAAGCTGTAGGGGACAGATGGCTGCAGACAAACAGGTACAACGTATGTAGGAGGATTTGTGTATCACCTGAAGCCAGTCACTTCACTGGGTATATGTAAGGATTTACAATCACTTCAATAAAGGACAGGGATACCTGTTTCTGGATTTATACTGTACGATGTTTAATGAGCAATACATATTGCTCTCTGTGCTGCAACCACCTCACTCGAACTCATGAAGTAATAGTTTGCTATCTTGTTATCTCATACACTTTACCAACCATTCAGTGTCCGCCACCCCTCTCTGCCTCCGCTAGCTTCCCATTGCCCAACGAATAAAATTAAAAGCACTAGTAATAACATACAAAGCCATTTTCAACTCTGCCCCGAGCTACATCACCAATCTTCTAAATATCACCCAAACCGTCCTCTCCGCTCCTTCCAAGACCTGCTGCTCTCTAGCTTCCTTGTTTCCTTCTTCCATGCTCATCTCCAGGACTTCTCCAGAGCCTCTCCCATCCTCTGGAACTCACTACCCCAATACATTTTGGCCTAAATTTATAAAGGAAATTAGATTTTTTTTTAAATGTTTAATGGATTTATAGCAGTAACTAGAAAATATTGTTTTTTTTTTCAAAATTTTTGTTTTTTAATAATTTATATAATAATGATCAAATACCACCAGAAGAAATCTTTATTTGTGTGAAAAAAATTATATAAAGTTCATTTGCGTACAGAACGCATGACCACGTTAAAGTAATTACCAGTTAAAGTTGCGCAGTGATACTGTTAATAGCAAAAAATGGCCTGGTTATGAAGGGGGGAAAACTTTCCAGAGCTAAAGTGGTTAAAGAGTAAAACTCTCTTTTATCCTCTTTTATTGAGGTTGTTGCAAAACTCAAATTCACGTTTCTGCAAATTCTGCAAATGCCAAAGAGATCAATGCGATTTTCTTTTTTTTATGTTATACTACATTGCACAAGAACTGAGATTCCATAGTGTTTTCAATAAAAATGTACCTGCCTCTGAAGTCTGGACAAGCATATGGCACAAATACAGGTTAGCTGCCTCTGTCTCTCGCAATCCAGTAAAATGATATTACTCCCAGATGTCATTGCTGAGATGCCTTTATCAAATAACATTTATTTATTTCATCTGCTACTGATTCCAGATACCCACCTGTGGATTCAAAAGGTATTACAACATTAGATTTGTATATTAAAATTTCCTGTGCTCCTTCACCCATCTTCAGGAATTAGATATAATACCAAGATCACATCTCTTTAGATACAGTACTTTCAGGTAGTCATGGTGTAAACCAACATGTTCATGGAAATGTATTTACATTCAGTTTAGTTTTGATGTCAATTTTTTTTAGATGTCGTGAAGCATAAGGTTTACCCACTTTTAGCCCATTCATGGCCAGGGCATTTATTGCTATTCAGTACTGCGCTACTTTAACTGGCAATTGTGTGGTCATGCAACACTGTACCTAAATGAAGTCTATATCATTTTTTTCACACACATAGAGCTCTCTTCTGGTGGTATTTGATCACCATTGGGTTTTTTATTTTTTATATAATTGAAAAAAAATACAATTTAAAAAACAAACAAAAATAAAACAATATTTTCTGCTTTCTGTTATAAAACATATCCAATAAAATTAAATTTCTTCATACATTTAGGCCAAAATTTATTTTTTTGGTAAATGCCAATAAATGTATAATAATTGGTTTGTGCAAAAGTTATAGCATCTACAAACTATGGTAAATATCTATCTATCTTATCTATCTATCTTATCTATCTATCTATCTATCTATCTATCTATCTATCTATCTATCTATCTATCTATCTATCTATCTATCTATCTATCTATCTATCTATCTATCTATCTATCTATCTATCTATCTATCTATCTATCTATCTATCTATCTATCTATCTATCTATCTATCTATTCTATCTATTCTATCTATCTATCTCAGGAATTTACACAATTATAGACTGTAATAGAGGTGAGACTTATAGTGTGACTGTGATAGGGTGGCAGGGCAATCTGGCGCTAACAGACACAATCTGGGAGGGTCACTAACTGACACCGACGTTGCTAGTGATGACACTAATACAGTGATCATAGATAATACTGTACATTGACACTGCATAGCTCCCTACTGTCTCTGATTTGGAACAAAGTCCCTCTGTCCCTCCTTCCTCCTCATTTGTTCCTGATTTAGGTCTGATCTATATAATTGTATATAAAATTCACTACTTATCTATCAAAAAGTTTTTTTTTTTTTTTTTACGGTGCTAAATCTTTCAGCTAGTTTCTAAACTGCTGCATTTATAAATTCCAAGTAGTGGTGAAAAACAGTGGCGGCCCGTCCATAAGGGGCCGCCACTGCCACCCCTCTAATCCATGCACCCAGCCCCTAATCTACCTGCAGGGTGTTGGACGCATGGATTTCAATGGGTTTTTTTTTTCTTTTTGAAGCATATGATTAGAGAACCCCCCCCCCCCCAACATACAACACCAGCCACCACTGGTGAAAAAGCACTTGTGGGTTTAACCAATCATTTTTTTGTACAATTCTCCTTTGAGGGGGGGGGGGGGGGGGCGTGACAGGGGATATGTCCTATGCTTAAATACTTATGTTAAAAGGTGTCCCTCATTTCCATCTAAGCAAGTTGGGAGGTGTAACACTGTACTAATGACACTGCCTGGGTAGGGGTTAAAATCCAGGGACAATCAAGGGGTTAACTGTGTGCCTAACAATGTGTAATATGTGCTGCTTTTTCTTTACGAATCTGGCTGTTTTTTCTCCCTGCTTTGAAAGGAGAAGAAACAGCCAGATTGCTGGTCCTATGCACAGGAACGTATCTACCGTAAGGCAAGCAGGGCATTTCCCTTGGGTGGCATTTTTCAGGGGGACAGGACTCCCCCAGCATGGTCGCACGTTTACCCAGTGGCATAGCGTGGGCGGCATTTAGGGGGTGCAGAGATTAGTCTTGTGCCGTCCTGTCCCCCATACTGTGACCGTCCATCGTCCTGTGTCCGATCATGGCATTGGCTGTCTGGTGCCCAGTGCTGTGCTGCTGCCGATACCCTCTCCACCCCAGTCCAGGCCCGGACTCCCCGCATCGCTTTCAGTGCTGATCCCAGTCCCGGATCCTCTACAGCTTTACGTTCCATCCAGCCCACATTTAGGCATGGGAGCCGGCTATGACTAGCAGAGGTAGAACAGAGGTAAAATGCTGCATAAAATTGTGCTATATACATTATCTCACAAAAGTGAGTACACCCCTCACATTTTTGTAAATATTTTATTGACACTTTATTTTAAATGACACTTTGCTACAATGTGAAGTAGTGAGTGTACAGCTTGTATAACAGTGTAAATTTGCTGTTCCATCAAAATAACTCAACACACAGCCATTAATGTCTAAACCGCTGGCAACAAAAGTGAGTACACCCCTAAGTGAAAATGTTCAAATTGGCCCCAGTTAGCCATTTTCCCTCCCCGTGTGTCATGTGACTCGTTATTGTGACAAGGTCTCAGGTGTAAATGGGGAGTAGGTGTGTTAAATTTGGTGTTATCGTTCTCATTCTCTCATACTGGTCACTGGAAGTTCAACATGGCACCTCATGGCAAAGAATTCTCTGAGGATCTGAAAAAAAAAGAATTGTTGCTCTATATAAAGATGGCCCCGGCTATAAGAAGATTGCCAAGATCCTGAAACTGAGCTGCAGCACGGTGGCCAAGACCATACAGGACAGGTTCCACTCAAGACAGGCCTCACCATGGTCGACCAAAGACATTGAGTGTACGTGCTCAGCGTCATATCCAGAGGTTGTTTTTTGGGAAAAAGAGGTATGAGTGCTGCCAGCATTGCTGGGATTGAAGGGGTGGGGGATCAGCCTGTCAGTGCTCATACCATACACCACACACTGCATAAAATTGGTCTGCATGACTGTCGTCCCAGAAGGAAGCCTCTTCTAAAGATGATGCACAAGAAAGCCCGCAAACAGTTTGCTGAAGACAAGCATACTAAGGACATGGATTACAGGAAACATGTCCTGTGGTCTGATGAGACCAAGATAAATGTATTCAGTTCAGATGATGTCAAGCGTGTGTGACGGTAACCAGGTGAGGAGTACAAAGACAAGTGGGTCTTGCCTACATTCAAGCATGGTGGTGGGGGTGTCATGGTCTGGGGCTGCATGAGCGCTGCCAGCACTGGGGAGCTACAGTTTATTGAGGGAACCATGAATGCCAACATGTACTGTGACATACTGAAGCAGAGCATGATCCCCTTCCTTCGGAGACTGGGCTACAGGACAGTATTTCAACATGATAACAACCCAAACACACCTCCAAGACAACCACTTCCTTGCTAAAGAAGCTGAGGGTAAAGATAGTGGATTGGCCAAGCATGTCTCCAGACCCTAAACCCTATTGAGCATCTGTGGAGCATCCTCAAATGGAAGGTGGAGGAGCGCAAGGTCTCTAACATTCATCGGCTCTGTGATGTCGTCATGGAGGAGTGGAAGAGGACTCCAGTGGCAACCTGAGAAGCTCTGGTGAACTCCATGCCCAAAAAGGGTTAAGACGGTGCTGGAAAATAATGGTGGCCACACAAAATATTGACACTTTGGGCCCAATTTGGACATTTTTAATTAGGGGTGTACTCACTTTTGTTGCTAGCGGTTTAGACCTTAATGGCTGTGTGTTGAGTTATTTTGAGGGGGACAGCAAATTTACATTGTTATACAAGCTGTACACTCACTACTTTACATTGTAGCAAAGTGTCATTTCCTCAGTGTTGTCACATGAAAAGATATATTAAAATATCTACAAAAGTGTGAGGGGTGTACTCACTTTTGTAAGAATAAACATCTACATTACAGTACTAATATTATTACAGAATATATTTCACCTTGGTAAGTCAGTATAGTTTGTTTTTTTCTTTATGTGAACATTTCTCAGACTCAGATTAAAACGGAAAATTCCTATCAAAATACTTACCGTAATTTTCCTTTCCTGATGGACTCCATGGCAGCAACGTGTGGGGTTAAGTCCCGCCTCCACTACCCTATAGGACACTACTCCCATAAATCTTTGCTCCCTGCCCATGGCCGTGTTCGATGACTAGCCTACTCCAGCCATTTGGGAGGGAACTCCTGCTGCCATGGAGTCCATCAGGAAAGGAAAATTACGGTAAGTATTTTGATAGGAATTTTCCGTTTTCCTGACAGACTCCATGGCAGCAACGTGTGGGAAATAACTCGCCATACACACCCGGGTGGGCATAAATGCTGAACAAAAAGATTTATTTAACACTTTCCACTGACAGCACTTTTAAGCCAAAATCAACAGAAGATAGAGTCGCTGGTTCAACGCAATAATAAGACATAAAGGTATGAATCGTTGACCAGGAGACTGCCTTGCAGATAACTTCAGGTGCTACATGACGTGAAGCCGCCCAGGAAGTAGAAAGACTTCTCGTAGAATGCGCTGTAACCGCCACAGGAGGAGCCAAGCCCTTCTCTCTGTAAGCCCATTGTATAGCCTGAACAATCCACGCTGCGATAGATCTGACGGAAGCTCTGAGCCCCCTGTTCTTCCCGTGAAACAGGACAAAGAGGTAGTCCGTTTGTCGAAAGGAAGCTGTAGCCTCCAAGTATTGCTTCAAGATAACTCCCATGTCGAGGGGATGTGTCTCCAGACTTCCAGCAGAATTAAATGTCGGGAGTGTGATATCCTGATTTTCGTGGAAGACAGAAGTGACCTTGGGATTTGATCCTAGCATCGGAATAAGGACCACTCTATCTGGAAAAAAGGTGAGAAAGGGCTCCTTTGATCCTAGAGACTGGATTTCAGAGACTCTTTTTGCCGAGGAAATGGCTATCAAAAAGGAAGTCCTGAGGGTGAGATCTCTAACCGAAAGAGACTTGTCCAGCTGAGAGAAGAAGTCAAGGACTAGTGGTAGATCCCATTTAGGGAATCTAGGTTTCCTCTGAGGTCTGAGCCTAACTGCTACCTTGAAGAATTGTTGAACCAAGGGATGTTTAGCCCATGATATTCCAGAAAAGGCTGAAATTGCGGAGACTTGCACACGGAGAGCGCTCACAGATAGAGGGACATCTAGTCCAGATTGTAAGAAACCTAAGACATCCTGAACTGTCGGAATACAGTCAGAGTTGGACCCTGAGGACATGTAGTTTGTAAATCTAGCCCAGATTCTTTCGTACACCTGATTGGTACTTTTTCTCCTCGCACTCATAAGAGTAGGAATAACCTGTTTTGGACATCCAAGAGCTTCTAACCTTCCCCTCTCAAAAACCAGACCTTCAGGTGCAGATGAGCTGGGCAAGGATGTAGTTTCGAGCCTTGGGATAGAAGGTCGGATCTGAGGGGTAAGGGAATCGGATCCTTGACACTGAGAAGCATTAGCAGGGGAAACCAGGGTCTGTTGGGCCAGTAAGGTATTATGGCTACCACTTCTACTGCTTCTGACCGGAGTCTCCGCAGGAACTGAAGAATGATAGGGGTCGGAGGAAAGGCATAAGCTCTGCGGAACCACCATCGCTCCATCAAGGCGTCCACCCCATAAGCCTGAGGATCCCGGAACCTCGAATAATATCTCGCCAGTTTCTTGTTGCAAGGGGAGGCGAATAAGTCGATTTCTGGAGAGATTCCTAAGGTCAGAATCCAACTGAATACTTCCTCGTTGAGGGACCATTCGTTGTTGTCTAAACGAACTCGAGACAGGAAGTCTGCCTGAACATTCTGCATCCCTGGTACGTATGTTGCTGTTAGATTGACCAGGTTCTTCTGAGCCCAAGTCATAATTGGCTCTACCTCCTGAAGTAAGGACAGACTCCGAGTCTGTCTGTCTCCTTATGTATGCCACAGCTGTCGTATTGTCTAACCTGAGACGGACCGAGGTTCCGGAAAGCAGGTGGCGAAAAGCTAGTAGCACCTTGAATGCTGCCCTCAATTCCAGAATGTTCGACACTGTTTTTCTGGAGGGAAAATCCCAAGTACCCTGTGCCACTTCTGTCAGACAGTGGGCGCCCCAGCCCTTGTTGCTGGCATCCGTTGTTACTGTTATCCACGAGATGGGAAGAATGGAATGACAATTGTAAAGATTTTCCCGCTGGAGCCACCAGGGCAGGGAGCTCCTCATTGAAGAGGTGACACGAATGAGCTGAGTCTTGCTGCCTGACCACTGGTGAAGAAACCCTTTTTGGAAGGGTCTCATCCTCCATTGAGCCCACTTCACCATTGGAATCGTCGCCACCATAGTACCGATGATCCTCAGACACTGGAGAGCCTGGAGGTGGGAGGCTAAAATGGCCGGACGAATTATGTCCCGAATTATTGAAACTTTCTCCTCGGGGAGCGGGATGGTGCCTTTCACTGTATCGAAAAGGGCTCCTAGGAATACTAGAGTTTGAGATGGTATTAACTGACTCTTTTCTAAGTTCAGGATCCAACCGAATTCCTGGAGTGTGGACATAACCTGACTCCTGTGCATTAATAATCGATCTCTGTTTTGGGCTAGTAGTAGAAGATCGTCCAGGTAATGATGGAGACGGATCCCCTTGGTCCTCAAGAGGGCCACTACTGCTAATAATACCTTCGAAAAGACACGGGGAGATGTCGATAGCCCGAATGGTAGGCAAGTTAACTGTAGGTGCAATTTGCCCAAGGAGAAGCAAAGGAATTGCTGAAAATCTTCTGCCACAGGGACATGAAAATACGCGTCCTTTAGATCTATAGAGATCATCCAATCTCCTGATTGGACCGACTGCTGGATTGTTGACAGTGTCTCCATCTTGAACCATTCTTTTTTGATGAACCGATTCAGATGGGTAAGGTCTATGACAGGTCTCCAAGATCTGTTTTTCTTTTGGACCATGAAGAGAGGAGAGTAAATTCCCATACCTCTTTGTTCGTCTGGGACGGGAACTGCAGCGCCTTGAACCAATAAGGATTTCACGTAGGTTAGAAGAATCACCCTTTTTTCTTCTGAGGCCGGAAGGGAGGTGGGAACACACCTGAGTCTGGGAGATCCGCTGAAAGTCCAGGTATGACCTGTAGAGACCGTCCTGACGGTCCAGAAGTCCTGGATTGAGGCCGCCCAGACGTGCCGAAAACGCAGGAGACGAGCTCCCACTTGGCCTGTCTGAGCGGGCCCAATCTCAAAAAGACTTGGTAGGCTCTCTTTCCCCTGTCGAACTGCCCTTAGCAGCTTTTTTGAAGGATGACTGCCTCGACTTCCATGTCCTGGAGAATTCACGGCCCGGCCTGTAGTTACGGGCCTCCCTGGCTCGTTCCTGGTATTGCTTCTTAGAAAAAAATTTTCTCTGGTTTTGCAAACGGCGATCCTGAGGAAGGAACCCCAACTTCCCCCCAGTGGCTCGGGTTATGGCAGAATCCAATTTGTTGCCGAAGAGGGAAGACCCATCAAAAGGAATTCGGCACCAGACCTGCTTAGAGGCTGGATCGGCCAGCCAGGGGCGAAGCCAAAGGGCTCGTTTGGCTGTAACTGCAGATAGCATGACCCGAGCCACCAGACGGATGATATCAATCGACGCCTCCCCCAGAAAAGCGGATGCTAACCGTAACTCCTGGATAGGAGAGCTCTTTGCAGCTTCATCCGAAATGCTCTTGAGAGTATCATCCACACTGTCCGACCAGACTTCCATCGCTTTGGACATTGCGGCCAGAGCCAAAGCTGGCTTACAGGCCATACCAGCCGTGAGGTAGACTCTCTTTAGGTCAGAGTCAATCCGCCTATCTAAGGCATCTTTAAATGAAACCGTATCCTCTAAGGGGAGTGTAACATGTTTTACTAGCCTCATCACAGCTGCGTCCACCAGAGGGGCCGACTCCAAATGCTTGACTTCCTCTTCCTTGAAGGGGTATAGCTTAAGAATTTTTGAAAGCAAAGAATTATTTTTCTCCACCTTGCTCCATTCATCCGTAATGACCTCACCAAGTTCGGTGAAAAATGGAAAGTTGAGACGTTCCTTCTTTAGTTGCTTAAAATACTTTCTTTGTTTGGAAGGAGAGGCCACAGGATCCTCCCAATTCAAGGCCTCTCTAATAGCTTTTACCAAGGGGGGAAGTAAAGCAAAGTCAAACCCCACACCGGCAGTATCTTCCTCGGACTCACTGTCCGATGCTGCAACTGAAGGATGACTTGGTAGAGACGACTCCCAGGTGTCCTGGACTTGTGAGTCCCTTACTGGCGACTGTGGAGACTCCGCTTGAGGGACGGTGATCTGGCTAGACCCGATACCCTTAAGAGACTCTTTAACAGCCTTTTCGACCAGGGATTTGAGCTGCTGGTCCGTGCTCCCTCTCTCATTGGAAGCCTTGGAAAAACAAAGATCACAAAGAGATCTTCCAGGAGGTACTTGTGATCTACAACCCCAGCAAACGCTAGCAGCTGATCGGCTGGAGTGAGCCTTGGAGGAGCGAGACCGATCCTCGCTATGGTGCCCGGATCTTGAGGGTGAGCCGTGATGTTTAGATTTGGAAGAAGAATGCTGGTGATGCGATTTTGAAGAGTCGCTTCCCCTGTGAGAGCTGCGTCGCTGTTCTGACCTGGATGGGCTGCATAAAGGAAAAACAAGGAACAAAAAGATACAGATAAAGGTAATCTAGGATGACCAAGACAGGTTCTTCCCCCCCCCGCCCTCTGCTGCCCCCCCCCCCGGCCCGCAATACCTTTGGTGAGAGGGCTGGCCACAGACAGGCGGTGGAGAGTCCATATTCCTAGATGCCTCCATCAGAGCTGTAACAACAGTTAAAATGAAGCCAGATGTAGAAAGGAATTCTCCCCACCAGCCCCAGAGAGCCACTTACCAGGACACTAATCGCTAGAGACTAGGGGAAGTCGTCGCAATAGCCCACAAGCATTCCCAAGGCTTGTAGGCTATTCCCCTGTTTAAATAAGGCGCCCCTGTGACGTCATCGCCGTAGCGAGCGCGGCGCTAGTGCGCATGCGCGATTAGCGTCATTTTGCCGCTACCGCGCATGCGCGAACCAAGCCTCGCTCTCGCCCCGTACTCGCGCATGCGCAGTACGGCCGAGCGGGCGAAAACGAAAGTAAACGGCAGCTGGAACGCAGGGGAACCAGCCGCCATGCCTAGCTACAAAAAAAAAGAAACAGGAAATAAACACAGGATTTCAAGATGACAAAAAGATAAACGAATACTGCTGCCATGAAGGGAAAGCCATAATCTTACCACCCCCACACGATCATCACCAAGGCCGAAGGTAAGAAGATCACCGACTTCTCGTGGGCAAACAAGGTCACCTGCTAGTTAGCTGGGCTATTAGACCAATGCGCAGCCTGCCTGCCAGTGGCTAGGTTCCTGGCTTCCTCCAGCGCTTCTTCCAGTGCCCGCTCCATACCCCGCTAATAGCTAGGGCTTAACGGAGTCTAGCGACATTCCAGTCCCAAATCGTTACTCGGCCATCAGAGCGTGGAAAAGTGTGGGAGTAAATCTTCAGGTAGAAGACCAACCTAGGTCCTATGGAGGAGGACAAAAAAAGAACACGGCCATGGGCAGGGAGCAAAGATTTATGGGAGTAGTGTCCTATAGGGTAGTGGAGGCGGGACTTAACCCCACACGTTGCTGCCATGGAGTCTGTCAGGAAAGGTTTTTTTTTTCATGAAATCCTCTTGTGGAAAATCTATGCAATGAGTTATTCTTTGTTTTTCCACAATTAATCAACCCTATGAGCAACACTCGGCGTTGATATACTAATGCACATCCTCTCATGCCCTGCACTCACAGCCAAAATTGTTGGTGGAACTGCATTAGAATTCAACAAGCATCTGATTTTAGTAAATCAGGCCTACAGAGTGTCTGTTGTGTTACTTTAGCATTCATTAATCCTGAGCCGCAGCTCTGTGTGTCCATTCACACATGAAGCTGCAGCTTGGCCCCACCCCCTCTTTCTCCTGATTGGCTCACTGGCTGTGATTACCAGCAGTGAGAGCCAATGGCTCCCACTGTTGCCAAAAGCCAATCAGGAGTGTGAATCCCCAGAGAGCCAAGGCTCTCATGGCCATTGCTGGGTTGAGAGGGCGCTCAGGTAAGGTATTAGTAAGGTATTAGGGGGGCTGGGTGGGCTGCTGCTCACAGAAGGTTTTTTTAACTTCATGCATAGAATGCATGAAAGTAAAAAAAACTTGTTAAATTAAAACAAAAGTGGGGTTGGTGGCGCTACCTATAGGCCAGAAGGTGATTAATCAAAACTCTCTATATGTGAAGGTAGATAAGCAAATGGTGCGGCAACCACTATGGGTATAATACTCCACTAGTTTATAAAACCTCATGTGCGAGATAGACATAAAAACATCCTATAAACTAACATATAGTGAGATGTCTATGTGTGCAAACAACAGTATGTGAAGCAACACCTAATTTCACAGATAAGTGATGCAAAATGGGGTTAAAAATTTCTAATAAACCCAAAAGTTTCTACCTGTAAAGTGACACCAAATTTGTATGAAAATATATACATGGAAAAACTTAATCAAACCACCGTAATTAGTGATCAAAAATATAAAAATGAAGATAAATATAAACGTCCATATGTACACTTCAAAAAGAAAAAAATATATTATAAATAGTCCAATCAAGAATGCAATATTGCTGTAGCAAGTGCAGGAATGCCAAGGTAACAAGTGCTCAGGTAATTAGGTGACTCTTGTGCTCCCCCTTGCGGATCCCCACTCACCAGCTCCTATTACCCCTGCAGGGGCAGTTAGCATATAGGAATACCAGATGCCTCGCCCCTTGATAGCTCCTCCAGCCGATTCACTGTTTCAGAATACCTTATGGCTTTCCTCTGGTATATCCAGCGATTCCCAAGTACAGAGCAATTCCAAAAATACTTCAGCAGAATTCCATAAGGAAGAGATATGGGCTCCCATAGTGTAGTATCAAAAGTTAATTTATTAAATAACTCATTAAAAACAAGTGTCCCATGCAATGGGTATGAAAAACTCACAAACGAAACTACAGTCTATGGTAGACACAAGTGGTCAGGGGCCAGTAATGCAGTGTGTGCTCAAACTGCGTTCCAGGCTCCCTGATAGTGTACCAGAAGTGATGTGTGTGCGTGGCTCCACCTTACGCATTTTGTCACAGACGTCATCTAATAAATAATAAAGTTAATAAATTAACTATTTATTTAAATTAGTATCCACAAAAGACTTCCACATAGATACAGCCAGTGTTATTTCTGCCTTCATCCACTAGATGGTGCCCAGGGAACATGGAGTACAAGAGAGGCTCTGAGGACAATTGTGGAAGAATGTGAGAAGTATAGTTTACAAAAGAGACTGAGCTATCTCTACAGGTTGGCTGGAAAACTACAATTCCCGAGAGAGAAAGAGAACTTAAAAGGGAGGGATAGCAGTATCTCTTTCTGTGGGGAGACCAGCATGAGCGACCGCTGGCCAAGCATGCACTGCAGCCCAACAGAGAGACAAACCTGCTGGCTAGGAACACTTTAATTTTACATGCACACGACGCAGAGCACTCCAATGCAAATTTTGGGCCGCAACAAGCTGGCCAGCAGAAAGTTTAGTACATGTGGACTACTGACTGCTGACTTTCTGCGGTAACCACCTATAGGTCCCCTCCACTCCTTAGTTAGGCTACCCTGTGTAGGTCCAAATAAGACGTGGATGTCAGGGCTGGGCTCAGCCCTTCCTTCTCTGAGCTGGCAGCTCCTATCCCTCCACAGGTACCCAGTTGTTGATGATATCCTGCTCGTCAGTCCAGCCTACTTAAGCTGTCCAGCCCAGAGGATCTCTGCCTTCACCTTAGTCAACATAACAGAGATGCTCTCCTGCATTCCTGTTAAAAGACTTGCTTGGCTGACATCCCTTCTGGCTTCAGATCCTGCTTGCTGTTTTACTACGCTCATCTCAGGCTCCTTGACATTTGGCTTGTCTGACTATCAGTTCCGGTTCCTGAACCCTGGCTATGTTTTGACTATGTTTGTTCTATTTACTTTTATTATTAAACAAGTGTAATTTAACTGTACTTCTGACTCGGTCTGATTTCAAGGTTTCTGACTGTGGATTATTCAGTGTCCATTGTTTTCAAGCTGCTAATTATTCTAGTTAGTTACTATAATATTTGTTTGTTGACATTTGTTTGTTAACTGCTGTGTTATAACCTTTTATAGTCAACCCATTTTAGTACAACCGCCCCTTCCGTATATATATTACTGTAAAATCTCTCCTTATCTACACCAATCACAATATACTTGGCTAATACTTAAAGGGGTCTGCATCGATTTCCGGTGAGTATGTGTTGTGTTTGGCGGCATTTATACACACATACAAGGGATGCCTGGACAGAAGAACAGATCCACTAAGCAGTGATGGCAACAGTTCCTGATCAGTGAGTGTTCATACTGGACATGAAAATGGATCAAGCTGCTTCTGACATCTATTGACTGTTTAAGTAGAGGAAGGGAATTCCTGCCTGTTTCTGGGGGATTAGCCTACAGTTTATTTATGACTCCTTAGGCCAAAGCTCCGAAGAATCCGTGTCAACAGCCCTAAGGTCTTCAGAAATGCTGGTACTTTTGCCACAGCTTTAGTAGAAAGCGTCTCCAGCCCATTTCCTGACACACCTTGGTGGGAAGTTCCATTGGCTGAATTGTTTGATAGAAAATGGTTTAAAAAATAAATCAATTTCTATTAAATCTGTGAAATGTACTGCTTGGTTTATCAATATTTTGTTGCGTTATGTTATATTATGTTGACATTTGAGATTTTCTTGCTAGACTCAGTCCCTTCTTTTGGGGACCGAATACTTTTGGTTGGGAGTGTGTAGCCCGGTACTTAAATGGGAGGAGAAGAGCAGCTGAAGTCTCACTCTGCTGCTTCTGTGTGTGTATCCACCAAAGACTTCTACACAAATACAGCCAGTGTTATTTCTGCCTCCATTCACTAGAGGGTGCGTGAATGCAATAGAGACTCTGGGGAAAATCGTTGTGGATTGTGGGAAGTGTAGATTATAAAACAGACTGAGCTATCACTACAGGTTGGCTGGAAAACTACAAGAGAAGAAACATTAAAGGGGAGGGACAGCAGTAGTTTTCCTGGGTGAAAGATAGAAGAAGAACAGACTGTAACCCACCTGAGTGCAGCAAGAGCATGGAGCAGGATATCTTTATCTGAGAGAAGGGGGAAGCACAGTGGACACTATCCTTGAGCCTTGGATTACGACCTGGACTGTGGGGAGCCTGCTGTGCAGTTAACAGCCATACACTGAGCTCACCACCAGAGAGAAAGAGAGAAGCCATTCTGCACCTGGCACTGCGATGGAAAGCCTCTGCTTATACAGGGCTGGTGAGTGGCTGCTGGCCAACCATACACTGCAGCCTAAAGCCTCCTACACACGATCTGATTTTCTGATGGGAAAAGTGTGATGGCAGGCTGTTGGTGGAAAATCTGACCGTTTCTACGTTCCATCAGACAATTCTTGGCCAACTTTCCGTGGAAAAATGTTGGATGGCAGGTTTATAAATTCTCCGTGGACAAATGTCTGTTGTCGGATTTTCCGAGCATGTGTACACAAGTCCGGATGAGCCAGAAGCGGTCGGTCTTGTAAACTAGCGTTTGTAATGGAGAATTAACATTCGTGATGTGGAAAATTATGAAATCTCGAAATGCAGCGCATATTCTCTTCTTCTTTAATGGGATAATAATGAAGCTGCTTTGCTGGTGATACTGATGGAGTTATTGTAAACTAATTTTCAAAGGCTTTTTTTTTTTCTAGTGATATCAAGAATAATATTATTATGCTTTTTTTTTTATTTGGGCAAGTTACCACAACACCATTATCCCGTAGTTTTTAAGATCAAAGATACAACTATGTTGGTGTTCCTTGTTAATTTTACATTGTATTTTTTAAAATGTAACTGCCTACTCCCAAAATGTCATTTGAAGTAAAACATATCCAAGTATTATTCTACACAATTTTTTTATTGTGCATTAAAAGAAAAATAAAATAAAATTAGACATGCTATCTGCCAATAGAACTTGAATCATTATTCAACCCAAAAAATAATGTCAAAGCAATAACTTCAAGGCCAATAATAAATAACACATTATTCTCCTCCGATTCCACAACATGGCTGGTTGACAAACGGCCGTTCAGAATAGAACTGAAAAGCACGAAATGAAAAGTGCAAAATGAAAAGCGCTAAATGAAAAGCGCAAAATGAAAAGCGCGAATAAAAACTCACCAAACTTCTACTAACATGAAATTAGCAGAAGGAGCCCAAAGGGTGGCGCTAAAGAGCTGAAAAAACACATAGTATGTCACTACGTTTGTGATTATTGGCCAACAATTGTGTGGCTGTGTATATGCAAGACAAGTTTGGGCCAATGCCCTTCGGACAAAATTCCACGGTTTTATTGGCCAACAATCCGATCGTCTGTAAAGGGCTTAACAGAAGGACAAACTTGCTGGAGAGAAACATTTTACTTTAGCATGCACCTACTCTTAAATGGACACTACACAAAGCACTCCAACGCAAGGTTTTGGGCCCCGACGAGCTAACCAGTAGAAGGATTAGTGCATGTGGACTACTGACTATCGACTCATGATGCAGTAACCACCTATTGGTGGCCAATTTAGTATCCATTATTTGCAGCCTGCTAATTATGTCAGTCAATTACTACTATATTACTTCGTTGACTTGTTTGTTCGTTAATTGCTGTGTTATAACTTTTGATGGTGAACCCATTTTAATAAAATATATATAGCGCTACCCCATAGAGGGCTGCTGGATTTTTGGGTCCCTCTATTCCTGCACAGCCAAGCAAAATGCATTTTCCACCTTCCACATAGTCAGTAACCAGTCAGTGGGCTTGTTTTTGTTTTTTTATTAAGGGAAAACAACTTAGATAGGGATGAGGGATTAGGGGGTGCCCAGCTTGAACTTGGTAAAACAATTTAAGGACAAACTTCCTTCTCTATGTACACAAAAATGGATCCAGGACTGTACTTCCTCTGTAATGTTGCCAGTCTCTAATGGATCAGTAGCAAAGTTCCTCTTTCAGGCGCTCTAGGGCCTCTTGGTGAAACTCTCAAAGTCCCAAACTTGCAGGGGTTCTACTTTTACTTGGTGAAACTCACAAAGTCCCAACACTTGCAGAAAATACCAGCCCACCTGGTGGCCTTGAAAAGTGTCCCAGAGCAAGGGATTTAGGTTAGCTCTGACGCTGTTCCAACAAAAGCTTGTTAAATATTGCATCTGGCAGCCTTCTTCCTTATTGGCCCTGGGTATGATAGGTAGAGGTACTCACTGTCCCTTGAATCCTGCTGCCTTGGTTAAGACTTCTGTTCAGGCTTCCTGCTGTACAGATCTTCCCATGCTAGACAGGGTGTCTTCTGGATGAGACTGAAGGGTGGGGAAGGTCCCTCTCTTCAGCTACCTCTCCTACCTTCCTCAGCTCCTGCCTGGAAGCAGAGCCCCCCAGCCCAGGGTCCCCTCTCAGGCCTTACGATCCTCAGCATCCCATCTTCAAGACAACAAAAAGAAGAGCAAAAAATTATTTTGGGTAAGGGAAAGTCCAGGCCGAAATTATCTTTCTCATTAAAAAGCCCGGATAAACGGCATGAACTATTTCCACACCAAAACAAGACTGTATGGTAGCTTCATGTTGAAGTGTGAACAACAACAACCCCGGCTGGCCAGGCTCTGCAACATTTAAAGGCCATTATTTACTTTCACTGTGGACTATTGTCCTTTTGGATTATATATTACTTTTTTGGGACATTACGTTTACATGCACTTTGAACTTTTTATTCACCATTAGTATATGCATGTTTTTAGCGCTACAATTTATTCTACATTTATAGGCCAGTCTTACCACCCTGCCAGGCCTCCCTTCTGGGGTTTGGTCAAAACTCCCATCAATGTTTGGACCCTGCCTCTTTACCTCTGCCCACTAGTTTCTAGAAGTTTCCATGGACCTCCAGAACCAGGGGGAGGCGATAGAGGCCTGGTCTGCAGAGCCTTTCAGCCTGACCTTAAGCTGGACCCACAACAATTACCCAGACTCATTAAACTACTGTGAGTTAGCATTCATTTACCTAACCAGACTGTACACTAGAGGATGCTACATATATATTCCTTTAAAATCTCCTTGTTTACACCTATCACAATATACTTGGCTAATACTTAAACGGGCAGGGCTGGTCCTACCATGGGTCCCGGTGTGTCCATGGGACCCAGGCAGCAGATCAAACGCCACCTCTATATATCCCTTTACCGCCGTCCTCCAGAAATGCAGTGTGAGTGTGACAAGCATGCTATTGCTGTCCGCCCACCCACTACCCGGTAATGGCATAGCTGAGCTCAGTGTCAGGCTCAGTGTCAGGCCGCCGGCGGGAACAACAGGTAGTGCAGCAGCCAGCATTATACAGTCACAGCTGACCTCCTCCTCCCCTTGCTACCTCCTCCCCTACTGCTCCTGTGTACACCTGGGGAAAGGCTGAGCAGGACCAGTCACAAGTGGCATTGGTTTGGAGTGGGTGAGCATGGCTTGTGGGGCAGAGGCAGAGCCAGAACGGTGCATGGGTTAGGAGCGGAGCAGAGCAGGTTTCCTGGCTGGAAGGCCAGGCTGCCCGGAGCACATCCCAGTATAGGAAAACAGGCTACAGCATAAATAACCCCCTCCTGATGCAGTCTGTATGGAGGTGAAGGCCGAGGCTGCAGGTGACGGGTTTGTAGTGGGAGTGGCAGCAGATGTGGAGTGAACTGACTGGCAGGTAGGTCCTTCTCCCCAATGCGATGGCTGCCTGTTGATTGCCTGATGAGGCGGTCACGGCACTGATAGGCAGCACTGGTGGGCACCGATGACGGTGCACTGATGGGCACTGATGAGATTGCACTCATGAGGCTGCACTGATGGGCACTGATAGACTGCACTGGTGGTCACTGATAGGCTGCACTGATGGTCACTGATAGGCTGATGAGGGGGCACTAATGAGGTGGCACTGATAGGCTGCACTGGTGGCATTAATGGACACTGATAGGCTGCACTGGTGGACAATGATGAGGTGGCACTAATGGGCACTGATAGGCTGTACTAGTGGGCACTTCTGGACACTGATAGGCTGCACTGGTGGTCACTGATGAGATGGCACTGATGGACATTGATGAGGCTGCACCGATGAGGTAGCAGTGATGGACATTTATTGGCAGTGATAGGCTGCACTGGTGGGCACTGATGAGGTGGCAATGATGTACACTGATGGGCTGCACTGGTGGGCACTGATGAGGGGACACTGATGGACACTGATAGACTGCACTAATGGGCACTGATGAGGTGGCACTAATGAACCCGAGACCCGTGGAATGAGTGCACTGCTGGAGGGCACATTATGACAGGCGAGTCTGTAATTTGCTAATATGCAGTGCCCACTTGGGGACCCATGTTATTAAAAAAAAAGATTTCATCCCACTTTAATGCATTCACTGGAAAATACTAGGGTTGCACTGATACTGATAGCGATATCAGCGCCAATACTAAGCATTTGCACGAGCATCGTACTCGTGCAAATGCTCCGATTCTTGAAACTGATACCCCCACTGACAGCTGAAATGTAAAAAAAAAAATGCCGGCAATCACCCGTTGTTAAGGAGCAGGGCTGCCACTTGCTAAGAAAGCAATAACTCATTCAGCTTTCAGAGCAGTTCCCCTCCTTACAGCTGCCAAAACAAAAACAAAAAAAGCTGCCGGTAATGTTTATCAACAGCGTTGCTCAGCCACTGAAAGAGCCAGATAAAATGAAACGTATCTTCTTATCTGTCCTTCTTTATATTCATTTACAGATCAAAGGGCAGAACTTTGGTCTGCAAATGAAGTCAGTTTAATCACTCAAGAACCGGAAGATTTTCTCCCTTAATGACCAGGCCATTTTTTTGCTATACGGCACTGCGTCGCTTTAACTGACAATTGCGCGGTCGTGCAACGCTGTACCCAAACAAAATTTATGTCCTTTTTTATCACAAATAGAGCTTTCTTTTGGTGGTATTTGATCACCTCTGTGGTTTTTATTTTTTGCGCTATAAGCAAAAAAAGAGCTACAATTTTGAAAAAAAAAACAATATTTTTTACTTTTTGCTATAATAAATATCCCAAATAAAAAAAAACTAATTTCTTCATCAGTTTAGGCCAATATGTATTCTTCTACATATTTTTGGTAAAAAAACTTGCAATAAGCGTATATTGATTGGTTTGCGCAAAAGTTAGAGCGTCTTTAAAATAGGAGATATATTTATAGCATTTTTATTATAATTTTTTTTTTTTTACTAGTAATGGCGGTGATCAGCGATTTTTAAGTGGGACTGCGACATTGCGGTGGACATATCAGACACTTTTGACACTTTTTTGGGACCATTGACATTTATACAGCTATCAGAGCTAAAAATAGCCACTGATTACTGTATAAATGTCACTGGCAAGGAGGGGGTTAACACTAGGGGGCGCTCAGGGGGTTAAGCGTATCCTAGGGAGGTGTTTCTAACTGTGGGGGGGAGTGCACTGACTGGGAGTAGAGAGAGATCGCTGTTCCTGATCACTAGGAACAGCAGATCTCTCTCTACTTCCCTGACAGAACGGGTATCTGTCTGTTTACATTAACAGATCCCTGTTCTGGCTCTCTGAGGAGCGATCGGCGGGCATCGGGGCCACTGGCCACACGCATTGGCTGCAGCGATGCGCCACGGGCGCGCACGCGCCCTCTAGAGCCCTTTAAGCGGCCGCCGTACAGCTATGGCAATTGGTGCAGGGGAGCTAACCTGCCGCAGTATAACAACGGTAGCTGGTTGGCAAGTAGTTAAAGCAATCTTGTTAAGTAAAAAAAAAATATATATATTTTTTTTAATTAAATTGATCCTCTGTTTAACCCCTTATTAACCCTTACCTTTCTCTAATCAGCCTCATTAACTCCTTATTCTCCTTCTCCATTTAATTATTATTTTCCTGCAGATTTTTTTTTAAATTATTATTCACTTCTGTTTTATAAACTATTATTTAAAAGTTTTTCTTTTGTTTGCTTTGTTCATTAATATTTTTACAGCTTTAACATATATTTACACGTTTCACATTGAAAAAAAGTGCAGCATTTTTAAAACTAAATGTATTTTATTTGTAAATAACTTTTCAATGCTTTGTACCTTTGCTGACAGCTGAAGTGTGAACAAAAAAGTTCCGGTAGGTATCGGAAACTGGTATCGGTGAGTACTACAAAAAAGTATCGGTACTCGTAGTCGTTGTAAAAAAAAATATGGTATTGGTGCATCCCTAGAAAATATAGACTGTTACCAATGCCATCTAAATGAACTGTTTTCTTTCCAAAAAAAATGATTATTTTGTCAAGTGGTCCTCAATACTGAATAGATTGTATCGTAACAGTTTGTGAATGTTTGACTGAATTCTTTTGTACAACCAATTATGTTCATGTTATGCAAATAAATTGTTAAATGTGTTCTTCAATTTGTTCAATACATATGAATTAAATTGTAATTCATTATATTCAAGTTAAAGTACGCCAAAGATCACAATCTAGAGATGCTTAGCCCTGTTGCAGCATGTCTCTATTTGACTAATTTGTAATCGTATGTGTATTACTAATACAGGTTCACTGAGCCATGGCTGTACATGCTAAGTTTGTATTTTCTTAATAAAATGTTTATGCAAAAAAAAATAAAAAAATACGCCAAAGAATAAACACACTTTTATACGCAGACAAATCGATCAAGTTTGTGAATATCACCCTTGACATCTTCCTTGTTCCTACAGTCCTTTTATAGTTGCAGTGTAGTCTGAAGAGGTTCATAACAAGTTCATATTGTCTAATTTTCCTGAAAATGATGTCTGTGATTAAGCGGTTCTGTGCATTTGTTACATCAAAAAAGTATCCTTAGCATCAACAGGGTTGCAGAGATGAGTAGGGAGCATGAAAACCAAAGTGATGCCAGGGATGTCTTCTTTCATGTTAAAAACCTTAAAAAACATTGCACTCTTTTCTTTCTACCCTATCACCTTATACATTCAGGTCCATAAATATTGGGACATCAACACAATTCTAATATTTTTGGCTGTATACATCACCACAATGGATTTGAAATGAAACGAACAAGATGTGCTTTAACTGCAGACTTTCAGCTTTAATTTGAGGGTATTTACATCAATCAAATCAGGTGAACAGTGTAGGAATTACAACAGTTTGTATATGTGCCTCCCACTTTTTAAGGGACCAAAAGTAATGGGACAGATTAACAATCATCCATTAAACTTTCACTTTTTAATACTTGGTTGCAAATCCTTTGCAGTCAATTACAGCCTGAAGTCTGGAACGCATAGACATCACCAGATGCTGGGTTTCATCCCTGGTGATGCTCTGCCAGGCCTCTACTGCAACTGTCTTCAGTTCCTGCTTGTTCTTGGGGCATTTTCCCTTCAGTTTTGTCTTCAGCAAGTGAAATGCATGCTCGGATTCGGGTTAGGTGATTGACTTGCCCAGCATACAGGACTCACCCAGGTTCACTCCCTGACCATGAGTCACAGATTTATGCATCTACCTGCTATCCACATGCATAGTGTCCCGACTGAACTGGGCCCAACTGCAAAACCCACTCACTATGCTCCTAGTCCTTCTTGACAAGCACATATCTTTGTGTCAGGGATACCAGATACTTCAGGACTGAAGATTTCTTGTGGTTCCAGGATAGCGTCTCTCTCTGCCTATTCATCCCTGGTCCCTAGCTAGACCAGGTTTGCATTACCGTTGGTCACACTGGGATTCTTATTCACCAAGTAGGAGTTAATAAGGGATGCTCAGTCTAGCTTAGCCTAGTAGGGTGCTCCCCAACACTCAGCAGCAAGATTACTGGAATCCACTTCTCACACAATTTCATTATAACAGTCACAATTTCAATAAAGTGTCAAGCATTCTCACAAGCCTCTTTGCACTGCATCCGTTCAGATAGCTATAGCAAGTCTCTGTGAGTATGGTGGTGTACCTATGTGCCAGCTTGAGGGGAACCCCTCCATGGGGGATCAAAAAGATTCATCTCATGCTGTGTACACACGGGCGGACTTTTCGACCAGACTGGTCCAACAGAACGAATCCGTCAGACAATTCAACCATGTGTGGGCTCCATCGGACCTACAGCGGACTTTTCTGTCGAAAATCTGATGGACTTTAGATTTGGAACAGGCTTCAAATCTTTCCAACGGACTTGAGTGCGGTCAAAAAATCCGCTCGTCTGTATGCTAGTCAGACGGACAAAAACCGACTCTAGGGCAGCTATTGGCTACTGGCTATCAACTTCCTTATTTTAGTCCGGTCGTACGTCATCATGTACAAATCCTTTGGACTTTGGTGTGATCGTGTGTAGGCAAGTCCGTTTGTTCGAAAGTCTGTCGGAAAGACCGTCGGACCTTTGTTGCCGAAAAGTCCGCCCGTGTGTACACGGCATTAGTCTCTAGATAGTGCTTTCTCCCATGGCTCCTCTTCTTCCCATAGCCAACAACTAATTGAACTAAGCTACACCCAAGGTAATTTAAGGGATCCTGCCAGAAAGGAAATTAAAATACCGTCCTTCCTGGAAGGACTTTAAAAGAGAAATACACTTACATGGGCCACCAAGTGAGCCCCGCTTACATGCATCCCAATTGACAAGAATGGGACTGCCTGCACATGGATGCACAGAACATCTGTGCATCCTGTGCAGGCAAAATAAAACCCTCATACGGGTGTATGCCCATGTTGACAAGGCCTGAAAGATATTTAGGTGTGCATAAAGAGCTTGTAAACCCTATAAAAAAATTTCTTTATTCGGAGATTCAGATATATTTGAATACCCGAATTGCAGTATAAACAACGTTTACCGAATACTCCGAATAACAAAATCAAATTCGTCCGAATTTCCGAAATTAAAATTGACATTCGAATGGAATTTTACATCGAATTCCATTCAAATTTGAACTGTAAACATATTTCTGAAATCAAAGTCTGCGTGTGTTATTATAGTACCATTTTGAAATAATGCTGTTTTTCGTAGCCTCCCTGGCGGTTTTCCCGAGTGTGGCTCGGGGTTAAAATTCAGTCCCATTAGCGGTAACCCCGAGCCACCCTCGGGATCGCATTGCAGGATACTGGTGCGGTATACTTACCCTGTCCGCAGGATCCTGCGATGTCCCCCCGCTGTGTCCGTGGGCTCTGTCTCCCCTGAAGCCTCTCTGTGTCAGGCGAGCGTCACGACGCACGGGGCGGAGCCTGGCGGCAAATTCAAAAAATTGTAAAAATCATAACACATACAGTATTCTATGCCCTGCATGCAGTTTTATATTATATATACTGTTCTTTCTGCCTGGAAACTGGAGATTGTCCATAGCAACCAAAAAGTGTGCCTTTACGTCAAAAGTGGCTGTAGACCAGCTAGAAAACAGCGATAGTAAATTAGAACACTTGCAGAATTGAGCGATAGTGAATCGTGGGGAAATTTATTTTATTATTATTATATATATATATTTTTTAATTATTTATTTTTATTTATTATATTATAATTTATGTTTTTGTGTTTCAAACTTTATCATACCCAGGATATCTACTAGACTCTTGGTGGACAGATTTAAGTGTGTTATTGTTAAGAATTACAGGCCTACAATATAAAACGCCAAATTTCCATGCAAAATAATTGTACCGCTTTCAGCACCTAAAATCCAAAATAATCATACCGCCAGGGAGGTTAAGCCAAGGGTGATTAAAAAAGTCATTGTAATCATTTGATGAGAATTTTTCTTTTGTTTGTTTACTTTGCTGCATTTGAATCAAAATAATTATAACATTTTAGTTTCAAAATTTATCGATTTGAACGTTTCAAATCGAAAATATCAGTGAATTGTAACAAAATTCCGAATTTGAATTCAGAATACGAATTCAGAATATGAATCCCGAATACGAATTGAACGAATCAACCAAATTTAACAAAACAAAATAACTAGATTAACAAATCTAAATGAAACTAAATGAAACAATTTTTTTGGTCATGAACCTGTCTAGCACATGGTGGGATTTTTTTAAAGGACTTGTTAAAATCAATCTGTCATAATGTACTAATTACAGCCCCACAAGGCGGTGGGGGGGATTTGGGGGCTTCGTAATTGATAAACGCTTTTAGATTCCAATATGCCCCCTATCCCCTCACTATGAGGCCAATGCTGTGGGGGAAGAGGTCCTTGTCCTCGTCAACAAAGTAGGTGCACCAGAAGATTTTACCCCCTTCCTGACCAGAGCACTTTTTGCGATTCGGCACTGCGTCACTTTAACTGACAATTGCGCGGTTGTGCGACGTTGCACGCAAACAAAATTTACGTCATTTTTTTCCCACAAATAGAGCTTTCTTTTGGTGGTATTTGATCACCTCAGCGGTTTTTATTTTTGCCGATATAAACAAAAAAAGAGCAACAATTTTGAAAAAAATGCAATATTTTTTACTTTTTGCTATAATAAATATCCCCAAAAATATATAAAAAACTATTTTTTTCCTCAGTTTAGGCCGATATGTATTCTTCTACATATTTTTGGTAAAAAAAAATTGCAATAAGCGTATATTGATTGGTTTGCGCAAAAGTTAAAGCGTCTACAAAATAGGGGATAGTTTTATGGCATTTTTATTATTTTTTTTTTTTTATTAGTAATGGCAGCGATCTGCGATTTTTATCAGGACTGCGACATTATGGCGGACACATCGGACACTTTTGACACTATTTTGGGACCATTGTCATTTATACAGTAATCAATGCTATAAAAATGCACTGATTACTGTGTAAATGACACTGGCAGGGAAAGGGTTAAACACTAGGGGGCGATGAAGGGGTTAAGTGTGTCCTAGGGAGTGATTCTAACTGTGTGGGGATGGGCTTCAACTCATAATGACAGCGATCACTGCTCCTGATGACAGGGAGCAGTGATCTCTGTCATGACACAAGGCAGAATGGGGAATTGCCTTGCTTACATAGGCACTTCCCCGTTCTGCGGCTCTGTGACATGATTGCCGGGAGACCGGCAGACATAGAGTCTGCTGGTTCGGGGGGCACGGTCACACTGTAAGCGGCGGGCGCGCATGTGCGCCTGCTAGCCCTGGCTCTTAAAGGGGACGTACAGGTACGCCCATTTGCCCACCGCTGATATTGTGCCGACATATATCAGCATGCAGCGGTCGGCAAGTGGTTAAAAAGCAGCACACATTACACACATTACACATCGTTAGGCACACATTTAACCCCTTGATCGCCCTAGAGGTTAAACCCTTCTCAGCCAGTGTAATTAGTACAGTGACAGTGTATAGTATTACCACTGATTACTGTATTAATGCCACTGGTGATGTCAGTGGCAGTTAGTCAGTTAGTCAGTTCCCACTCAGTGTGAGCTAGTGTCAGATTGTCCACCACACTATCGCAGTCCCATTATAAGTCGCCGATCGCCGCCATTAGTAGTATAACATTTTTTTCATTCTAGTATATATTCCATAGTTTGTAGGTGCTATAACTTTCACGGAAACCAATCAATATACACTTATTGGGATTTTTTTTTCTAACAAAAACATGTAGCAGAATACATTTTGGCCAAAATGTAGAAAGAAATTTTATATTTAAATTTTTTTTTATTGGGTATGTTTTATAGCAATCCCTGTCACTGTCTAATCGCTATGCAAATCTAGGTGCCTCAACATCCGCAACATCTCCAGATTACGCCCCTTCCTAACCAATGATACCACAAAGCTCTTAGCTCATTCCATGCTTCTCTCTCGCCTTGACTACTTCAACTCACTCCTCACGGTATTACATTTACACAGTCTATCCCCCCTTCATTCCATCATGAATGCTGCTGCCAGACTCATCCACCTTACCATCCGCTCAGTGTCTGCTTCTCCTCTCTGTCAATCCCTCCACTGGCTTCCACTCACCCAACTAATTCAATTTAAAATACTAACAATAACTTGCAAAGCCATTCACAACTCTGCCCCCAGCTACATCACTAACCTAGTCTCATAATACCAACCAAATTGATAATTTTGTTCCTCCCAAGACCTGGTGCTCTCTAGTTTCCTTATCACCTCCTCCCATGCTCGCCTCCAGCCTCTCAAGCTGTTGCTTACAAAAGAAAGAAAGCTTGCAGGGAAAATGTCATTTTTTTGGCTTTGTAAATGCAATGATTGCTGCAGCAGCTTCTATACACAGTGCAGATGTGCCACTTTACAGGTAGACTAAAGGGACCCCCAGGCACTATATTGAAAGGAATTTTTCATTTTTTTTGTTATTTCTAATTTTTATGCTTTCACTTTGAGCATCAATAAATCACAGCTCATACCGACCGGCCACTGTAAATATACGTCATTTTTTTGAAGATGGATACCTCGGTAACGGCAGCAGCTGCTGCCACAACCGAGGTATCCATCTTTAGGGCCGGCGTTTCTGTACACGATAATGGTGGTCTCTCCGGTGGGTTCGCCGCGAGATCACCGTTATCGGCGGCGGGAGAGGTGCCACCCCCCTCCCGCCACTCTCCCGCGCCCTCCGCCGCTTACTGGAGCCGTCGGTAGCGGCGGAGGCGATCAGGTCCTTTCCCTTCCTCAGTATGGAGACGAGTGAGGCTAAGAAGATGGTGCCCACCCGTCTCCATACCATAGGACGGCCGGAGCGACGTCATTACATCAGCTCCGCCCACTTCTCTTAAAGGCACATTTTTTCTTGTGTTGTTTTTTTAAACGACTTTTTTTTTTTTTGCATTAAAGTCTAAATATGAGATCTGAGGACTTTTTGACCCCAGATCTCATATTTAAGAGGACCTGTCATGCTTTTTTTCTATTACAAGGGATGTTTACATTCCTTGTAATAGGAATAAAAGTGATCCATTTTTTTTTAAATAAACAGTGAAAAAATAAATAAAATAAAGTAAAATAAATAATAATACATTTTTTTTTCCCGACGAGCTCACGCGCAGAAGTGAATGCATACGTGTGTAGCGTGTGTAGCGCCCGCATATGAAAACGGTGGTCAAACCACACATGTAAGGTGTCGCCGCGACCGGTTGAGCGAGAGCAATAATTCTAGCCCTAGACCTCCTCTGTAACGCAAAACATGCAATCTGTAGAATTTTTTAAACGTCTCCTATGGAGATTTTTAAGGGTAAAAGTTTGAAGCCATTCCACGAGCGGGCGCAATTTTGAAGCGTGACATGTTGGATATCAATTTACTTGGCGTAACATTATATTTCACAATATTAAAAAAATTGGGCTAACTTTACTGTTGTCTTATTTTTTTATTCAAAAAAGTGAATTTTTTTCGAAAAAAAAGTGCGCTTATAAGACCGCTGCGCAAATACGCTGCAAAAAAAAGTATTGCAATGACCGCTATTTTATTCTCTAGGGTGTTAGAAAAAAAACAATATATAATGTTTGGGGGTTCTAAGTGATTTTCTAGCAAAAAAAACTGTTTTAAACATGTAAACACCTAAAATCCAAAAGGAGGCTGGTCTTTAAGTGGTTAAAAATTATGTTTTTTACAAACTTTCTTTTCATTGATACATGTCCCCCAGGGCAGTACCCGGACCTCCATAACCATTGTATGCCCAATTACTTGCATATAAGCCTTCAAAATGGGCACTTTTGATTTTTTACAGTTTGGATCCCATAGACTTCAATGGGGTTTGTTATTCAGTTTCAAACTTTTGTGATGTTCTAAAGTTCTGGTGTGAACTGAACAGGGGGTCGTTTGACCCAACCCTAATTATATTGAATGACTGTATCGTGACATGTACATTAGCATTATTTTCAATGTGTTCTGACATCAGAACGTGCTGCCACTTACATTTATCATTAAAGGCAGTTTATACATTGGATTTATTAAGTTAATTACCATATTATTTATCATAATTATAGTCATGATTTACTTTAGAAATCAAAAAACCTTTTCTAAAATTAATTTATAGTTTCTATGACTTATCTGTCATAGTTTCTTCTTTCTTGGACTCGGACACAGAGGTAAGTGGCCTGATTGATCTGAGATGAGAGATGGTGCCCACTCATTCCCAGATTTCTGAGGCAAGATAGATATTTCCCTTCTCTCTGCTGGGCTTGGCTGAAATACAATAGATTTTAATGGGTGGAAGGTCGGCAATTTCTACATGTTTGTTAGCTATTCCCCCGTAATTTTCATTTAGTCTCAGCGCAGTCATTATTTTTATGTAACTAAGGAGAAATCAATAAACAAAAACAAACACAGCTTAATTAAAAGCAGTAGCTGTTGAATCAGCTGTGATGCCGCTAACTTCCACCAGGTGGCTCCACTTACACATTTATGTCATCTATGGAAAATGCTTGTGTTTGTTAAAGGCGGCCGGTCAAGATTATTATTATACAGGATTTATATAGCGCCAACAGTTTACATAGCACTTTACAACATGAGGAAACACTTCAGTTTACTTAAAAATCTATATTTTTAGGAAAAATCTATTAATGTCAACTGTTACCCAAGCTACTCTATGATTCAGCCCTTGTTCACATTGAACTGATTTGTCATGTGATTTGACAGGTCGCAGCCTATTGCTGACAATGACACAGTTCAAATTGGTGCAATGCCAACTTTGTCACATTGATTTGCAAAAGTAGTTCCTGCACTACTTTTGCCAATTTCGGGTGCGACTTCATGAAGTGCGACTGCATGAAGCCGCACAGATGTCTTTCAAGTCGCACCCGGAGTTGCATTGACATGTGGCTTTGAAGTTGTGCAGCTCAGATGAAGTCGCACTATTTCAAAGTCGTATTCAATATGAACGAGGGCTAAATGCTATTTCAGATTAGCAATGTTTTTCTATGATTGCCAAAAATAAACATTTCTCTTCTTTACCAATATGAGAATAATATTCAGTTTGCCAGTAGTTTCACTCCAACAATTCTTCCTCTGCAACTGGCTCTTCTAAAAGTCTTCATAGAGCTTAAGGCCAGATTACTAAGAAAGTTAGTAGTTGTACTTTATCCACTTGCCCACTGGGCACTTAAACCCCCTTCGTAACCAGACCAATTTTCAGATTTTAGTGCTCTCACACTTTGAATGAGTTAAGTTGCATCTTAATACAGTGCAGTACATTACCCCGAAGGGTTCTGACGCACTTACAAACACATACTAGGGCCAATTTAGAGACAGGATCTGATTAACCTACCAGCATGTCTTTGGAGTGTGGGAGGGAACCAGAGTACCCGGAGGAAACCCACGCAGGCACAGGGAGAACAAACTCCAGGCAAATGGTGTTGTGATTGGGATTTGAACCAGCAACCCTACTGCTGCATAGGTGAGAGTGCTATCCACTACACCACTGTGCATGACAATTATTCAGTTATGCAACACTGTACCCATATGAAATTTGCGTCCTTTTTTCCACACAAATAGAGTTTTTTTTTTAGTGGTATTTAATCACCACTGGGGTTTTTATTTTTTGCGCTATAAATAAAAAAAAGACCGAAAAATTTGTAAAAAAATGAATTTTTCTTCGTTTCTGTTATAAAATTTTGCAAATTAGTAATTTTTCTTCATAAATTTTGGCCAAAATTTATACTGCTACATATCTTTGGTACAAATAACCAAAATCAGTGTATATTATTTGGTCTTTGCGAAGGTTACAGAGTATACAAGCTATGGTGCCAATCTCTGAAAATTGATCACACCTGATGTACAGTACTGATGTCCTATCTCATTTCTTGAGACAGACCCCTTTCACAAATACAGATCGTTTATCCGTTTTTCATCCATCCACTGACGGATGAAAAATGGACATCAATGCATTCCTATGGAAAAACGGATGATCTAATTTCATCTGTTTTCATCCGCTTTCGTCAACATCCATTTTTTTGAGCGAATGAAAGCTCTATTTTTCATCCGTCAAAAAAACGGATCGGATGAAAAACAGATGTAAACTGACAAATATTCAGTTTTTCATCCATTTTTGCAGTGGTAGCGGATGTAAAAAAAAAGCTGATGAAAAACTGATGGACTGAACTGATGAAATGAACGGTCCGTATGTGTGAAAGGACCCTAAGACCCCTTTCACACTGGGCTGCTGTGGGCGTTAGCGGTAAAGTGGCACTAGTTTTAGCGGCGCTTTACCGCTGTTATGGCGGCCCTTTTCAGCTGCTAGCGTGGCGCTTTTAATCAATGGCCAAGGAAAGGGTTAATAGCGCCCAATTTGCGGCGATTCGGCAGTGCTGCCTATTCATTTCAATGGGCAGGGGCAGTGGAGTAGCATTATTTTCAATGTGTTCTGACAAGAATTTTGCTGCCACTCACATTTATCAGTAAAGACAGTTATACATTGGGTTTATTAAGTTACCGGCCCAAAGATGCTGCTTGCAGGACATTTTTCCCATCCTGCAAGTGCACAGCCCCAGTGTGAAAGCACTGGGGCTTTCACACTGGGATGGCTTGAGAGGTGCTTTTCAGGTACTATTTTTTTTTTTTGCTAAAACGCCTGAAAAGCACCCCAGTGTGAAAGGGGTCTAACAAGCCAGGAAAGTACTAATACCCCCCAAATTACCCCTTTTTGGAAAGTAGACATTCAAGGGTATTTAGTAAGAGGCATGGCAAGTTATTTCACGCTGTAATTTTTTTCCCACAATTCTTTGCAAAATGGATTTTTTTTTCAATTTTTTTTCCACAAAATTGTCATATTAACATGTTATTTCTCTCACTAGGCATATGCCTACCACAAATTACACCCCAAAACACATTCTACTACTCCTTCTAAGTATGGTGATACCACATGTGTGAGACTTTTACACAGCCTGGCCACATACTGAGGCCAAACATGCAGGGAGCACCGTCAGGCGTTCTAGGGACATAAATTACGCATATAACTTCCTAACTTCCTGACTACCTATCACACTTTTGAAGGTCCTGGAGCACCAAGACAATGGAAACACAGCCACAAAATGACCCCATTTTGGAAAGAAAACACCCCAATGTATATTCTACAAGGCATAAACAGTCTTTTGAACATGTCATTTTTTTCCACATGTTTTTGGAAAATGTGGAAAGAAAATTAAAATGCATTTTTCTTTTTTTTACCCATTTTTACGGCATTGACGGACGCTGATGAGCATCCACTGATAGGGTGGCACTGATGAGCACTTACTGATGGGCACTGTATTGGCACGAATGGGCACTTTAGTGGCACTGTAGAACACTGCTGGGTCACAGATGTGACACTTCTGGGCACAGATGTGGAACTCCTGGGGCACTCCTTGGCACTTATGGGGAACTCCTGCGCACTGATGTGGCACTGCTTGGCACTGATGTGGCACTCCTTGGCACCAATGGGGCACTCCTGGTCACTGATGTGGCACTGCTGGGCACTGATGGGCACTCCTTGGCACTGATGGGGCACTACTCAAATTGGACGGAGCGATCACGTGGTAAAGGGCCTCTGGGATTCACCCTTTACCCCAATCTGTGACGTGACGGGTTCTCGGGTCACGGACATTCCCAGGTGTACGCCCCAGGGAGCGGGCAATTCTGGGAGGACGCCATAATTCCAGAGTTATCCGACCGCGCTGTAGCTGTTATTCGGCTATGGCCCGGTCTGCAACTGGGTAAAAGTGATGCCAAGGATGCAGCAGCTTTTTTCTAATTTTTTACAAAACCAATTCACAAACTACAAATGGCAAATGGAGCCCCTGGGTATATTCATCATGGCTTTCTTTAACATTGGCTATCTTTAATATGGCAAATGTAATAGAGACCTGGATTTTCCAAACAGAACATCCAAGTATGCATCAAACAGATCTCAGTCAGGCAAATGCATGGAAGAATCAAACAGGCACTTTATAGGTATGGCAAAATTCCAATGATGATTTGCTTTATCTCACAAAGCAGTTTATACATGCCCCAAAGTGATAGTGGACAGCAGTCTTCAAATTGTACAGGGAAAACAACATGAAGCTTTAACTGTAGGCATACTGATACGGACCACATTTGCAAGTTATATCACAGTGGCCCCAGATGATGCAACTGCAGATGGACATTTTGTCTCTCATTAAAAAAAATGTGCCTGTCTATAGCCACATACAGCAATAATTCACAGACCCAGTAACAAGACCGCCTTCAGCATTCAATATGCAAGCTCTTGAGCGCAAGGTTGAAGCTAAAGTGTAACTAAACCTAATTGCAATCAATAGAACTCTTGCTATGATGTACAGCATTTTTTTACATTATTTATGGCACACTTTCCAAAATACTTCCTCTAGCAATGCAAGCACCCTTACACACCCACCCTGTATAGATGCTGTGGTTTTGCACTGAGCTGTGCATTAGTGGCAGCCAGTTTCCAATTAGGAAAAAAAATGATAGCAGGCAGAAAAAGAGCTTTATGGCAGAAGAGATAATTAGAGTCTCTTCTACCAAAAAAAACGTACATGATAGTAAGCAGAAGACCCTGGTTCATCTATATAGACTATTATTCATCATTAGGGGGATCACCAGCAGGTGGAAAAAGGTTCTGATTCCTCTGTATAAATCTTTAGTTATCACTACAAGGATCACCAGAAGGAGAAAGGAGGTCTTGATCCTTCTATAAAGATCTTTAGTTTTCACTAAAGGGATGACCAGCAGGAAGAAGGAGGTCCTGATTCTCCTATATAGATATTTAGTTATCACTAGAGTGATGATCAGCAGGAGAAACGAGGTCCTGATTCCTTTATATAGATCTTTAGTTATCACTACAAGGATCACCAGAAGGAGGAAGGAGGTCTTGTTCTTTCTATGTAGATCTTTAGTTTTCACTAGAGGGATCACCAAAAGGGGGAAGGATGCCCTGATCCCATTATTGATGGTCTTTAGTTTAGTTTTAGACCCCTGTAACCATCTGCCATAATTATCATCATTGTGCATATATCTATTTGTTTTATTTTTATTTTTACTTTAGATACATCACACATTCATCCACCCTGAAGAAGCGAACCTTGTCTCGCGGAACACGTAGGGTTATTATAGATGCTTGTGTATACTGCATTTTATATTTTATATATAATTGTACATGCGATCACAATTTTTAGACTGTATGTACAATCTTATCGGCTTGGCATTCATTCCTTTCTGTGTTTTGTTGTACTTTATTGGGATGGAGGTGTCTTACGGGTGACACCAGACTTCTTTCTCTTCTTTCTTTTCTAGTTATCACTAAAGGGATTTCCTGAAGGAGGAAGAAGGTCCTGATTCCTCTGTATAGATCTTTAGTTATCACTACAAGGATCACCAGAAGGTGGAAGGAGGTATTGATCTTTCTATACAGATCTTTAGTTTACACTAAAGGGATGACCAGCAGGAGGAAGGAGGTCCTGATTCTCCTATATAGATCTTTAGTTATCACTACAAGGATCACAAGAAGGAGGAAGGAGGTCTTCATCCTTCTATATAGATCTTTAGTTTTCACTAGAGGGATCACCAGCGGCAGGAGGGAGGTCCTGATTCCATTATATTGAACTTTAGTTATTACTAGAGGGATCACCAGCAAGAGAAAGGGGGTTCCTGGTTCCTCTATATAGATCTTTAGTTATCACTACAAGGATCACCAGAATGAGGAAAGAGGTCTTGATCCTTCTATATAGCACTTTAGTTTTCACTAAAGGGATGACCAGCAGAAGGAAGGAGGTCCTGATTCTCCTATGTAGATCATTAGTTATTACTAGAGGGATCACCAGCAGGAGAAAGGAGGTCTTGATTTCTCTATATAGATCTTTAGTTGTCACTACAAGGATCACCAGAAGGAACAAAAGAGGTCTTGATCCTTCTATATAGATCTTTAGTTTTCACTAGAGGGATCACCAGCAGCAGGAAGGAGGTCCTGATTCCATTTTATTGATCTTTAGTTATCACTAGAGGGATTACCAGAAGAAGAAAGAAGGTCCTGATTCCTCTGCAGCGATCTTTAGTTTTAATACTGTGCCCAGTACTGTAGACCCCACTTACAGAAAGATATTGCTAAGATGGGTGGGTAATAGAATTGATGCTAGGCCTTAGGGATACAACGTATCATTAAAGACAACAAACATATTATGTAGAGCCTCAAGGAAAGGAGGGGAAGGGGGATATGACTGGAACCCTTAAATATGTTAAGAATGTGAACGAGATTTGGAGAAGATCAGTCCCTTTAATATATAACCTGAGTGAGCACCTACAATTGTCCCCATCTCCGCACATTGCGTTCCATCAAGATGCCCATCCACTATATTATTTATTAATTTTTTTAATATATATATTTAAGGTACCCATGTAGCGCCATCAATCTACGCAGCGCTCCACACACCCCCACCCCCAAGGGGTCTGCAATCCAAGGTCCCCAACTCACACCCATACACCAGGGTCAATTTTTGGACAGAAGCCAATAAACCTACCAGCATGTCTTTGGAGTATTTGGAAGCAATCCAGAAAGAATATCGCCTGCTGAAAAAAATAATACAGATTTTATGGCTGGTAGCTTTAGCCATAACCCTGGTAAACCACTTCAAAGAGTATATATATATATATATATATATATATATATATATATATATATATATATATATATATATATATATATATATATATACATATATATATATATATATATATATACACATATACTGTATACATACAGTATCTCACAAAAGTGAGTACACCCCTCACATTTTTGTAAATATTATATCTTTTCATGTGACAACACTGATTTGCTGTCCACTCAAAATAACTCAACACACAGCAATTAATGTCTAAAGTGCTAGCAACAAAAGTGAGTACACCCCTAAGTGAAAATGTCCAAATTAGGCCCAATTAGTCATTTTCCCTCCCTGTGTCATGTGACTCGTTAGTGTTACAAGGTCTCAGGTGTGAATGGGGATCAGGTGTGTTTAATTTGGTGTTATCGCTCTCACTCTCTCATACTGGTCACTGGAAGTTCAACATGGCACCTCATGACAAATAACTCTCTGAGGATCTGAAAAAAGAACAGTTTCTCTACATAAAGATGGCCTAAGCTATAAGAAGATTGCCAAGACCCTGAAACTGAGCTGCAGCACGGTGGCCAAGACCATACAGTGGTTTAACAGGACAGGTTCCACTCAGAACAGGCTTTGCCATGGTCGACCAAAGAAGTTGAGTGCACATGCTCAGCCTCATATCCAGAGGTTGTCTTTGGGAAATAGACGTATGAGTGCTGCCAGCATTGCTGCAGAGGTTGAAGGGGTGGGGGTCAGCCTATCAGTGCTCAGATCATACGCCACACACTGCATCAAATTGGTCTGCATGGCTGCCGTCCCAGAAGGAAGCCACTTCTAAAGATGATGCACAAGAAAGCCCACATACAGTTTGCTGAAGACAAGCAGACAAAGGACATGGATTACTGGAACCATGTCCTGTGGTCTGATGTGTGTGTGTGGTGGCAACCAGGTGAGGAGTACAAAGACAAGTGTTTCTTGCCTACAGTCAAGCATGGTGGTGGGAGTGTCATGGTCTTGGAGCTGCATGAGTGCTGCCGGCACTGGGGAGTTACAGTTCATTGAGGGAACCATGAATTTCTGTGACATACTGAAGCAGAGCATGATCCCCTCCCTTCGGACACTGGGACGCAGGGCAGTATTCCAACATGATAATGACCCCCAAACACACCTCCAAGATGACCACTGCCTTGCTAAAGAAGCTGAGGGTATAGGTGATGGACTGGCCATGCATGTCTCCAGACCTAAACCCTATTGAGCATCTATGGGGCATCCTCAAATGGAAGGTGGATGAGCGCAAGGTCTCTAACATCCACCAGCTCCGTGATGTGGTCATGGAGGAGTGGAAGAGGATTCCAGTGGCAACCAGTGAAGCTCTGGTGAACTCCATGCCAAAGAGGGTTAACCACTTCAGCCCCGGGAGGATTTACCCCCTTCCTGACCAGAGCACTTTTTACAATTTGGCACTGCGTCACTTTAACTGCTAATTGCGCGGTCATGCAATGCTGTACCCAAACAAAATTTGCGTCCTTTTCTTCCCACAAATAGAGTTTTCTTTTGATGGTATTTGATCACCTCTGCCGTTTTTATTTTTTGCGCTATACACGGAAAAAGACCGAAAATTTTGAAAAAAAATGATATTTTCTACTTTTTGTTCTAAAAAAAATCCAATAAGCTCAATTTTAGACAAACATTTAGGCCAAAATGTATTCGGCCACATGTCTTTGGTAAAAAAAATGTCAATAAGTGTATATTTATTGGTTTGCGCAAAAGTTATAGCGCCTACAAACTAGGGTACATTTTCTGGAATTTACACAGTCTTTAATTTATGACTGCCTATGTCGTTTCTTGAGGTGCTAAAATGGCAGGGCAGTACAAAACCCCCACAAATGACCCCATTTTGGAAAGTAGACACCCCAAGGAAATTGCTGAGAGGCATGTTGAGCCCATTGAATATTCATTTTTTTTGTCCCAAGTGATTGAATAATGACAAAAAAAAAAATTACAAAAAGTTGTCACTAAATGATATATTGCTCACACAGGCCATGGGCATATGTGGAATTGCACCCCAAAATACATTTAGCTGCTTCTCCTGAGTATGGGGATACCACATGTGTGGGACTTTTTGGGAGCCTAGCCGCGTACGGGGCCCCGAAACCCAATCACTGCCTTCGGGATTTCTAAGGGCGTACATTTTTGATTTTACTCCTCACTACCTATCACAGTTTTGAAGGCCATAAAATGCCCAGATGGCATAAAACCCCCCCAAATGACCCCATTTTGGAAAGTAGACACCCCAAGCTATTTGCTGAGAGGCATGGTGAGTATTTTGCAGCTCTCATTTGTTTTTGAAAATAAAGAAAGACGAGAAAAAACATTTTTTTTTTCTTTTTTCAATTTTCAAAACTTTGTGACAAAAAGTGAGGTCTGCAAAATACTCACTATACCTCTCAGAAAATAGCTTGGGGTGTCTACTTTCCAAAATGGGGTCATTTGGGGGGGTTTTTTGCCACCTGGGCATTCCATGGCCTCCGAAACTGTGATAGGCAGTGAAGAGTGAAATCAAAAATTTACGGCCTTAGAAAGCCTGAAGGCGGTGCTTGGTTTTCGGGGTCCCGTACGCGGCTAGGCTCCCAAAAAGTCCCACACATGTGGTATCCCCGTACTCAGGAGAAGCCACAGAATGTATTTTGGGGTTTCACATATTCCCATGGCATGTTTGAGCAATATATCATTTAGTGACAACTTTGCGCAAAAAAAAATAAAATAAATAAAAAATTGTCTCTTTCCCGCAACTTGTGTCACAATATAAAATATTCCATGGACTCGACATGCCTCTCAGCAAATAGCTTGGGGTGTCTACTTTCCAAAATGGGGTCATTTGGGGGGGTTTTGAACTGTCCTGGCATTTTATGCACAACATTTAGAAGCTTATGTCACACATCACCCACTCTTCTAACCACTTGAAGACAAAGCCCTTTCTGACACTTTTTGATTACATAAAAAAATTATTTTTTTTTGCAAGAAAATTACATTGAACCCCCAAACATTATATATTTTTTAAAGCAAATGCCCTACAGATTAAAATGGTGGGTGTTTCATTTTTTTTTTTTCACACAGTATTTGCGCAGCGATTTTTCAAACGCATTTTTTGGGGAAAAAACACACTTTTTTAAATTTTAATGCACTAAAACACACTATATTGCCCAAATGTTTGATGAAATAAAAAAGATGATCTTAGGCCGAGTACATGGATACCAAACATGACATGCTTTAAAATTGCGCACAAACGTGCAGTGGCGACAAACTAAATACATTTTTAAAAGCCTTTAAAAGCCTTTACAGGTTACCACTTTAGATTTACAGAGGAGGTCTACTGCAAAAATTACTGCCCTCGATCTGACCTTCGCGGTGATACCTCACATGCATGGTGCAATTGCTGTTTACATTTGACGCCAGACTGACGCTTGCATTCGCCTTAGCGCGAGAGCAGGGGGGACAGGGGTGCTTTTTTTTTTTTTCTTTATTATTATTATTATTTTTTTTTATCTTATTTTTAAACTGTTCCTTTCATTTTTTTTTTTTTTAAATCATTTTTATTGTTATCTCAGGGAATGTAAATATCCCCTATCATAGCAATAGGTAATGACAGGTACTCTTTTTTGAAAAAATTGGGGTCTATTAGACCCTAGATTTCTCCTCTGCCCTCAAAGCATCTGACCACACCAAGATCGGTGTGATAAAATGCTTTCCCAATTTCCCAATGGCGCTGTTTACATCCGGCGAAATCTAAGTCATAAAATGCTCGTAGCTTCCGGTTTCTTAGGCCATAGAGATGTTTGGAGCCACTCTGGTCTCTGATCAGCTCTATGGTCAGCTGGCTGAATCACCGGCTGCATTCTCAGGTTCCCTGTTGAGACAGGAGAGCCAGAGAAAAACACGGAAGACGGTGGGGGGGGGGCATTCCCTCCCACTGCTTGTAAAAGCAGTCTAGAGGCTAATTAGCCGCTAGGATTGCTTTTACATGAAAGCCGACCGCTGGCTAAAAAGAATGATACCAAGATGATACCTAAACCTGCAGGCATCATTCTGGTATAACCACTCAAAGTCGTGAATGGCGTACCTGAAGACAAAAAAATGGTTAACAATAAAGCACAGTAAACGGTAAAGTATAAAAAATTGCATACCTGAAAAGCAAACATGATAAAACATAATAACAATAAAACATTACAGAATAGAATACAGTAAAAAAGAGCAGAACAATAGAGAGAATAGAGAGAGAACAATAAAACGACAACAATTTTTTTTTATTTTATATTTTTGTATGTGTTTTTTTTTTTTTTTACACTTTTTTTTGTAACTGTAACTTTTATAACTGTAACCGGTTCCAGGTTCGGGTCTCTCAAAATGCGATGGCATCTTGGGAGACCCTGTGAAAGTGCGCCTAGTCTGTGGAATGCTGTACCCTACGCTAATACTCAACTAGTGCATGGTAGCGTTCAAAACATTCACCAATGCAAAGACCAGGATTGTCAGGACAGGAGGGACAATAATAGCGGGTGTCACGCCTATATCCGCGCTTGCTGCAGACACGACATCTTTTTTGGGGGGGTTTGTTGGGTAGGGGTACTCAGGAGGACATAAAGAAAATGCCTCTCATGCAGCCGACTGCATTTGGTTGGGGATGTGAATGGGGGAAGTACGGGCGCTGCAGAAGCGGTGGGTTCCCAATTAGGATTGGCGAATGCAGCAGGAAGGGCATTATGGGCACGACGGGCCTGTGTTTGTCTTTTTGGTGGCAGCGGGACACTACTTGTGCTTGCCACCTCACCAGCTTGAACTGCACTTATGGGACTCGCCACGTCACCAAGTGTTACTGCAGTGCTGGTTTGACTACGACCGGGGTGTACTAGGCCGCTGGTGCTTGCCAGTTCACCAAAACGCTACCAAAAAAACTGTTAGCGATCGCAGGGATCAGGCCTGACTCTGCGAACGCTGCAGTTATGCATTTAGTGTTTTGTAAGTGACAGTGATCGATCGATACTGCACTTGGGTGGGCTGGGCTGGGCCGGGCGGAGGGGCAAAACGCAGGTGCTAGCAGGTATCTGGGCCGATCCCGCTAACACTGCGTTTTTGGGAACCCTAAACTGCTGGGGACGCCAGTATGGATCTGATCGGATCAGATATTGATCCGTTCAGATACTATACCACTAAGGGAGGTGTACGGTGCGTGGGTGTTAGCGGTACTGGCGCTAACCTGACGCTGCCTGGGGCTGGTGCTTGCCAGTTCACAAAAACGCTACCAAGAAAACTGTTAGCGATCGCAGGGATCAGGCCTGACTCTGTGAACGCTGCAGTTATGCGTTTAGTGTTTTGTAAGTGACAGTGATCGATCGATACTGCACTTGGGTGGGCTGGGCTGGGCCAGGCGGAGGGGAAAAACGCAGGTTCTAGCAGGTATCTGGGCTGATCCCGCTAACACTGCGTTTTTGGGAACCCTAAACTGCTGGGGACGCTAGTATAGATCTGATCGGATCAGATATTGATGCGTTCCGATACTATACCACTAAGGGAGGCGTATGCTGCGTGCGTGGGTGTTAGCGGTACTGGCGCTAATCTGACGCTGCCTGGGGCGACGCATATCACCGCCGGGCGATCAGGGGGCTAAACCTTTATTCGGTAATAAACGGCGGGTTCCCTGACACTATAAAAAATAAACTAACTAACCAGCGTCACCCGTAACGGTTATACGGTGATCAGTGGTGAAAGGGTTAACTAGGGGGCAATCAAAGGGTTAAAACATTTATTAGATAGTATATGGGGGTCCCTGTCGCTATAAAACGCTGACGGCGAACCGAAATATTTACGTCCCTAACTAGCGTCACCAGCGACACTAATACAGCGATCAGAAAAATGATCGCTTAGTGACACTGGTGACGGGGGGTCATCAAGGGGTTAAAACTTTATATGGGGGGGTAGGGGGGTATCCTAGACCTACAGGGGGCTAACCCTAACTGCCCTAACACACTAACTGTCACAAACTGACACCTAGCAGTAATCAGAAAAAAAAAAAACCTGCTTGGTGTCAGTTTGTGACAGGGGGGGGTGATTGGGGTGTTTTATGTGCCTGGCATGTTCTACTGTGTGTGTGTGTAGTGTTGTGCACTCACATTCCAGTCTTCTCTCCTCGGCCCGGAACGGAAAATACCGAGCCGAGGAGAGATGACATCATTTCCTCTGCCTCTGTGTACAATACAGAGGCAGGGAAATGATCCCATTGGCTGGGAGCGATCGCGAGGGGGGGGGCCACGAATGGATGGCCTCCCCCTCACCACCGATCGGGGGAGATTTGCCGACTGCCGCAGGCACCGGGGGGGGCCGATCGAACCCCCCACCCGCGGGCAGGCAAGGGCGTACAGGTAAGCCCTTTTGCCTGCCCGTGCCGCTCTGCCGACGTACATCGGCATGCGGCGGTCGGCAACTGGTTAAAGCAGTGCTGGAAAATAATGGTGGCCACACAAAATATTGACACTTTGGGCCCAGTTTGGATATTTTCACTTAGGGGTATACTCACTTTTGTTGCCAGCGGTTTAGACATTAATGGGTGTGTTGAGTTATTTTGAGGGGACAGCAAATTTACAGTGTTATTCAAGCTGTACACTCACTACTTTACAATGTAGCAAAGTGTGTATATACATTATCTCACATATATATGTATTGCGGTCGTGAAGTGGATAACACACTTGACCTCTGAAAGGTTTTACACCTTCATAACTGAGGCATTTTTTTTTTTTGCTAATCAGCACTGTGCAACTTTAACTGGCAATTGCTTGGTCATGCAATAATGTACACAAATGAAATTTATACAATTTTTTCACACAAATAGAGACTATACTTTTGATGGTATTTGATTACTACTGATTTTTTTCTTTCTTATTATATAAATGAAAAAAGACCAAACATTTTGAAAAAAAACCCAGATATGTTCTACTTTCTGTTATAAAACAGATCAAATAAAATCACATTTCTTTATAAATTTAGGCCAACGTGTATTCTGCTACATGTCTTTGGTTAAAAAAAAAAAATCCCAAAAGGTGTACATTAATTGGCTTGTGTGAAAAAAAAGAGTGTCTACAAACTATGGTATATATACTGGAATTTATGCAGCTATAGACGCTATACTGGTACTGGTACTACTAGTGTAGTGGCAAACTGGAACTAGCTGACACTGGCTGGGAGGGACACTAACTGACTAACTGACACTGATGTCGCTAGTGACATTAATACAGTGATAAGTAATAATCTTGTATACTGTACACTACACTAATGATAATGTAATGGGTGACGGGTAGGGATGAGCTTCGCGTTCGAGTCGAACCCATGTTCGACTCGAACACCGGCTGTTTCGATCGTTCGCCGAATTACGAACGTTATGGGCCATTCGCACCAAATTTGTGTAGCTCGTCACGGCCCATAATGCACTGCGGCATCGCAGTGCATTGCTGGCTGATGATTGGCCAAGCATGCACTATGACCCGCATGCTTGGCCAATCACAGCACCGTCGGTAGAGAGAGCTGTAATTGACCAAAGCCAGGGTGGCTTTGGCCAATTATGGCTCAGGGGGCTTAGAACACGCCCCACACTATATAAGGCCGCCTGCACGGCGGCCCTGTGTAGTGTGTTCCGGCGTGCTGAGAGATAGAGAGAGACAGTGTCATTTCATTTGAGTTAGCTAGATTAGGCAGGACAGTCAGTGAGTTAGCTGCACTTACAGTGTATTGTGTATATATATGCATCCCAGGTGTTGCATATATATATATATACACTGAATTCAGTTTAGCTAGATCCGTTCCTGTTATCTTCCTACTGACAGGCAAGCTTGTCTTGTTACAGTATTTACAGCTACCTGAAGAAAATTGCTGGTGTTCTTTTGATCCTATTAGTACCACAGTCAGGCAGCTAGACTATTTACAGTTAGTGTAGTGCGTCCTCCTCACAGTGTTCAGTTAAAGCTACAAGTTAGTTTAGTGTGACCTCTGCACAGTGTTCAGCTAAAGCTACAAGTTAGGGTAGTGCGTCTGCCTCACAGTGTTCAGCTAAAACTACAAGTTAGTGTAGTGCGACCTCTGTACAGTGTTCAGCTAAAGCTACAAGTTAGTGTAGTTCGTCCTCCTCACAGTGTTCAGCTAAAACTACAAGTTAGTGTAGTGAGACCTCTGCACAGTGTTCAGCTAAAGCTACAAGTTAGTGTAGTGCGTCCTGCTCACAGTGTTCAGCTAAAACTACAAGTTAGTGTAGTGCGACCTCTGCACAGTGTTCAGCTAAAGCTACAAGTTAGTGCAGTGAGACCTCTGCACAGTGTTCAGCTAAAGCTACAAGTTAGTGTAGTGCGTCCTCCTCACAGTGTTCAGCTAAAGCTACAAGTTAGTTTAGTGTGACCTCTTCACAGTGTTCAGCTAAAGCTACAAGTTAGGGTAGTGCGTCCTCCTCACAGTGTTCAGCTAAAACTGCAAGTTAGTGTAGTGCGACCTCTGCACAGTGTTCAGCTAAAGCTACAAGTTAGTGTAGTGGGACCTCTGCACAGTGTTCAGCTAAAGCTACAAGTTAGTGTAATGCATCCTGCTCACAGTGTTCAGCTAAAACTACAAGTTAGTGTAGTGAGACCTCTGCACAGTGTTTAGCTAAAGCTACAAGTTAGTGTAGTGCGTCCTCCTCACAGTGTTCAGCTAAAGCTACAAGTTAGTTTAGTGTGACTTTTGCACAGTTTTCAGCTAAAGCTACAAGTTAGGGTAGTGCGTCCTCCTCACAGTGTTCAGCTAAAACTGCAAGTTAGTGTAGTGCGACCTCTGCACAGTGTTCAGCTAAAGCTACAAGTTAGTGTAGTGGGACCTCTGCACAGTGTTCAGCTAAAGCTACAAGTTAGTGTAGTGCGTCCTGCTCACAGTGTTCAGCTAAAACTACAAGTTAGTGTAGTGCGACCTCTGCACAGTGTTCAGCTAAAGCTACAAGTTAGTGTAGTGAGACCTCTGCACAGTGTTCAGCTAAAACTACAAGTTAGCGTAGTGCGTCCTCCTCACAGTGTTCAGCTAAAACTACAAGTTAATGTAGTGCGACCTCTGCACAGTGTTCAGCTAAAGCTACAAGTTAGTGTAGTGCGTCCTCCTCACAGTGTTCAGCTAAACCTACAAGTTATTTTTTTGCGAGCTCTGCACAGTGTTCAGCTAAAGCTACCTATAGAAGGTTGGTGGTGTTTTCCTGATCCTATCACTACCGCAGGCAGCTAAATAAGCTACAAGTTATTTTTTGGCGAGCTCTGCACAGTGTTCACCTAAAGCTACCTGTAGAAGGTTGGTGGTGTTTTCCTGATCCTATCACTACCGTAGGCAGCTAAATAAGCTAGGTTGGTGGTGTTCATATACTACAGGCAGCCAGTTGATTTTGCTAGCTGCAGTATCAGTATATATATATATATATATATATATATATATATATATATATATATATATATATAATATATATATATCAAAGCTTAGTGCAGCTACAGGCCATTAGTATGTCTGGAAGGCCAACAAGGAGAGGCAGACAGTCACAAGCCAATAAAAGAGGGCAAGCAGGCTCTGTGTCTAGAGGCAACAGTGCTGATCGTGGAGACGGTGCATCCTCATCAGCACGTGGCCGTTGGACACGCTTGGCCTTTTTTTCGGCAGCTGGCCGTGTTGAGCCGCAACATGCGGAAGACTTGGTCGAGTGGATGACCAAGCCGTCCTCATCCTCCTCATCCTCTCTCACCCATGCTCAGGGTACTTTGTCTGGCAAAGCAGCGGCCTCTTCCCTCGGCTCAATGTCATCAGTGACTCCTTCCCTAGCCCCACCTTGTCCTCCTGAGGAGTCCCTCAAACTGTTTGACCACAGTGTTGGGTACATGCTCCAGGAGGATGCCCAGCGTTTGGAAGGCTCTGATGATGATACTGAGCTAGATGAAGGCAGTAACCTGAGCACGGACAGAGGGGGTGCCCAAGAAGGACAGCAATCTGGCAGTCATGCTCCCCCTGCTGCAGCATACTGCCAGGTTTGCTCCAGTGATGAGGAGGGAGGGGATGATGAGGTCACTGACTCAATGTGGGTGCCTGATAGGAGAGAGGAGGAGGAGGAGGAGGCGGCACATCACCAACGAGGCAGGATGCCCTCAGGGGCCAGCCTAAGGGCAGCACACTGACTGCATCACACCCCAAAGCTCCGCATGTGCAGGGCACTGCAGTCTCTGCACGTTATTCAAAAAGTTCTTTGGTGTGGGCCTTTTTTGAGATGAGTGCATCAGATCGCACCACTGCTATTTGCAACATATGTCTCAAGCGTATCTCGCGTGGCCAAAAAAAAACAGCTTGGGCACCACATGCTTGACCAGACATATGTTGACCTGCCATGCAGTTCGTTGGCAAGCGTATTTAAAAGACCCACACCAAAGAACAAAGAGGACCTCTCCTTGCTCCTCATCAGCTGAGATCTCCAACCCCACTATACCTTCAGTCTTCTCTGAGACCTGCACTGAGAGGAATAAAGATGTAGAATTAGGTGTGTCACAACCAAGTAGTTGTGGGCAATCTGCTTTCGGTACACCGACGTCAGATTGTACCAGGCAAATTTCCCTGCCCCAGCTGCTGCACCGCCGAAAGAAGTTTGCTCCCAGCCATCCACATGCCCAGCGGTTGAATGCTAGCTTGGCAAAATTGCTAGCACTTCAACTGCTGCCTTTTCAGTTGGTAGACTCTGTCCCCTTCCGTGAGTTTGTGGAATGTGCGGTTCCTCAGTGGCAGGTACCCAAACGCCACTTTTTCTCACGGAAGGCGATTCCGGCTCTCTACCGGCATGTGGAAGGCAATGTCTTGGCCTCGCTGGACAGGGTGGTCAGCGGTAAGGTGCATATTACCGCTGACTCATGGTCCAGCAGGCATGGACAGGGACGTTACCTAAGTTTCACCGCGCATTGGGTGACTCTGCTGGCAGCTGGGAAGGATGCAGGACAAGGTGCAGTAGTGTTCCGCCACCACGCCTCCAAAATGTCACTACTAATGATTGTGACACACCTCTCTCCTCCACCCCCTCCTCTTCTTCTTCCTCCATGGCCTCTTCCTGTGCTTTGTCCTCGGAACCAGCGGTGCTCCGTAGCCATTCAAGGGGCTATGCAAGTATGCAGGCCACAAGATGCCATGCGGTGCTTGAGCTGGTGTGCTTGGGGGACAGGAGCCACACTGGGGCAGAGGTTCTGTCAGCTCTGCAGGGGCAGGTTCAGAGGTGGTTGACGCCATGCCAACTTAAGGCAGGAATGGTGGTTTGCGACAATGGCACCAACCTCCTCTCTGCCCTCCGACAGGGACAAATGACCCATGTGCCCTGTTTGGCTCACGTCCTTAACTTGGTGGTGCAGCGGTTCTTGGGCAGGTACCCAGGCTTACAGGATGTCCTGAGGCAGGCCAGGAAAGTCTGTGTGCATTTCCGCCGGTCATGTAATGCCAGTGCTCGGCTGGCAGACTTCCAAAAGGAGTTTAACCTGCCCAAGAACCACCTAATCTGTGACACCCACCAGGTGGAACTCAACGTTGGCCATGATGCAGCAGCTGCACACACAGCAGAGGGTAACATCAATGAGTACCTGTGCGACTATGGCACCAGGACAGGGTCAGGGGAGCTTGGTTTTTTCCCCACGCCAGTGGGCCATGATCAGGGATGCATGCACTGTCCTGTCATCATTTGAGGAGGCCACGAGGATGGTGAGCAGTGACAGTGCATGCATCAGTGACACTGTCCCCCTTGTCCACCTGTTGGAGCACACGCTGCGTGGAATAATGGACAGGGCGCTTGAGGCAGAACAGAGGCAGGAAGAGGAGGACTTTCTTAGCTCTCAAGGCCCCCTTTATTCAGACAGTGTTCCTGTGTGCCCGCCGATCACACAGGAAGAGGACGAGGAGGAGGAGTAGGAGGATTGTGTCAGTATGGAGGTGGAGCCTGGCACTCAGCATCAGCAGCAGTCTTTGAGGGATCAGTCCCAAGAAACACATGGACTTGTACGTGGCTGGGAGGAGGTGGCTGCGGACCATGTCGTCCTTAGTGAGCCAGAGGACTCCGGACCGAATACCTCAGCAAACCTACGCTGCATGGCGTCCCAGATCCTGCAAAGCCTGCGGAAGGATCCCCGTATTCGTTGTATCAAGGAGAAGGACCAATACTGGCTGGCAACCCTCCTTGATCCACGTTACAAGGGTAAGGTTGCGGACCTTGTCTTGCCATCGCAGAGGGAGCAGAGGATGAAACATCTTCGGGAGGCCTTGCAGAAAGGTCTGTGCAACGCGTTCCCAGAGACTGGGAGGTTACAAACTCCTGTTTCTGGACAACGGGTTGGTGAGGCTTCGGTCAGTCAAAGAAGGAGCGGTGGAGAAGGCGGCCGTCTGACCGATGCGTTCAGACAATTTTTTGGTCCGCAGCCCCAAGGTATGATAGGTTCCAGCAACCATCGCGAGCATCTGTTTTACATGGTGCAGGAATACCTAGGGGCAAGATCTGACTTGGACACCTTTCCCACCAAAAATCCTCTGGGTTACTGGGTCTTGAGGATGGATCACTGGCCAGAGCTTGCACAGTATGCAATTGAGCTACTGGCCTGTCCTGCATCCAGCGTTCTTTCGGAACGCACCTTCAGTGCTGCTGGAGGCTTTGTAACCGATCACAGGGTGCGTCTGTCCACCGACTCGGTCGATCGACTGACCTTCATAAAAATGAATCAGTCTTGGATCACCACCAGCTACCAAGCACCTGATGCTGATGTAACCGAATAATTTTTTTTGAAATCTCAGATCCCTTCAAAGACTGCCTATGCTGAGTGACTATCCTGAGTAATTATCCTCTTCCTCCTCAATGATCATGCTGATAGCTTGTAAGAACATTTTTGGTTCTGGGCGCCACCACCAGTGCCTAAGGCCCATTTTTTCAGTCCCTGTTTAACAGGGGCATGTAATTACAATTTTTGATGCAATACTTTGCAGCAGGGCTCGTTCCTGCGTTCCAACTAGAGCATCTGTGAGGGGTTGCAGTGTTGTGGCACCCGCACCAGTGCCTAAGGCCCAATTTTTCAGCCCCTGTTTAACAGGGGCTTGTAATTACAATTTTTGATGCAATACTTTGCAGCAGGGCTCGTTCCTGCGTTCCAACTAGAGTATCTGTGAGGGGTTGCAGTGTTGTGGCACCAGCACCAGTGCCTAAGGCCCAATTTTTCAGCCCCTGTTTTCAGCCCCTGGGCATGTAATTACAATTCTTGATCTAATATTTCACAGCAGGGCCCATTTCTGCACCCACCAAGAGCGAGTGAGGACTTACAGTGTTGTGGCACTAGCACCACCACCACCAAAGGCCCAATTTTTCTGCCCCTGTTTAACAGGGGCATGCAATTACAATTCTTGATCTAATATTTCACAGCAGGGCCCTGTGAGGGGTTACAGTGTTGTGGCCACAACAACACCTAAGGCCCAAATTTCTGCTGAGTATATAGGGCAGGCCCCTACTTTCAAACATCCAACTTACAAACGACTCCTACTTGCAAACGGAAGGAGACAACAGGAAGTGAGATGAAATCTACCCCTAGGAAGGGAAATCCTCTCCTGTAAGAGTTAATATGGGAAAAACGTTTCTCCTTTCCACTGATGCTTTATCACCAATCCTTGTTTCACAAAAAAAACCCAAATTTTCAAAAAACATTTGTCATTGGGACAAAAAATGAGGTGAAATCTTCCGAAGAGGAACACAGACAGCAAAACAAATGTCACAGGGGTGATAACCCTTCCCTATGTTTTCCAAAAAGCTTAAAATAGATTTTTTGGCTGGAGCTAAACATGTTAAAAATGTACCAGTTCAAAATTACAAACAGATTCTACTTAACAACAAACCTACAGTCCCTGCCTTGTTTGCACCGCCTGTATACTGCTGTTCAGAGTATATAGGGCCTGGTGGCCCCACGCCTTTCCTTTTTTTAATTTAGGTGCGGGGTTCCCCTTAATATCCATACAAGACCCAAAGGGCCTGGTAATGGACTGGGGGGTACCCATGCTGTTTGTCTCAATGATTTTCATCCATATTGCCAGGACCCGACATTACATTAAAGCCGCAAGCAGTTTTAAATGACTTTTTTCCTTTAAAAATGACATTTTGTGCAGGGACTGTTCTAAGCACGGGGAAACACGCACCACTTTACAGGCATACTATAGACACCCCCCAGGTACGATATTTAAAGGAATATTTCACTTTTTTTTTAAACTTTAAGCATCATTAAAATCACTGCTCCCGAAAACACGTCCATTTTTAAAAGTTTTTTTTGCATTGATTCATGTCCCCTGGGGCAGGACCGGGGTCCCCAAACCCTTTTTAGGACAATACCGTGCAAATAAGCCTTTAAAATGAGCACTTTTGATTTTGAACGTTCGAGTCTCATAGACGTCAATGGGGTTCTAACGTTCGTGCGAATTTTCGGTCCGTTCGCAGGTTCTGGTGCGAACCGAACCAGGGGGTGTTCGCTCATCCCTAGTGACGGGTGATCAGAAGGGTAATCAGGGGGTTACCTGTGTGCCTAACAACTGTATAGTTACATAGTAGGTGAGGTTGAAAAAAGTCCATCAAGTCCAACCTATGTATGTGATTATATGTCAGTATTACCTTGTATATCCCTGTATGTTGTGGTCATTCTGGTGCTTTTCTAATAGGTATGGTATATCGCAAAAAATCTGCGCTAATCCCAAAATTGCTATCTTATTTAAAACGTGATGAGGGTTCAAAAGTGAGCAGCAGAATATTTCCACACAATTCTGCACATATAAAGTGAAATTATTTTCTTTAGAGCACAAAAACTATATAAATAAACAATAAACAACAATAAACTATCCAGTGAGTGAAATGAGACAAATGACAAAAAGTGCTGCAACCTTAAAAAAAACAGAATTTTCAGTTTTAGCAATATGGTAACTATATTCAGGTGCGCTACTAATGTCACAAACAAATGAACTGGGGGAACTCCCTCAGCCTGCATGTGTATGTGAATTATACCTTAGAGCAACAATAGTAAATAACAAAAAAATTGTAACAACCCAAATGTTGGGTATTGCACCTTCCAGTGAGGTAATATGGGAATGATTACAATGTAGCAAAAAAAGTCCACTGAAGGAATAGATAGTTGAAGGAAGACAAAGAAAGTCCTGCAACATAAATATATGTGTATGCTTCCTGGTGTGAAGATATAGGAAATATAGGAACTAGGGTTGTCCCGATACCGATACTAGTATCGGTATCGGCACCGATACCGAGCATTTGCCCAAGTACTTGTACTCGGGCAAATGCTCCCAATGCCTCCCCCGATACCTTGACTGTCAGCTGTGATCGGCGCGTGGGGGAGTTACAAGATTCTCCCCCCGCCGGCTTTCAGCTGCTTTAGTGACATACAGCGGTGATCGCTCACAGCTGACTGTCACTGCATCCTCCTCCATGCCCCCTCCTTTCCTCTGTCCCTCTCAGCTGTCCCCTCCATTCTGCTCTTATCTCTCCCTCTCAGCTGTCCCCTCGTTCTGCTCTTATCTGTCCCCTCCGTTCTGCTCTTATCTGTCCCCTCCGTTCTCCCCCTCAGTTCCTTCGTCCTCCCCCTCCTCCTTCCTTTGTGTATGGATAGAGTCAGCTGACTCTGTCCATTCACATAACTGAAACATTGTAATCTTCTGTGATTACGATGTGTCAGTTTATGAATGGAGAGAAGCTGCGGTCTTCTCTCCATTCATTGTCAGTGCAGCTGACGCTGCAGAGAAAGGGACTGGGGAATCTCTATCCTCTGTCTCTTTCTCTGTCTCAAGGGGGAGATATCAGAGGTCTGTTAAGACCCCTGATATCTCACCAAAGCCCCCCAAAAGGGCTGATTAAAAAAAAAAAAAAAAAAACAATAAAGAATAAAAGAAATATTATTGTAAAAAATAAAAATTGTAAAAAAAAAAAAAATAACACACACATACAACGTTCACCCCCTCCCCCCCCCCCCCCCCAAAAAAAAAGCAAGCACTGTTAAAAAAAAAAAAAAAAATGAAAAAAAAAAACACTGTCACGTGACATTAAAAAAAAAGTATCGGTAATCGGTATCGGCGAGTACTTGAAAAAAAGTATCGGTACTTGTACTCGGTCCTAAAAAAGTGGTATCGGGACAACCCTAATAGGAACCATATCTTCTTGTATATTCAGAGTTCTCCTTCAGTATTAAAATATATATATCTCTGTATTCTTGAGAATATTCATTTAATCTGTTTTCCAGTAAAATGTTTAGGAATGAAATGTTTCTGAATTCTTTGGTATTGCAACACATGTGGTTGGCCAGTAGATGTTAAAATGTTCTGCCAATGATATGACACAATTCTCGGAAAAGATGAGATAGGGAAAGATGTTGACATAGAAAGTCCCTGTCCAAAAGTCAACTTAACTTCTTTCCAAGTAATTATTCTTACAATTATTTCTCCCTTTCTGTCAAAATAACTTGACAGTTGAAATTAGCCAGGTCAAAGTAACCCAGAAAACTCAGAACACTGGCCAAGAACTGTGTTGAAATATTGAGTGAAATACTTATTGAAATGCGTACTTGTGATGTGTAACTTTGGGCTTGTGCCCGCCATAAGATTACTGTATAACCCTTCTCTATAAATATCTGAAATCATTTGTAATCAGGACCACTCCTGACTCAGAAGGATGGTCCGCTGTACAGTGTATATTCTTGAGTAAACCTATATGAGACGATGCAGCTGGCGTTGATGTCCTTTATTTCAAGGTTCAACTTTACGTTTGGTGACCCCTGACGTTTCTTCTTGTTTGCATCTCCACCACCGACTCTCCACCCTCTCCAGGACAGACAGCAGCAATGAGGCCTCAGGTGAGAAAACTTTTATTTTCTCATTATAAATACTGTCTTTTCTGTGTGGTGTTGAGGGACCGGTTGGGGGAGTGCAGCCACAGAAGGTAACACGTTTCCTATTTTGATTTTGCCTGCATTTTTGTCTCTGTATGGTTACTAAAGAATGTTAAAGGTACCTATTATAATTTAAAGCATGCTAAGGAATAATCATTTTAAGCGCTTGCCTTTTTCTCCTTGTCTCCAGAAATGACAATGTACAGTGGCTTGCGAAAGTATTCGGCCCCCTTGAACTTTTCAACCTTTTGCCACATTTCAGGCTTCAAACATAAAGATATAAAATTTTTATTTTTTGTGAAGAATCACTAACAAGTGGGACACAATTGTGAAGTGGAACGAAATCTTTTGGATTTTTGAAACTTTTTTAACTTATAAAAAAATGAAAAGTGGGGCGTGCAAAATTATTCGGCCCCCTTGCGTTGATACTTTGTAGAGCCACCTTTTGCTGCGATTACAGCTGCAAGTCGCTTGGGGTATGTCTCTATCAGTTTTGCACATCGAGAGACTGAAATTCTTGCCCATTCTTCCTTGCAAAACAGCTCGAGCTCAGTGAGGTTGGATGGAGAGCGTTTGTGAACAGCAGTTTTCAGCTCTTTCCACAGATTCTCAATTGGATTCAGGTCTGGACTTTGACTTGGCCATTCTAACACCTGGATACGTTTATTTGTGAACCATTCCTTTGTAGATTTTGCTGTATGTTTGGGATCATTGTCTTGTTGGAAGATAAATCTCCGTCCCAGTTTCAGGTCTTTTGCAGACTCCAACAGGTTTTCATCCAGAATGGTCCTGTATTTGGCTGAATCCATCTTCCCGTCAATTTTAACCATCTTCCCTGTCCCTGCTGAAGAAAAGCAGGCCCAAACCATGATGCTGCCACCACCATGTTTCACGGTGGGGATGGTGTGTTGAGTGTGATGAGCTGTGTTGCTTTTACGCCAAACATATTGTTTTGCATTGTGGCCAAAAAGTTTGATTTTGGTTTCATCGGACCAGAGCACCTTCTTCCACATGTTTGGTGTGTCTCCCAGGTGGCTTGTGGCAAACTTTAGACGAGACTTTTTATGGATATCTTTGAGAAATGGCTTTCTTCTTGCCACTCTTCCATAAAGGCCAGATTTGTGCAGTGTACGACTGATTGTTGTCCTATGGACAGACTCTCCCACCTCAGCTGTAGTTCTCTGCAGTTCATCCAGAGTGATCATGGGCCTCTTGGCTGCATCTCTGATCAGTCTTCTCCTTGTCTGAGCTGAAAGTTTAGAGGGACAGCCAGGTCTTGGTAGATTTGCAGTGGTCTGATACTCCTTCCATTTCAAAATGATCGCTTGCACAGTGCTCCTTGGGATGTTTAAAGCTTGGGAAATCTTTTTTGTATCCAAATCCGGCTTTAAACTTCTCCACAACAGTATTACGGACCTGCCTGGTGTGTTCCTTGGTCTTCATGATGCTCTCTGCGCTTTCAACAGAACCCTGAGACTATCACAGAGCAGGTGCATTTATACAGAGACTTGATTACACACAGGTGGATTCTCTTTATCACCATCAGTCATTTAGGACAACATTGGATCATTCAGAGATCCTCGCTGAACTTCTGGAGTGAGTTTTCTGCACTGAAAGTAAAGGGGCCGAATAATTTTGCACGCACCACTTTTCAGTTTTTTAATTGCTAAAAAAGTTTAAAATATCCAATAGATTTCCTTCCACTTCACAGTTGTGTCCCACTTGTTGGTGATTCTTCACAAAAAATTAAAATTTTATATCTTTATGTTTGAAGCCTGAAATGTGGCAAAAGGTTGAAAAGTTCAAGGGGGCCGAATACTTTCGCAAGCCACTGTATATATATTTTATGAAGGGATGTATAAGTGCAGGTACCACAATTTCTGAATAGTGAGTAGAAGTTGGTGGTGTGTTGAATTTTTTTTGTATAAACGTTTGTGGTCCTAAGGCAGATTGGTATTGCCTTCAGCGGATATCCACAAATGGGTGAATGGTGTTTTTTGAACGTTTGTGGTCCTAAGGCGGATAGGTATTGCCTTCAGCGGATATCCACAAATGGGTGAATGACCTGCTGTGTGTTCTCTGGAATAGGGAGTCTAGATAGGGATTAGCCTATTACCACTCAGAAAGGAGACGTCCTTCTGAGAGTAGAACGAGCGAGATATCTCAACTTATGTACTGGGCTGCTGGTACACAGCCATAATGTTAAACGGTGGAGCTCTCAGTCCCGGAGTTCCAAATTGTTGTCATTTCTAAAGAGACTAATGAGAAATTGTGATAAATATGAGAAATTGTGATAAATATGGAAAAAAAAAATGTTTTGCTTGTCATGAATACATTTGGGTTAACAAAAGAAAGGGCAGAAAAGTTATTGAAAATAGCAAAAGCAACAGGACTAAGTATTGTTAAATTGCAACCAAGTGCTCCTATCATCAAAATGATGGTGAGTGGAGACCCAGATGCCCTGAAACATTATGTAAAATGGTAAAATGGTGTAAACTAACAAAAAATGAGTCTAAGAAGGACCCATCTAAATGGCCGCCAGAGGGGTCCCCTAATACACCTACAATTGATGCATTGTTTAATTTGCTTTTTAAAAGATCTGATTGTGGGGGGATTGAATGTTTAGCAGCCTGGGAAGAATTATCTAGGAAAGATATAAACCACCCCCCCTATAAAATGTGCTCAGAGAAAGCTGCTTTACTTGTAGAAAATAAGGATAAAATACCCAATGCTTGGGTTTCCCCTTATGACTCAATAAGAAGGGAATTATTAGGAGCATCTGCACCTATGGTATAGCAAGTGGAAACTGCAGAAGGGGAGTCAGCTAATGGGGATATAGGAGAGGCGTCTGGTTATCAGCAGACCACTCCAAGTATTATGATAGAAACTCCACAGTGTAGACTCATAGGTAAACTTGTTAATAAACAGTATTCCCTGCATTACCGTAGAGAACAACCATTCTATGATGTAGATGGTACAATGACATTTGAAAAAGATGTGGAACTGTGGCAGTATACTCCAGCAAGAGCAGATGCCTTAGCAATAGCAAGATTTAATAAATTAAGTAAATTGGATACTAATACTCCACCAGTAGGGAGTTCTAGAGATCATGCCTCACCTGTGTTAACTAGGCAACAGGTAAAATGGATGGGATTACTACCCCAGCATACCTCAGAAGATAGACAAAGGGAAAAAGAGTATTTTAAATCCAAATTAGAACCATTTGGACGAATGCCCTTGAGAGAGGTAGCTTTACCAGGGGAAGAAGATGGCCAGGGTAATTATACTGCAAGAATAGGAAAGGTTTATGTCCCCTGGAAACTCAATGAAATTAGGGCATTTATTGCTGATCTACCCAACTTAGAGAAATGTCCAAAGAAATGGTATAAAAAGTTGATGTGGATAGAGAAAACACAACAAGCTACATATATGATATGTGGATCTTGATTGATTGTGCTTTACTAGAAAAGTATGTGTATGTATGGAATGTATTTGCAAGATATGCGAGCATTAATGGATGTTGTGGAAAAGAAAGGTGAGGATGTGTTGGACTACTGGAATAGATTCAAAGATGCTATTCAGAAGCATAGTGATTGGATTCCAGATGATGAGAGTGATATGAAGCGAGCAGAGTTGGTGAATGTATTGATGGATGAACTGTTGTCTGAAATTAGGGAAGAAATAGAGCTTCGTACAATGGGATGGAGAAAGAAATCTGCCCCTGAATCTGCCCCTGCCCCAAGAGTGGGGACTCAAGTTCAGCAGATAGTGGAGTGTGGTGATTTGATTAATGAAAATTTCATTACTTCCCTGAACTTGCTGTCTTGAATTTGGGACAAAATACAGAACCAATGATTGATGTGTCAGTTAATGGTTTGTCTATTCTGTGTTTAATAGATAAAGGCGATTCAAAGAGTTTGTTAAATATATGTGATGCCAATGTTGCCACTTCGAATCAGCAGGTAATTTTGGTCGGGGTAAGTAATGATGTAATTACTGCCAAAGTCACTGAACCTCTATAAGCAAGAATGGGAGGTCATTGTCATAAATGTTCTTTTGTTTTATCGCCATAACTCCCCTGACAGTCTACTAGACAGAGGTATAGTAATAAATATAGGAGTAACTATAGTTTTAACTACTGAAGGAATGGGAGTAAAACATACTTGAAGTAAAGGGAGACTTTAGATTTGCTCCTTATGCCAGCAATTTATTAACTCCAAGCAAAAGGGGCTATTGTAAATATTTATAGTGACTCAGCCTTTGCTGTAGACATAATGCATAGTTTTGCACAATTCTGGCAAGAGAGGGGTTATCTGACAGCAGCAGGAACCCCTATACAACATAAAGAGTTAATTGTTAGATTATTGGCAGTGGTCCAGCTGCTTCTTAAAGTTGCAGTAATTAAATGTAAAGCACATACCAGGGCAGATGATAGTATATCACTTGGAAATGCTTTGGCTGATAGGTATGCTAAAGATGCTATACATTCTTATGAGCCAACTACAGCGCTTCCAACATTCCTGCTCACAGATCTTCAAGTGGATCTGGATATTGTATCAGCTCTACAGGCAAGTTCGCCTCATACATTCTTTTGGACCACAAAGGGAGCTGTTTGTGGAGCAGATGGTATATGGAAACTAAAAAAACAGGCTGGTTGCTCCTCCGACATTGTTTCCTTCTTTGTTTGCTTTGAGCCATGGGCCTTGCCATGTCTCAACAGGAGGGATGTGTCGGGTGGTAGCCAGAGATTGGTGGGCTCTAGGTTTTTCTGCATATGCTGCTAAAAAAGTTACTGAATGTTCTATATGTCAAATGCATAACATAGGAAAGTCAGTGCCCACTCCCATGAAGCATATTCCACATACTGAGGAGCCATTTCAAATTGTGCAAATTGACTTCTCGGATATGCCCCCTTGTGGTCGATTTAAGTATTTTTGTATTGATCAATTTTTGAACTGGCCAGAGGCTTGGCCCACGTCCAAAAATGATGCCAGAACTGTGGTAAAATGTTGAGGGAATTGATCCCAAGGTTTGGTATAGGGTCAATAATTTCCTCAGATAGAGGTACACATTTCGATAGTAAACTTATGGCAGAAGTAGTGAATATTTTGGGTATGAAACAGCAATTGCATACTCCTTACAGACCTCAGGCTAGTGGCCTGGTGGAATGCAGCAATCAAGCCCTGAAGAGGTATTTAGCCAAAATAACTGCTAATGGACAAAGCACATGGGTAGAAGCATTACCTATAGCCTTGGCAACCATTAGGACTACCCCTAAAGAGAAGCATGGACTGTCACCTTTTGACATATTATTTGGGCGACCGCCCAGGAGACTACATTCATCTCTTGTGCAGCCAGAGACAGTGACTTTAATGAATGGACATTGCAAATTGGCAAATGTGTTTTCTGATACTTTTTCCAGAGCTAAAGCAGGACAACCTGTGGACACGAATGAAGGAACTCATGGACTAAAGTCAGGAGATTGGGTGTATATCAAGAATCACACACTCCGGACTACTTTGTCCCCTAAGTGGAAAGGACCATTTCAGGTCATTCTTGTGTCTCCTACCGCAGTGAAGCTGAAAGACTATAAGTATTGGGTGCATGGTTCACACTGTAAAAAGGCTGTGACTCCAAAAGAGAATATAAGCCGGTCTGCCGCTGGCAAGATATGTTCTGCACCTTTATCTTCCAGGTCTCCTCCACTGACTCATGCGCAAGCAAGAAGACTGCAGAATGAATCTTCTAGGGCCTAAGATGAATGTGAAGCTCTGGAGTGTTATCCTCTGCGGTGGTGTGGTTGTATGGATTACAGTCGTGGCATATGAGTGGACATACAAGAAAGAAAAGGGTAAGATGCAAGATACTTTTCTTTTTAATGCTACTATAATGGAAGAAATGTCACAACTTGAACCGGTTTCAGATGCAAGCTGCCAAGAAGCTGAATATCACTAATTGCTGGATATGCACACATGCACCTATTTCTCATAAGACTTTCTCCTCTTTGTTAGGAATACCTAGCACTTTAGCTGAAATAGAGGACAGTGTACACTTTGGTGAAGTCAGTAGAACAATGATTGGCAGAGTTATTTCACTTCTACTGTTCACAAATGCTCCATTGAGAAAACCAGCTATTTGCATTAACTTTACTCTAACCTATACACCTGAATTGCTTTCCCAGGGTTACCAGAGTACTACCAGAACTCCAACTGCATGGATAATGCCGATATCAAGTATTGGTTTGATGGTAAGGATGTTGTGTGGAGTACTGACAGATATCAGGAATTACATGATTACACACATCGTCAACATTCCCGGCAGAATAATATGAAGCTATTGATGTGCCTACAAGGATATAATTTCAATAAAGCTTGTGCTGCCTCACCAAGTTATTACTTCATTTGTGGAAAGGAAGCATACACTTGGGTTCCTTTGAATTCTAATGGGGTTTGTTACTTTGGTAGAGTCATGCATGCTACTTGGTATATGGAGGATAATGACTTTCAAGAAACACAGCTCCACAAACTATCTATACACTTTCTTAAAAAAGACTTAGTGCACCTTATTAAAAGGGATCTCTCTGATCAGTCAGCTCCAGGAGAAGATGAAATCCCAGGAGGAAAAGAGGAAGAAGAAGACTCCGAGATTAATGAGAAAAATGACAATTCTCCTGATAGGCCTACATTTTATCCTAAGTCAGATGATAATTTCAGAAATGTTGAATCACATGACAGAGAGATTAAACCATTGTTTTCTATTCCTTGGGTAAATAGATGTTGTATTTAAAAAAAGGCTTTCAGTTTCATCATTGATTTGGCAGATCTGATGGATAACATTACTGCCTTGTATGATAGAAACTTTATAGCTCTTGCTATAGAATTAAAAATGATCAAAAAGGAGGTTTTGCAGCACCGGCTGGTGCTGGATTATCTCACGGCCAGTCAAGGAGGAATATGCACCATAGTGGGAACTACTTGTTGTAACTACATTGGAAATGATACAAAGACTGAAGATGCCATCATTTCACATGTAGAAAAGGTGCAACGGATGAAGGATAAATTTCGTAAGGAACATACCGAAACTGCTTGGGTGGAAGGTAGCTGGGAAAGCTGGCTCTCCTGGCTCAATCCTCTCAATTGGTTTTCTGGTATTGCAGGATGGTTTTCTGGAATTTTGCATGGTAGTTTATACATTGTAGGAATTATAGTTTTCATAATCCTAATAGTTAAATGTGCACCTATGTTATGCAAATGTTGTTTGAAAATCACACGTGCTGGTACTAATATTGGTTCTTCTGAGCCCTTAAGGTCTCGAGTCAGAACTGCTCATGAGATAGTGATCCGTATACCTGAAGATCAACCTAAAGATACAGAAGAAGCTTAAAAGGGATACCGAAAGAATTCTAAACACAGGAGGGGCTGTGAAGATATAGGAAATATAGGAACCATATCTTCTTGTATATTCAGAGTTCTCCTTCAGTATTAAAATATATATATCTCTGTATTCTTGAGAATATTCATTTAATCTGTTTTCCAGTAAAATGTTTAGGAATGAAATGTTTCTGAATTCTTTGGTATTGCAACACATGTGGTTGGCCAGTAGATGTTAAAATGTTCTGCCAATGATATGACACAATTCTCGGAAAAGATGAGATAGGAAAAGATGTTGACATAGAAAGTCCCTGTCCAAAAGTCAACTTAACTTCTTTCCAAGTAATTATTCTTACAGTTATTTCTCCCTTTCTGTCAAAATAACTTGACAGTTGAAATTAGCCAGGTCAAAGTAACCCAGAAAACCCAGAACACTGGCCAAGAACTGTGTTGAAATATTGAGTGAAATACTTATTGAAATGCGTACTTGTGATGTGTAACTTTGGGCTTGTGCCCGCCATAAGATTACTGTATAACCCTTCTCTATAAATATCTGAAATCATTTGTAATCGGGACCACTCCTGACTCAGAAGGATGGTCCGCTGTACAGTGTATATTCTTGAGTAAACCTATATGAGACGATGCAGCTGGTGTTGATGTCCTTTATTTCAAGGTTCAACTTTACACTGGTTAAATTAATCCTTTCTCTATGAACCAGGCTCTTGTGATAGAATGAGAAAACGTGGCCGCTAGGGATGAGCTTCGAGTTCGAGTCGAACACATGTTCGACTCGAACATCGGCTGTTCGCCGAACAGTGAACAATTTGGGGTGTTCGCGGCAAATTTGAATGCCGCGGAACACCCTTTAAAAGTCTATGGGAGAAATAAAAAGTGCTCATTTTAAAGGCTTATATGCATGGTATTGTCATAAAAAGTGTTTGGGGACCTGGGTCCTGCCCCAGGGGACATGGATCAATGCAAAAAAAAGTTTTAAAAACAGGCGTTTTATCAGGAGCAGTGATTTTAAAAATGCTTAAAGTGAAACAATAAAAGTGTAATATCCCTTTAAATTTTGTACCTGGGGGGTGTCTATAGTATGCCTGTAAAGGGGCGCATGTTTCCTGTGTTTAGAACAGTCTGACAGCAAAATGACATTTCAAAGGAAAAAAAGTAATTTAAAACTACTCGCGGCTATTAATGAATTGCCGGTCCGACAATACACATAAAAGTTCATTGATAAAAACGGCATGGGAATTCCCCACAGGGAAACCCCGAACCAAAATTAAAAAAAAATTACGTGGGGGGTCCCCCTAAATTCCATGCCAGGCCCTTCAGGTCTGGTATGGATATTAAGGGAAACCCCGGCCAAAATAAAAAAAAAAAATGGCGTGGGGTCCCCCCAAAAATCTATACCAGACCCTTATCCGACCTGGCAGGCCGCAGAAAAAGAGGGGGGACGAGAGAGCGCCCCCCCTCTCCTAAACCGTACCAGGCCACATGCCCTCAACATTGGGAGGGTGCTTTGGGGTAGCCCCCAAAACACCTTGTCCCCATGTTGATGGGGACAAGGGCCTCATCACCACAACCCTTGCCCGGTGGTTGTGGGGGTCTGCGGTCAGAGGTTCTCCCCCAGTGTATAGATTGCATTCATATTTTTGCCACCCAAATGCAAAATGTGTGCTGATTTTACTGGGTTGCTGCTGAAGCAAAACAGGACCTTCCCTGGCAACAAAGGAAAAGAAGGACTCTGACTGGCTGAGCAGGAAAAGAGGTCTGGATTGGCCACTGGTCTTGCTTAGCCCTGCCCACCATCAGTGGAGGATGGAAACAAAGGAGCAGGAGGTAGTGCATGAACAGTACATTATATACATAGGGAGCATAGTGTAAGTGGGAAACAGGACTGAGTGCTCCCTATGACTGCTGCTGTACTTGCTGAACTATATGCAGGAATAAGTCTGCAGGATACTGCTGTTTCGAGAGCTGCTGGCTGCAATGAAGAGAGACTGTGCTACTGTCTCAAAGTGTTCCAGTTATCGTACTTTCAGTGTTTCAGTTATCCCGAGCAACACATGTTCCAGCCATTACTGACTGCTATAGCTGCAGAAAACTGCCTTTAGAGGGAGAACCCTTTTGTCGGCCACCTAGGGACGACTTACGACCAGAATTATAGGCATCGGTGGTGAGAGACCTTTGGCTGCCATCTTTACCTAATTTCTGACAGACTTTGTACATTGTCCCAGTGGCCAGTGGTTAGGCAGGACATCTCTGCAGTGGATAGGCTATATTACTACTATTATTAGTATACAGGATTTATATACCACCGACAGTTTACATAGCGCTTTACAACATGAGGGCAGACAGCAGTTACAATACAATTCAATACAGGAGCAATCAGAGGGCCCTACTCGTTAGAGCTTACAATCTAGAGTGGACAGAGTAGGAGATAGCTGGACAGATTGGGGTAGGGAGTTCCATAGGATGGATGAGGCTAAGGAAAAGTCCTGGAGGCGAGCATGGGGGGAGGTGACAAGGGAGCTAGAGAGCAGGAGGTCTTCGAAGGAACAAAGACAATGATTTGGTTGGTATTTTGAGACATGGTTATTGATGTAGCTGGGGGCCGAATTGTGAAAGCTATTGTTAGTATTTTGAATTTAACTGGTTGGGTGAGTGGCAGCCAATGAAGGGATTGGCAGGGTAGCAGACACTGAACGGTTGGTTTGGTGGAAGAGTCTGGCAGCAGCATTCATGATGGACTGAAGGGGTATAGCCTATGTAAAGGTAATCCAATGAGGAGGGAGTTGCAGTAGTCGAAGGAGAGAGATGACCAGAGAGTGAATTAGAAGTTACAGTATGCGGTATGATTAATAATAAAAAGGGATGTATTTGGAGATTTTGAAGAGGTTGAGGCGGCAAGCTTTAGACCGTGATTGGATGTTGGCCTGAAAGGAGGGTTCAGAGTCCAGGATTACACCTAGCACCCTGGCATGGGCAGACAGGTTGATGGTTGTGCCCTTGATCTTTTTTTTTTGAAAAATATTTATTGGGTTTTATAGCATACAAAAGTATAAAAACTTAGTGTAACAAAAGTTACAGAGTAGTATTCGTGACAATCTATGACATACAATGACTTCTCATAATAATTAAAATACAAGCTTGCCATATCAGTTAGAACAAGTGCCCTTGATCTTGATGGAGAAGTCAGAAGAAGGGGCACATAGGGGAGGAAATATTATGAGCTTGGTTTTAGATAGATTGAGTTTCAGGAAGTGGTGTGACCCAGACTGATGTGTTGTGAGTAAATTAATGATACGTGAGTTGTCAGCTGCAGAAATTGCATTGAAAGCCATGGGAGGCTATCAGCTAACCCAGGAAGGAGGTGTAAATCGAGAATCGCTCTCTCGCCCCCCTCTTTTCCTGTAGCCTGCCAGGTTGATACATGTCCCCTGGGGCAGGACCCAGGTCCCCAAACACTTTTTTTTGACAATAACTTGCATATAAGCCTTTAAAATGAACACTTTTGATTACTCATGTTCGTGTCCCATAGACTTTAAACGGTGTTCGTGTTTTTGAACAAATTTTTTGCATGTTCGCATGTTTTGCTGCGAACCGGGGGATTTTCGGCTCATCCCTACTCACCAGTCTCTTTAACTACCATTGACAATGGGAAGCTGCCATGTATAATAGTAGAAGTCATACCACTGTTATACATGATGCTCAGCTTTTGCCGGATGGGTAAACGTTCAGGCCCTGATGGTGGTGGTGGTAGTGGTGGTGCCAACACTGTAACCCCTCACAGTTACTCTTGTTGGGCGCAGGAACGGAGCTTTGCTGTTAAAGATTATATCAAAAATTGTAATTAAATGCCCCTGTTAAACAGGGGCAGAAAAATTGGGCCTTGGGTGGTTGTTGTGGTGCCACAACACTGTAACCCCTCACAGATATTCTTGTTGGATGCTGTGAAATATTAGATCAAAAATTGTAATTACATGCCTCTGTTAACCGCTTGCCGACTGCGCCATGATGGCTACAGCATGGCTCGATAACTCTGGGAGGGCGTAAATTGACATCCTCCCAGTGTCATCAGGAATAGTGGACCCGGCGCATCACGGATTACGGTAAATGGTCGCTGTCAGTGGCCGTTTACCATGTGATCATTCCGTCAAATGGTGGAACGATCACTTGTAAACAAACCGGCGTCATATCCGGTTGCTCTCTCCCCTCTCTGTAACGATCGGTACAGTGTGAGCGGAGAGGGGAGAGATCAGGTGCAGCAGCACTGTGGGCTGGATCTGTAGTGCCCACAGCGCTGATATGTGACAATTCCTGCCTCATCCATCCATCCATGCTCAGCCATCCCATCTATCCCCATCCATAATAATCAGCAATACTCAGCCATCTATCCATGCTTAGCCATCCATCCATACTCAGCAATACTCATCCATCCATCCATACTCAGCAATACGCATCCATCCGTGCTCAGCCATCCATCCCTAATCAGCAATACTCATCCATGCTCAGTGTCATGAAGATCCTGCCAGTAACCGGCTATCCAAGCGCACGGGAACATGGCCACGGGTCCTACTGCGCATGCGCGCGCGTTCACAGGTGTGGTCACGCACGGGCACGCGCACGCGCACTCCCGCTGGAGTCAGGCAGGCTATTTAAACTGGTCTATCACACACTATCCCCGCTGTCTGCTCTACAGCGTTCTGTGTGTGTAACCTGATCTGATCTGAGTATCCTGCTATCTGACCCGGCTTTCTGTTTGACCATCCTGCTATCCGCCTGCACCAGACCCTCTTGGCTTGCCTGACCATCCCTCTGTATTATCCCTGGTACCTCTGCTGTCCAACCGATACCGACTACCGGCTTGTTGACCTTCCTGCTGTGCATACCAGCATCCAGTCTACTACCTGCTGCTTGTTCCTGGTTCCAGTCCAGCGTTCCAGGCTCCCACCTGCTGTCTGTTCCAGTCCAGTGTTCCAGGCTCCTACCTGCTGTCTGTTCCAGTCCAGTGTTCCAGGCTCCTACCTGCTGTCTGTTCCAGCCCAGCGTTCCAGGCTCCTACCTGCTGTCTGTTCCAGCCCAGCGTTCCAGGCTCCTACCTGCTGTCTGTTCCAGCCCAGCATTCTAGGCTCCCATCTGCTGTCTGTTCCAGTCCAGCGTTCCAGTCTACTACCTGCTGTCTGTTCCAGTCCAGCGTTCCAGTCTACTATCTGCCGTCTGTTCCAGTCCAGCGTTCCAGGCTCCTACCTGCTGTCTGTTCCAGTCCAGCGTTCCAGTCTACTACCTGCTGTTTGTTCCTGGTTCCAGTCCAGTGTTCCAGGCTCCTACCTGCTGTCTGTTCCAGTCCAGCATTCCAGTCTACTACCTGCTGTCTGTTCCAGTCCAGCGTTCCAGTCTACTACCTGCTGTTGTTCCTGGTTCCAGTCCAGTGTTCCAGGCTTCTACCTGCTGTCTGTTCCAGTCCAGCGTTCCAGTCTACTACCTGCTGTTTGTTCCTGGTTCCAGTCCAGTGTTCCAGGCTCCTACCTGCTGTCTGTTCCAGTCCAGCGTTCCAGGCTCTTACCTGCTGGGTTCCTGGTCCTTCCTGCATTCCAGTCTCTGTCTTCAGTCTTCTCTTGGCTTCAGATTCCAGAGGGTGCCACCACTACTGAACTCCAACGACTGTTGATCCTGCCAGGCACCCACACCACTCCTCACTACTGGCCCTCTGTCTCCATTCCAGGGGAACGGGAGTGGGAGCTGTAAGGGAGGTCTTTCTCTGCACTTCAGGCTCAAAACCTACCAGGTACGTGACAGTAGCAGACAGCCATGTCTGAGCCTGAGCAGGGAACGTCTCCCATGGAGGAACTTTGTGCACACCTGGCAGGATTAACTGAAGCAGTCAAGAATCTGCAGCAAGGATACACCAGGTTGGAGGAACGAGTGCTATCTTTGTCTAATCCCATTGGGGTCCAGGGGGCTCCTTCTGCTCCTGCTCCTTCAGTCGGGCCTTCCTCAACGGTGGTGATGCTCCCTCCAGAACCCAAGGTTCCTACACCTGAACGTTTCTCCGGAGATCGCCATAAGTTCAGGGCCTTCCGCAACTCCTGTGAATTATTTTTCCCTCTTCAGCCACGTACCTTTTCCCTGGAGGCTACCAAGGTGGGCTACGTAATTTCTCTGCTTTCTGGTGACCCCCAAACCTGGGCCCATTGCCTCTTGGAGCAAAAGGATATATCCTTAACCAATCTCTCCACCTTCTTTGACGCATTGGGTCAGTTGTATGATGACCCCCAGCTGTCCGTAACTGCGGAGACGGTTCTGCATACTCTTCAACAGGGTCGCAGGGCAGCAGAGGTCTATGTGGCTGAATTCAGAAAGTGGAGTGCGGACACTAATTGGAATGATGCGGCTCTCCGCTATCAGTTTCGGATGGGACTGTCTGACTCTCTGAAGGATGAATTGGCCAGGGTGGGTACACCACTGACTTTAAATGCCTTAATCGATCTAGCCATTCAGATCGATCGACGCCTACGAGAGCGTAGGTCTGAGAGAGCGATGGGATCTTCTCGTCCAACTTGGGTTACCCCTAAGGTTCCCCATCACTCAGCACCAACACCACCTGTCTCCACGTTTAACCGATCTGAGCCAATGCAAGTAGGAGTCCTGCGGCTTTCTCTCACCCAGGAGGAACGACAATGTTGTCAAGCAAATCATTTGTGCCTGTATTGCGGGGAACCTGGGCACTATGTCAGGAACTGTCCCATCAAACTCCGTAAGTGCTTATCCTTGTCCACGGACTATGTTGCACCTCTGGCTAAAAATACCACTCACCTCGCTCTCTCTCTCCTGCTACAGCTTCCAGGAAGGACTCTGCAAATAACCGCCATTATTGATTCCGGAGCTTGCAGCTGTTTCATGGACTCTCTTTTTGCCACCCAACACCAGATACCTTTGTTGCCTAAAGCCCACGGGTTCTCCATCCACCTAGCTGATGGAACCGCTATCAAATCTGGACCTGTTACTCAAGAGACTATCCCAATACCCGTCTCCATTTCCAACGTCCATCAAGAACAGCTACGCCTGGATATTATCTCTTCACCCCTGTTTCCCATAATCCTCGGCATGCCATGGTTACAGGCTCATAATCCGGACATTAATTGGATCACGGGTGAGGTTACCTTTCCTTCTTCCTATTGTCAGCAGTTCTGCAGAACTCAGAATGCCCAGGAGAACCCTACTCTGCTCTGCCTAGATACAGACCCTAGTCTACACCCGTCCATCCCTTCTGCATATCATGACTTTTTGGACGTATTTAGCAAGCAGAGGGCCGAGGTGTTACCCCCTCAACGGGCCTATGACTGTGCCATCGAATTACTTCCCGGTGCTGAAATTCCTTTTGGGAGAATCTTTCCTTTAACTGAAGTGGAACAATGGGCTTTGAAAGAATACATTGATGAGAACCTTAAAAGGGGCTTCATTCGTCCATCCACGTCTCCCGCAGGTGCAGGCATCTTCTTTGTGCAGAAAAAAGATAGGACCCTCAGACCTTGTGTGGATTACCGCAAACTAAATAAGATCACTGTGAAGAATAGGTACCCTCTGCTCCTGGTGCCAGAGTTGTTCCAAAGACTGGGGACGGCCACCATATTCACCAAACTTGATCTCCGCGGGGCCTACAATTTAGTTCGTATTAGGGGTAGAGACGAATGGAAGACCGCCTTTCGTACCCGCTATGGACATTTTGAGTACCTCGTGATGCCGTTCGGCCTGTGCAATGCCCCTGCCACATTTCAGTACTTTATCAACGATGTGTTACGGGACTTTCTAGACCTGTTTGTTATCGTCTATTTAGACGACATATTAATTTTTTCTTGTTCCCTTGAATCCCATCGCAGGCACGTCAGAAGTGTGTTGGGCCGGCTTCGACAACATGGTCTATATGCAAAGGCTGAAAAATGTGAATTTGAACAGGAAAGTATTCCATTTTTGGGGTTAGTCATTTCCAGTAAGGGCATTAAGATGGACCCTCAAAAGGTCACTGCAGTCCTAGATTGGCCAGTCCCGACAGACAAGAAAGGAATCCAGCGATTTGTTGGATTCGCTAACTTTTACCGTAAATTTATTAAGGGGTTCTCAGCTTTCATTACACCCATCACCCAACTAAAGAAACAAGGTACACGCTTCCATTGGTCTGCTGAAGCCCAAAAGGCTTTTGAGACTCTCAAAGGTCTTTTTACCTCTGCCTCTGTACTCAAGCATCCAGATTCCTCTCTGCCATTCATACTAGAGGTGGACGCATCTGAAATTGCAGTAGGGGCAGTGCTATCCCAAAGACAGGGAACTAAGGCCCTGCTGCATCCTGTGGCCTTCTTTTCTCATAAATTGTCCACGGCAGAGAGAAATTATGATGTAGGTGACAGAGAGTTGTTGGCAATCAAGTCAGCATTAGAGGAGTGGCGCTATCTGTTGGAGGGTGCCGCTCATCCAGTCCTAATCTTTACGGATCATAAGAACCTGGAGTATTTGAGATCTGCAAAGAGGTTTAAGCCACGTCAGGCCAGGTGGGCTCTCTTTTTCTCCAGGTTCTCCTTTCATGTCACTTATCGCCCTGGTTCCAAAAATACCAAACCTGACGCCCTATCCAGGATGTTTCATAAGTCCCAAGAGATTTCCCCTCCAGATACCATTCTGTCCCCGGGGAATTTTCTTTTACTTCAGGGAAACCTGCTTTCCCAAATTAAGCAGGCTTCCGCGGGATTGGGATCTCCCATTAGGGCAGACCTCCAAGTTAAGGATGGGTTACTGTGGCATGAGAATAGGATCTTTATACCTGAGACACTACGAGTTGCAGTACTAGAGCTCTGCCATGATCATGCATTGGCTGGGCATTTTGGCGTGGCTAAGACCACTGATTTGGTACAGCGTACCTTTTGGTGGCCTCAGCTACGCGAGGATTGTAAAAAGTTTGTAGAGTCCTGTACCACCTGCATCAGAAACAATGGGCACAGAACGAAGGCATGGGGACTACTAAAGCCCTTGCCTGTCCCAGATAGGCCCTGGAAAATGCTCTCTATAGACATTATTGTAGAATTACCCCCGGCAGGGGGTTTCACCTCAATCTTTGTCATAGTGGACCGGTTGTCGAAGATGGCCCACTTTGTCCCAATGAAGGGCACCCCTTCAGCCACAGAAACGGCACAAGCATTCATCAAAGAAGTCATCAGGCTCCATGGGGTACCAGTCAATATCGTTTCAGATCGGGGGGTACAGTTTACCTCCCGATTCTGGAGGTCTCTGTGTAAAACCTTGAACATTGAACTTTCATTTTCATCAGCATATCATCGCCAGACGAATGGGCAAACAGAAAGAACAAACCAGACCCTTGAACAATATTTGTGATGTTTTTCTTCTTTTGCCCAAGATGATTGGATTTCTGTTCTTCCATTGGCCGAATTCGCCTATAACAATTCTATTCACTCTGCTATCAAACAAACTCAGTTTTTTGCAAATTATGGTTTCCACCCTTCATTTTTGCCTAACTCTCTTCCAGAATGTACAGTACCCGCTGTCCAGGAGAAATTGGATTTCTTTACCTCCAACAACCAAGTTTTACAGGAGACCATGACCAGGACCCAGGAGTATAATAAAGCAACCTTCGATAAGAAAAGGCGAGGTGAGCTATTACAGTACCTGACTGCGAGATTGTGTTTCCAGCGCGATAGCATCGCGCTGGTTCTCGGCGACAGGGTACTGTGCATTTGTTTTCCTTCCGCGATGAGTGACAGGCAGTGCTGACAGCTGTCTGGTATGAATCCTGAGGTGGGAACACCGCGCCAAATTTTAAATGAAAAAAACGGCGTGGGTTCCCCCCCACCCGGGAGCATACCAGGCCCTTAGGTCTGGCATGGATTGTAAGGGGAACCCCCTACGCCGAAAAATTGGCGTGGGGTCCCCCCCCAATCCATACCATGCTGGGACCATGACGTCGTAATGGGGCGGGGTCACCGCCTATATAAATGGCTTCGCAGCTTGCACACAGCATTCGAGCCGGAGAGAGCGTCATGTCAACATCGGGGAAGAAGAGAAGAAGAGAAGAAGCGGCGAGACAGCGGCGGCGAGACAGCGGCGGCGAGACAGCGGCGACAAGACAGCGGTGGCGAGACAGCGGCAGCAGACCGGGCCCCTCGCTGGCAATAGAGCTGGAAGAAGATAGCGGCGGGGCCCGGGAGAAGAGGCCGAAAACCGGGAGAAGTCGGAAGGAGACCCCCCGAAGTTGGAAGAAGATCCCGGAGCTGACTAATAAATTGCTCTTAAAACCTGTGTACTGTGTTTTTTTTATATTGACACTTTTCCCTAGGTGAATGGGTAGGGGTACCATGTACCCCAAACTCATTCACACAGGGTGGGGGGCCGGGATCTCAGGGCCCCCTTATTAAAGGGGGCTCCCGGATTCCGATAAGCCCCCCGCCCGCAACCAACGGCCAGGGTTGTCGGGAAGAAGCCCTTGTCCTCATCAACATGGGGACAAGGTGCTTTGGGGTGGGGGGGCCCCCGCAGGGCGCCCCCCTCCCCCAAGGCACCCACCTCCCCATGTTGAGGGCATGCGGCCTGGTACGGCTCAGGAGGGGGGGCGCTCGCTTGTCCCCACCCCCTTTCCTGGCTGGCCGGGCTGCGTGCTCGGATAAGGGTCTGGTATGGATTGGGGGGGACCGCCATGCCAATTTTTCGGCGTAGGGGGTTCCCCTTACAATCCATGCCAGACCTAAGGGCCTGGTATGCCCCCGGGGGGGGAACCCACGCCGTTTTTTTCATTTAAAATTTGGCGCGGTGTTCCCGCCTCAGGATTCATACCAGACAGCTGTCAGCACTGCCTGTCACTCATCGCGGAAGGAAAACAAAGTTTTCCTTTCCCGATGAGTGAGCCATCTCGGCGCTGGCTCCTGCGACGGGGCTCGCAGGTGTCAAATCTCGCAGAGAAATGCGGCGAGATTGACACAATATCGCGGTCACCTACTGTACTTGCACCTGGGGATCAGGTATGGTTGTCCACAGTAAACCTCAGGTTGGCTTGCCCGTCCAAGAAATTGGGTCCCAAGTTTCTTGGGCCGTTTTCCGTTAAGCGGAGAATTAATGAAGTTGCATATGAACTTGAACTCCCAGACTCACTAAAAGTGCATCCAGTTTTTCACGTGTACCTGCTCAAACCCTCTGTTTCCAACCCATTCCCAGGCCGAAGTACGGATCCCCCTGATCCAATCTTGGTAGATGGGGAGGAGGAATTCGAGGTGGAGGCTATCATGGACTATAGGAAAAGAGGTAACCAGAATCAATTTTTGATAAAGTGGAGGGGGTTTGGCCCAGAAGAGAATTCTTGGGAACCAGAAGATAATATTCATGCTGAAGATCTGTTACAATCTTTTAAAAGGTCCCATCCAGAGAAATTTTCTCAAAGGGGCATCCGGAGGCTGCCCCTTGGGGGGGGCAATGTCATGAAGATCCTGCCAGTAACCGGCGATCCAAGCGCACGGGAAGATAGCCACGGGTCCCACTGCGCATGTGCATGCGTTCACGGGTGCGGTCACGCACGGGCATGCGCGTGCGCACTCCCGCTGGTGTCAGACGGGCTATTTAAACTGGTCTATCACACACTATCCCCGCTGTCTGCTCTACAGCGTTCCGTGTGTGTAACCTGATCTGATCTGAGTATCCTGCTATCTGACCCGGCTTTCTGTTTGACCATCTTGCTATCCGCCTGCACCAGACCCTCTTGGCTTACCTGACCATCCCTCTGTATTATCCCTGGTACCTCTGCTGTCCGACCGATACCGACCACTGGCTTGTTGACCTTCCTGCTGTGCATACCAGCATCCAGTCTACTACCTGCTGCTTGTTCCTGGTTCCAGGCTCCCACCTGCTGTCTGTTCCAGTCCAGTGTTCCAGGCTCCTACCTGCTGTCTGTTCCAGCCCAGCGTTCCAGGCTCCTACCTGCTGTCTGTTCCAGCCCAGCGTTCCAGGCTCCTACCTGCTGTCTGTTCCAGCCCAGCGTTCCAGGCTCCCACCTGCTGTCTGTTCCAGTCCAGCGTTCCAGTCTACTACCTGCTGTCTGTTCCAGTCCAGCGTTCCAGTCTACTATCTGCCGTCTGTTCCAGTCCAGCGTTCCAGTCTACTACCTGCTGTCTGTTCCAGTCCAGCGTTCCAGTCTACTATCTGCCGTCTGTTCCAGTCCAGCGTTCCAGGCTCCTACCTGCTGTCTGTTCCAGTCCAGCGTTCCAGTCTACTACCTGCTGTTTGTTCCTGGTTCCAGTCCAGTGTTCCAGGCTCCTACCTGCTGTCGATTCCAGTCCAGCGTTCCAGTCTACTACCTGCTGTCTGTTCCAGTCCAGCGTTCCAGTCTACTACCTGCTGTTGTTCCTGGTTCCAGTCCAGTGTTTCAGGCTTCTACCTGCTGTCTGTTCCAGTCCAGCGTTCCAGTCTACTACCTGCTGTTTGTTCCTGGTTCCAGTCCAGTGTTCCAGGCTCCTACCTGCTGTCTGTTCCAGTCCAGCGTTCCAGGATTTTACCTGCTGGGTTCCTGGTCCTTCCTGCATTCCAGTCTCTGTCTTCAGTCTTCTCTTGGCTTCAGATTCCAGAGGGTGCCACCACTACTGAACTCCAATGACTGTTGATCCTGCCAGGCACCCATACCACTCCTCACTCCTGGCCCTCTGTCTCCATTCCATGGGAACGGGAGTGGGAGCTGTAAGGGAGGTCTTTCTCTGCACTTCAGGCTCAAAACCTACCAGGTACGTGACACTCAGTCACCCATCCATACTCAGCAATACTCATCCATCCATCCATGCTCAGCCATCCAATCCACCCCCATCCATACCTAGCCAAACCCAGTCATACTCAGCCATACTCAGCCATACCCAGCCATACCCAGCCGTACTCAGCCGTACCCAGCCATACCCAGTCATAGCCATACTCAGCCATCCCCAGCCATACTCAGCCATCCCCAGCCATACTCAGCCATACTCAGCCATACTCAGCCATACTCAGCCATACCCAGCCATACTCAGCCGTACCCAGCCATACTCAGCCGTACTCAGCCGTACCCAGCCATACTCAGCCATACTCAGCCATACCCAGCCAAACTCAGCCATACTCAGCCATACTCAGCCGTACTCAGCTGTACCCAGCCATACTCAGCCGTACTCAGCCGTACCCAGCCATACTCAGCCATACCCAGCCCAACTCAGCCGTACCCAGCCATACCCAGCCGTACTCAGCCGTACCCAGCCATACTTAGCCATACTCAGCCGTACCCAGCCGTACCCAGCCATACTCATTCATGCTCAGTCATCCCATCCATACTCAGCCATCCCCATCCACGGCTCATCCATCCCCATTCATGCTCATCCATGCCACATCAGTTCTCATCCATGCCACTACAGTGCTTCACAAAAGTGTAATAGGTAGTCAAATTAGATTTGACATTTATGCCCCTAGAACACCTGATGGTGCTCCCTGCATGTTGGGCCTCTCTATATGACCACGCTGTGGAAAAGTCTCACACATGTGGTATCGCCGTACTCAGGGGGAGTAGGAGAATCTATTTTGGGGTGTTATTTTTGGTATGCACATGCTATGAAACATTGTGTAAATGGACAACGTTGTGTTAAAAAAAATGCATTTTCATTTTCTTTACACATTTTCCAAAAACTTGTAGAAAAAAATGACATGTTCAAAAAACTCATTATGCCTCATAGATTATACATTGGGTTATTTTCTTTCCAAAATGGGGTAATTTTTGGGGCGTTTCCATTGTCCTGGTGCTCCAGGGCCTTCAAAAGTGTAAGAGGTAGGTAATCAGGAAATGATATGGGTAATTTATGCTCCAAGAACGCCTGATGGTGCTCCCTGCATGTTGGGCCTCTGTATGTGGCCACGCTGTGTAAAAGTCTCACACATGTGGTATCGCCATACTCAGGAGGAGTAGCAAAATGTGTTTTGGGTTGTAATTTGTGCTATGCATATGCTGTGTCAGAGAAATAACCTACTAATAAAACAATTTTGTGAAAAAAAACAACTTGATTTTGCAAAGAATTGCAAAAGCTGCAGGTGCTTCAAGCGAGCTTTGTCATAAACTTCAATTAAGGCTTTGAAGACGCTTTGAAGCACCACTAAAGCGACATGGGGTACATTTTTTAAGCAAATGGAAGCAAAAGCAAGGTGTAAACAGGAATTTAAAACCATTTTATTTTGTGAAAGGGGCTTTGACTGGAGTTCAGAGAGCTTTAAAAAAAGCGTGTCTGAAGCCATGTTATGAAGCAAGTGTAAACAGGCCCTAAAAGCATTTTCCTTACCTGATCCTTTGCTCCTCTAGTAGATGGAAATCCCCTATGCTCTGGGGGGGGGGGGGAGGGGGGAGGGGGGAGGGTGTCCCTTACCATTCTCACATTTAATGCAGAGCTTTGGACCTTTTATTGGTCTTGATGACTTCAGGACCTTAGACCACTGGAGGACAGAGTAGAAGATGTTTTGGGTACTAGTCTAATGGAGCAGAGGATCAGATAATTTAATTTCCTTTTCATGCTCCCTAGACATAAATAAGCAGAAAACCCTTGCAACATGGGCACAGCCCCAGTGCAAGAGAGCATTTTGACATCTCCAGAAGTTTAGTTCTAAATATACTGTTTGGTGTAGAGTTTAGCCAATTAAAGATCTTAGGCTTCCCGTGGACATAAGACAGACTTGTAAATGATCTTTCATATGAAGAATCATTTCATAAACAGGGAATATATTCTCTGCCAGAAACATTCGTACTTTCACAAAATATGCATGCAGTGGCGCCAGACAATATGACACAATGCTTCCAGGTACAAAAAGTGCACATGTGTATTGCATACAATTATTCCATTATCTTAAGCTGAAAAATTCTAATTCTACAGATTTATTTATTTTTTGGTGAGATCGTTTTTACAAGTTCTGTTTCTCAGATAAATGAAAAATTGACTTAAAATTGTCTGTCTCTTCAAACTTCTGTTATTTGTACATAGGTAGCTTTAGATGCTGTATATATTGCTGGTGAATTTAGTCTTGGCAGGAAACATGCTCCAGCTTGTTAGACCTTTGTGTGTGCTTTGGCAGCTAAGTCTGTCTCTTAATGAAGACTGAGGGGTTTCGTCTCCTGCTGACTGCCTGCACACAGAGCCATTTAACACATCCCCATTAAACCAAGAGAACAAAATATGAACTGGCAAGTGGATCAGAGAACACGTTATTCTTTGTCCAAATAATCGCATGCATTATACATGCCACAGCAGAAGATGGTATCTGGCTGAAGTAAAATCATTTCATACTGTACTAAGAGGACAGCTGTAAAAAAGAATGTTCACATTCTTAAAGGGAGAGCCATTTGAGGGCTCATTCACACTATGTGCATTGAGCATTGCTTCTCTAAGGGAAAATTCCCTTGCAAAGTGAACAGCCTTTGCATCTAGTTTATAGCAACGTGCTGCATTGATGTCCACTGGGCATAAATTGTAGATGCTGCATTTAAGTGCAGTGCAACACACTGCAATCCTAAAAAAAAAATACTTTGGCACCTGCAGTAATAAAAAAAAAGGGAAAATAGACAGCAATGCAATGTCAACATGCACTAAATGCAATGCTCATAACGTGAGTCCACAGTCAGTGTTGTTTAGCTGACAGCAGACTACATCATCCATCACCCTGCCATGTGCTCTGGTAATAAGATCTCGCCATTCTGCCTTCATGTCCGCATGTTAATAGTGTCTCAATCGCACTTCTTTTTTTCTCCATGGGCAATGCAGAAGGAGAAGTCAGTCTCCCTTACTTAGATTTGTAATAGCTGTTTTCAGGAGACATTAGAAACTAATGGTTGATATAAAGTGATTCTTTATTCTCCACATGCAGCCACATCAGAATATATTCACTTTTTCTCCCTTCCTCTGGTGCTCTGTTTAGCTGCTGGGACTGATGTAAACAGAACTTTGGTGTATGGGTGAGCTTACCCCCTATTCCCATGTGACAGTATTGGTGCTTCGTAATTGGCCCAGTGCTGTCACATGGGAGAAAGGAAGAAGTCTCTATCCCTGTGTAAGCTCTGGCAAGTTGGTTTGGAGCTTACATAGTTGGAAGTGAGGAGTTAAAAGGTTTGTTCACCTTTAGCAAAAAACTGCCTATGCAGATAAGGGGTGCCTGTAGATACAAACAATCAGTGCAGATTTGACTGATGTTGACTAATGCCCTTGTTTTAAATGTAGGTGATTTATGTACCTTCCGAAGCCTGGCTGAAAAACTCACAGAGATGACATCATCCCATCTTGCCTTGTTGCTAAGATGTTGCTAAGACACTTCCAGGCAGAGCTACTACAACAGGGGAAAGAGAGCTCAAGTGAAAGGCTTTGAATCATCTGGGAGTGTCTTAACAATGTCCTGCAAAAAGAGGTGTGACTTTGAATGAGGCACATATACATGTGCCTCCATCCCTATATCAGTATTCATAAAGGAGGGGAAGGAATTTGGGACTTTAAATGAGGTTCTCGACATAGTAGGGGTATGTAAAAGAAAAAATAGTTTATTGTCATGCAAAGCACGATGTTTGGATCTCAGTGGTGTAAAACGAGTACAAATAATAAATCATAAGTATATACATACAATTACATACATGGCATGGACATCAAGGATACATAATGATATCAACTTGGAAACACATGATAATATGGCAACTACACATATAACATGGACATCAAGGACACAAAATGATATCAACTTGGAAACACATGACAATATGAAAATTAATAGGCAATCTCATGAATACATATATGTACACAATTCTAGAGGGTGGCACAGTATGATAAAGACACCATAATTGCTTGGTAGATAGTAGACTAAATTGATAGTGTGGGTGTATGTTGACATCCTATATTGCCCGACGCGTTTCGTGTATAGGACACTCATCAGGGGCGGATGCTTCAAAATATCTAGAAAAATTGGAGTATAATTAGTCTAATGTAGTACTCAGTATAACAGGAAGAGGCAAAAATGCTGATCCTGGATACTTACATGCAAAAAGTGGATGCTGAGGGTATGTGGGAAATGAGACCAGGGTCGCAAAAAGGGTGTCCTAGTCAGGTGGGTGGATGGATGGATGGATGATTTGACAATGGGAATCTAATAGTGCTCACTGTTTATTTTTAAAAAAGCATGTTCATTAAATTGAAGGATCCAATTCTTTGCTATCCGTCCTGCAGATTCAATTTTTTGTATAAGCTCATGTCTAGTCTTAATACATGTGAGTGGCTTTCTAATTTTTATCCTTTTTTAAAATAACAGTGAGCACTATTAAATTCCTATTGTTTTTTAACATGTAAATACACACTGAATCGTCCATCCATCCACCCACCTGGAAAAGCAGTATTGTCAGTCTGTGGAGAGGGTAGTGTTAGATGATAGATTTAGATGGACTTGACTAACACATTAAAGCCAAACTCCATTAGGCAGGTATAGCAGACTTTTTTTTTTTTTACTTTTAGGATAGATTTGCATAAATAAAAAAAAAGCGGACCATTGTAAACACCCCTGTCAGGGATAAATGGTTTGTAAACCCTCTAACTGCTGCTTTGTCTGGACAACTTGGTCTAATAAAGTAGGTTATAATAAAATAATAGAATGAGTGCCGGTTCCCATGTATGCAATGCGGGAACCAGTGCGATCCCAGTGCAGGTTCCCACATCACATGTCACCTGCCAGCAGTTCACACTGACATCTGCAAACCGCTGCGGGTGTCAATGCAAAATTAATGACACCCCCAGATGGGTCCGCAGATTGCAGTGCAAACTGCCAAATGGTGCTAGAATCAGATCGCATGTGAGCACCCATGCAATCCGATTCTAGTGTGGACCAAAAAAAGGGTCTTGCATCATTTTGGTGTGAATCCGATCCAAATTCAGCCATACCATCTGCATGGCTGAATTCGCATCGCACAGACATCCCATGTGATCTGCACAGCAGCGTGGTGCGCATCACATGCAATGTATAACATCGCACCAGTGTGAACCCAGCCTTAATATCTATGTGCGTGTCACCGGCGCAAAACCAAACTTTATTTTGTTTTACTAAGTACCAAGTATTAGGTATGCTGCACTCAAAAACGACCCTTCATTTAGATGGGTAAAAATATTAGTGAATATGTGTGAGTGCGCTGCCCCCTTTTTTATATATATCATCACCTGTATTCCTTACCAACTACCAATGATCAATATTCCACGTGCATATATTTAAACTATAGATCAATAAATCATATGTATAACAAAAAATCATATATATAACAAGAAAAGTCCTTCAAACATGTTGCAAATTCTTGTGTCCTTTAAAGTGACTGGCGTGCTCCTATGTTACTTCAATATGTGACTGAGTGGGACCCTCCACCATTCAGATTGGCCACTCACCAGATGTTTCACTAGGGGTACGCCTTTGGTTCATTCAGGGATAACCATTCCACACAGGTACCACTTCTCACCAGTATACAACTTGTGTTCTAATACTCCTCATAGGAAAGCATAGGAACAGAAGGCGATCATAGCGCAATATGTTTAAACCATTTATTTTAAAAGATATCAAAGGTTAAAATCACTCACATTTGAAAGTGCCCTTTTGCCGGCACGAAGCTTTTCCAGCAGTTACGGACGAGCGTCTAATAGCATGGTTCGCCTGGTACTATAAGCGGTCTCCACGCTTGGCTTGCACTCCAAGCCTCGTTTCCGTTTTCGTCCGGTCACGTGATGCGTGAAAATCTCCCAGCAGCCTCTACGCGTTTCGCATCATCAAATGCGTCATCAGGAAGCTGCCGTTTGATTGGTGCCCTTTCTATTTATACTATGTGTGGCCGGAAGTGTGCATTCCGCCATTTTAACTAAGGTGATGCTCCCATCTGTAACTTCCTTTCTGTTATCGCCATTTTGACTAAGGGTTTTTCCCTTTTGTTTAATACACGCTTATATCACTAATTCCCCTTTACATTTTCTTAGTTTATATTCCGATTGATGGGGATGTTAACCCATCTATATCTGCTGGAGAGGCTTTTACAATGTCTTAAACACATTACACATTTTTTAAAATATTGAACCTTCTGCCCATTCTGCCCTAGCCGTTCGTCCATGTACAATATGGGACAGCAAAAAAACCCATTCTTTACAATAATCAGACAAAGTTCAAACAGATATTCTAAAAACCGTATATAATTTATCTGTATGACCCCTATCTCTATACTTTCCTATGTATAAAACTTTTTTATGTGATAAAAAATCAAATAGATCAAAAAATATGCAAATGTAAAAAATGAAAAACATATCAAAATGAAAAAAATGAAAAAAATATATAATAAATGAAAAAATAATATATGAAAAAAATATGAAAATAAAAATAAAATAAATAAAAAATAAATAATAAGAAATAAAATAAATAAAAAATAATAAATAATAAAAAATAAAATATAAAAAATGAAAATAAAAATAAAATTAAAAATTAAATAAAAATAAAATTAAAAATAAAAATGAAATTAAAATAAAAATAAATAAAAATAAAAATAAAAATAAATATAAAAATACAAATAAAATGTATTTCTATACTAATTAGTAATTTTCTAGATAGCAGTTGATGTCGAGTTCCACGTTCATCCCTTTTGGTTTCATAGTTTCCATTTTAAATATCCAATGGGTTTCATTTCTTGATACCTCCCTTCTCATATTAGTGTTTCTCCAATCTTTTTCTATTCTATCTATTCCATAGAATTTTAAATGTTGGGGGTTTCTGCCATGTATATCCCTGAAGTGTTTAGATACACTATGGTGTTTAAATCCTTTTTTGATATTTCTAACATGTTCTCCTACTCTCACTGATAGGGCTCTCGTTGTTCTACCCACGTATTGCAGCCCACAGCTGCACTCCAATACGTAGGTAACATGTGTGCTAGCACATGTTATGAGCTTATCAATTTTAAAGGTTTGCTTGTTGCTGCTTGATACAAGGGTTCCACAGGGTTTTTTTAGGTGTGGAAAATGTAAAGCGTGCAGGTCTACCAATAAAAGTGATAGAAAAACAACTAATTTTGTATCAAGCAGCAACAAGCAAACCTTTAAAATTGATAAGCTCATAACATGTGCTAGCACACATGTTACCTACGTATTGGAGTGCAGCTGTGGGCTGCAATACGTGGGTAGAACAACGAGAGCCCTATCGGTGAGAGTAGGAGAACATGTTAGAAATATCAAAAAAGGATTTAAACACCATAGTGTATCTAAACACTTCAGGGATATACATGGCAGAAACCCCCAACATTTAAAATTCTATGGAATAGATAGAATAGAAAAAGATTGGAGAAACACTAATATGAGAAGGGAGGTATCAAGAAATGAAACCCATTGGATATTTAAAATGGAAACTATGAAACCAAAAGGGATGAACGTGGAACTCGACATCAACTGCTATCTAGAAAATTACTAATTAGTATAGAAATACATTTTATTTGTATTTTTATATTTATTTTTATTTTTATTTTTATTTATTTTTATTTTAATTTCATTTTTATTTTTAATTTTATTTTTATTTAATTTTTAATTTTATTTTTATTTTCATTTTTTATATTTTATTTTTTATTATTTATTATTTTTTATTTATTTTATTTCTTATTATTTATTTTTTATTTATTTTATTTTTATTTTCATATTTTTTTCATATATTATTTTTTTCATTTATTATATATTTTTTTCATTTTTTTCATTTTGATATGTTTTTCATTTTTTACATTTGCATATTTTTTGATCTATTTGATTTTTTATCACATAAAAAAGTTTTATACATAGAAAAGTATAGAGATAGGGGTCATACAGATAAATTATATACGGTTTTTAGAATATCTGTTTGAACTTTGTCTGATTATTGTAAAGAATGGGTTTTTTTGCTGTCCCATATTGTACATGGACGAACGGCTAGGGCAGAATGGGCAGAAGGTTCAATATTTTAAAAAATGTGTAATGTGTTTAAGACATTGTAAAAGCCTCTCCAGCAGATATAGATGGGTTAACATCCCCATCAATCGGAATATAAACTAAGAAAATGTAAAGGGGAATTAGTGATATAAGCGTGTATTAAACAAAAGGGAAAAACCCTTAGTCAAAATGGCGATAACAGAAAGGAAGTTACAGATGGGAGCATCACCTTAGTTAAAATGGCGGAATGCACACTTCCGGCCACACATAGTATAAATAGAAAGGGCACCAATCAAACGGCAGCTTCCTGATGACGCATTTGATGATGCGAAACGCGTAGAGGCTGCTGGGAGATTTTCACGCATCACGTGACCGGATGAAAACGGAAACGAGGCTTGGAGTGCAAGCCAAGCGTGGAGACCGCTTATAGTACCAGGCGAACCATGCTATTAGACGCTCGTCCGTAACTGCTGGAAAAGCTTCGTGCCGGCAAAAGGGCACTTTCAAATGTGAGTGATTTTAACCTTTGATATCTTTTAAAATAAATGGTTTAAACATATTGCGCTATGATCGCCTTCTGTTCCTATGCTTTCCTATGAGGAGTATTAGAACACAAGTTGTATACTGGTGAGAAGTGGTACCTGTGTGGAATGGTTATCCCTGAATGAACCAAAGGCGTACCCCTAGTGAAACATCTGGTGAGTGGCCAATCTGAATGGTGGAGGGTCCCACTCAGTCACATATTGAAGTAACATAGGAGCACGCCAGTCACTTTAAAGGACACAAGAATTTGCAACATGTTTGAAGGACTTTTCTTGTTATATATATGATTTTTTGTTATACATATGATTTATTGATCTATAGTTTAAATATATGCACGTGGAATATTGATCATTGGTAGTTGGTAAGGAATACAGGTGGTGATATATATAAAAAAGGGGGCAGCGCACTCACACATATTCACTAATATGAACCCAGCCTTACTTGCTGGATCACCAGGTGAAAAAAAAAGGCAAAAAGCCTAAACGAAAAAAAAATAATAATAAAATGAACACAGCTGCCAAATATAGGAATTGGTAGCCTTCAATGTAATACATTTTTGTTTTTAGGTTTAATGCTGCATTAAGGTGTGGATATAAATGCTAGGCTTTCTTCCTGAAACTCACTGGAGCTGAGTGAGATTGTAAGCGCTGGCAAGTTGGTTTGGAGCTTACATATTGGAAGTGAGGAGTTAAAAGGTTTGTTCACCTTTAGCAAAAAAAACTGCCTATGCAGATAAGGGGTGCTTGTAGATACAAACAGTGCAGATTTGACTGATGTTGAATAATGCCCTTGTTTTAAATGTAGGTGATTTATGTACCTTCCGAAGCCTGGCTAAAAAACTCACAGAGATTACATCATCCCATCCTGCCTTTTTGCTAAGATGTTGCTAATGCAGCGTACACACGAGCGGACTTCACGGCAGACTTGGTCCGACGATCTTTCCGACGGACTTTGTAGCGTAGGTGCGCAGGACTTACAAACGGACGGACTTGGACACACACGATCACACCAAAGTCCGACGGATTCGTACGGGATGACGTATGACCGGACTAAAATAAGGAAGTTGATAGCCAATAGCTGCCCTAGCGTCGGTTTTAGTCCACCGGACTAGCATACAGACGAGCGGATTTTTCGACCAGACTCGAGTCCGTCGGAAAGATTTGAAACATGTTTCATTTCTAGGTCCGTCGAACTTTTGGGAAAAAAGTCCGCTGGAGCCCACACACGATCGAATTATCCGACGGAGTCCGTTCCGCCGGACCAAGTCTGCCGTAAAGTCCGCTCGTGTGTACGCGGCATAAGACACTCTAAGCCATTACGACTCAAGCTCTTCATCATAGGAGCAAACCTATCCACTTGCTTGTATCTCCTCCATCGCAGCATTGCTGAGCTCAGAGCTACTACAACAGGCGAAAGAGAGCTCAAGTGAGAGGCTTTGAAACAGCTGGAGTGTCCTAAAGGAGAAGAAGAAAGTGGTAGTGCTCGTTCACTTAGAAAAGTGACTGTTCACAGAGCTTAGTAAATAACATGAAGTTGTACTCACTTTTTATACCCAATCATGTACAAGGAAAGTTATTAAAAAAAAGATTTTATTCTTGTGGGTGGTTGGTTGAATGAAGTGAACACAGCTTCATTGTAATTACTTAGCTCTGTGAACATTTACCGTACTTCCCTTGATAATTCAACTCAGTTCCATTAAAGTGGAACTACACAGCATTTGAGCAGCACAAACCAAAAATGCTATTTAATTCATTTTTAATGTCTAAAGCAAACTTCCCTATCAATTCATGTCTTCATGCTTTATTTTGCTGAGAAATCATGTTAAAAACACCCTCCTACCATTTCTGGCTGTGGCCATCTTGAGGAAAGTCAGATCATTTGTGCAGAATTTACATCCTGGAATCCATCCATCCTTAGCCCATGCTAAGGAGGGTGTGCTTAGCTGAAATAGAGAAATGAGTAATGGGGAAGTGGTGTCAAACAATTATAACATTGTAGAGTATCATCCTGATAAAGTCATGTGGAGAAATTGTATGTATGGTGGGACTTTAAATATACCTCCAATGATTATAACCACAATTAATAGAAAAAAAACCCTAATAAAATATTGCAACTTTATTTGCATGTTTAAAAACATATCACATAAAAGTACACAATTTCTAATTAGATGCCAATCCTACCACTACAGGTAGTGAACGAACATAAGTTTAAAATACTCAGAGGTCATAAATTTGTCAGGGCTGGGCTCAGCCCTTCCTTCTCAAAGCTGGCTGCTCAGCTGTCAGCTAATTTGCCAGCTCCTATCTCTCCACAGTGACTCACCTGTTGATGATATACTGCTCGTCAGTCCTGCCTACTTAAGCCGTCCAGTCCAGATGATCTCTGCTTTCACCTTGGTCACATCTCTAGAGATGCTCTTCTATGTTCCTGTTAAAGACTTGCTTGGCTGACATTCCTTCTGGCTCCAGATCCTGCTTGCTGTTCTACTACGCTCCTCTCTGGCTCCCTGATGTTTTGGCTTGTCTGACTATTCGTTCCGGTTCCTGAACTCTGGCTATGTTTTGACTATGTTTACTCTGTTTAACTTTTTTTATTATTATTAAACAAGTGTGCTTTAACTGTACTTCTGTCTCAGTCTGATTCTTGGGTTCTGACAGTAGGAGAAAGCCAACAAAATTCTGCAGAGGACGTAAACGGGGCCACTGTAGGACTGCTGAAAGTTTCTCTGGGCCCATCGAAAAACCAGCAGTGGAAATGACATAACCCAGGAATTTAACCTGTTCACGATGGAATTCGCACTTCTCCAATTTACAATAGAGATTGTTCTCTCTTAGTTCCTGAAGCACATGACAGACATCTGTGTGGTGGCTCTCCAGGGACTTGGAATATATGAGGATATCGTTGAGATAAACCACCAAACATAACTGCAACAAATCTCAGAGGACATCGTTAGTAAATTCCTGGAAAACTGTTGTGGCGTTACAAAGGCAAAAAGGCATTACGAGGTACTCATAATGGCCTGTTCTGGTATTAAACTCAGTTTTACACTCGTCACCCTTCTTAATCCTCACGAGATTGTATGCCCCTCTCAAATCAAGCTTTGTGAAAACCATTGCTCCCTTGAGGTGGTCAAATAACTCCGTAATCAATGGAATCGGATAGGTAGTCTTAGTCGTGAAACGATTGAGACCCCTATAATCAATACAAGGTCTCAGTTCTCCACTCTTCTTCTTCACAAAGAAGAAACCAGCACCAGCAGGAGACAAGGATTTGCGGATGAAACCTCGAGAAAGTGCGTCTGCGTCTTATCCTCCAAGACCGACAAAGGGTAAACGCGGCCACGAGGGGGTATGGCACCAGGTTGAAGGTCAATTGTGCAATCAATCATACGACCAGTGTGGAGGCAAACTACCGGCTTGACCTTTGCCAAAGACATTGTTAAAATCGCGGTACTCCTCCAACAGGGAGGAGAGTGAAGAGGTGCACAGGACCTTGGCTACCTTCTGGAAGCATGTCTTACTGCATTGTGGCGACCAGGAGAGAACCTCAGCATGGAGCCAATCAAAAGAGGGGTTGTGCCTCTGTAACCAAGGACAACCAATAATCAGCGGAAACTTAGGTGAGGAAATAACTTGGAATTGGATTATCTCATGGTGAAGATCCCCTACCGCCATGGACAATGGAACAGTCTCATGAGTCACATGAGCAGGCTGTAGAGGTCTCCCGTCAAGAGCCTCAATGGCAAGTGAATTGTCATGCAGCTGCACTGGAATCGAGTGCTTCAATAGAAAGGCAGCATCAATGAACAGTCCTGCAGCCCCAGAGTCGATTAGAGCCTGTATCTCGATGGACGACTCAGCCCAAGAAAGGGTAAAAGAAACCAGGGGCTTATCTCTCTGGATAACTGGGGACGAAACAATGCCAACTAAGGTCTGTCCACAACAGGATCTCAAGGTTTGGGCGTTCCCTGGACGGGTAGGACAAGACTTCAAAAAGTGACCCGCCTGGCCACAATAAAGACACAATCTCTCCCTCCTCCTAAGGGTTCTCACATCCGCAGAGAGACACGTGAAGCCCAAGTGCATGGATTCATCTTCACAGACTGACTCGGTAGCAGGAGGCATGGGAGGTGAGGGAGGCAAGGGTGGGACTGCAAAGTTCGGAGACAAATGTACAGGATGCTTCCATTTTTGCTCGGGAGATCTTTTGCTTACATGGGCTACCCAAAGTGATTGTCTCGGTCAGGGGTAGTCAGTTTGTGTCCCGATTCTGGCGAGCCTTTTGTGCTCAGTTCGGAATTCAGCTTGCTTTCTCCTCTGCATATCCCCCGCAGTCTAATGGGGCTGCAGAACGAGCCAATCAGTCCTTGGAGCAATTCCTACATTGCTATATTTCTTACCATCATAACAACTGCTCAGACCTCTTACCGTGGGTGGAGTTTGCTCACAATAGTGCCTTGAATTCTGCTTCCCGATTGTCCCCATTTATGGCGAACTATGGTTTCCAACCTTCCATGTTGCCTGACTCATTTGTTCCGCAGAGTATTCCTGTGTTAGAGGAGCATCTCCATGGTCTTCATTCCACTTGGGCACAAGTCCTGGAGGCTTTGTGACATGCCAATGATAGGTACAGAGTCCATGCTGACCGCAGACACCTGCCTGCACCTTCCTACCAGGTTGGGGACAGGGTCTGGCTGTCATCTCGCAACCTCCGACTTCGTGTTCTCTCTCTGAAGTTCGCACCTCGGTTTATTGGGACTTTCCGTATTCTTTGCAGGATTAATCCAGTGGCTTGCGCATTAGACCTTCCTTCTAAAATCCGTATCTCGAATGTATTTCATGTCTCCTTATTAAAACCTTTGGTCTGCAACCGCTTTACAGCCTCGGTGCCTCGTCCTCACCCTGTACAGGTTGAACTGTTAGGGCTTGGCTCGGCACTTCCTTCTCAAAGCTGGCTGCTCAGCTGTCGGCTAATTGCCAGCTCCTATCTCTTCACAGTGACTCACCTGTTGATGATATCCTGCTCATCAGTCCTGCCTACTTAAGCCTTCCAGTCCAGATGATCTATGTTTCGCCTTGATCATATCTCTAGAGACGCTCTCCTGTGTTCCTGTTAAAGACTTCCTTGGCTGACATTTCTGCTGGCTCCAGATCCTGCTTGCTGTTCTACTACGCTCCTCTTTGGCTCAATGATATTTTGGCTTGTCTGATTATCCGTTCCGTTTCCTGAACTCTGGCTATGTTTTGACAATGTTTACTCTGTTTACCTTTTTTTATTATTATTAAACAAGTGTGATTTAACTGTATTTCTGTCTCAGTCTGATTCATGGTTTTGACAATATTTTAGGTTGATGCATTTTGCGGGATGAGCCACTTCCTCAGGACCTTGGATCTCACATAGACAGAGTAATCACTCGAAAAATACATGTCAAATTAGCAATATTATAACAGTAGAAATCTTTCAAAACATCAATAGATTATACAGTATAAGTCGTATCATATATACAAAGTAGTTCAAAGAACCTATACCCATCCAAGGAAAAGAGAGAGGGAAAAAAAAAAGGCCGCCATGAAGTAAAGGTAAAATGCCAATAAATGTAAGTACCTTATTTTACATTGTAATCCTCCATTCACCACCAATTGAGCAAGGGAGGTATATTGTTTCTGACAATCAAAAATATACAATGGGAACACAAGTACGTACCGTATTTACCTCAAAATAGGGATACAACATGAAGAACATGCATTTCAAAAATCAAACCCCACAAACGTTATATCAAAAAGGCCAGGGAAATTAGTATCAGTGGCTAAGGAATAATGATAATCCAAAGTAAGATATCAGCTCACAGTAAATGTTCCAACCAGCAGAGTAACCCCAAAATAAACTCACCATAAAAATGTAAAATCGTCAAGCATGCCTTAATGGTGTACAAAATATGACATCACAGTATCAACATTCCTCCTACCTCAATATATATCTCCCAAAGTAGGTGGTATATCCCAGAGGTTGCACACATCCCCCGGGCTGTGACCAATGAAAGAACACAAGCCTGGGTGAGGTGGGAGGGCTCCTCCCTCACTTTGACCTAAAGCCACAAAAGAAGTCCAATGAGGGCCTCCAATAGATAGGAGGCAGGGACTAAAGGCTGTGTCAGGAGTCACCTTGGATGGAACCGGCAATAGGCAGTCTTCTGAAAGTGACACGGATACTCGGACCAGCATCACATCTGGCCGCCAACCAGGTATGGAGCCCCTCCAGAACACAAGCAGCACCAGATAGCTCCAACCCTGGTTGGCAGCCAGATGTGATGCCGGTCTGGGTATTTGCGTCACTTTTGGAAGCCCACCTATTGGGGGTTCCATCGATTGGAGGCCTTCATTGGACCTCTTTTGTGGTTTTAGGTTGAAGTGAAGGAGGTGCCTTCTCACATCATCCTATCCATTGGAGCCCTCATTGGACCTCTTTTGTGGCTTTAGGTCAAAGTAAACGAGGAACCCTCCCACATCACCTGGGCTTGCGATCTTTCATTGGTCGCTGCCCAGGGAATGGGGCAGCCTCTGGGAGGTACCAACTACTTTGGGAGATATATATTGAGCTAGGAGGAATGATTATTATTGTGATGCTGATACTTATTTCCCTGGCCGAATCTTTTTTATTTCTTTTTTCTCACTTAGTAGGCACCCTTATCTTCCATAGTGAGTCTTCCCACGGGCCGGTGAGGCTTGTCAGGAACAGTGTACCTTTCTTGCTCAATTCATGGTGAATGTCTTATGCCCATATTCAAGAGGATTACAATATCATTTAAAGTACTTATATTTATTGGCATTTTACCTTAAAGCGGATGTAAACCCAATGTCATCTTTTCTAAACTACTGCCATATAGGTTCTCTATAAGGTTATACATGCCTCCTGCATGTATCTTTACCTGTCAAATGTCTCCCCTCAGTCTGTTATGAGTTACGAAAAACTGCAGATTCTGTGGGTGGGTCTGTTGTCTGGAGCTCGGTGGGTGGAGTCGTGATGTCAGTAGACTCCCCGCCCACCTCTACACTCCTCTTGTCAATATGCATTTTCTCCTGTGTATTTCTTACACTGAATTCTGCTGAACTTCTGCTATAATCTCTAACATCCAGTGAAAAGACAGGAAAGTAGCCACATGACTTCAGCATGCCAAATCATGCTGAGGTGTGGAACAGCCAATCCTTGCAGAGCTACTGAAGAAAGGAGTGGGGGTGGGAATTAAAAAATAATGCCATTCACAACTCTGCCCCGAGCTACATCACTAATCTTGTCTCCAAATATCACCCAAATCGACCTCTCCGCTCTTCTCAAGACCTCCTGCTTTCAAGCTCTCTCATCTCCTCCTCCCATGCTCGTCTCCGGGATTTCTCCAGAGCCTCTCCCATCCTCTGGAACTCGCTACCTCCATCTATCCGGCTATCCCCTACTCTTGCTACCTTCAGGCGATCCCTGAAAACTCATCTCTTCAGGAAAGCCTATCACGTCTCCAACTAATCTCCTACCACTTCCACCAGCTCATTCCCCACAGTTACAACCTTTTGTACCACCTGCCCCACCCTATTAGATTGTAAGATCTTCTGAGCAGGGCCCTCTTAATCCTCTTGTAATTTATTGTATTATAACTGTATTGTCTCCCTTTTATATTGTAAAGCGCTGCGTAAACTGTTGGCGCTATATAAATCCTGAATAATAATAATAATAATGCATGTCTTAGGCTAGTGCACGAGATATGTAAATCACCTGTCACTCACAGCAAGGGGGAGGATTTAACAAGGTTTTTCTCTGTTTTTCAAGTTTTATCTCACTGAAAAATAAAAGAGGATTGCTCAGAGCTGGATTAACTCTTTGTGGCAAGACTGGGCTCAAATGATAGGAAATCTTATACTCTACATTATGACATAAAAAAAAAAAAATATTCGGGTTTACATCCACTTTAATCATGGAGGTCTTTTTTTCTCTTTCTCTCTCTTCCTTGGATGGGTATAGGTTCTATGAATTATTTTGTATATTTGATCTATATTTGTCTTATATAATCTCTTGATGTTTTGAAAGATATCCACTGTTATAATATTGTTGACTTGTATTTTTTATAACATTTTAGTGATTACTCTGTCTATGTGAAATCCAAGGTCCCGAGGAAGCATCATTCCCCGAAATGCATTGGCTTACAATATATGATCTCTGAGTATTTTAAGCTTATGTTCTTTCACTACCTGTAGTGGTAGGATTGGCATCTAATTCAAAATTGTGTACTTTTATGATATGTTTTTAAACATGCAAATAAAGTTGTAATATTTTTAAGGAGTTTTTTTTTATTAGTTGCGATTTATATTCATTGGAGATATATTTAAAGTCCCACCATACATACAATTTCTCCACTTAGCTGAAAAAGCCCCTCCTCCCCTCCTGAAGACTCCTGGGATGTATGACATCATTTGCCTAGGCCCGTAAACCAGGAAGTAACTAAAAAAATTGCAAAAAAAAAAAGTTTAAAACTTTCCTTTCTATTTACTAATGCTAGCAGCATAAGGATTAAACATAGTCAAAGAGGATCTTCACCCTAGGAACAAAAAATTAACCACTTGCCGACCGCCTCACACCTATATACGTGAGCAGAGCGGCACGGGCAGGCAAAATCACGTACCTGAAACGTGATTGCCTTCCCGCGGGTGGGGGATCGGACCCCCCCCCCGGTGCCAGCTGCGGTCGGCATTTGGTTGGAAGCGATGGGAGACGAGGGGGAGGCCATCCGATCGTGGCCCCCCCCTCGCGATCGTTCCCAGCCAATGAGAAACATCCCCTGCCTCTGTATAGTACACAGAGGCAGAGGATGTGATGTCATCTCTCCTCGGCTCGGGAGTTTCCGTTCCAGCGCCGAGGGGAGATGACATGTAAGTGCACCAACACTCACACACACACAGTAGAACATGCCAGGCATACCTTACACCCCCGATCGCCCCCGATCCCCCCCCAATCACCCCCCCCCCCTGTCACAAACTGACACCAAGCAGGTTTTTTTTTTGTTTGTTTTTTTTTTCCTGATTACTGCATAGTGTCAGTTTGTGACAGTTAGCAGTGTTAGGGTAGTGACTGTTACCCCCCTGTAGGTCTAGGGTACCCCCCTTACCCCCCCTAATAAAGTTTTAACCCCTTGATCACCCCCCGTCACCAGTGTCGCTAAGCGATCATTTTTCTGATCGCTGTATTAGTGTCGCTGGTGACGCTAGTTAGGGACGTAAATATTTAGGTTCGCCGTCAGTGTTTTATAGCGACAGGGACCCCCATATACTACCGAATAAATGTTTTAACCCCTTGATTGCCCCCTAGTTAACCCTTTCACCACTGATCACCATATAACCGTTACGGGTGACGCTGGTTAGTTTGTTTATTTTTTATAGTGTCAGGGCACCCGCCGTTTATTACCAAATAAAAGTTTAGCCCCCTGTAGGTCTAGGGTACCCCCCTTACCCCCCCTAATAAAGTTTTAACCCCTTGATTACCCCCTGTCGCCAGTGTCGCTAAGCGATCATTTTTCTGATCGCTGTATTAGTGTCGCTGGTGACGCTAGTTAGGGACGTAAATATTTAGGTTCGCCGTCAGTGTTTTATAGCGACAGGGACCCCCATATACTATCTAATAAATGTTTTAACTCCTTGATGGCCCCCTAGTTAACCCTTTTACCACTGATCACCGTATAACCGTTACGGGTGACGCTGGTTAGTTTGTTTATTTTTTATAGTGTCAGGGCACCCGCCGTTTATTACCGAAAAAAGGTTTAGCCCCCTGATCGCCCGGCGGTGATATGCGTCGCCCTAGGCAGCGTCAGATTAGCACCAGTACCGCGAACACCCATGCACGCACCGTACACGCACCGTACACCTCCCTTAGTGGTATAGTATCTGAACGCATCAATATCTGATCCGATCAGATCTATACTGGCGTCCCCAGCAGTTTAGGGTTCCCAAAAACGCAGTGTTAGCGGGATCAGCCCAGATACCTGCTAGCACCTGCGTTTTGCCCCTCCGCCCGGCCCAGCCCAGTCCAGCCCACCCAAGTGCAGTATCGATCGATCACTGTCACTTTTTTTTGTAGCGTTTTGGTGAACTGGCAAGCACCAGCGGCCTAGTACACCCCGGTCGTAGTCAAACCAGCACTGCAGTAACACTTGGTGACGTGGCGAGTCCCATAAGTGCAGTTCAAGCTGGTGAGGTGGCAAGCACAAGTAGTGTCCCGCTGCCACCAAAAAGACAAACACAGGCCCGTCGTGCCCATAGTGCCCTTCCTGCTGCATTCGCCAATCCTAATTGGGAACCCACCGCTTCTGCAGCGCCCGTACTTCCCCCATTCACATCCCCAACCAAATGCAGTCGGCTGCATGAGAGGCATTTATATATCCTCCCAAGTACCCCTACCCAACGAACCCCCCCAAAAAAGATGTGTCTGCAGCAAGCGCGGATATAGGCGTGACACTCACTATTATTGTCCCTCCTGTCCTGACAATCCTGGTCTTTGCATTGGTGAATGTTTTGAACGCTACCATTCACTAGTTGAGTATTAGCGTAGGGTACAGCATTGCAGAGACTAGGCACACTTTCACAGGGTCTCCCAAGATGCCATCGCATTTTGAGAGACCCGAACCTGGAACCGGTTACAGTTATAAAAGTTACAGTTACAAAAAAAAAGTGTAAAAAAAAAAAAAAACACAAACAAAAATAAAAAAAAATAGTTGTCGTTTTATTGTTCTCTCTCTCTATTCTCTCTCTCTATTGTTCTGCTCTTTTTTACTGTATTCTATTCTGCAATGTTTTATTGTTATTATGTTTTATCATGTTTGCTTTTCAGGTATACAATTTTTTATACTTTACCGTTTACTGTGCTTTATTGTTAACCATTTTTTTGTCTTCAGGTACGCCATTCACGACTTTGAGTGGTTATACCAGAATGATGCCTGCAGGTTTAGGTATCATCTTGGTATCATTCTTTTTAGCCAGCGGTCGGCTTTCATGTAAAAGCAATCCTAGCGGCTAATTAGCCTCTAGACTGCTTTTACAAGCAGTGGGAGGGAATGCCCCCCCCCCCACCGTCTTCCGTGTTTTTCTCTGGCTCTCCTGTCTCAACAGGGAACCTGAGAATGCAGCCGGTGATTCAGCCAGCTGACCATAGAGCTGATCAGAGACCAGAGTGGCTCCAAACATCTCTATGGCCTAAGAAACCGGAAGCTACGAGCATTTTATGACTTAGATTTCGCCGGATGTAAATAGCGCCATTGGGAAATTGGGGGAGCATTTTATCACACCGATCTTGGTGTGGTCAGATGCTTTGAGGGCAGAGGAGAGATCTAGGGTCTAATAGACCCCAATTTTTTCAAAAAAGAGTACCTGTCACTACCTATTGCTATCATAGGGGATATTTACATTCCCTGAGATAACAATAAAAATTATTTAAAAAAAAAATGAAAGGAACAGTTTAAAAATAAGATAAAAAAGCAAAAAAATAATAAAGAAAAAAAAAAATAAATAAAAAGCACCCCTGTCCCCCCTGCTCTCGCGCTAGGCGAACGCAAGCGGCGGTCTGGCGTCAAATGTAAACAGCAATTGCACCATGCATGTGAGGTATCACCGCGAAGGTCAGATCGAGGGCAGTAATTTTAGCAGTAGACCTCCTCTGTAAATCTAAAGTGGTAACCTGTAAAGGCTTTTAAAGGCTTTTAAAAATGTATTAATTTTGTTGCCACTGCACGTTTGTGCGCAATTTTAAAGCATGTCATGTTTGGTATCCATGTACTCGGCCTAAGATCATCTTTTTTATTTCATCAAACATTTGGGCAATATAGTGTGTTTTAGTGCATTAAAATTTAAAAAAGTGTGTTTTTTCCCCAAAAAATGCGTTTGAAAATCGCTGCGCAAATACTGTGTGAAAAAAAAAAATGAAACACCCACCATTTTAATCTGTAGGGCATTTGCTTTAAAATAATATATAATGTTTGGGGGTTCAAAGTAATTTTCTTGCAAAAAAAAATAATTTTTTCATGTAAACAAAAAGTGTCAGAAAGGGCTTTGTCTTCAAGTGGTTAGAAGTGTGGGTGATGTGTGACATAAGCTTCTAAATGTTGTGCATAAAATGCCAGGACAGTTCAAACCCCCCCCAAATGACCCCATTTTGGAAAGTAGACACCCCAAGCTATTTGCTGAGAGGCATGTCGAGTCCATGGAATATTTTATATTGTGACACAAGTAGCGGGAAAGAGACAAATTTTTTTTTTTTTTTGCACAAAGTTGTCACTAAATGTTATATTGCTCAAACATGCCATGGGAATATGTGAAATTACACCCCAAAATAAATTCTGTTGCTTCTCCTGAGTACGGGGATACCACATGTGTGGGACTTTTTGGGAGCCTAGCCGCGCACGGGACCCCGAAAACCAAGCACCGCCTTCAGGCTTTCTAAGGCCGTAAATTTTTGATTTCACTATTCACTGCCTATCACAGTTTCGGAGGCCATGGAATGCCCAGGTGGCACAAACCCCCCCCAAATTACCCCATTTTGGAAAGTAGACACCCCAAGCTATTTGCTGAGAGGTATAGTGAGTATTTTGCAGACCTCACTTTTTGTCACAAAGTTTTGAAAATTGAAAAAAGAAAAAAAAAATTTTTTTTTCTGGTCTTTCTTCATTTTCAAAAACAAATGAGAGCTGCAAAATACTCACCATGCCTCTCAGCAAATAGCTTGGGGTGTCTACTTTCCAAAATGGGGTCATTTGGGGGGGGTTTGTGCCATCTTGGCATTTTATGGCCTTCAAAACTGTGCTAGGTAGTGAGGAGTAAAATCAAAAATGTATGCCCTTAGAAATCCTGAAGGTGGTGATTGGTTTTCGGGGCCCCGTACGCGGCTAGGCTCCCAAAAAGTGCCACACATGTGGTATCCCCGTACTCAGGAGAAGCAGCTGAATGTATTTTGGGGTGCAATTCCACATATGCCCATGGCCTGTGTGAGCAATATATCATTTAGTGACAACTTTTTGTAAATTTTTTTTTTTTTTTTTTTTTTTTTGTCATTATTCAATCACTTGGGACAAAAAAAAAAAATATTCAATGGTTTCAACATGCCTCTCAGCAATTTCCTTGGGGTGTCTACTTTCCAAAATGGGGTCATTTGGGGGGGTTTTGTACTGCCCTGCCATTTTAGCACCTCAAGAAATGACATAGGCAGTCATAAACTAAAAGCTGTGTAAATTCCAGAAAATGTACCCTAGTTTGTAGACGCTATAACTTTTGCGCAAACCAATAAATATACGCTTATTGACATTTTTTTTACCAAAGACATGTGGCCGAATACATTTTGGCCTAAATGTATGACTAAAATTTAGTTTATTGGATTTTTTTTATAACAAAAAGTAGAAAATATCATTTTTTTTCAAAATTTTCAGTCTTTTTCCGTTTATAGCGCAAAAAATAAAAACGGCAGAGGTGATCAAATACCATCAAAAGAAAGCTCTATTTGTGGGAAGAAAAGGACGCAAATTTCGTTTGGGTAGAGCATTGCATGACCGCGCAATTAGCAGTTAAAGCGACGCAGTGCCGAATTGTAAAAAGTGCTCTGGTCAGGAAGGGGGTAAATCCTTCCGGGGCTGAAGTGGTTAAAAGTCTGTAGCTGCTAAAAGGACACGTACCTGTCCAAGGATTCAGCACCACCCTCACCCAGGCCAGCTCTCCGCCAGCCTTCGTGTCCCCAGAGCCAGTATCTTTTGTGTGGGAAGCTGTGACTCCTTGTGGGGCATGTGTGCAGTGTATGAGTGGACCCGCAGCCTTTTGGGCCTATGACAAGTTATAAAAGGCTGCGGGGGGTGGGGACTTCCGCTTATATTGCCTAGGCCTAAAAAAAATGCATGTATCAGAAACTGTAGAGGAAGGGGGGAGGCAGAAAAGTAGAACTTCCCCTTTTGGTAGAAGTTCCGCTTTAATTGAGAGAGTGAATTTCTGCTTTAAGAAGTGCCCAAGACTAGTCAAAAATAATACAGTTGATATGTAATTTAGTTGTTACAGTAATGTATAGTCATGATGACTATAGTACAGTCATGTATAATTCCTTAGTTTTTTCAACTGCTGATAATGAACAAATCAGGTCAATTGAGTCATATATCGAAAAAAACAATGGGGTTGATTTACTAAAGGCAAATACTGTATGTGTTCATCATTTGGAGTGTTCTGCTTGGGGATCTTCAAAACTGAGTATACAATGTCAATGTAACTCCTGTGGAAAATAGCCATTTTCCCCTTTTTTATTAGTGTGTAATGTGTATTTTATACTCTATGATGTGAATAAAATGTTACAATTTTAGATTTAATTTCAAGACAAATTATTCACCTATCTTTTTTGTGCCATTTAAAGTCCCACCCATGAGGGTTTCCCCTTTTTCTCTAGAAATTTTGGGATGTTGGCAACCACCAGCTACAACTTATATATTTCCTAAAGGCAAAAAGGCCATTCACTTTACAAGAGACACTGCAGTTTCCAAGGAAATTATCCCCAGAGCTTACTGATTGAGATGAACCTCTGCTAGCTTCCATCATCCAAACATGTGCCAGCAAAAATGCTGTTTTTTATTTTCCTTGCTTATGATTGGGTATTCTTTACAAAGTGAAATTAAATCGCCTTCATTAAGCCCCGGTTCACACAGGGGCGGCACGACTTGCAGGTCGCCTCACCGAGGCGACCTGCACACGACTGCCACGGCGACTTGCAAAACGACTTCTGTATAGAAGTCTATGCAAGTCGCCTCAAGTCGCCCCAAAAGAAGTACAGGAACCTTTTTCTAAGTCGGAGCGACTTGCGTCGCTCCTATTAGAACGGTTCCATTGTACAGAACGGGAGGCGACTTGTCAGGCAGCTTGGTTGCCTGACAAGTCGCCCCTGTGTGAACCGGCAGTTAGCGTAGAGGAAAATTCCCTTGCAAAGTGCAACTTCCCTTGCAAAGTGCACAGCCAATTTGTTAATAAATCAACCCCAAGGTGTCTATGTTTTATCTAAGTAATGCTAATCTACATGTTTCCAGTTCAGGGAGTTTCTGTATGTCTGTATGTCAGAGTAATGTAGCAGACAGCAGAACAAGAACCATTCATGCAGGAATGCTGAGAGCCTTTACTGAGTACCGGGAGAAAATGTTAAAAGAAAAACAAGAACAGCTAAACATATGGTGGACCGTTAAAATATATTACTGTCTGTTACAGCACTTTTTTTTTTGCTAGGATGCAGCAAAAAGTATTTCATTTGATCAAAATGTGTTATTTTTTTCCCTTTTCATTCAATTGAACACAGGAATTTCATATACTAAAGTTATCATAATGTACACAAGTTTCTATTTGCTGCCAAAGCATTGCAGACAGTTACAATTTTACCAAACTCTGTTCCCCTAAAGCATTGTTAAGATGCAAATTAAAGTGTTTTATAAAATTGTGGGCCTGCTGACTAAACTGTAGCGCTAGATATAAACTAAACTGAATATTCTAACTGTAAATTACGGTGAAAAGAAGCTTGGTGTTGCAGATGAAATACGAAATTGAATTTATAAAACATGTAGCACCTTCCTAGGTTAGGTGCAACAGGTGCTACTTGCCTTAATTACAGGAACAAAGGTAGCATTAAGGGTCGGTTCACACTGGAGCGACTTGGGATCCGACTTGTACGCCCTCAAGTCGCCCCATGTCGCCCCAGAAAGAGATTCAATGGGAGTGAACGCTAGCGTCTTAATAGACACTACTGAAGTCACTTCGACTTCAGAGCGTACTCCCTGTACTACTTTGATCCGACTTGGTAGGCGACCTGTACCATAGAAATCAATGGAAGTCGCCTCCAAGTCGGATCTCTCTGTAAAGTCAAGCGACTTTGCAGGGAAAACCCCTCCCTCCCCCCTCCCTCCCAGAGAGCTGATTGCCCTGTGATTGGCCACAGCCGAAGTCGCCTGTCATGGAGGCGACTTCAAGTCGCCTTGTAATTTGCTAAAGTCGCGCTGAAGTCGCGCTGAAGTCGCGTCGAAGCCGCGTTGAAGTCGCCGTGCAAAGTCGCGCTGAAGTCGTGTTGCCCTAGTGTGAACCGACCCTTAGTGAGCATTCCTGAAGCCTACAAACCACTCATCAAGTGCCTTCTCCTGGAACCCATGTAACCTAGGCCAAAAAGTCAGACTCTTGATGTTTGCACTGCGTATACAACTGTATATTATTGATATAAGTGTAGCACTGTTGTAAATCATCATCTGTTTCTGTTTTTCTGAGATTAAAGTTTCTCTGTAACTTTTGGCTAGATTGATAAATGATTCATACAAAGGTTTGTAGACAGTGGGTTCTTTTCCATCACAAGCTACGTTAACTCTCTGCTTTTTTTTTTTTCATTCTTTTTTTCCTAGTTCCTTTTTTTTACTGGTTATTTTCCAGAAACCAACAGAATAATCTACAACATGATGGAGTCCTAAAATAGGGAACAAAGCATGAAGGAAATAAATTAATTGTAAATCTGTTTGTAGACTTTTGCGGGAGGTTGATCATATATTCCTCAATTTGGCTGTCCTTTAGTGCAAACCTTGATCAAAATCACTATGGAGTGCTTCATTTAGTTTTAGTTAAATGAGAGGGGGTGGAGCAGGGAGCAGGAGGACAGTGCTGGTTTATTTGGGAAAATGGCAGTGCACAGGGCAGGTATTCTGATCAGCCCAATCTATTTTTTCCATTAACAGTTGCCAAACCCCTTAGAGGTCACCCACAGACATAGGAATTTTGCCCAGACCAGCCACAAATGACAATATCGGGTAATTATCAATTTATGTTAAGTTGGCCAACATATGGTTACTTACTCATATATAATGACCACTGCTGCAACCTTAGCACCTTAAGGCTCCGTTCACATCTAGGCATTTTTGGGCAATTTTCTGCTCTAAGGCTCAGTTCTAAAAACGCCCAACAAGACAAATCCAATTCATTTCAATGGTCCCTGTTCACATCTGAGCGTTCTGTTGTCTTAAACAAAATGCCTGTTACTCAAAAAAGTACATGGGCTTCTTTTCTGGCAGATTACAGGTGTTTTACTGCTTTTCATTGGTGACTTGTCAACTTCAAAATGCCTGTACAAAAACACTGCAAAAACGCCCGAAAAACGCCTGAAAAAAACATCTGAAAAACAACTGTAAACTAGCAACGCCTAGATGTGAACGGAGCCTAAAGGTTGAGCTAGTTACAAAGTTACCTAAACAATCTTTGTACCTATGTACCATTTCCATAAACTTGATTTGCCATTCACAATTTTTTTGTTTTTGTCATTTTGCAATATTGGTAAAAAAGACAACACAAAATATGTAAAACACTCTGATAAACATTTTTATTTTACAGAAATTATGGGACAGTCTTCAGCACAAAAACTTCAGTTACAATATCTTAAAAATAATAGTTGGTATCATCTGTACCCCAATCCCTAATGGTTACATAACAAACACATTACTGGACTGGAGTTGTAAGGTTCTTGCAATAACATTTATTAGAATTTTTTTGGCACAAAATAGATCCAATAAATCCAATCTAAACAGATTTACACATTTTTCCTCCTCCACAAGAAACATCCTACACTGCTGTTGCAGTTCCTATAATACCTTTAGTATATATTTATAAACCCACCTAGATACAGTAATATCTACTTTCGAGTCAATATTTTGGAAAAAGAAGGAATGTAGGCATCATTTATGAAGGTGTCCAAAAGAAAAGCTATTTGATGGTGGAGTAACCTAGCTGTGGGACAGAAAAAAATGTATTCTTCAACCACCACAAACATTTTCTACAAGATTTCCCCACACTTTTTCTGCTACAACTTTTATAATGTATGCAAATGATAGACTGCGACCTACCGTCTTCTTGGCTTTTTTTTATTTTTGTAATGTTTTTTTTATTTTTATAGTTTTTTTTTTTATTACTTATTTATTTTATATTTGTGGAAAATAAAATTGTTGGTTAAAACTTTTTTATCACAATTTAGCACAAAAATATAACATACATTGAAAATTTCTAGTAATAAAAAAAAGTACCAGACTTTTCTTTCCACAACTTTCATAGACCATTGCAGTCATTGGGATTCTATTTTTCATTATTCAATTACATGAAATGGAATTTTTTGTAAATGTAATTAAAGGTTTGGGGACAATGGGTATGTAAAGTTAAGTGTAACAGTACCCACATCCTATAGGATGTGGGTACCTCACACTGAGGCGCTTTATAGGTGCTACAGAGCTAAAAATAGTGCCTGCATAGCGCCTGTAAAGGGCCTCTCCTGTCTCTCCAGTGTGAAAGCCCGAGGGCTTTCACACTGGAGCGGTGCGCTTGCAGGGTAAAAAAAGTCCTGCAAGCCGAATCTTTGCAGCGCTGTTGGAGCGGTGTATACACCGCTCCTAAAGCGCCCCTGCCCATTAAAAACAATGGGGCAGCGCCGCCAAACCGCCAGCATAGCCCCGCTGCAGCAGCACTTTGCGGGTGGTTTTAACCCTTTATCGGCCGCTAGCTGGGCTTAAAACTGCCCCGCTAGCGGCCGAATAGCGCCGCTAAAACGACGATAAAGCGGCGCTAAAAATAGCGCCGCTTTACCGCCGATGCCCGCCCCAGTCTGAAAGTAGCCTTAATGTCATATTCTAGAGAAAATAGAGGGTGGGGCAACAGGATTTTCTTGGTGCAGACATCACTGGGCTTATGGGATAAGTGTTGATTTGGCCACATGTCCCAGCATTCATATCTATTTTTCTATTAAATGCACATTAACTATTATTAGTTGTTATTGGTATTATGTTGCATATATTTTTCACTGTTATACACAACTCCCTCAATTTTCTCCTAAAGAAGCGGTGTACCACGAAACATGTCGAGACCACTGACCACATGCACACCTCTTCCTTAGACTAGCATCCTTGGTGCAAGTGTTTTTTTTTACTGTGTGGATGTAGTACAGCCATATAGAGGGTTCATTTTAGGTTTGTGTTTTTTATTAGATGTTTTGTAATGTCCAACAATTTGTAATAAAATATTGTGATTTTATTTGATTGTAATGTCTCATCTGGTATCAAGAAAATCCCGTTGCCCCACCCTCCATTTTTGCCAGGAAATGGAAACTCTTGTTGGTTCTAAATTGTAGCACTTCCTTAAAATGAGGTCCTTATTTGTTACTGTTAATAATAATGCATATTTTTATTCTCAGTGACTTTAATATGTTCCTATCATGTGCACACGTCAATATCAATTAAAGATATTTGGCCAATCTCTTCAGCACAAAATAACAATCTCACTGAGGCTCTGAAGTGCTTGTGTCCTGGCTGTAATGCTGATTCTGTTGCTTCAATACTTTGAGTGACTGGGTTGAAACTAAAGCGCCCCTGCCCATTGAAATCAATGGGCAGCGCTGCCGAAATGCCAGCAAAGCGCCACTGCAGCGGCACTTTGCGGGTGCTTTTAACCCTTTTTCGGGCGTTAGCGGGGGTTAAAAGCGCCAGCTCACAGCTGCAAAAATGATAGTAAAGCGCCGCTAAAAATAGTGGCGCTTTACCGCCGACGCCCCCAACGCCCCAGTGTGAAAGTAGCCTTAAGGTGACTTATCTAAACCCACTAAAACTCAACTTCCCTGGTGCTCTATTTTATACCAAGTCAGCAATGAAGAAACATAATATTTCTGTTCTGACAGCTACTTAAAATTCTAAATTTTTTAAGCATTGGGAACAATTTACAAGCCAATTCCACCTGTCTAATTAATTCCACTGTGCAAAACAGAACAGGTAATTAATCAACATTGCAAGCAGTATTTATTAAATATTATTCCCTTGTGTTTTTGCGGGCTCTCAAAGGGCGCATACATTTTAAACTTTGCTGTTCATAAACTATGCAAAGATCACTGTTATTTTCCCACAGCCAATGATTAGATTCAAACCCATCCTACAAAGACAGTAGTTAAGATAGGACAAGGATGATCATCATAGGGTTCAATTAGCAGATGGATGACCGCACACTTAATTAATTAATTAATTAATTAATTAAGGGCCCATTAGTGTGAAACGTGTCAACACCTACTGTGTGTTATGCTATTCGGACTTTTTAGATTTTTTAATAAACCTATGGATCTTAGCAACAACAGTATGTGGTAATCCATCTGCTAGATGTTCATGTTCTGCGGTATGAGCTGGACCAGCACCTGTGTCTGTGGGGTTAGAGAGAAGTGGACCGACCTAGAGAGGTGTATAGTGTTTTTGATTGTTGCATCCTACAAACACAGTTTTAATCTTTAATCTTGATGATTGGTGGCTGTAAGAAAGTAACGCCAATTTATAGGACTAACATACAAGACAACAAGTTCACTGTGTCTATAGGAATGGCTTCATGTGTTCTCACTAAGAGCCAAAACATATGGTAAATAGTTTTTAATATTTAATTCTAGGTTTTCACTTGAGCTTTTTCAAGCATTGTTGGATTGTTTATTTGTGCACATTTGTACCTGTGGTTTTCAGGAGTTTTTGATTTATCAAATAGAAAGCTAAATACTAGAAGAAGGAGATGTAAGGAACTGTGCAAAAAATTCACTTTATTTTTTATTTTTCAGGAGCTTCTTTTTAAGTCTGTAGGGACCAAATACATGCTACCCTTAAAGTGGTTGTAAACCTCTGAAATAAAAAAGGAACAAAGCATATCCTCATATAGCGTGAACTAGCCTCAGTCCATGGCACTTAGTGTAGACCATCTCTGCTCTGCTATCTTCAAGAATCACTTCTGACAGTTTTTCCAGTCACTAGTCTATTCTTCCTTCTCCCTGCACACAACAGGTAACTGACAGCCTCAAATGTGCATGTTTTTTGGTGAGGCTATGTTGGGGGTGTGGGTGTCCTTTCCTCCACTTAGATCTTAGGCTACGCACAGCTCTGTGCTCTGTGCTGTGTCTCTGGAAGCAGAGAAATACAGTCTAACCTATGTACTTTGAAAAGCTGTGGAGGACAAAATGATGCAGATAAACAGGTACAGCTTTTGTAGGAGGATTTATTTCACTAGTGTGTAGGCTGTGAGGCTAGTCACTTCAGTGGACTTATGTAAATGTTTATTATCACTTTAAAGTACAAGTTCATGCTTACATACAAATCTCCCCAGCCCCTTTGCTTAATCTCCACAATGCAATCACTTACCTCCTGCATTGTTTTTAGCCTAGCCAGTAAAAATCTAGTGCCAGACACTAAGACACCATAGACATGAATGAAACATACCCATACTGCAAGAGGAACAGTGAGAGGAGGTAAGCACTGACCTCTGGGAACAGGGGTGGGGGGGTGGGTAACTGTATTAAGGAGACTATGCTTGGGAAAAGGGTTGGGCATGAAGTATTATATAAATATGAACTTGTTCTATAAATCAAACTTCCACTAGCAGGGTAATCAACATTTGACTTCCTCATGTACCGTTTCTTCTTCAACTGAGCCTGCCCATAATGCCTGTGTTGGTGTTCTAGAAAGACAAATTCTAGTTGAGCTACCCTTTATAAACTCCTCTACCGTGCTTAGCGATGTATCTAACCAAAGCCAGAGAGAGGTCCTTCCAGAAATGTATACTACCTTGTAATTTGTCATTCTATGTCCCAGTCTTGTGTGGTCTAACCACCCTGTTTTTTTCTGGGACAGAGGCAGTAGATATGGAGAGCATTAAACTGTTGACGTTAGAGAGTCAGCATTTATAAAGAGTGCACACGAACTGGAAAGTGGGGTTGCTGAGATTCAAGAAAGCAATATATATATATATATATATATATATATATATATATATATATATATATATATATATATATATATATATATACTCTGCCCTGCTGGGGCTAATCCATAACCAAACTATTCACAAATTGGAGTGGATTTATTAAAATCAAATAAACTGTGCACTTTTCTAAGTAAATGTTAATGTGGTATGGCTTCGCTTTGTAAAGAATGTCCAGTCAAGTGCAAAGAAAATTAAAACAGCATTTTTGCTTGGATGATGGAAGTCAGCAGAGCTTTACCACATTTACTAAGCTCTGGGGAAAAGGAGTGCAACTGCACTTGCATAATGCAGTTTATTTACCTTTAGTAAATAAACACTAGTGTCTCTAAATATATGCATGTTAACAGGTAATTACTTACAAAGGCATTTCATGACATTGATTTGACCTTCAAAGGCTTTGTGTAAGATGGAGGGGAGGGGAGAGGAGAGAGGGTAAAGGAGAGGAGAGAAGTCGAGTTTGAGTATTATCCATATGTTTGAAGGTGGGACTAAGACAACCATAATACTATTTGCTATATTCACTATATAACCCCAGATGATGTCTTTTAGGACGAAACACATCAGGACGCTCTGCTGAAGTCACTGTTTTTTTCCCAAGTGCTTTTTTTATCTACTAAAATGTGAGTGTATTTCCTCCTTTTTTTATTGAATAAATTACTTCCGATTTAAATGGGATTACACTATGTGCCTACGTCTTCCATTTCATAAATTTGTACTATTGGAGCAACTATCCATGTGGCTCTCTGTCTATTACCTATCCCATTGAGGTCCATTGTTGGAGTTGGTCTTCTGGTTGGAAGTCGTGTCCTCTGTGACAGTTTCCCCTGGGTGTGTGGCCCTACAAGCCTGATTGTGGTGTACAATCATTTGGGTTCAATTGCTCGGTAAGCCTTTTGACTCTCTGGTGCTGGATCACTTATCATTAAGTTTGGGCACACTTTCCTTTGTCACATCATTATCCAGTTCTGTGTCAGTTATTTTGAACCACGTTTTGGATATCTACAATTTATTGTTTGGTTCACCTGTCCAAACACTAAGGAATATAATTTATTTTTAAAATAATTTTTTCCTTCACATTATTGGACATCATTCACTCATATTTTGATTGTCACATAGTACATTCATTTTTTGTTCTATCATACAGGTATATTTTAGTGTTTATACACATTGTCCGCATATATATGCTTGAGTTTCTTCTTAGATCATTTATGTGCACTTTATGTATATATATATTATTTTTCAGTTTATTCTGAGATCTATTCTGAGCGCTGCACTTACTGTTCACATGTTTTCATTTTTTGCAATTGACCTATTGCTGTGCTAGCTGATTTTTTACATTGGTTGCAGACAGCGCGGTATATTTGCTTTATATTTTTCACATCATATCCACTATATCCCCCGGAAGATTTACTCCCCTTCATGACCAGGCAATTTTTTTGCTATACGGCACTGTATCTGACAATTGCGCAGTCATGCAACATTGTACGCAAATTAAATTTATGTAAAATTTTTCCCACAAATATAGCTTTCTTTAAGTGGTATTTGATCACCACTGGTTTTTTTATTTTTTGCACTATAAACACATTTTTTGGGGGGAAAAAACCCAATGTTTTTTACATTCTGCTATAAAAAATATCCAATAAAAACATTTAAAAAATCGAATTTTCTCAAAAATCTAGGCCAATATGTATTCTGCTACATATTTTTGGTAAAGAAAATCCCAATAAGCGTATATTTATTGGTTTGCACAAAAGTTATAGTGTCTACAAACTATGGTATATATACTGGAATTTTTATTTGTTTATTTGTTTTTTTATACTAGTAATGGTGGCAATCAGCGACTTATGGCGGGACTGCGATAATATGGCAGGCAATCTGACACTTTGTGGGAATCAGTGACACTAATACAGTGATTAGTGCTAAAATATGCACTGTCACTGTACTAATAACACTGGCTGGAAAGAGGTTAACATCTAGAGCGATCAAAGGGTTAAATGTGTGCCTAACCAGTGTTTATGTGTGTACTGGGTGTTGCTTTCACTAATGGATGTGATGGCACATCCCCGCTGACAGGGCGGAGCTCTGTATTGTTTATATAGACAGAACTCTGTCCTGTCTTCCTCCTTGTCGAGCAGCGGGTGCTGACAGCCATCCATTGGCCGTCACCCGCTGATCAGCTTGTGCTGTGACTAATCAAAAAATGGCTGGCGCATGCGCACATTTGCTACTGCTACCCGTAAAAGCAGAGTGACGTATATATACATGATTCTTGGCAGCCGGCCCATACTATAGCAGTAAAGCTACAGTGCGCCGTCCCCAAGTTGATATTGTATACTTGGGTCATTATAGGAGATACAGATGATAAATGTGTGGTTAGTTTACTTTTTCAGTTGTGTATTACAGTTAATGGCTAGTCAACTGAACCATGTTTAAGAGCAAAGATTTGGGGGATGAACTGGAAACCTAACTGATGTTAGTTGGCTCATGACTAGTGTCATGGCAGACCACGAGTAAGGGGTATCTTTTGGTGACCATATTCTGGTACAGATTACAGCCATCAAAGTATGTAATGAATACAATATGAAAATTGTGATAACAGTGAAATATGTATTTGTAAAGCCTTGTAGCAATTATGCATCTTCTTAATGTTTATTGCAGAATTAGTCGTAACTACACTCCTGAAGAAGCAGAATTACGTGTTGGGAGAGCTCATTCCACCGCCATATTGGCACACTTGAAATCTATCAATAACAAGATGGCTAATGGGTGCTGGAGGGGGAAAATCCTTGATAGTACATGCGGTATAACTGTTATTGTGAGCAATGAAGATTTTATAGGGTGACACTAATAAACGTTGATTTATTTTTATTTACAGTATATAATATCATGTGGGTACCTTAAAGATCTGCTATCCCTTTTATTTTCTGTATAAATGGACATACATGTTTTTGGCAGTTCAATGCCCAGTCTTCATTGGCAATAGCAATTAAGCGATCTTGCACTGGACTGTTAAATGCTTAGTGTAAGGCTTAGCACTAGTGGAGCATGATGTCCAGTGTCAATTTGGAAAAAAGTCAAGGCCCTGTGTATAGTCTGAACTTGGGATCCAGGAACCTTCCAAGGCACAAAGGAAATAACACAGGTGATTGGTGCCTGCATTTTACCAATATTTATAGCTTTACACTTTGTAGGACCTTACATCTTTGCTTAAACTGAGAACTTTCAGAAATCCATTTCTTCAGATATAGCATTAATGTTTTACTGGAGTTTTACTTTTGTATGCATATGTGAAATGTTTTTTTTAAGAGCTTGTACAGGTATAAGGTAATTAGTTCAACAATACCATTTACAAAGCTGCTTTTTTAACAGCCCCATCTTAAATTAGGAAATTGAGATTCGATGGGTTAATATAATAGGTTAGTGCAAAATAAGACCTATATATACCAAATCGTAATTTTGCTTTTAAATACAAAATTTCTATAATGAATAGTATACACAAATTCCAAAAAAGTACAAATATAATACTAAATACAACAAAATGAAATGACAATACATTCAATTAAACTGGGTTTTTGTGAGGAATGAACCTTTCTTTGGAGTCTATTTGTACAAATACAGAAAGCCAGGATGTACGAATACGTTGAAAGCCTGAGATCTCAATTTTCTTCTATATCTTCTCATTAAAAAATAAGCTGCACAAAGAAATCCAAGGACACCATAGTATTCTGCAGCCTATGAACTACAATGTTTAGCAAAAATAATATACTCTTTTCTAAGAAACATGTATCTGTAAGTCCATATTAATAATATACAGTACACGTGAAGACACCAGTGTTCATAGAACCCTCTTGTTTTATAAATAAAGCACTAGCAATTCAAAATTTGTTCTCTTTTCCATTTACTGGCAAGAGGTCTTTTCCACAGGTAATGTTTTTACATAGTATTTTACATAGTTACACAATATAAAAGTCCAGTATGTTCACCTTGTTTGTCCAAGTAGAATTCCTAAATGGTTTAAACAATTTCATAGCTCTTAAACTGCTTTCCAAATCTCCATGATAAATCCTGTCCCCTGCACTAAGCTTCACCCCTCAGGAGCTTGACTGGAGTGTCTCTTAGATGTAGCTGAGAAGACCTGAGGTCTTCAATGTCACCATTAGAAGTTACACCTGAAATGAGCCTTATGGTTCTGTCTGTGACTGGCTTATATACACTACATTGCCTGAACATCACACCTACATGACATGGCCAAAAGTATGTGGACACCCGTTAATGCTACAGTATACAAAGACATTTTAGACTATTGGGCACTTCCAACCTCGTGTCTACATTTTGGAGATGGTCTTTTTTTGTTCTAGTATGACTGTCATCACTTTGCACAAAGCCATCTCCATAAAGACATAGTTGGATGAGTTTGGTGTGAAGGAACTCAAGTGGCTTATAGAAGACCCTGACCTTAACCCTATTAAACACCTTTGGGTAGAATTGGAATGCTGACTGCAAGCCAGGTCTACTCATCCAACATCAGTACATAACCACCCAAATGCTCTTTTGCTTAAATGGTCACAATTTTCATGGTTGCACGGCAAAGTCTTTTGGAGAACCTTACCAGAAGAGTGGAGGCTGTTACAGCTGCAAAAGTGTGTGTGTGTGTGTGTGTGTGTGTGTATGTGTGTGTGTGTGGGGGGGGGGGGGTTAGGGGGCAACTTTATATTTAATGCCTATAGTTTTGACATCAAGACTATACAGGTGTGATAGTTAAATTACCACAAACTTTAGCCGTACAGTGTAATAAGTGCTGCTCAACGTTTGCATAGCAAATCCACAACAGATCACAGCAATACTGACAAAACTCTTCTTACACCAAAACTATCCTAGTTTGCGGATATCAAAATGTACTGGCCTTAGGCAATGAGATCAGTGCTATACAGCAACAACTATTTTCGCCATAGAATAGGACTTAGCCATTGTACATTGTTTTGCACTATTATAAAAAAATGCAGATATATATACCTAAAACAAAATTAAGTTTTTTGCTTGTAATTGCTATACTATATAATGTATAATATCCACAGAAGGGTCTTTTCTTACCCATTTCCTGGGCTTTATTTAAACAGTGAACTATGAATTTTCCCAAGTTTCTACAGTGTTGGGGCATGTGAAAAGTGATATTGCAAATAACAATAAAGAACACTAATTCTCCCAGAAAACCATTGTGTTTATGGCAAGTTGTCAGCCTACAAACAGTGCTAACATTAGGGTGAAGGCTTTTCTTGTGTTATTATTGTTAGGAGCAATAAAATAAAGATTTTTTTCACAACCTGTAAATTGTTCCAAGGTCCTTCAACGTCTGAAAAATAGTACAAATAGTCTATATAAAAAAGTAATCCAGCTATTTTATCTAATTTATGTTTTAGTTAGTATAAATATATCTATCTATCTATCTATCTATCTATCTATCTATCTATCTATCTATCTATCTATCTATCTATCTATCTATCTATCTATCTATCTATCTATCTATCTATATATAGATATATAGATAGATATACACTACCGTTCAAAAGTTTGGGGTCACCCAAACAATTTTGTGTTTTCCATGAAAAGTCACACTTATTCACCACCATACGTTGTGAAATGAATAGAAAATAGAGTCAAGACATTGACAAGGTTAGAAATAATGATTTGTATTTGAAATAACATTGTTTTTACATCAAACTTTGCTTTCATCAAAGAATCCTCCTTTTGCAGCAATTACAGCATTGCACACCTTTGGCATTCTAGCTGTTAATTTATTGAGGTAAGCTGGAGAAATTGCACCCCACGCTTCTAGAAGCAGCTCCCACAAGTTGGAATGGTTGGATGGGCACTTCTGGCGTACCATACGGTCAAGCTGCTCCCACAACAGCTCAATGGGGTTCAGATCTGGTGACTGTGCTGGCCACTCCATTACCGATAGAATACCAGCTGCCTGCTTCTGCTGTAAATAGTTCTTGCACAATTTGGAGGTGTGTTTAGGGTCATTGTCCGGTTGTAGGATGAAATTGGCTCCAATCAAGCGCTGTCCACTGGGTATGGCATGGCGTTGCAAAATGGAGTGATAGCCTTCCTTAGCTTTTACCCTGTACAAAGCTCCCACCTTACCAGCACCAAAGCAACCCCAGACCATCACATTACCTCCACCATGCTTAACAGATGGCGTCAGGCATTCTTCCAGCATCTTTTCATTTGTTCTGCGTCTCACAAACGTTCTTCTTTGTGATCCAAACACCTCAAACTTGGATTCATCTGTCCACAACACTTTTTTCCAGTCTTCCTCTGTCCAATGTCTGTGTTCTTTTGCCCATCTTAATCTTTTTCTTTTATTGGCCAGTCTCAGATATGGCTTTTTCTTTGCCACTCTGCCCTGAAGCCCAAAATCCCGCAGCCGCCTCTTCACTGTAGATGTTGACACTGGTGTTTTGCGGGTACTATTTAATGAAGATGCCAGTTGGGGACCTGTGAGGCGTCTGTTTCTCAAACTAGAGACTCTAATGTGCTTATCTTCTTGCTTAGTTGTGCAACGCGGCCTCCCACTTCTTTTTCTACTCTGGTTAGAGCCTGTTTGTGCTGTCCTCTGAAGGGAGTAGTACACACCGTTGTAGGAAATCTTCAATTTCTTTGCAATTTCTCGCATGGAATAGCCTTCATTTCTAAGAACAAGAATAGACTGTCGAGTTTCAGATGAAAGTTCTCTTTTTCTGGCCATTTTGAGCGTTTAATTGACCCCACAAATGTGATGCTCCAGAAACTCAATCTGCTCACAGGAAGGTCAGTTTTGTAGCTTCTGGAAGGAGCTAGACTGTTTTTAGATGTGTGAACATGATTGCACAAGGGTTTGCTAATCATCAATTAGCCTTCTGAGCCAATGAGCAAACACATTGTACCATTAGAACACTGGAGTGATAGTTGCTGGAAATGGGCCTCTATACACCTATGTAGATATTGCACCAAAAACTAGACATTTGCAGTTAGAATAGTCATTTACCACATTAGCAATGTATAGAGTATATTTGTTTAAAGTTAGGACTAGTTTAAAGTTAGCTTCATTTAAAAGTACAGTGCTTTTCCTTCAAAAATAAGGACATTTCAATGTGACCCCAAACTTTTGAACGGTAGTGTATATATATATATATATATATATATATATATATATATATATATATATATACATACACACACACACACACACACACCATATACAATAAACTGTATATATATTTATATATACAACACATAAAGCAGTTACCTCAGAATTTAATATTTAGGTAATCAAGAGAACTAGTAATCTTTTAAACAACAGAGGTCAGAGGTCTCAGTGACATACTATTGTACATACACTATATTGTCAAAAGTATTGTGACACCTGCCTTTACACGCACATGAACTTTAATGGTATCCCAGTCTTAGTCCGTAGGGTTCAATATTGCGTTGGCCCACCCTTTGCAGCTATAGCAGCTTCAAATCTTCTGGGAAGGCTGCCCACAAGGTTTAGGAGTGTGTCTATGGGAATGTTTGACCATTCTTCCAGAAGCGCATTTGTGAGGTCAGGCAGTCTCCGCTCTAATTCATCCCAAGGGTGTTCTATAGGGTTGAGGTGAGAACTCTGTGCAGGCCAGTCAAGTTCCACCACCCCAAACTTACTCACCCATGTCTTTATGGACCTTGCTTTGTGCACTGGTGTGCAGTAATGTTGAAACAGGAAGAGGCCACCCCCAAACTGTTCCCACAAAGTTGGGAGCAGGAAATTGTCCAAAATGTCTTGATATGCTGACACCTTAAGGGTTCCCTTCACTGTAATTAAGGGGCCAAGCCCAACCTTTGGAAAACAACCCCACACCATAATCCCCCCTCCATCAAATGATTTGGACCAGTGCACAAAGCAAGGTCCATAAAAACATGGATGAGCGAGTTTTGTGTAAAGGAACTTAAATGGCCTGCACAGAGTCCTGACCTAAACCCAATAGAACACCTTTGGGATGAATTAGAGCAGGGACTGCGAGCCAGGCCTTCTCTCCAACATCAGTGCCTGACCTCACAAATGTGCTTCTTGAAGAATGGTCAAAAATTCCCATAGACACACTCCTAAACCTTGTGGACAGCCTTCCTAGAAGAGTTGAAGCTGTTATAGCTGCAAAGGGTTGACCAACTCAATATTGAACCCTACGGACTAAGACCGGGATGCCATTAAAATTCATGTGTGTATAAAGGCAGGCTTTTCCAATACTTTTGGTAATATAGTGTAGTTATGAAAACCATACTCCATGCACCTCTGTACATTGTGACACCTCTGTCCATTGTAGTTTTACCCTAATCTGTAGAAAAACCAACACTGGAACATAGTCACCATTATATACATTTAGAGAGGACTTAGCTAGACGTTACATTTTTGGTTTTGGGTTTAATATTACTTTAATTTCAGTTTTTTAGGGTTTTAGGCTTTCAACAAATCCAATCCAAACATTTTATGAACAGATTAGATTAGATCAGATGAAATGTCAGTTAGCCAGCAGCCTACAGAATTGTTTTGGGTGCAGAAAACTTTTGGTGCCATTGGTATATTGTGTTTTCATAACAGTATGGGATAATTCATTTTTAAATGGAATATTAAAGCTGAAATCTAGTCAGGCTGCAAAATAATCAGTTCAAGTACAAGTGTGACAATATAAAGGATTTGTAATTCTGTGCTGTCAGTCTTGGGATCCAGGCACTCTCACTCATTACAACAGTGGCAAAGCAAGGTCAAGAACATATCTCCAGCCTGCTGTTTGAATAACAAAAAGTAGCAGCATATTAATGAGGCATCATTCACTTTTCACCCATCAGCACATGTATGCAGGACCCCTGCTTGGCTCTTAGTGCTGCTCCTCACTCTCCCAGTGAGAGTGCTGCTGTACAGGGGATTTCAAGAGGCTAATATTAAGATAATTACAATATGCAATAAAGATATATTTCATTTCTATTAAACAGAAAAAAAATATCTGTTTAGGACTATTGCAAGGAGCAAAAAAATAAATGATAACATATTGCTATTGAACTTCATGGTGATAGCAACTTGTGTGACCAACATTAGTTGTGACCTACTCAACTGTCATTCACCATCTCAGAACATCAATGTGAAACTCTTCTTAATCCTTGCTTGACATGAAAAGTGGGCAGAAGTTATGGCATGGATTATAAGGATGTCAAGAGGTGGAGTTTAATTTCACCCTTTAAAAATACGCTATATGTTCTTTATATATATTAAAAAAAAAGATGTCTTCCCTACCTACCTCTTTGCGCACTTTAAAGGGACTCTGCCAGTGTTATAAAAACTTCAAAATAAGGTCTCCTTGTAAAGAAAAACGTAATACTTACCTGTTCCACAGCTGATATTTGCTCTCTTCAAGAGCTAAAGCTTGTTAAAAAAAATACAAATACAACTTTGGCAAAATTTTAAAATTGTTGGATGCTCTGTTTCCCACTACACTTGGTTGGCCAGTGATTTGATTAATTGGCCCCTCTGTCACAACAGGGCACTGTAGTGATGTAGCAGGCAAACCACAGTGCCTAGGGGGACTATGCACCTGACCCTTCTGAAAGTGTGATGGATGCAGAAGAATCTTCATTAAGCTTTAGTTCTTTAAAAGAGTGAAGATCAATGGTAATCTGCAGTGGGGCAGGTATGTATTACTGCGTGTCAGGAACAAAAATGTAATATATTGCAACTCACAAGTCCTTTAATGTGGTGACTGCATTCACTTTTTTCATGCTTTTTCCCTATATTTTCCAAAAAAGAGGCTTTTTTTGGATTGGATTATTATTATGTGAGCAAATAAAGGAACTATCATTGAAGATATTACCGTGTTGCCGGCTATCTTCTTGTTTGGATTTGAACTTCAAAGGTTAACAGAAACTTTTGCCTGTGTACTGGTGTTCTTCATTCCACAACTGACCAGAGGCTGAGTGCAGCTCTTTCTTTTTCCTCTTATTTTTATAATGATCTTGTGAGTTACACACTTCCTGTCCTAGGAGGACAACGCTCACTCACTCTACTGTATCTAGGATGAAGCAATGTTGCCACCATAGGCCGCTCTCCTCATTTGTACTGCAAACACTTTCCTATCTCCTTAACAAAAGGAGAAGGAGTTTTGTAGTCCACAAAAGGGAACTGGAAAGGCTGATCATATTGTGTTAGATTTCAGTTCAGTGCACAGGTTCTGGCAGGAGCAAAAGGTATTTTCTGTAATTGCACAATTAGATAAGATTAGGGACTAATTAGGCACTCCGCAACAAAAAAAATATATAGAAAATACAAATTTATTGATAAAAAAAATGCAATAAAACCATGATACAAAATCAACAGCTGATCATCCACAAAGGTATATTTACAGAGACCATCCATGGGTGATACAGACAAATATATTAGGTAAATACCAGGGGAAGTCCCCAGGATCCTACAACGACGAACTATAATGGCCACAGAGAGGAGGATGTTATAGTCTGTTATTGTAGGATACTGGGGACTCCCCCCATTATTTACCAAATATATTTGTCTCTATCTTTTTGGATGAGGCCCAAGTCTATCATTATACAGAATCCATGGGTGATAATCACCACGTGTGAATAGATAAACCCCAACTTGTTTAAATTTTTCGAAAAATCTTCATTAGGGGAAGATGGTCAATCTGGAATGTGAATACAGAAATATAATAATATTCTCATACATTAAGATACAGATGAAAATGCCAAAGGGTTAATTTACTAAAACTGGAGAGTGCAAAAATCTGGTGCAGATGCGCATGGTAGCCGATCAGCTTCCAGTTTTTGTTTTGTTTTTTGTCAAAGCTTAATTGAACAAGCTGAAGTTAGAAGCTGATTGTCTACCATGCGCAGCTGCTTGCACTCTCCAGTTTTAGTAAATCAGCCCCAATGTGTCAATGAAGCACAATCACACAAAGGAGTGTTTGGCCAGGGGAGCACAAGGGGGTGCTCACAGGACTTTCCTGTACAGAATGCCTTAAATATTACTTTATATTAGTCAATAGAGCAAAATAGAATAGAATAACATGCCAATACTACATAGAGCTTACCACTAAATGGGATCCAGAAAGACAAAGCAAGCCCAATTTACAACATAGAAATATATATGGATTTCTATATGAAAGGGGCATAGTAGAAAAGGGGCATAAATAAAAATAAGCTCCTAATAGGGACCAATAGATTCCAGATCGAGCATCATCTCCCCCTGATAAAGATTTTTTGAAAAATTCAAACAGGGTTTATCTATTCACATGTGGTTATCACCCATAGGTGTTAGAAAGGTCTCTGTAAATATATGTTTGTGGATGATCCGCTGTTTGATTTTATATGATGGTTTTAATGAATTTGTATGATCAATAAATTTGTATTTTTATAATAATTTGTGTGAAGTACCTAAAAAGTCCATAATCTTATCTAATTGTATATGGTTCTACATATGGGATGTTGCACTTTGCATGGTCAGACTTATATAATTTTGGGTATGTTCTGTACTTGTGGAGAACGTACTGTATGTAACCTGAAAAACAAAACCAATGCAGTTACTTCATCTAAGGACCGGTAAGCTGAAATATATAATTTTTTCATTCTTGGGTTTAGATATACTTTACATTTTTTTCTTTGCAAGGAGACCTTATTTTAACATTACTCCAGCGAAAGAGGCGCCTTAATGCCCAAAGTGCTGAAACTTTGTCCAGAGCTGTGTTAGAGATGTCAGAAGGCTTCTTGGTTTGTTCTGTGCAAGCAATAGTCATTTTCAGTGTCCAAAGAGCTGTTGTAGCCAGATGAAGGATACAGTTCTCTCTTCAGTATCCTGTTGACAATGTTGAGTAGGACTTTCTTGTACTGCTGACGGAGAAGGGAATAAACAAAAGGATCAGCCGCAGCTTTACTGTATGCAAGGCACTTGCTTGCCATACCCCAGTAGTTGTTTATTTTTACGTATGGAAGAAGCTCTATCAACCTAGAGAGAACAAGAGAGCAGAAAATAAGGTATTTTGGTCAAAGACATGCATGACTTAGGCATAGTCAGCTCTGAGCTAAAAAAAAAAAAAAGAGTACTTTCTAACCATTCTTACAGTATTGAAAATTCACCCAGCATGTGAGTCATTTCATGCACAGTTACACATACTAAGAAATGAAAGGGATTTTCATATTAGCATTCGCAAAAAAGTACAGAGAATATCACAAGGTGACAGAACATTTAAAAATTCCTCACTAACCTGTATTTAAAGGAAATTATACCATATTAAGAATGCATAAGTCACTTTTTTCCATTAAAACTTTATCTCTCACTCGGAATAACATTTTTTGACAGAATAAAAAAAACTCATAGTAGATGTAGAGACCCTGCCATAAGCAATAGTGTCCCTATTCTAATTTAGTGTTGCTGGGCTATAGTCAGTGTTAATTTTATTGACAAAATTAAACTAAAATACAATTCAAATTGACAAAAAGTCAATTGACGAAAACTATGACAAAAATCAATTCCAATTTTTGTCAACAAACGAAATGGAACAAAAATGTGAGGGAGGGACGTTCACCCACCTGAACAACTTACATTTTCCTTGGTGCTTCATCCGTCTGTTAAAGTCCCAGCCCCCTGATTCCATTGACAAGCTGTATTCCCTGAGAGACGCAGGCTCCCATCAATCCTTTCCCTTTCCTATGCAGTTCCACACATTACACTCATTCACACTATCTCTTTGGCGCCCTCTGCCGGCTTTTTCTAAATCGGCAAGACAATTTCATCCCTAGCCTATGATATTAGTACATTAAAGTTTAAACATGTATTGCATTTTTGCACCACATAAGAATAAGTTGGAGGCATCTAGTAAGCTGCTGAAAAAAAAAGAAAAGAAAAAGGCTTTTCTTATTTTTTTTCTTAATATTTAATGTTGGTAATATATTCAGGTAATATGTGCAATGGTATTACAGTCAATAGATTTTCATTTTTTTATATATTTTTTTATATATTTTAAAGCTGCACTTCTGTTTGTCGCAAAGCAATATTTTTATTTGTTTATGACACTTGGTTTAAGGTATAAAGATGTTATATATCACAACAGCTAAATCTATGTCTGTAGTGTATGTGCAAACCTTAATACCATAAATCATACCATGTTATTAGATTTTTACTCCAGGAGTTTATAATGGGTTTGGCAATTCTAGAGACATGCTTAAATAAGAAAGTCCTTTTGAGGGGAGCTCCGCTTTAAGGTTTTTGTGTACTACTGTCTGCTGCTGGGGAGTGTCCCTGTCAATAGTGGGAAGATCCAATAGGCTGGGTTATGCAACTTATCTCTCTGGCCAACCAGGTTTATTGCCAGCGGTGCATAATGGGAAAGGATATATATACAGTGCCTTGAAAAAGTATTCATACCCCTTGAAATTTTCCACTATTTGTCATGTTACAACCAAAAACATAGATGTATTTTATTGGGATTTTATGTGATAGACCAACACAAAGTGGTACATAATTGTGAAGTGTAAGGAAAATGATAAATGGCTTTCTATTTTTTCTATAAACAAATATTTGACAAGTGTGGCGTGCATTTGTATTCAGCCCCCTTTACTCTGATACCTCTGACTAAAATCTAGTGGAACCAATTGCATTCAACAGTCACCTAATTCATAAATACAGTCCACCTGTGTGTATATTTTAATCTCAGTATAAATACAGCAGTTCTGTGAAGCCCTCAGAGGTTTGTTAGAGAACCTTAGTGAACAAATAGCATCATTAAGGCCAAGGAACACACCAGACAGATCATGGATAAAGCTGTGGAGATGTTTAAAGCAGGGTTATGTTATAGAAAAATATACCAAGCTTTGAACACCTCACGGAGCACTGTTCAAGCCAGTAGCCAAAAATGAAAAGTGTATGGCACAACTGCAAACCTACAAAGACAAGGCCGTCCACGTAAACTGACAGGCCAGGCAAGGAGAGCATTAATCAGAAATGCAGCCAAGAGGCCCATGGTAACTCTGGAGGAGCTGCAGACATCCACAGCTCAGGAGGGAGAATCTGTCCACAGGACAACTATTAGTCATGCACTCCACAAATCTGGCCTTTATGGTAGAGTGGCAAGAAGAAGGCCATTGTTGAAAGAAAGCCACAAGAAGTCCCGTTTTCAGTTTGCTAGAAGCCATGTGGGGGACACAACAAACATGTGGAAGATGGTGCTCTGATCAGATGAGACCAAATTGAATTTTTCCTCCTGGGCCGTCGGTGGAGCAGCACTACCCCCCGCGGCACTAACACACGCCCCCACCACCACCCCCTGTCCTTACCTTGGATGTGGGCGGTAAGAGTGTGGCAGGCTTGGGGAAAGCTGCTCCGGTTCCGTAGTGTCTCCTCTCTCCTCCTCCCGGCGCTAGGCATCCAATAGGATCAGCAGATGTTTTGGCCAATCGGGAAACAGGTTTATAGTGCCTGGCCACCACATCTGAGCAAATCAAAAAGGTACTTGCATTTGGCAAACAGGTAGCATGACAATCCAGGTAAAAGGCAGGCTAGAGTTCAGGGAATAGTCCAAAATCCGGTTCAAGTTCATACACAGGGGAATCCAATCTTCATTTTATTGAAAAGCCACAGTGGACAAATGCAAATGAAGTCACTGACGCGTTTCAGCCAATAAGGCCTTAGTCATACCCAAATTAAAGACAAAAAACTTTGAAATAAATAGTAGCTCTAGAGATCACAGGCTCCACCCATTAATTGTTTTGATTGACCACAGGCAATTATCGAAAAAAGAGAATCAGCTGCAACACATATAGGGTGATCCATGTGTATGCCACAAATTTTCACACACCTTGTGGTGATAATGTGCACATGTATTTACACACACGCATGTACACACACAAGTGCATATATTCATACATGTATACACATATGCATAAGCAAACACACCATAAAATTCAAAAAACATTAAATAAAAAAGATGAAAATAATAATCCAGGTATGTGAAAAAGACCCCAGAAGAGAGAAAAGAAAAGAAGGAAGAAAAAAGAGAGGAGGCTCTGGGGAGAGGCATTCTAATGTAAGTGTGTTAGAAAGTTTAAAAAAGAAAGAAACTAATATCTAATATTCATTTTTAACAAATATTAAAAAATGATTTAATGGATTAGATCTTACATAATAATTGAATTGTATATATATATATATATATATATTTTTTTTTTTTTTATTCTATCTTTTAGTTATGGAATGGGTGAATTTATATAGATTTTTATACTTGTGAAAGTATGTGCTGTTATAAGCTCATAAGCATTTCTTGGGGGAGCTCACATATGGCAATAATTAGTTGGTTTCCTTTCACCTTCCCCCATCTGTGAGAAGGAAGGATTCACATACTTTAAGATGTAAAAGTTCAATATTTTAGTTAAGAATATAATTTCTTTATACTACAGTATTTCTTGATTATGATATTTTTATTAACATTGTGTTTTAAATTAATATAATATACATACTGATATATGTAGTATTTGATTTAGAAGTTAAAGGAAACATGTTGTATATGTTAAAATAGGTTTACACACTGTTTTTGGCCAATCTTCAGGAATGTCAACCCCCACCCTTGTGTAAGGTGGGAGTGAAACTATGTTTCATTAAAAGCCCGCGGTTTTCTGTGGAACTATAAGACAAACAAAGCCTTTGTAGGAAGGAGCGGTCAGATTTTAGAAGAAGGTGGGGGTTGAATTTAGGAGTAAAAGGAGTTAGAGAGATTTTTTGGCAGACACGACACATCACAAGACATTGAAGGAAGCTGGTACATATTCACAAACACACAGACACGTATCTGATTCAATCTTCATCCTAAGAATGTAATACATTATTGATAACTTTACATTCTACATTTTGACATTGTTCTTGTAATATTTTGCTATTTTATTATTAAATCAATTTTTGAGTTTTTACACAGGAACTGAACGGACTTTCTTGGAACTTTATCTCATCAATATGAATTATTGAATATCGATATTAATATCGTAGAAAACGAGAATTCAACAAAGTGAAAATCCAGATCCCACCTCAGGTTTAATCCCTGAGGTGATCTAAATTTTAATCTAAAAATCCACCATGCTCATCTCCCCAGTAGCCTTCTCTCCCTATCACCTCCTCTGGTGGTTTGGTTTCCACCCAGAGACTGATCAAATTAATCACCTTGCAGGTGGACAGACAGACAAGGAGACTGCCATAGCCCAAACCCCGCAGGCTGGAATCATTAGCAGGAGCACTAGATGCTCCTGACATTACCCCCCCTCTAATGAGGGGCCCCCGACCCTTAAAGATGAGCCAGACATCCATCACAGGACCTTTAGACTGGGCAGGGGTCAGTGGATCCACAAGTTCAGGTTGGTTAGCAGGTGACATGTCAAGCCGGATAGCTGATAGCTTTCCCGGTGCGTCAGAGGGGGCGGGGCCACCAGGTTATGTAAACGGGTGGCCCGCCCCCTCTGACGCCCTGGGAAAGGAATAGGGAAGTCCCCGTGCGTCAGATGGAGGCGGGGTCACCCGGGAACGCCACCGTGTGGCCCCGCCCTCAGTTATAAAAGAACTGTCAAGGCGAAGACGCATCATATTACGGGTGCCTCCCATGGAGGTGGGTCGGTCGCAGCTTTGTTTTTTTTTTTTCTTTTTCAGTCTATTGGCAGAGCGAGAGAAGATGAATGGACTTTGTGGGAGATTTTTTTTTTTAATAAAGGACTTGTCCCAAGCCGTGTCTTGTCATTTGTACCATTTTGGCACTTCTTTTGTGAAATGGTAGGGGTACATTTGTACCCCGTTACCATTTCACACGGGGGGAGGCTGGGATCTGGGGGTCCCCTTGTTAAAGGGGGCTTCCAGATTCCTATAAGCCCCCCGCCAGCAGACCCCCACAACCACATGGCAAGGGTTGTGGGGATGAGGCCCTTGTCCCCATCAACATGGGGTCAAGGTGCTTTGGGGGGCTACCACAAAGCACCCTCCCCATGTTTAGGGCATGTGGCCTGGTTGGCGAAGCGATAGAAGATGAATGGACTTCATAGGACATTTTAATTTTTTTATTTTTTAATAAAGGTCTTGTCCCAAGCCTTGTCTTGTCATTTGTACCATTTTTACACTTTTTTGTGAAATGGTAGGGGTACATTTGTACCCCATTACCATTGCACACAGGGGGGTAGGCCGGGATCTGAGGGTCCCTTTGTTAAAGGGGGCTTCCAGATTCTGATAAGCCCCCCGCCCGCAGACCCCCACAACCACCGGGCAAGGGTTGTGGGGGTGAGGCCCTTGTCCCCATGTTGATGGGACAAAGGGACCCTCAGATCCCGACCTACCCCCCTGTGTGCAATGGTAATGGGCTACCCCAAAGCACCCTCTCCATGTTGAGGGCATGTGGCCTGGTACGGTTCAGGAGGATGGCACTCTGTCATCCCCCCTCTTTTCCTGCGGTCTGTCAGGTTGCGTGCTCGGATAAGGGTCTGGTATGGATTTTTGGGGGGACCCCCACGCCATTTTTTTAAATTTTGGCATGAGGTTCCCCTTATTATCCATACCAGACCTAAAGGGCCTAGTATGGAATATGGGGGGACCCCCACACAGTTTTTTTTTAAATTTTGGTTCGGGGTTCCCCTTAATATTCATACAAGATCCAAAGGGCCTGGTAATGGACTGGGGGGATCCCATGCCATTTTTTTCAATGACTTATTTTATCTGTATTGCCGGGACCGACAATTCATTATAGCCGCGAGTAGTTTTAAATGACTTTTTTCCTTTAGAAATGACATTTTGTGCAGGGACTATTCTAAACATGGGGAAAATGCGCCACTTTACAGGCATACTATAGACATCCCCCAGGTACGAAATTTAAAGGAATATTTCACTTTTATTGTTTCACTTTAAGCATTATTAAAATCACTGCTCCTGAAAAAAACAGCCGTTTTTAAAACTTTTTTTGCATTGATACATGTCCCCTGGGGCAGGACCCAGGTCCCCAAACATTTTTTATGACAATAACTTGCATATAAGCCTTTAAAATTAGCACTTTTGATTATTCATGTTCGTGTCCCATATCCATGTTCTGCTGCAAACTGAACCAGGGGGTGTTTGACTCATGCATATTTAGAACCAGGAGAGTGTGGCTTAAGCTTACTGTATAGCATTCAACTATTTTTAAAGTTGGAAAACACATGAGGGTCACCAGAAATATGATCAGGCGGGTTAATTTTGAGCTTTGGCTCCTGCGTTACTGCTGGAGGTGCGTTTACACGCAAAGACGGTTCCTGGACTTGGCTTGTCAGTTTGAAAATTCCCTCAGCAAATAAACGAGCCTGTGTAGAGTCCATATTCACAGAATTTTTTTTGTTAAAGGCTTGTGATAATGTCACATCTACCCCAATGCAGGTGGTCAGACACTATAGCTGGCTACTGTGTTTTTCACCTATAGCAGCCCCCTTTCCCATAAGGCACACAGGCCTACCGATATTCGGTTGCCCCCAGGTCTTATACACAATGCTATAGTGCCTGGCCACCACACCAGGGCAGGCGCGATCTGAGCAAAGCAAACAGGTACTTGCTGTTGGCAAACAGGTAGCATGACAGTCCAGGTAAAAGGCAGGCTGAGTTCAGGGAAAAGTTCAAAATCCGGTGCAAGGTCATACACCGGGAAATCCAATCTAGCAGGGCAGACAGACAGGGGTTTTCTTTAGGAATAATACATGTATCACTCTCTACCACAATCACGCAAGTGAGGGTTTATGGCTTATAACAGGTTTGGTTTCCATCCAGAGACTGATCACATTCAGGGGCGTACCTAGAGCATTTAGCACTCGTGGCAGATCCTATAGCTGGCACCCCCAAGGGGGCGGGCAGGCAGCGCACCGCACGTCGACGTCAAGTGACGTTAGGGTAGTATACTAGCAGGTTAGGTGATATAGTTTTAGGTTAGGGTGGTATATAGTGCCAGGTTAGGGTAATACAGTGCCAGGTTAGGGTGATATAGTGCCAGGTTAGGGTGATATAGTGCCATGTTAGGTGATATAGAGCCAGGTTAGGGTGATATAGTGCCAGGTTAGGGTGGAATATAGTGCCAGGTTAGGGTGGTATATAGTGCCAGGTTAGGGTGGTATATAGAGCTAGGTTAGGTGATAAAGTGCCAGGTTAGGGTGATATATAGTGTTAAAAAAGTAAAATAATTGATTCATAAATATATAATATATAAAATGATATGTGCATCACAGAACAATAATAACAGTGCTCCAAACAAAATCCCAGTACAAGGTGATAAAAATACTTATATTAAGCAAATCCACAGTAAAAGAAGTTGATATTGAAGTTCAATGATAGGTAAATCCAATGATGCTTTCCTCGGTTCAAAAATTTAAAAAAGGCTGGATAGTGTAATATCATTTAGACATGATATTTATTGCAGATAAAACGTCAGCGTACTCACACTTTTATGGTGCTTCCAGGGCACCAAACTACAGAAAACAGACGGTAAAATCCAATGCAAAAGGCTTGAAAACTTGTGTAACAGCATCTGCTCAGATAGCGTGTGTGCTGACTCCTCCACCGCCCTGGCCCCTCCCCTACATGTGGCAACACGGGGCTTGTCGCGTGTCTTCCTCAGGGGGATATCAATCTTTTTTTACCTTTTTTTTTTTTTACTGAACAGTCACATGATGTCCTAGGATCTCCAGCAGCAAAGAGTAGCACTGACATTATGACATTAGTGCCATTTTTTAGCATTGTGCTGTTAGCCTAGGGTGACATGATGCCACATCCCCATACAGTGTGTCCATGATGCGCAGGGCCACCAGGAATTTGGTTGAACACCTCCTGCATGTGAGCCTGTGCTGAAGGAGAGAGGAGGATGCAAAGGATAGATGTGGAGACTGGCAAGGGTGAGTCATGCTTTACAATTTACAGGACAGGAGAGGGGATTTAATAGAGAAAAGTATTCCTAGACCTGGGCTTTCATTTTCATAATTGTTTATCCATGTACACAGTTTGCCTACTTTTCTAACAAAGGGGCTGATCATCTCATCTTGTTATTAGAGAAGATTTGTTTCCATTGACACTGTAGAGAAGATCAGTAGCTGTGCCCCCTGGAATTAAAGAATAGTATGACCTGGAGGTATGAGTTACTTTTTTTATATGATTATCCTTTCTCTCACTATAACTATCATAATGTGTTTTGCCAATTTATGGATTCCCTCCAGGGTAATAAGGTGGTGGATTATTCTGTAGATGGGTCTTTGTGTGTTTAGTGTTTAGTGTATTTTGGTCCTACTTTAGCAGTTGTACCTCTGGAAGTGCAGTTTCTCCAGAACTTAGTAAATGGGGTAAAGGCTCAATCTGCAAAGAATACCCAATCATATGCAAGGAAAACAAAAAAAACAGCATTTTTGCTTGCACATGATTGGATAAAGGAAGTCAGCAGAGCTTGCCCTCATTTGTTAAGCTCTGGAGCAACTACACTTGCCGAGGGTTAACTGCATTTGAAAAGTGCACAGTCTATTTGACTTTAGTTCTGTGATGGTACCACACAGTAGGCACAATTCACTAAAAGTTATTGCATGTGTTATGACAGTCACGTGGCCACTTAACGCATGCGATTATGAAAATGTCAATTCACTATTGCTCGAAAGCGGTATATAGCGCAAACACCAAAAAAGTTTGTTAAATACTGCAGAAAAAGGCATTGAAGTCAATTCACAAAAGGAAATAAATAAATAAATGCATGCGGTAATTAAGTACTGGTCCAAGCTTGTGATAACTATGCAATAACTATGGCAATGGTTATATGCAAATTATTGGCCATAAAAGGGGTATGGGGTCTGGGTGCTGCAATGGGGGACATGTATCAATGCGAAATTTTTTGAAAAAAGATTATTTTTTCAAGAGCAGTGATTTTAATCATGCTTAAAGTGCAACAATAAAAATGAAAAATTCCTTTAAATATAGTACATGGGGGAGGGGTCTGCCTGTAAAGTGGAGCATGCTGCAGCAAAACCGGCTTTTCTAAAGTAAAAAATACTAGTCAAATCCCATTTTAAATGACTCGTGGTTTCAATTGCCGGCACCCGACTATTGAAAAAAATGTAAGAAAAAAAAGGCAAAATTTTTAAAAAAGGGCAAAATTTAAAAAAAAATGGCGTGCGTTCCCCCAAAATCTATTTCAGACCCTTATTCGAGCATGCAGCCTGGCAGGTCAGGAAAGGAGGGGGGATAAGCAAGCGCCCCCCCTCCTGAACCATACCAGGCCACATGCCCTCAACATGGGGAGGTGGGTGCTTTGGGGCAGAGTACCTCTACCCATTCACCAAAAAGGTGTAAAATTGAAAAAAGACAGGAGGCAGTTTTTGACAATTCCTTTATTAAAAATAAAAAATAAATGTCCCCCGATGTAGATCCGAAAAAAGAAAAAAAAAAGAGGTCTGTTCCCGATGAACACTTTTGCCAGCCTGTGTGACAGTTCTTATAAAGGGAAGGGGGGCCACACGGTGACATCACCTGGTGGCGCCGCCCCCCTCATGATGACACCGAACCAGCATGCACAAGTTGGTGAAGTCACGAGGAGTGGAGCCACCAGGTGACGTCACATCCCAGTTCTAGAGTATGGTATGGATTTCTATTTCCTCGTTGAGGGCATATATCCAGTATGTTTCCCTTTGACAGAGGCGTTGAAATCTCTCTGCCTTTGGGAAACTGGCAGGGATGAATTCAATGACCCATACTTTGAGGCCCGTGGTGGATTTTTGATGGTATTCTGCGAAGTTTCGGGTAATGCTGTGCTCATCTTTGCCGGCTTCAATGAACCTGCAGTGTTCCCCCAAACATTTGCATAAAGTGCGTATCGTTCGGCCTACGTAATACAGGCCACAGGGACATAGCAGTAGACTACATATTCGGTGGAGCATGTGTATAATTCTTTTATTTTGTATAATTTCTCTTTCACTATGAATTCTTCTTGTCCATGGTGGACAAAACTGCATGTGAGGTATAGAGGTTTTTGGCACTGGTACGTCCAGATGATGGAAAATAATTTGAGTGATGAGGATATATGTTTAGGGGTTTTGAGTTTACTCTGTGCTATTTTCCCTTTTATGTTGGGGGTTTTTTCTGTAGGAAAATTTTGGTTTTGTTGGTATGCTATCTTTCAGGTGAGGATCTTGCAGTAGTATAGACCAGTGCTTGTTTACTATGTGTTCCATGTTTCTGTGTTTGTTGTGTAACTGGGTGGTGAAGTGGATTACTTTTGATGCATTTTCATTTCTGTTGGCTGGAGTGTCTGTGTTTATATATGTGATATATGCTTTTTCGATGAGTAGGGGTGGGCACCCTTTTTCTAGGAATTTTTGTTTGCGGGTTTCACTCCGAATCTGGTAGTCGGATTGTTTTGTGCAGTTGTGTCTGAGATGGCAAAATTGGCACTTAGGAATATTATTGAGCCAGCGAGGATGGTGGCAGCTGTTATAGTGTAAGAAGGAATTTCCTGCAGTTGGTTTGCTGTAATTCTTGGCATAGATGTGGCCATTTTTGTGGTATAGGTCTAGGTCCAGGAATTCTAGGTGTGTGTTGTCTTGTACTGAGGTGAAGGCTAAGCTCATATTGTTATTGCAGTGGGAGACAAACTTTTCTATGTCGTTGGTGTCCCCATACCAGATGATGATTACGTTGTCAATGTAACATCCATAAAAAACGATTTTGGACATGAAGGAAATTATTGGCCCATTGTATTGTGACTCCCAGTGACCCATGGTTAGGTTCGCATAGGAGGGAGCATAGTTTGTTCCCATGGCCGTACCATGGGCTTGGAGAATCCACTTTAGATACTGTTCGTGGAGGCTACTATGGGTCTACATGGGGGGTTGGTAGTACGTTTATGTACATTGGGTAAATGATAAAAATAAGGTGTGTGTTGGTATTTTTTGACTAGGAATGATGCTTCACTTTTGGTAATAACGTGGTCTGTGAGTGCTTGGTTCTCTAGGACTGTGGCTTCCATAGTGAAATCAGGAAATGGGTCGTTCATCAGTTTCATATATGTGTGTGAATCTCCCAGCAGTCTCATGGCCTCCTGGATGTATTAGCTTTTATCTTGGAGCACAATGCTACCACTTTTATCAGCTGGTTTGATGATGATGTTTTCATGTGTTTGGAGAGAGTTTAGAGTTAGTCTTTCGGGGTGTGTGAGGTTGTGTCTGGCATGGTGATGTGGATCTTTTTGGCACATCAATAGTAAGTCTGAGTAGACCATGCGATAGAAAGGTTCTATGCATGGTCCTTTAGATTGTGTAGGATAGAAGTTGGACAATGGCTGAAAGGTAGTATTCTGTACTGGGGGGGGGGGAGTTTATGAGATGTTGGGGGAACAGGAGGGCACCTAGTTCTGTGTCATCTAGGTTCAGTGATGGTCTGTTTCCTTCCTGGTACAGCTTGTGTAATATTTCCAGGGCGATCTCTTCGTCAACTATGAGGTTGTTTGTGGGGGTGGGGTTGGTAGTCTCTGCTTGGGGGGGGGTGAGGATTCCTTTTTAGTGGCTTTTATGTTATAAGAGTGTTTTACTGTTAGGTTGTGGATTAATTTATTCAAGTATTTAAATAGTTGAAAAGCATTGGGTAGTTTGGTTGGTGTAAACTTTAGGCCTCACGTAAGTAGGGTAGTTTCATGTGGAGTGAGTTTGTGGGATGATAGGTTGAGGATTTTTACTGTAGTCTGGCCTTTCTGGTATGTGGACCTGGGTTTGCCTCCTCTCCCCCTGCACCCTCTCCGGTGTGTTTTCTTTTGGACGTTCTGGTTGGGAGGAGGCTTGGGTCTAAAAAAGAAACCGCAGGCAGATGTTCCTTGGCAGGAGGTAAATTGTTGGGTGTAGGGAGTGTATGGCTGTCCTCCAAGAGTTTACTGGTGGGTAGGGAGGTGAGGCTTTCTGCTGTGTCCTTGGTGTAAGTTTCTGGTTTGCGGTGTGTGGTTGTCTGGGAGGTATGGAGGCTTGTGGTTTTTGGGTGGGAAGTAGATCTTGGTGGTGATAATTCTTGAGGATGGGTGGTGCCCATATCACTGGGGTAGTGGTTGGAGTTAGGATTTGGGACAGAGGTATTATTAAGTTTGTTTATGGGGGGGTCTGTTGTTCTTAATTAAGTGGTTAGATGTGAGTAGGGTTTTTCCTTTCTGTGTTAAGTTCTTGGTGATTGGTGGTTTATTAGTAGCAGGTGAGTATGGAAGCTGGGAGTTGGCTATTACTTATTTATTAGTAGCAGGTGGGTATGGGAGCTGGGAGGTGGCTATTGCTGTGGGATTGATGTCTAGAAGCAAAGGTATTATTCTTTGGTTGCTGTGTTTCCAAGAGAAGATTGTATTGTTGTAATAGTCATCTAAGTCACATCTGAATTTTCCTAACTGTATTTTGATGAGTTTATCTTCTTGATATTTGGTATTTTTTTAGGGTGGTGAACCATCTGTTCGGTAGTCCGTCAGTTAGTCTTATAATTTCCTCAGAGAGGATTTGTACTTGATGTATCATGGTGTCATACCTAATCTTTCTCAGTTCAAGACAACACACACCTAGCATTCCTGGACCTAGACCTATACCACAAAAATGGCCACATCTATTTCAAGAATTACAACAAACCCACCGCAGGAAATTCCACTTACACTATAATAGCTGCTACCATCCTCGCTGGCTCAATAATATTCCTAAGAGCCTAATTCCTAGAAAAAGGGGTATCCACCCCAATCATCCAAAAAGCCAATACCACATATATATAAGCACAGACACTCCAGCTGACAAAAATGAAAATGCAAAAAAAGTAATCCGCTTCACCACCCAGTTCCACAAAAAACAGGGAAACATGGAACAGATAGTAAACAAGTACTGGCCTATACTACTACTACAATATCCTCACCTGAAAGATAGCATACCAACAAAACCAAAATTCTCCTACAGAAAAGCCCCCAAAATATAGTTACATAGTTACATAGTAGGTGAGGTTGAAAAAAGATACAAGTCCATCAAGTCCAACCTATGTGTGTAATTTTATGTCAGTATTATATTGTATATCCCTGTATGTTGTGGTCGTTCAGGTGCTTATTTAATAGTTTCTTAAAACCACTGATGCTCCCCGCTGAAACCACCGCCTGTGGAAAGGAATTCCACATCTTTGCCGCTCTTACAGTAAAGAACCCTCTACGCAGTTTAAGGTTAAACCTCTTTTCTTCGAATAGTATTGCGTGGCCACGTGTCTTTTTAAACTTCCTTCCGTGGAAAAGTTTTATCCCTATTGTGGGGTCACCAGTACGGTATTTGTAAATTGAAATCATATCCCCTCACAAGTGTCTCTTCTCCAGAGAGAATAAGTTCAGTACTTGCAAGCTTTCCTTATAACTAATATCCTCCAGTCCCTTTATTAGCTTTGTTGTCCTTCTCTGTACTCGCTCCATTTCCAGCACATCTTTCCTGAGGACTGGTGCCCAGAACTGGACAGCATACTCTAGGTGTGACCGGACCAGAGTCTTGTAGAGTGGAAGAATTACCGCTTTATCTCTTGAGTTAATCCCCTTTTTAATGCATGCCAATATTCTGTTTGCTTTTTTAGCAGCAGCTTGGCATTGCATGACATTGCTGAGCCTATCATCTACTAGGACCACAGGTCCTTTTCCATCCTTGATTCCCCCAGTGGTTACCCCCCCCCCCCCCCCCGTGAGTAGATTGCATTCATATTTTTGCCACCCAAATGCATTATTTTACATTTTTCCACATTAAACCTCATTTGCCATGTACAGTAGTTGCCCACCCTATTCATTTGTTCAGATCTACTCGCAAGGTTTCCACATCCTGTGGAGAAGTTATTGCCCTGCTTAGCTTAGTATCATCCACAAATACAGAGATTGAGCTGTTTACCCCATCCCCCAGGTCATTTATGAATGAATTAAATAACATTGGTCCCAGGACAGAACCCTGGGGGACCCCATTTTCCACCCCTAACCATTCTGGGTACTCCCCATTTATCACTATACTCTGAACTTGCCCTTGTAGCCAGTTTTCAATCCTTGTACTCACCCTATGGTCCATGCAAATTGACCTTTGTACAGTAAATATTTATGGGGAACTGTGTCAAATGCTTTTGCAAAATCCAGATGCACCACGTCTACGGGCCTTCATTTATCTATATGGCAGCTCATCTCCTCATAGAAGGTTAATAGATTGTTTTGGCAAGAACGATTCTTTATGAATCCATACTGATTACTAATAATGAATGATACCGTTTTCATTACTAAAATCTTTTATATAGTCCCTTGCATACTATTTATGTTAGGCTAACTGGTCTGTAATTGCCAGGGATGTATTTTGGCCCTTTTTTTAAATATTGATGCTATATTGGCTTTTCTCCAATCAGCTGGTACCATTCCAGTCAGTAGACTGTCTGTAAAAATTAGGAACAATGGTCTGGCAATTACATGACTGAGTTTCCTAAGGCCCCTTGGGTGCAAGCCATCTGGTCCTGGTGACTTATTAATGTTACGTTTTTCAAGTCTATTTCTAATTCCGTCCTCTGTTAGCCATGAGGGTGCTTCCTGTGATGTGTCATGAGGATAAACACTGCAGTTTTGGTTACTGAAGCCCCCCGATTCCCTCATGAAGAATGAGGAGAAGAATGAATTCAATACCTTTGCCATCTCACCATCCTTTGTAACCAGATTCCCTTCCTCATTCTTTATGGGGCCAATATGGTCGGTCCTCCCTTTTTTACTGTTTATATACTTAAAGAATTTCTTGGGTTTTTCTTTTTGCTCTCCTCCGCTGTGTGTCTTTTGTGTTCTATCTTAGCCACTCTAATTGCACCCTTACATTTCTTGTTGCATTCTTTGTAAAGTCTGCATGCCGATGATGATCCCTCTGCCTTGTATTTTTTGAAGGCCTTCTCCTTTGCTTTTATATGCATTTTTACATTGGAGTTAAGCCATACAGGACTTCTGTTCGCTCTTTTAAATGTATTTCCCAATGGGATGCACTGGCTAATGCCCTTATTTAATATGCTCTTAAAGCAAACCCATCTCTCCTCCATGTTCTTTTTTCTTAAGATTTTATCCCAATTTATATCATCTAGCAAGGTTCATAGTTTAGGGAAGTTGGCTCTTTTGAAATTCAGTGTCTTTCTACTCCCCTTATGTTTCCTATTTATGTGATTTATACTGAAGCTAATTGACCCGTGATCACTGTTTCCTAAATTGCCCCTTATTTCCACATCCGTGATCATGTCTGTATTGTTGGTAATCAGTAGGTCTAGTAACGCTTTGTTTCTAGTTGGTGTATCTACCATCTGACCCATGAAATTGTCCTGCAAGACATTTAGGAACTAGCGAGCCTTAGACGAATGTGCGGTTCTTTCCTCCCAGTCTATGTCTGGATAATTAAAATCCCCCATTATAATGAAACCTCCCATCCTTGCCGCTAATCCATTTTGTGATCGGAGGTCCATCTCCCCCTCCTCCCTCAGGTTAGGGGGCCCATATCATACTCCCAGTATTACTTTCCCCTTAGTTTCAACCCTTTGGAGCTCTACTCATAAAGACTCCACCTCCTCCCTAGCTCCCCTAGTGATGTCATCTCTTACAATCATTTGTACATTATTCTTGATATACAGGCATACCCCTCCCCCTTTCTTACCCTCCCTATCCCTGTGATAAAGGTAATACCCTTGAATGGTTGTCAGCCAATCATAATAGCTGTTGAACCAAGTCTCAGAAATTCCCAAAAAATCTAAATCCTCCTCATACAACAGTGTCTCTAGTTCACCCATCTTGTCCGCCAGGCTCCTGGCATTGGTGAACATGCAACGTAGTTTAGACCGGTCGCATACTGTCTTCTTATTGGGTGTTCCGAGGTTGCAAATAGGACTTGTTATTATACATACCTTGGGTTTATGTGCTTTAGTCAACCTACCACTAATGTCCCCAATACTACCCTCTGGAATATGTTCCGCGCTGCCTATCTTTACCTCTGGACCCTCCCCCCTGTCGCCTAGTTTAAAAGCCCCTCTAACTTTTCAGCCATCTTCACTCCCAGCAGATCTGCACCCTCCTCATTTAGGTGCAGTCCGTCCCTTCTATAGAACTGGTGACCGACTGAGAAGTCGGCCCAGTTCTCCAGGAACCTAAACCTTTCCTTACTACACCTGCTCCTCAGCTACTTGTTTATTTTTCCTAATCTCCCTCTGCCTTTCTGGTGTGACTCAAGGTACTAGTAGTATTTCTGAGAATACTACCTTGGAGGTCCTTTTTTTTCAATTTAACTCCTAAGTCCCTGAAATTGTTCTTTAGGACACTCCATCTGCCTCTGACTTTGTCATTGGTGCCAATGTGCACTACGACAGCCGAGTCTTCCCCAGCCCCTCCCAGTAATCTGTCCTCCAGATCCGTGATGTGCCGAACCCGAATGCCGGTAGACAGCATACAGTTCAGAGCTTCAGGTCTTTGTCACAGATTATGAATATGGAATACTAATGCGCAGACCACAAAGGGTGACTAATATCTAAAACTATTAAAGTAGCTTCCAACAAAAAGGGGTGTTCACACACTAAACATAAATGAAAAATATTGGGAATGTGGCGCTTACTAATCTTAAAAGAAACTAAAAGAAACATATACAATATCCAGTAACTATATATAACGGTATCCAGTAGAGGTCACTGTGCAAAATTGTGCAACAAAAACAGCTGTGCAAATAGAGTGCAAACTAGTGCAGAAAAACTAGCAGACAATACATGTGCAAATAACAATTGTGCAATAACTTACAAAATAAAGTGCAAATGAACATCCAAGGCTTTCAGTGGTGCAAAAACAGCTTTTTTGTGCAAACAAATTACAAAGTCCAATGTGTAAACAATCTCTTATAAAGTGCAACAAAATCTCAAAAAGATGCTGAATCCTTCTTTGTGTAAATAGATATAGAGTTCAATGTGTAAATAATCTCTTATAAAGTGCAGACAAAGATCCACAATAAGGTGCTGAATCACGACATGCTGGTCAATTCATCAGATGTAAAGTGCATGTGCCACAATCCAATTAGTATCCTCTATCCAGTGTCGGCGATAATGTTTTTCCCAGCCTCTCACCTCATATATCGAGTAAATAAGCCAAAATGAACAATCCACACTGGCCGATCGGTTCCTGGCAGGTCGATTCCCCAGTTATTCAGGAGCAATCAAACTCTCAGGGTAACAACGCTCAATAGCATGAAAAAGGAAGAGGAGTGCTCCTTGGTGCAGTATTTCAATAACAATTTTAATATAATTAGCAGCAACTTACAGTTTATGTAACAGATAAACAGCATAAGTAAACAGGAACCTTCCGATCTCAGCCACGACCAGAAGATGACGTCACCGCGGCTTTTTTCCCTGACGCGTTGCGTCACTGACTTTTTCAAAGAAAACCCTTTCATAATGAGAGTTCTTCAAAAAAGTAAGTAGTTGTCGTGTGTTCCTATTATTATTATTACTTGCATGCTGGTCCATGTGCTTTTCTTTACTGTTGTACAGTTTAAAATGGCAAGTTTCAGGTTTGTGGGCACAGTAATCGTTCGTAGTAAACATCGTTCGTTCGCCCACTAATACAATGTTTTCGGCAGATCCAGGTTAACTACATTTGTTCAGGCCTATTTGTATTAAAAGAAGTTTATGACATTGTTGTCTAGATGGGCTTGATTCAGTGTAAGCAGAGGACACTCAGCAGCTGTTTACACATCTGGATGCAGGAGCACTAGTGTGGGACACCAGTACAAACTTTTTATGGTGTCCCACACAGGTGCTCCAGTGGATACTAGGGGTGTCTCCATGTGTGAAAATTGTACAAAAAAGGTAAGTATTCCACCTTTATAAAGGGAAAAAAATAATGTCTTCAGATTGGAACTCTGCCAAAAAAGACAATTGTACCACACTTCCAAGCAATGTTTCATATTACTATTTCTGGCCTCAAATATCTGTGTGCTAAGTATACCTTTTTTTATGCACATAGGAGAGAAAAGACTTGGGACATCTGAGGACACCAGGGACCTCCCACCTCCTAAAGAAAAGCAAATCCCCACACCACAACCGGAAGATGTGGAGGAAGGAGAGGTTTATGAAGTGGGGGAAACAGTGACCACAACAGGTGAGTGTCTGAGACCACAGCTTCAGGTAAAAGGTGGATGCCTGCATATTTATAATATATGGTGTGTTTTTTTTATTTTAGGTGATGTGGATGCTGTGGAAGAAGTGCAAGTGCACACGTCCTCATAGGGGAGAACATGGTGTGCAATTGTGATTTACAGAAGAATAAAGGAAGACATTAATGATGTGGAAAAAAGACTCAAAAACATCATTGATGTTTTAGGCAGAATCTAAAACACCCCAAAATTCTTCTAGTTTGTTTGTATTTTTATTATTTTCACACATTTTAAATATTTTTTTATATATATTTTTTAGAAAGCCAAATTTTCAAGATGCGCACAGTGTGTCAACATGTGCTATCTGCCATCACGGGATATCAAGGTATGCATTTTGGAGGTGCAACCCCTTTCTCGCAACTAAAGTAGATGAGAGGAAGGGGTTGCACCCCGGAAACACGTCCATTGATCCCCATGACGGGAGCTAGCACATGTTAAAATTATGCATGGAATCAAGAGGGAAATCCCCATTTTGACTCTCAATTCGTGTGCATCTTCAAAATTTGGCTTTCACATCACCACATCTGATGAAGGCAATATCAACACAGTTTGGACATACTAATGTCTGATATTGCCTTCACTTTGTCAAAGTTGAACTTTGTAAGTTTCTGAGTTGTGTATTGTATGGTTTTAAATAGGGTTGTCCCGATACCACTTTTTTAGGACCGAGTACAAGTACCGATACTTTTTTTCAAGTACTCGCCGATACCGATTACCGATACTTTTTTTAATGTCACGTGACAGTTTTTTTTTTTTTTTTGAGGGGGGGGGGGATGGGGGTATAGTGAACGGTGTCTGTGTGTGTGTTTTTGTTTTTGTTTTTTCATTTACATTTATTATTTTTTACAATTTTTTTATTTTTTTATTCTTTATTGCACTATGTGTGTGTTTTTTTTTTTAATCAGCCCTGTTGGGGGGGCTTTGGTGAGATATCAGGGGTCTTAACAGACCTCTGATATCTCCCCCTTGAGACAGAGAAAGAGACAGAGGATAGAGATTCCCCAGTCCCTTTCTCTGCAGCCTCAGCTGCACTGACAATGAATGGAGAGAAGACAGCGGCTCCTCTCCATTCATAAACTGACACATTGTAATCACAGGAGATTACAATGTTTCAGTTATGTGAATGGACAGAGTCAGCTGACTCTATCCATACACACAGCGGAGAGAGACAGCAGAACGGAGGGGACAGAGGAAGAGAGAGGGGGACAACGGAAAGGCCGAACGGATGGGCACAGCGGAGGGGGACAGAGGAACGCATGGGGACAGCGGAGGGGGGCAGAGGAACGGATGGGGAAAGCGGAGGGGGACAGAGCAAAGAAGGAGGACAGCTGGGGGGACACAGCAAAGAAGGAGGACAGCGGAGGGGGACAATGCAACGGAGGAGGACAGCGGAGGGGGACACAGCAAAGAAGAAGGACAGCGGGGGGGACACAGCAAAGAAGAAGGACAGCGGGGGGGACACAGCAAAGAAGGAGGACAGCGGAGGGGGACAATGCAACGGAGGAGGACAGCGGAGGGGGACACAGCAAAGAAGGAGGACAGCGGAGGGGGACAGAGGAACGGATGGGGACAGTGGAGGGGGACAGAGCAAAGAAGGAGGACAGCGGGGGGGGGGGACAATGCAATGGAGCAGGACAGTGGAGGGGGACAGAGGAACGGAGGGGGACTAAGGGGGATGAGGTGACAGTCAGCGGTGATCGTGTGTGGGGGAGTTACAAGCACCGCTCACCGCTGTATGTCACTAAAGCAGCTGAAAGCCGCGGGGGGAGAAGCTTGTAACTCCCCCACACGTCGATCACCGCTGACTGTATAGTTATCGGGGGAAGCATCGGGAGCATTTGCCCGAGTACAAGTACTTGGGCAAATGCTCGGTATCGGTGCCGATACCGATACTAGTATCGGTATCGGGACAACCCTAGTTTTAAACATGCCTGTTTTAACACAAAAATGGCTATTTTTACTGTCAAAAACAACAATGTTATTACTAAAATATGTTGGTTTGTTCAAAAACCATTTTCTAACGCACATGTGAATGTGCACAGAGTAAAAAGTTTTCTACTCAACAATGTGTGGCATTTTCTTTCAATGCTCAATATCATTTTTTGGACTAAGTTGGTGTTTACACTGAAATGGGGGTAATTTAATAAAGGCAAATCCACTTTGTACTACAAGTGAACTTTCAGTTCAGTTTCAAGTGCAGTTTCAAGTGCACTTTTGCAGGGCACTTGGAGTGCAAAGTGGATTTTCCTTTAATAGATAACTCCCACAGTGCTTTATAATTTGCCACAATCATGCCATTTTCGTGACTCACCAAAATTCATTCATGGTGCTGAAAATGATGTATATTTTTAACAGTAATGCATTACACACATTAACAACAAAAACAAGGTGTGTGTAGCAGACCTACAACATAATAGTAGTTTTCTGAAGAAGAGATTGTCACCTCATGTTTTAAATAAATTACATTTGCACTATTGAAGAAAATGGCCAAAAAAAAGCACATTGGAGAACCTAGGAGACAGCTAAAAGAAACACAAGCAGTAAATCAAAGGAAATATTATTTCAGTTTAACTAAAAAAAAATTATTTTTAAAATGTTTGCTAAACATTTTCAGCACAAACTGAAGAGCAGTAACGATCGGAAAAGCACGAGGCTGAAAATTGCGAATCGTCTCTCACCAAACTTCTAACATGAGATTAGCAGAAGGAGCCCAAAGGGTGGCGCACTGGCTACTGAACTTCCCTTTTATAGTGCCGTCGTATGTGTTGTACGCCACCGCGTTCTTGACGTTCAGAAGTTCTGACAAGATTTGTGTGACCGTGTGTATGCAAGACAAGTTTGAGCCAACATCCGTCGGAAGAAAAACATGGATTTTGTTTCGGAATGTGCGATCGTGTGTACGCGGCATAAGAGGTGCCTCTCTTCTCTCTTATACTCTGTAGCTCCTGCTGGATTCTACTTCTGATGCCCCGTACACACGATCGGATTTTCCGACAACAAATGTTGGATGTGAGCTTGTTGGCGGAAACTCCGACCGTGTGTATGCTCCATCGAACATTTGTTGTTGGAATTTCCACCAACAAATGTTGGCTAGCAGGTTCTAAAATTTTCTGCCAACAAATGTTTGTTGTCGGACTTTCCAATCGTGTGTACACAAGTCCGTCGGACAAAAGTCCACGCATGCTCAGAATCAAGTATGAGCTGGAGATAGAACTAGCGTTCGTTATGGAGATTTCACGTACGTCTTGTACGTCACTAGGTTCGTAATTGTTGGCCAACATTTGTGTGACCGTTTGTATCCAAGACAAGTTGGAGCCAACATCCTTCGAACAAAAATTCACGGTTTTGTTGTCGGAAAGTCCGATCGTGTGTACGGGGCATAATTCCCTTGTGGAGGCTGTCATTTGTAGATGGACATTTTATGGTTGCACAACCTATCACATTACTATAATATTTTTATATGGATTAGTATAAACTGAAGAACTTATGAATAAATGGTTGTGGAACGAATCATTTGAGTTTCCATTATTTCTTATGGGGAAATTTGCTTTGATATACAAGTGCTTTGGATTACAAGCATGTTTCTGGAACGAATTATGCTTGCAATCCAAGATTTTACTGTACACTGATTTCTTCTTTACAGGGCTAGATAGGTTATTGTTAGATCATGGATGTCTGTAGATGCAGGGATTTTAGTCGTAGGGTGGACTTCTACTTTAATCTCATGCATGTTTCTATATGCTCTTTGTACTTTTATACTTGTCTGTTTACTCTGCAGATTTTAATAAAAGCGTACACTGTTAAAAAAATATTATCCAACCACGAGAAAAGCAAATCCGTGTTGACTTTTTTCATCTACTAATATTTGGAAAATTAAAGTGAATATTTACATAATTTATTGTGTTACGATTCTCAAATCCTTTAGGAAATCAGCCTCAGTTACTAGGTATATAGAAGTAGTAGGTTTTTTTTTTCTTGTTTACTTATGCGCATTTTTTCTTTCAGCTGCAAAGCTTAGGATTTACAGGTGTTCCTTTAGTCATTTTGTTCTTTACCACAAGCCATTAGTGAATTCAAGGCATCACTCACAAATACACTGATGAAAAAGATTCCGTAAAAACCCTTACCTCGTTCTGGATTTACGAGGCAAATTATTCACATACCAGTCACTGCGATAAAATTCCATCATTCTAAACATGTTTTCTAGGCAAACAGGCACAAACAACACTTAACATGCTAGTTAACTAATCAATATGCTAAATCCCTCATTAAAAACTCCCTGCAGACTCACGGTTCAGAATCAAAATAAATAGCTGTTAAATTATCTTTAGAAAAGAGAAAAACAGTGTTCATGTAAAAAATATGACAAACAAGGTAAAATATATGCATGGCCTAGATTCAAGAAAGGTTGGCGTGGCGATTGTAGTATTAGATAAGAAAAAATAGCTTTTGGTGATAGCTCTGTGTGTTGTGCAGAATTATCTACCTATGATGGTTTACATACTACCGCAGAGCTGACAGAAAATGGGGGCCAGAGCTGACAGAATTAGGTGCTTGATAGAATATAAACTTTAAATTTTGTTCAGTATACAAAAGCAAGAACTCCAATCTAGGTAAGTACCAGCAGATCATGCACCCTTATTTTCATATTTGTTTCCTTTCTTGATTTCTGGTACAGTCATTTAGATGTTGCAAATTACGTCTCCAAATGTTATAATGGTTCTAAAGTCTGAAGGTTTTTTACCTTCATGCATTCTATGCATGGAGGTAAAAAAAACTTCTGTGTGCAGCGCCCCCCCTCAATAATTACCAGTGATGTGCACAAGAGCAACTGCTCTCCCGGCTCTCTCCCTCCTCATTGGCTCAGACACTTTAGCAGGAGCCATTCACTGCTGTCAAATCACAGCCAGTGATGAGGAAGTGGGGGCCAGGGCAAAACCCCATTCTGTGTTAATGGACACACAGAGCGGGGCTGGCGAGACACACGAGTGTCCCCATCATAAGCATCTTGCTATGGGGGCACTCAGCAGGGGGAAGGAGCCCAGAGGGCCCATGAAGGATCCAAGAAGATGTAGATTTGGGCTGCTCTGTGCAAAAGCATTGCACAGAGCAGTAGTGTAGCCGCTAATCTCCATGCAAGGCACCGGACGCATGCATTTCAATGTTCTTTTTTATTTTGAAGCACATGATTAGAGCCTGAGGCTCTAATTGGCTTCAAAAAGGGGGAGGCTTGGGGCACAGAGCACTGCGCCCCGAGCCCACCCACTTGTGTAACATTAGCAAATAAATATTTGCTAATGTCTTCCTGCTTCTCCTCCCATCCAATCAGGAAGCAGGTCCTGAGACCCGATTGGCCAGGAGTCCTAAGACCCGATTGGCTGTGAGGAGAAGTGACCGCCAGGACTCAAGAGGTGATGCAGGAAGGAAGCCGCCAAAGCTGCAACCTCGATGGGGTAAGTGCAGGGCTGGCAGGCGGCCTGACCAGCAACGGGCGAGCAAAGCAGTGATTGATCCTGCAATGGTGGGTTGGTGGGTGGGGGGAGTGAGGGGGGCCAGGTGTGCCACCCCAAAAAAAAATTGAGCACCAGCCACCACTGCAGAGCAGGTAAGGCTCGGTTCACACTAGGGGCGGCACGACTTGCAGGTCGCCTCACCGAGGCGACCTGCACACGACTGCCACAGCGACTTGCAAAACGACTTCTGTATAGAAGTCTATGCAAGTCGCCTCAAGTCGCCCCAAAAGAAGTACAGGAACCTTTTTCTAAGTCGGAGCGACTTGCGTCGCTCCAATTAGAACGGTTCCATTGTACAGAACGGGAGGCGACTTGTCAGGCGACTAGGTCGCCTGACAAGTCGTCCTAGTGTGAACCGAGCCTAAGTATGACATGTTTGTTATTAAAAAAAAATCCTTTAGTATCGATTTAAAAACAAGTTTTTACCAAAGCAATTTGTGAATGGGGGAGAAGCAACTGTTACATAGGACTATGTGTGTTGTCTAGTTTGCTAGATATTTTTTCTAGATGGATCTGTGTAGTAATCCAGCACAATTCTGGCACTTTGCCTCTTTGGAGTTACAGGAGTTTCCTATAATAAAGACTGCTGTTCCAACTCCTTGTGAAGGGTGACTGGTCATGTTTCCACTCCCTGCCAGCAGCCTATTGCAAACAAAGTAGGAATGAGAGAGGACTTTGATTTCCAGCATGGTGAATTAGGAAAAACAGGTGTATAAAATGTAAGTTCCTTTTAAACTTAGACCATCAAGCTTCTCTCTGGTGTCACACTGGGTAGGTTGCTCTTTTCTGATGATTCCTAATTCAGTTAATTCTGATGATTGGTAATTCAATGAGGTGGCTGGCTGGGTAAGTTCTCATTTCTTCAGCTTGCACACAGTCGCATTATCTGTCCAACTACGTCACGTAACCTAATGCCCACCTCAAATGTCTCTTAGTGGAGATGAATATACTTGAGAGGGCTAATTCTTTGACACACTGAGCAAAAAAAGGGGTAAGATAAAAGAACCACAGCACTCTGTAATTTAAGTATAATTTGTAACAGACTGAGGGTTAGGTCCATACAAGTCTGCATATGATTAGTGACACCTGCTGGCACCAATCAATAGTGGGTGTGTTCCTCAGAATTCATGCAGCATATAACAAAAAAAGGGGGAGAAAAAGTGAATTCATGAGTAGGGAACAGGCAGGAGTCAGTGTGAATTAAATCCTGTTTAATGAAAAAAGACTCACAATATACACCAATCCAGAAAATATCCTGATAACTCAGGTACCATCACCGTTTAAAAAGACCAAACAGTCATGTGCAGACGCAGATGGCCACCTATCACAACCAACCGCTCGTAGTAAGCATTAGAAGTCATTCACAATAAATAGACATCAGTGATATCAAAACACAAAATATATATGCAAAACATTGCTGGAAGTCCAAATAGCATGGAGGAAGAACAGCAGATGATTGAATGAATGTTGAGTGGTTGTGACAACAAAACTTGATCAACACTGAGTAGTAATGTGGAAGGCAGGACTGGCCGTTATAAGGGGGGGCAATGGTGTTGAAGGGCCGTGATGGGAAGGCCCATGAAGGAATGAATGGATGACACCGCAACCGCTGCAGGGCACGAGTGTATGTAGGCTGGTAGGTCGGAGCCTCTCTAGGCCGGGGATGGCTCACAAGGCTGCAGACCAAGAGGTATGGATGGGACGTGCAGGCAGCTAAAGTAGGAGAGACGGGATTGATAGTAGGCTGACACTGTGGGACGGAAGCCAACTAACACACACAGTGGATAACTGAAGATAACTGTCCCGAATCAGGGATACAGAAAGGTAGGATCTCACCCGGTGTTGCTTGCCGTCCACGTCAGGGAGGAAAAGTTGAAACTGTTACCGTCTCCTGTTTGTGGAGTGCCTTTTAGTAGATGGTCCAATCCAGTGGGGAGTCATCCGAAGTGTGCCTCAATTGTGAGTAGCAAGTGGGCAGTAGGAGTGAATGGACCCACATAGGTACTGCGAATAAAGTCCAGGTAGCTGAGGTAACAGTCTCCCCCTCGGCTAGTTACTGCGGCGGGATTCAAACAGCCGCTGGTCTCGCGGGTCAGTGTGATCAAGGCTGATAGGTGGATCTGTTGGTCAGCAGATACGCTATGAGCAGCGTGATGGCGTCATGCTGACGCGTTTCATCCGTAGATCGGATTTCATCAGAGCATGCGCAGTAGCAGACCTCATCAACTTATATAGTATTGAGACGGGATCACGTGGGTTTCGGCGTCTCGTTGCCAAAGCTACCACGCTGTTCACTGACAGCCATACACATAGAAGAAACATAAAACATGACTAGCAGAGTGAATCCGTAAAAGCAAACAGGGAATAAGAGAAGGAAGGAAGGGGAGAGGGGAGAAATAAGAGAAAGGGACAAAAGGGAGGTGGGGGGGGAGGAACACCATAAATAACAAAGGAAACCAGCGAGGGAAAGAAAGATAGAGAGAACACGGGAGGGGGGAGGAAATGGGATGGGTTGAAGTGATGATAATTGTTAGCAATGGTAATCGAGTGCAGTGAAAGAATATGAATAGTAGGAGAGATGACTAGAATTTAGGGAATTTATGGGGTTAGGAATACACCAAGGTTGCACTCATTATTTAGTGCAACCTTGGTGTATTCCTAACCCCATAAACACATTGGTGGTTACTTGTCCACATCTTCTCCTAATGGTCGGAATTTTCTGTCTGTAGCCCCTACTGATAACTCCATGGCTCTGTTCTTCACCTAAATTCCCCAAATTCTAGTCATCTCTCCTACTATTCATATTCTTTCACTGCACTCGATTACCATTGCTAACAATTATCATCACTTCAACCCATCCCATTTCCTCCCCCCTCCCGTGTTCTCTCTATCTTTCTTTCCCTCGCTGGTTTCCTTTGTTATTTATGGTGTTCCTCCTCCCCCCCCCACCTCCCTTTCGTCCCTTTCTCTTATTTCTCCCCTCTCCCCTTCCTTCCTTCTCTTATTCCCTGTTTGCTTTTACGGATTCGCTCTGCTAGTCATGTTTTATGTTTCTTCTATGTGTATGGCTGTCAGTGAACAGCGTGGTAGCTTTGGCAACGAGACGCAGAAACCCACGTGATCCCATCTCAATACTATATAAGTTGATGAGGTCTGCTACTGCGCATGCTCTGATGAAATCCGATCTACGGATGAAACGCGTCAGCATGACGCCATCACGCTGCTCATAGCGTATCTGCTGACCAACAGATCCACCTATCAGCCTTGATCACACTGACCCGCGAGACCAGCGGCTGTTTGAATCCCGCCGCAGTAACTAGCCGAGGGGGAGACTGTTACCTCAGCTACCTGGACTTTATTCGCAGTGCCTATGTGGGTCCATTCACTCCTACTGCCCACTTGCTACTCACGATTGAGGCACACTTCGGATGACTCCCCACTGGATTGGACCATCTACTAAAAGGCACTCCACAAACAGGAGACGGTGACAGTTTCAACTTTTCCTCCCTGACGTGGACGGCAAGCAATACCGGGTGAGATCCTACCTTTCTGTATCCCTAATTCGGGACAGTTATCTTCAGTTATTCACTGTGTGTGTTAGTTGGCTTCCGTCCCACAGTGTCAGCCTACTATCAATCCCGTCTCTCCTACTTTAGCTGCCTGCACATCCCATCCATACCTCTTGGTCTGCAGCCTTGTGAGCCATCCCCGGCCTAGAGAGGCTCCGACCTACCAGCCTACATACACTCGTGCCCTGCAGCGGTTGCGGTGTCATCCATTCATTCCTTCATGGGCCTTCCCATCACGGCCCTTCAACACCATTGCCCCCCCTTATAACGGCCAGTCCTGCCTTCCACATTACTACTCAGTGTTGATCAAGTTTTGTTGTCACAACCACTCAACATTCATTCAATCATCTGCTGTTCTTCCTCCATGCTATTTGGACTTCCAGCAATGTTTTGCATATATATTTTGTGCTTTGATATCACTGATGTCTATTTATTGTGAATGACTTCTAATGCTTACTACGAGCGGTTGGTTGTGATAGGTGGCCATCTGCGTCTGCACATGACTGTTTGGTCTTTTTAAACGGTGATGGTACCTGAGTTATCAGGATATTTTCTGGATTGGTGTATATTGTGAGTCTTTTTTCATTAAACAGGATTTAATTCACACTGACTCCTGCCTGTTCCCTACTCATGAATTCACTTTTTCTCCCCCTTTTTTTGTTATATGCTGCATGAATTCTGAGGAACACACCCACTATTGATTGGTGCCAGCAGGTGTCACTAATCATATGCAGACTTGTATGGACCTAACCCTCAGTCTGTTACAAATTATACTTAAATTACAGAGTGCTGTGGTTCTTTTATCTTACCCCTTTTTTTGCTCAGTGTGTCATTGTGGGATTATACTTCCCTTCTTGAACCCCACTCTGTATTCACTCACGCCAATCCGTACCATCTACCCACCCTTTTTTAACCCAAGAGCGGATCCGTAGGCATTCTCCCCTTTCCCATCTTCTGCCATCTCGTGTCATTTATCCTCCCTCCTTATTTCTCTTTCCTTTTTCTTTTTCTTTTCTTTTCTTTCCTTCTCCCCCCTTGACTATCCCTTTACCAACACTCTAATTTTTTGGAGTATGGCTTATCAAATTGATGATGAAATAGAAAAAGAAATCCAGTCGGCATTTTCTTGTGAACAATCAATATCAAAGGACGGTGAAGATTTACTTCAGTCCCTCTTCAGAAACCACAAAAAGTTAACTATTAAATTTCTCAATAGGAAGTGGGATATTTCCTCTTTAAAATCCCACATTGAGAATGGTATCATACCACGTGGTCTTAGAGAACGTGTTACCCCAGCTGCACACCTCCATACTCCTCGGTTTATTGAGGCATGGAAGGCTAGCTGTGCTAAACGAGGCCTTGAAATAATGCAAATGATTGTTGATGAGGAATTAATTCAACTGAATGAGATTAAAGCAGAGATAGAGGCAAGTGCAGTACTACTTGAACCTTTCAAGACAAACCCCTTATTTGATAAACACAACAAACTCCTCAAAAGAGAAGTAGAAAAGACACAAAAAAATCTAAAAAGTAATAAACAAGAAAAGTTTAAACAGAATCTACAAGACTTGGAACGAGGTGATCTTTTTGATCCCACCATCCATGTTGGTAGGAGTAGATCCCGTAGGAGTAGAGGAAGGCATAATAGTTCCAAATCAAACCGCAATCACATCTCATCTTCTGATAGCGACAGCGAACATAAAGAACTCTCGGTGACTTTTTTAGACAAAGACCCACCTCCTCCAGACAACTCCACCACAACCACGGGGAAAGCGAAATCAAATCTAAAGGGACACAAAACTTTACACCAATCTCCACCACCTCAAGGAAGGGTCAGAGAAATACGAAAAAGCCAGCGACAACCAAGGAACAGAACACACAGAACGTAGTGCACCCCATTACCACACACGACCTATCGCCCCCCCCCCCCCCCCAAGTTCTCTAGTGGATATGAAGGTTGTTAACCTCACTCAATACCCACTTAATGAACATCATTTATCATTACTAAAAAGAGGCCTCTCCTTCTCCCCCAAATCTGGGATGAACGAGTTCGAAGTCTATAAGGACATCTCACTTTATCCAGGAAGGGTGATCTTTAGATATTGGCACTCATCAAAACAAGATGAGTCCCACCCTATACCGGTAGACGGGGAAGAACTAGAGGCCCTCGACACTTTGGTTTCGTTACTTCAGGAGAACTTTGAGTCTGATTCTGATACTGAGACTCCGGACTATCAGCACGCGTTGACTCGCCCTGCCAACCTACCGATAAGGTCCACCAAGATGCCCCCACTTTCTAAATATAAACCTATTGAAATTTTTCTAACACAAGTCAAAAGAGATCTCTCCAAAATTAACTGGAATTACAGGGGACTAGACAATATCTCACGTGAAGAACGAAAAGCCCTCAGAGAGCTTGAAGATGCCCCCGGCATCGTCATCAAGGGCAGTGACAAGGGGGGTAATGTCGTCCTTTTAACCGAAACCCAATATGAAACTGAAGTTAAGAGACTCTTGGCGGACGAATCTACCTACCGCAGACTTCATACCAATCCCTTCACTGCCATTGTCAATGCTCTCAATTACCTCCTTAGCCTTGGCCTGGAATAAAAACTGATCACCACAAAAGAGTTTAACTATTTGAGGGTACAACAATTCAACACACCCACTTTTTATATCATCCCCAAGCTCCACAAATGTTTGCAGAATCCACCCGGCAGACCCATAGTGTCTACTGTCACGGTCCGCTTGAAAAAGTGGGTAAATTCATTGACGCCCTCATTAAGGACCTTGTCCCTGAGCTACCTTCATTTGTACAAGACACTATGGACGTACTGCGGCGATTGAACACTCTAACCATGCCACCCGGGGCCTTGCTAGTGGGGATAGATGTTGAATCGTTGTACACCTCAATACCACACTCCTGGGGATTACGTGCAGTCCAATTTTTTCTTGAACGTAGGTTCCCATCCCATGGACAGCATAATGAATTCATAGGCAAAATCCTTACTTTCCTACTTGAACATAATTGCTTCCAATTTCTGGGAATCTTTTACCAGCAAATAAGGGGAACCTCTATGGGAGCACCCTGGGCGCCCTCTTACGCATGCCTACATCTTGGTATGTGGGAGGAGGATCTGGTGTACCCCTCATCATTGTACCTCAGCCACTGTGTCACGTGGCTGAGGTACATAGATGATGTTCTCATGATTTGGGGGGGCTCTGAACATGAGTTACACACCTTCATGAACGAGTTAAACTCTAATGGCAGAAACATTAGACTCACTTACACCTTTCATTCCCACAGTCTTTCATTTCTTGATCTAACCATCTACATCGATAACGGCCTGATCAAGACTAAAACTTTTAGAAAACCCACAGCAGCTAATACCCTACTTCTAGCATCCAGCGACCATCCCAAATCTCTGATTAAGGCCATTCCCGTAGGCCAATTTCTCAGGGCCCGAAGAAACTGTTCTGACCCAGATGATTTCACCGCTGAGTCTAAAGATCTCAACAATAGATTCAGGGAGAGAGGCTACTCCCACTCATGTATTAGGGAGGCCAGAAGAAGGGCTACTCAGACAGATCGGATAACACTTCTTGCGAAGAAGAAAAAGGATCCTAAACCCCTGGAATCCCAGGGGTTTCCCAGGATTATCACCAAATTTGGTGCCCACTGGGACCAAGTTAGGTCCATACTCAATCAACACTGGCACATTCTGTCTGAGTCGCCCTTTCTAGGCAAGATTGTAGGTACCAGACCTCTCCTAACGGCTCGGCGCTCCAAAAATCTAAAAGACAGCTTACTTCACTCTGAGTACCAAAGATCACCTACCCCCAACTGGCTGACACAGCTTCCGCCCTTGAAGGGTATGTTTAAGTGTGGTCGCTGTTCAGTATGTAAGTACGTTGAACGTACAAGCACATTTTCCGAATCTGAGGGCAAAAAACTTTTCTAAATCAATAATTTCATTAACTGCAATACAACCAGGGTGATCTATATGCTCACCTGCCCCTGTGGGAAACACTATGTGGGGAAAACTAAGAGACCACTGAGGGTAAGAGTGAGTGAACATATCCAGTCTATTCTGGGTAAGGACGACGAACGACCTATTCCCTTACACTTTCTGCAAGCACACGGGGGCAACCCCGAGGGGCTTACTTTTAAAGGTATTTACAGGCTCAATCTCCCTCTGAGAAGGGGTAATTTCGACAGGATTCTGTACCAGAAGGAGAAGATGTGGATATACAACACCAACAGTTTGCACCCCCATGGGTTAAATAATGAGTGCAACCTTGGTGTATTCCTAACCCCATAAACACATTGGTGGTTACTTGTCCACATCTTCTCCTAATGGTCGGAATTTTCTGTCTGTAGCCCCTACTGATAACTCCATGGCTCTGTTCTTCACCTAAATTCCCCAAATTCTAGTCATCTCTCCTACTATTCATATTCTTTCACTGCACTCGATTACCATTGCTAACAATTATCATCACTTCAACCCATCCCATTTCCTCCCCCCTCCCGTGTTCTCTCTATCTTTCTTTCCCTCGCTGGTTTCCTTTGTTATTTATGGTGTTCCTCCCCCCCCCCCACCTCCCTTTCGTCCCTTTCTCTTATTTCTCCCCTCTCCCCTTCCTTCCTTCTCTTATTCCCTGTTTGCTTTTACGGATTCGCTCTGCTAGTCATGTTTTATGTTTCTTCTATGTGTATGGCTGTCAGTGAACAGCGTGGTAGCTTTGGCAACGAGACGCAGAAACCCACGTGATCCCGTCTCAATACTATATAAGTTGATGAGGTCTGCTACTGCGCATGCTCTGATGAAATCCGATCTACGGATGAAACGCGTCAGCATGACGCCATCACGCTGCTCATAGCGTATCTGCTGACCAACAGATCCACCTATCAGCCTTGATCACACTGACCCGCGAGACCAGCGGCTGTTTGAATCCCGCCGCAGTAACTAGCCGAGGGGGAGACTGTTACCTCAGCTACCTGGACTTTATTCGCAGTGCCTATGTGGGTCCATTCACTCCTACTGCCCACTTGCTACTCACGATTGAGGCACACTTTGGATGACTCCCCACTGGATTGGACCATCTACTAAAAGGCACTCCACAAACAGGAGACGGTGATAGTTTCAACTTTTCCTCCCTGACGTGGACGGCAAGCAACACCGGGTGAGATCCTACCTTTCTGTATCCCTGATTCGGGACAGTTATCTTCAGTTATTCACTGTGTGTGTTAGTTGGCTTCCGTCCCACAGTGTCAGCCTACTATCAATCCCGTCTCTCCTACTTTAGCTGCCTGCACGTCCCATCCATACCTCTTGGTCTGCAGCCTTGTGAGCCATCCCCAGCCTAGAGAGGCTCCGACCTACCAGCCTACATACACTCGTGCCCTGCAGCGGTTGCGGTGTCATCCATTCATTCCTTCATGGGCCTTCCCATCACGGCCCTTCAACACCATTGCCCCCCCTTATAACGGCCAGTCCTGCCTTCCACATTACTACTCAGTGTTGATCAAGTTTTGTTGTCACAACCACTCAACATTCATTCAATCATCTGCTGTTCTTCCTCCATGCTATTTGGACTTCCAGCAATGTTTTGCATATATATTTTGTGCTTTGATATCACTGATGTCTATTTATTGTGAATGACTTCTAATGCTTACTACAAGCGGTTGGTTGTGATAGGTGGCCATCTGCGTCTGCACATGACTGTTTGGTCTTTTTAAACGGTGATGGTACCTGAGTTATCAGGATATTTTCTGGATTGGTGTATATTGTGAGTCTTTTTTCATTAAACAGGATTTAATTCACACTGACTCCTGCCTGTTCCCTACTTATGAATTCACTTTTTCTCCCCCTTTTTTTGTAATTTTTTGACACAATTGCAAAAAGAAGACAGCCCTGTGCTTTGGGTATATTTTCTGGTACAATATATCCTGAGTGACCTAAAGCAAGAGCCTATCTCATAAGAGGTGTCTGCTTTCATAACTGTCTTCTTTCTCATCATACTCGAATTTTACAGAAAATACTGCAGCTGCAGAATGAAAAGGAATAACATTGTAGCCAGGTGCTCGGCTAGAGACAGAGAGTGATTTATGACACTGTGCTCCCACTGGACTTCAGTTGAGTGGGTCAACCCTACTTCGCCTTCATCCACCACTGGGAGCTTACAAGCAGATGGGGCTCAAGGGGATTGATGGTTGGCAGTATTGAATTAAGAGAGATAATGTTTGGCAAAGAAGCTTTATTATGGCAGTTAATGGAGGGTTGGACTACAATTAGAGAGAGATGTACTTTCACAGGCTGTATACCAAGGGATTTCCTCTTTGGCTGGAGGAGACCGAGGTGTGCACATCAGTACTCCTGTGTGCACATTAGCCTGCTACAAGCCTACGGCTGTGTGCTGAGGACCAGAGTTTTTCCAGGCAGATCCGAGAGTAAGCTGACATCTGAACAGCGGGACCTTTGTTTCTATTTCAGTCTGCCGAGACTGGAGAGTGAACATTGCTGCCATTTACCTGTTGCTGCTAGCAGAGACTGAGCATATAGGGACTGGCCATCTAACTAGCAGCATTATTTACTGCATACACACTTTACTGGGACTATGTCAGGGCTGGGCTCAGCCCTTCTTTCTCTGAGCTGGCTGCTCAGCTATCGGCCAATTGCCAGCTCCTATCTCTCCACAGTGACTCACCTGTTGATGATTAGGGATGGGCTGTCTGTTCGGGTCGAACATGAGTTCGACACGAACATTGGCTGTTCGCCTGTTCACCGAATAGCGAATAATTTGGGGTGTTCTCTGCAAATTCGAAAGCCATTGAACACCCTTTAAAGTCTATGGGAGAAATCAAAAGTGATAATTTGAAAGGCTTATATGCATGGTATTGTCATAAAAAGTGTTTGGGGACCTGGGTCCTGCCCCAGGGGACATGTATCAATGCAAAAAAAGTTTTAAAAATGGCCGTTTTTTTGGGAGCAGTGATTTTAATAATGCTTAAAGTGAAATAATAAAAGTGAAATATTCCTTTAAATTTCGTACCTGGGGGTGTCTATAGTATGCCTGTAAAGTGGCGCATGTTTCCTGTGTTTACAACAGTCCGAGAGCAAAATGACATTTCCAAAGGAAAAGAAAGTCATTTAAAATTACTAGCGGTAGCGCCGGCAGCTATAATGAATTGTCGGGTCTCTGCAATACTCACAAAAGTCATTGAAAAAAACAGCATGGGGTTCCCCCACAGTGCATTACCAGGCCCTTTGGGTCTGGTATGAATATTAAGGGGAACCCTGAACCAAAATTTTTAAAAAATGCGTGGGGGTCCCCCCAAATTCCATACCAGGCCCTTCAGGTCTGGTGTGGATATTAAGGGGAACCCCACGCCAAAATAAAAAAAATGGTGCGGGGGTCCCCCTCAAAATCCATACCAGACCCTTCAGGTCTGGTATGGATTTTAAGGGGAACCCCACGCCAAAATAAAAAAAATGGCATGGGGGTCCCCCTAAAAATCCATACCAGACCCTTATCTGAACATGCAACCTGGCAGGCTGCAGGAAAAGAGGGGGGATGAGAGAGTGCCCCCCTCCTGAACCGTACCAGGCCACATGCCCTCAACATGGGGAGGATGTCACCTTGCCTGGTGGTTGTGGGGGTATGCAGGCGGGGGGCTTATCGGAATCTGGAAGCCCGCTTTAACAAGGGGACCCCCAGATTCCGCCCCCCCATGTGTAATGGTAATGGGGTACAAATGTACTCCTACCATTTCACAAAAAAAGTGTCATAAATGTTAAAAAAAATGTCTTCTTCTTTCCCTGCTTCTTCTTCCATCTTCTTCTGGTCTTCATTCGATTTTCTTCCTCCATCTTGTTCTTCCCCCGCTTCTTCCTCTTCTTCCTCCGATCCTCTGCTTCTTCCTTCTGTCTTCTCGTCCGCATCTTCCTCCGGCGTCTTCTTCCCCGCTTCGTTCTCCGGACGATCCGCATCCATGGGAGGTTCCAGCTGTGTGACGCTTTTGTTCTTCTGACAGTTCTTACATAACTGAGGGCCACCCAGTGACCTGAACTGTCAGAAGAACAGAAGCGTGCATGGGGATCGTTCGGTGAACGAAGCGAGGAAGAAGACGCCAGAGGAAGATGCGAATGAGAAGACCAAAGGAAGGGGCAGAAGATCGGAGGAAGAAAAGGAAGAAGCGGGGGAAGAACAAGATGTAGGAAGAAAACCGAATGAAGACCAGAAGAAGATGGAAGAAGAAGCGGGGTAAGAAGAAGACATTAATAAAGGAATTGTCAAAAACCGTCTCTTGTCTTTTTTAACATTTTTGACACTTTTTTTGTGAAATGGTAGGGGTACATTTGCACCCCATTACCATTTCACACGAGGGGGGGCGGGATCTGGGGGTCCCCTTGTTAAAGGGGGCTTTCAGATTCCGATAAGTCCGCAGACCCCCACAACCACCAGGCAAGGGTTGTGGGGATAAGGCCCTTGTCCCCATCAACATGGGGACATCCTCCCCATGTTGAGAGCATGTGGCCTGGTACAGTTCAGGAGGGAGAGGGCTCTCTCATCACCTGAAGGGTCTGGGATGGATTTTGAGGGGGACCCCCACGCCATTAAAAAAAAAAAATTGGCGTGGGGTTTCCCTTAATATCCATACCAGACCTGAAGGACCTGGTATGAAATTTGGGGGGACCCCCACACATTTTTTTTTTTAATTTTGGTTCAGGGTTCCCCTTAATATTCATACCAGACTCAAAGGGCCTGGTAATGCACTGTGGGGGAACCCCAGGCCGTTTTCTTCAATGACATTTATGAGTATTGCAGAAAACCGACAATTAATTTTAGCTGGCGGCGCTACCGCTAGTACTTTTAAATTACTTTCTTGCCCTTTAGAAATGTCATTTTGCTCTCGGACTGTTGTAAACACAGGAAACATGCGCCACTTTACAGGCATACTATAGAAACTCCCTAGGTACGAAATTTAAAGAAATATTTCACTTTTATTGTTTCACTTTAAACACTTGCCAACCACCGCCTGTACATTTGCATCAACAGAATGGCACGGCTGCGCAAAGGGACATACCTGTACGTCCCTTTGAATTTTCCCCCGTGCCATCGCGTGCGCGCCGGCGGCAGCGCGCGCGCACCCGCCGCTAACTCCTTGAGTAGGGTCGCGGGTCCCGCAGACTCGATGTCAACAAATGTAAACAAGCATCTCCCTGTTCTGCCTAGTGACACTGTCACTGATCACAGCTCCCTGTGATCGGGAGCGGTGATCAGTGACATGTCACTCGTAGCCACACCCCCTAACAGTTAGAATCACTCCCTAGAACACACTTAACCCCTTCCTAGCCAGCTAGTGGTTAACCCCATTCACTGCCAATGACATTTTTACAGTAATCAGTGCAATTTTATAGCACTGATCGCTGTAAAAATGACAATGGTCCCAAAAATGTGTCAAAATTGTCCGATGTGTCATCCATAATGTCGCAGTCATTATAAAAATCACAGATCACCGCCATTACTAGTAAAAAAAAAATTATTAATAAAAATGCCATAAAACTAACCCCTATTTTGTAGGCACTATAACTTTTGCGCAAACCAGTCAATAAACGCTTATTGAGATTTCTTTTTACCAAAAATATGTAGAAGAATACGTATCGGCCTAAACTGAGGGAAAAAAATGTTTTTTTATATATATTTTTTGGGGATATTTATTATAGCAAAATGTAAAAAATATTGCGTTTTTTTCAAAATTGACGTTATTTTTTTGTTTATATCGCAAACAATAAAAACCGCAGAGGTGATCAAATACCACCAAAAGAAAGCTCTATTTGTGGGAAAAAAAAGGACATCAATTTTGTTTGGGAGCCATGTCGCACGACCGCACAATTGTCAGTTAAAGCGACGCAGTGCCGAATCGCAAAAAGTGCTCTGGTCTTTGGCCAGCCAAATGGTCCGGGACTTAAGTGGTTAAGCATTATTAAAATCACTGCTCCCGAAAAACTTTTAAAACTTTTTTTTGCATTGATACATGTCCCCTGGGATAGGACCCAGGTCCCCAAACACTTTTTATGACAATAACTTGCATATTAACCCTTAAAATTAGCACTTTTGATTTTTCACGTTTGTGTCCCATAGACTTTATTGGTGTTCGCATGTTCTAATGAATTTTTTGCCTGTTCGCATGTTCTGCTGAACAGGGGGGTGTTCAACCCATCCCTATTGATGATATCCTGCTCGTCAGCCCTGCCTACTTAAGCCGTCCAGCCCAGATGATCTCTGCCGTCGCCTTGGTCAACATCACAGAGACTATCTTTTGCGTTCCTGTTAAAGACTTGCTTGGCTGACATTCCTTCTGGCTCCAGATCCTGCTTGCTGTTCCACTACGCTGTTCCCTGGCTTCCTGACTTTCTGGCTTGTCTGACTATCCGATCTGGTTACCGAACTTTGGCTATGTTTTGACTATGTTTGTTCTATTTACTTTTATTATTAAACAAGTGTGATTTAACTGTACTTCTGTCTCGGTCTGATTCATGGTTTCTCACAGACTATACTCATGTGCACCACTGTAAAGACTGGGCCTCAATGCTAGCTGGCTTTGACACCCTGTTGATTGCAAGGAATTGAGGAAGACGCAGACAGACCTGTAAACATTCCATCTGCAAAGTGAATAGTTTATACTCCTTTACTAAATTACTTCATCAAAGTAAGCATTTCCAGATTAAATAATGATTCCACTGGCAACTGGTTATTACTATGGAGCTAAATGAACAGTAGTTTAGAATTACAAATGTTGATTGGATTTCTAGGAAAGTATTGTTGTAAAACTACATTCAGGAGGATTTTCCAGTTATAACCCAGAATGTATATTCAGTTAAAACAAATGTTGATTTCCATTCAAGGGCAACTGTTCAGAAACGAAACTGGGGTTCCATTACGTGCATCTGCAAATCCTAATTTGTGTGTATCACACATTCTGAATTCTTGTGGGATAAGCACACATCAATGTCATTATTATAACAAGTTCTCTCTTTAGAAATTCTATACAACTGTAAGAAGGCCTTGTTGGTGTTTCAATCAAGACCGAAGTTATCAGTAAACATTGTAACACTGAGTTTAGTTCAACTGGTAGAAGTCCCTATACTGATAAACTGAACCAACCCCCCTTCCCCCTAGTTTTTTCCTCTATTTTAGCACTAGCATACGGCACAACTCTTTCTGAGTAATTACAGTTATTTACATAAAGTCTTTATCCCTAAAGTGTTTTAGTTTCTAAAGCCCCTGCCACATCTGCACAATCAAATACATACACAACATGCTTCTCTGCATATTTTTGGGGGTACTAGAAACAAAGAACTCCAAGGTAGGCCCTCCACCACATAAGTAGTGACAGAACCTAAAAAAAATAATCTGGATCCCCACTGTGAACCAAATCGACAACTCTAGTGTTGGAAGGCAATAGTGCTCACCATTAAATATTAAAGATGAATCTGTGTGGGTTAATTTTTGGCTCAGATCATGCAATCTGCCTTGGCCATTTGTCCTGAACATCCGTTTAAGTAAATGAGATTACAGTAAGACAAAATGGGTATCATTAGCTTTTCTGCCAAACAGTTCTTCCAAAACAAAAATGCAAGTGTTTATCACATATGAGGCATGACATGCCCCCATGCCCAATCTCATTTCTACCAGAGTCTAAAAAACTTTATATAAAATAAATTCCAATGAAATTTTTTAACTTTTTCACATATTCACATAATCATTATTTCCATAATCGCTATAAAGTAGTGATTACTGAATTTGAATATGTGAAAAAGTAAAAAAGAAAAAAAAAATACTGCACATTGGAATTTATTATACATTGTCATATATGATAACAACTTAGTTCGCATCCCAAGGTTTGGAATCCCTTTTCTCTTTGAATTAAAGTGATGGTAAAGTCTTGTTTTTTTTAGTTAAAAATAACAATCATGTCATACTTACCTGCTCTGTGTACAGAGCAGCCTGCATCCTCCTTTTCTCGGGTCCCTCTTCAGTGCTCCTGGCCCCTCCCTCCTGTTGAGTGCCCCCAGTGCAAGCAGCTTGCTCTGGGGGCACCCGAGCCTGAGCCACAGCTCCCTGTGTCCATTCAGACATGGAGTCGAGAATGCATTACGATATAAAACCTTCTGCCTTTACAACCACTTTAAGCATAAATCTCCCTTCTATTATTGCAATCAAAAAATGCAGATATACAATGGGTTGATTTACTAAAACTGCAGAGTGAAAAATGTGGTGCAGCTGTGCATGGTAGCCAATCAGCTTCTAACTTCAGTGTTTTCAATTAGGCTTTGACAAAAAAAACCTGGAAACTGATTGGTTTCTATGCAGAGTTGCACAAGATTTTCTTAATTTTAATGCCTTATTTGTTTTCTGAAGTACGGGCATTTACCATTTTTCTGAATTAAATGAGAAAAAAAATCCAAAAATTGAAGCCAAATTAAAAATGCCATTGTGGTCATGGACATGGCCATTGAGATGATGTTATCATCATTATAGTGTGACAATGTCACCATGGACGAATGCACTTTAAAAAGTTGTGACTGATGATGCAAAAAAAAGAAATTCCTGGATAGGCAATTGGACTGTGTCTCATGCACAGATAATGTGGACCTCTCCAAATCTAAAGAATATGGTCTGTATCTCATCACTAATTGTATTCCCCTTAGGTAAAATAAACTGAACACCTTGTGGATTAGCAGAAGCACAAAACTCACACCCACTTCTCTTTGAATGTCTGAATCACACACACTCTGATTAGCATTTACAAATACACAAAAGCAAATTTCAGGTCAATTCACGGGTTACGGATTTTAATCAGCAAATCTGCTATGGTAGAGGACTTATGAAACAACAAATCTGTAGCACTGCAACAGCTTGCCAAGAAAAACAGGCTTGCCAGTTTAAACCTAGAATGTTGTAGAAATACATGAAGTTGTTCCATGTTGCAGCAGTCTCTGTGGCATCAAATAATCCAAACAGGATAGAAAAACTAAATAATAAAATCCTCACTCATCTTTTTATAGAAAGGATTCTTTTATAATATATTAATTGTGACAAAGAGAGGCTCTGTCCCTATGGAAATGGAGAGAAAAGGGACACAGAGTTTGCATATCTGCGGACTGCAAGACTACAAAATGTACAGTTTAAATGGAGAAAACTGCTCTGGCAGTTTTCTCCAGTTTTTGCTATCGCTGGATGGGACTCTGTAGTTTGGAGATCCCTAAAAGTCTTGGGTGGGAAGGGAACTCCAATCCCGTGTTCGGGTCTTGGGGATAGCCAGCAGGTTGTGTGCCCAGGTGCACACAGCCCATATAACGAGGGGCTGGTGAGAGCAGAAGGAGGAGGAAGGTGGAGTTGGAGCAGTGGCTGCTATTGAGAGAGTATCGGTGTAAAGATAGACATTCTGGACATTAAAAAGCTCAAAGCTGTGTGCATTGAAAGGCTTGAAGCTGTGTGCATCCAAGCAGCCCAAAGAGGTGTGCGCTTAAGGAGCCCAAGACTGTGTGCATTCAAGCTGTGGGCCTGGATGAACTGGTGGTCTGAGGGACCAGTATCCATAGCAGCAGTGCTGCTGAAGTGTAGCCAGGTTGGCTAGCATTTTCATTGGCTTTTGTGTGTTTTTCTGGAGAAGACCCCTATGTGGGTAAGCTTCTGTTGGACTTTTTGTTTTGTTTTTTCCTATTAATAAATGTGGGCTACCAGGCCTTTAACTATAATGCCTGTCTGACGTGGACTCACTGCACAATAATGCATCTACCACTGAGCTAACTATTCCCCATGTTAAAAAATATTTCGAGAGGAACTGTATTTGCATCAAAACCTTTTTACCTACGGAAAAATGAAATGTTGTAAATTTGGTAAATATCATTCTTATTTAGAATAATATAATATTAATTTTTACATATATTAACTGACTTCAGATAAAGAACAGGGTATCTTCTCATGCCAAGTCAGGCCAGTAAGATGTACTACATTGTATTATTTGCAAAATTCACAATGTTTTTGCACTCCACTAATGAAAAATGTTTGGGTGATGATGGGACTTTCGCAACAGCTGGAGGGCCGCCAGTTTGAGACCCCTTAGAGCATCAGTTCTGGTTCCCAAACTTTCAAAATACCAGGTCACTGTTCTTCAGACTTTAGTGGTGCTAAGCAGTGTGTGTAGAAAGTGTCTGTGGGAGTTAAAAATTAACTAGTGTCTGTGGTCAATTGAGAGGAGGAATAATGTTCTATTATTTGGGTCACTGGGAGAAATAGTGACCTATCGATAGTAAGAGTGGGAGAAATTGCGCACATTTTTGGTGTCAGTGGGAGAAAATATGCTCCAGTGAAAGGAATATGGCCACAAGGGCTTGATAAAGGTAAGCAAAGGACCCAACCCATCTGGCCCATGGACTGCAGTTTGGAGATCATTAGCTTAGAATGTTTGAGCTTAGACCCCCCCCGTTAAGTTTCTACTGCTGTCTGTGTCCTTGTAGGTACATTAACTTTCCCTGTTGACCACTGTCACCAAGACTGAAAGGCAGTGGCGTCGGGAGAGGGGGCTGGGGGGGGGGCTGGAGCCCTGAATGGGTCCCCAAAAAGCCCCGGGTCTCAGGCATGCACCATTCTATTGTTAGCCCTGAGCGCCGCTGCCAAAGACCGATCTGATCCAGAGCACCGCCGAGTGCGGACAAGTGACATAGCAGGTTCCGCCTTCTGGAGCCTGCAGCACCTATGATGGACATCCCACTGGTCCAATGCTGGGACCACGGGACGTGTGAAATCCATCATAGGCACTACAGGCTCCAGAAGGCAGGAATTACAATGGGGCAGACGCGCCACGTCACTGTGAGATCCCCGCTCCCCGCTCGGGTGGGCGGCTCTCCTCTCCTCCTCTGGCTGCCTGCTGTGATGATGATGGGCACACTGCACACCATGGCTGAGCTGCTGCAGGACACATGACGTCTGTCTCCTGGTCAGGTAGGTCAGTGTATGTATGTCACTACCGTCAGTGTATGTATGTCAGGTAGGTAGGTCAGTGTATGTATGTCAGGTAGGTAGGTCAGTGTAATGGTCAGTGTGTCATGCAGGTGAGTTTAGTGGTCAGCATTGATGGGCACTGGTAAGCTAGGCAGCAACCTTGTGCCCCCCCGTGCCTCTCCTGGACTTTGGGCTGAAGCCCCTGGTCTTTTTGCCACTAGCAATGCCCCTGCCGAAAGGGATGAAAAATCCAAAACTACTAAGTGGGCATTTTGCTCACTTTAGAGAGATTTCCTGTCATGTCCATAGGCCAGGGATGTTAAGAGAAACCTGTCCAAAGGAACACAGATGGCAAGACACAGATAATGATTTTAACCATCTCCTAGACTACGTAAAATGATGAAAAAGTTTAGGGCTTACATACATTTTAAAATTGACTGTTCAAAGATATCTGTATTAGTATAAATCAGTATAAAGGTACCCATCACTCACACACACATCCAATGGACAGACAATTACTAGAGCCCAGTCTGAAGATTTACTGATTGTGATAGAGTTTTCTTTATGGCACAGTAACTTAAGAAATATATACAATGTGCAACTTAAGAGCTACATTACTTTCTCCTATCACCTCCCAGGACGGTCCCCTGTTGAGACAGGTTTTAGGTAAGCCGGAGAGGGCTGAACTAACCTGCAGGCTTGTCCTTTTCACAGGTCGCCCTGGCTCTAAGGGGTTTGAGAATTTCTGGACCAGCCAGGACAGGCTGGGCCTCACTAATCACCCTACCCTCTCCCCTCCCAGTACAAACCTGCAGTTAGGGGGAAGACAAAGCAAATTGCATGTATGCTCTACCTCTTGTCTTACAGAACCCCCCAGCCGAACCCAGGAGGCCCCAGATAAACAGCCTCCTGCCACAACAGGGCATAGCTCCTCCAAAAAATGTGGGTACTGTAAGGATAAGCTCCAAAAATCCCATTGCAAGCCCTTCTGCTATACATGTATTAATAAATTAGCAGGGAAAGAGGCTTCTGCCTTCATGAAGAAATTCCTTTCATCTATGCAGACGGAAGTGCTGGCAACAGTCAAGTCTTTCCATAAAGCCATAGGGCAGTCAACAGCTCAGGGCCCTGACCCAGAGGCTCTTGCCCCTAGAGAGTGCCCATCCTCCCAGAAAAGTCTCTCCGGAGGGGGCCCCTGTACTCTCCTATCACCGTCACAGTCACTACCTCTAGCCCAGGTAGAGGAGGAAGAGGAGGATGAGGGGGAAATGGGAAGCCAGGTCAGGTCAGACCACAGTTCAGATGGGGAGGTGGATCCAGACCAGCTAAACGAGACACAGGAGGATGCCAGGTTAAGGAGACACCTCTTCACCCTGGAGGATCTGGATGGGCTCCTACAGGCGATATATGCCACGGATGAGATCCCAGAGACCCCTAGAGTGACTTCTGCACAGGATAAGGTATACAGGGGGCTGAGCAAGGCTCAATCCAGGGTGTTCCCACTCCATCAATCCCTAAAGGATCTGATCCTACAGGAATGGAGAGAACCTGAAAGGAGAATTGTCAGACAAAAAACCTGAAAAAGGAGAATTCTCTTTAAGGAGGGTTACAAGGACGAAGCTCCCAAAGCTAGATGCCGCTCTGGCTCAAGTCACCAAGCAGTTTGACCTCTCATTTGAGAATGCAGGCAGTATTAAAGATCTGATGGACCGTAGATCAGAATCCCTCCTTAGGAAGGATTGGGATGCAAATACATCAGCCATGGGTCCAGCTTTAGCGGCAGCCTGTGTAGCCAGGAATGCGCACTTCTGGGTGGAGAAGCTGACCAAACATCGGTCACAGGAATCCGAATCGGATGACATCCTTGACTCCCTATCAGTGATATGAAAAGCTGTCGCATACCTTGAACCTTGGCTAAGACGGCTGCATTAATCAACTCAGCTATAAGAGCTGTCTGGATTTAGGCCTGGGAAGGAGATGTTACATCAAAGGGTAAACTATGCGGACTTCCTTTTCAAGGCTCACTGCTGTTTGGCCAGGGCCTGGACGATGTTCTGGCTAGATCCTCAGAAAAGGGTAAAAAAATTTACCCCCCCCCCCCGGGGCAACTGCAGCATAGAGCCAAAAAAGAGCTCAACAGGAGGTAGGGCTATGGTAGGGGAAGGTATAAGAACAATTTATTGTTTTTCTCCCCCAAGGTCTGTGCCAAAGAAACAAAGTGACGCCAAGATCAGGGTGGGGTGGGGGGGCTGTCGGCTGTCTCACTTTGTCCCTCAGTGGGAAAAGATATCAGACAGAGCCTACATTTGCCAGATCCTGCAAGAAGGTTATCGCCTGGAGTTTTTTTACAAAACCCCCCCTCACATATCCCCCCAGGGAGGCCCTGAAAAGATCAGCCCTTCTGGATGGTATCCAGGAATTAGTAGAACAGCAGGTGGTGGTACCCGTATCAAAAGAACAACAATATCAAGGATTCTACTCCCATGTATTCGTTGTTCGCAAGCTGTCAGGAAAGTATTGGCCTATAGTAAACCTAAGAAACCTGAACAAGTTCTTGGAATACAAAAAATTTACAGCGGAGAGTATCTACTCCGTACGCAAAAACCTCATAAAGGGGGCCTTCATGACAACGCTGGACCTCAAGGATGCATGTTCACGTGGATCATCATGCATTCTTGAGGTTTGCAGTGGTCCTTGGAGGGGAGATTTTTCACTGGCAGTTCAGAGCCTTCCCATTTCGGGTTAACAGCAAGCCCAAGGATTTTTACAAAAATCCTAACAGAAGCAGTAGCCTTTCTGCATCTCCAGGGTATATCTCTGATTCCTTACCTGAACAACCTACTGATCTCTGGACCATCAGTCGCCCAAGTCAGTTCAGACACCAACAAAGTTATGTCGGTCCTGGAAACCCTGGGCTGGATAATCAGCATGGAAAAATCCTCCCTCAAACCAGAACAGGTCAAGACCTTTCTAGGCTACCTGATAGACACCAAACTACAGAAGCTCTTCTTGCCAAAGGACAAGGTGGCAAAACTAGCTTCATCAGTGGGGGACCTGATAAAAACCCTGTAACGCTCCAGAAGGGAGGTGCTAAGAACCCTGGGCCTGATGTCGGGAAGTATACTGGCCATAGTCTGGGCGCAGCTTTACTCAAGAGTCCTTCACTTTTTCTTCCTGTCCTCTCGGGACAAAAAGAGGGAGTCCCTGGACCAGGAGATATTACTCATCCCTCATGTCCTATCCTCCCTAGAATGGGGGGTGACCTCCCTAAAGGGGGGGTGACCATGGGTGCAGTGGGATCTGGTAAAGGTTACCACTGATGCCAGCTCCTGGGGGTGGGGGGCCCACTTAGGAAAGGAGAAAGCCCAAGGTCAATGGAACAGCTCACTCGGTCGGATGTCATCCAACTACAGGGAGCTCAAAGCGGTGAGAGAAGCCCTGAAAGCCTTTCAAGGAAGCATCATGAGCAAGAGGTTTAGGTCAGCTCCGACAACGCCACTGTCTTAGCCTACCTGGATCAGGGGAGCTATCTCCCTGGCTTATGAGGGTTCTGGGGTCCCAGCATTAGCAAAGATTAAGGCCCATTCAACCAGGTCACTAGCAACTTCCTGGGCTGAGAAAGCAGGGGCCTCCTGGGAACAAATCCACTGCGCGGCCACCTGATCCAGTCAGGATATGTTCCTGAAGCCCTACTGTGTGGAAGTGTTGTCACAGCAAGACTTGACCTTCTGCCTGAAGGTCATACAAGCTGTGGACCCACCCTGAAGGTAGGCCTGTGTTTACTTGATTATCCTCTCAGGTGTGCTGTCCTGGAAGGTGATAGGAGAACACCTCCAAGGAAAACAAGTGTATAGGTGCTGCAACCTTCCCACATAAAAGCTCCGCCCGGTGCTCAGACCTTGAGGCTGCTGACACCTCCAACGTATCAGAATAAGGAAAGGGATGGTTGGCACTCAGGATGACATCCAAAATAGTATTCCTTTATTAAATACATGTACAGAACTGTAAAACAGTCTACACGTTTCAGACATTAGTCCTTAGTCATCTTTGCAGCTCTGTACATGTATTTGATAAAGGAATACTATTTTGGATGTCATCCTGAGTGCCGACCATCCCTTTCCTTTTTCTGATAGGAGAAAACCTACATTAGACTTACCGGTAACAGTATTTCTAAAAACCTTCCAGGACGGCAGGCCTACTTCCTGCCCTATATGGAGGGAAAATGAGTAAACACTAGGTGGTGAGTACCTAAGTGGAATGATTCTCTTTGTGAACTGTTTTGGGATTACTTTATTACAAACTGGGGATCAAGGAGAAGAATGGGGACTTATAACAAGCTGTCAGTTGATTGTGTTTCCTGTAGGGATGATCCCTCATCTCTCAGGTGTGCCGTCCTGGAAGGTTTGTAGAAATACTGTTACTGGTAAGTCTAACGTAGGTTTTCTTTTGTATCATCTTTTATTTTGTATTATATAATTTAAAGCAACCCTATACCTACACAGAGCCAAGCTTGATACCTAGGTTTGGCCATTTGTACACATCTTTGAGTATCCTGGGATCTCTAAAACCTAGGGCACTCTGATCTCCAACATAAAAATGTCAACTGCTGCAAATAAACTTTACAGGGGTGTTGCCTGCCCCCTCTTGCTTTCCAGAACTCTCTACTGGTTCTTCAAAGTAATGAGTGGCCTCCTCAGTGAGAAGCTATTGTAGGGAGAAGAGGGCAGGCCACCCCTTGACTTTCTCTGCAAATTTTGTGATTTACATATTAGATTGCCCTGCTTTCTAGGGAGTCAAAATTCTTGCCAAGAAAAAGGGTAAAGAAAATGCCGCTAACTAAGGGTGCTGTGTGGCATTCAGGCTGTAAGTTTGGATACATGACAGAGAGCGTAAAATTGCTTTAAAGAGACCCCATTAAGGGCAAAGTGATTGGGTATTTTAAATCTACATCTGACCTACCTATACCAATCTTAATATTATTCCTCTGCCGCCCCTTCCTCGGTTGCTGCTGATGCAAAGTCCCATGTGTAAGGTGAATGGATGGTATTGGAGCGTAAAAGCGAGTGTTGATGTCACCCCCTCTGTAATGTGACATTGCACTAGATAACGGGAGGTCACATGCTTCCCCATAGCTCTAAATTACCAGTAATTTAGCAGTGCCGATGAAGGAAGGGACAATGGGATAGTGCAGTAAAGTATATATATATATATATATATATATATATATATATATATATATATATATATATATATATATATATATATATATAGTGATTTTTTTTTTTTTTACTAGACTCTGCAGTTTTCGTGTTCCTCTACTTCAATAATGATCTATACAAAGGGCCAATAATACCACTGATAGCTACATGAACTCGTCTGTACTGCTTGGTCCTTGGCACCTGTGTCAGATCTATTTCTTTGGACCATGAAACAGCTTACTCTCAAAAGATGTTCTCAGAGGTGTACTGATCTCACACATTAGAAAAACTGGATGTCAGTCTGGAATGCATTGAGGATGCTCTGAAACTGGGCTCAAACTTGATGTTTTCTTTATTTTTTGTCCATCTTCATTCTTATCTGACTTGTAACTGTAAGTCATATACAGCTCACAATTGGATTTAAACCATTAGTAGTTTAACTGCACAAACTGCTAGTAGAATTTCCCGTCATTTTGCTCTGGGTGCCACTCTATATGAGGTCTAGTAAGTGTTTGATTTGAGATGGGCGTTTGGTGGGAGGGTTTTTTTTCTGAGGTAAGTCTTCTGGGGGGGGGGGGGGGTCTTACTAGGAAAGGGTTGGTTGCTGATAGAGGGGGGATTTTTGCTAGGTGGGGGAAAATATTTACTGGGAGAGGGAGATGAAGAGTCAGTTTTTTCTCCTAAAAAACAACCTGCAAGGTAAAGTCATAATGCGCTAGTATGCATCACATAGTAGCACATTATGAAAGACTTACCTTGAAAAGAAGACCTCCAGTGGTGTGCTGTCATCACTGACAGGGCATCCATCTTCACGTGGTCTTTCTTCCGGTTTCACATACTCTGGGCTCTTGAATCACTGAGACGTAATGACATTAGTTAGGGAAAAAACGAAACACCACGAGCGACAAGCTCGCAATCTGACGTCACTTCCGGACAGGCACGGAAAGTGATGTCAGATTGCGAGCTTGCCGCTCGTGGTGTTTAGTTTTTATCCTACTTTTTTAATGTGAGTACCCGCATTGACTGTAATGAATAAAATGATCTAGTTTTGCATACTTCACGATTCGGGACCCCTTCTTTCTCTTTCTACATACCATTTATAAACCTACTTGGGAGGATTTCCAGCACTGTTAATGTACACAAAGTAGAAGCCCCTACTGTGATCCATTGCAGGATTTCTGGATTGGTACTGTCCACTTTTACGCTGTTACCTTAAAGAGATAAGGTTAAGGGGCTATCGCACACAGAAGTGTGTTTGCACTGAAGAAAGAAAAAAGTTACCAAGTCACCGTTCACATTACTGCATCTGCACAGAGTGTTAACTGGAGTTTAGCACCTCACTTTCTCATTTTGCTTATTATTATCCGCTTGAGGACTTGTGTTTACTTGGACTTCTACCTCTGTCACTAGCACTTAATTTTTATATTTTTTTTATATATTTTTATATGCTTTATTTAGGATATTCTTCACCTGGATTTATTTCTTTATGATATTATTTGCCATTGGAGTTGATAGCCATTTTTTAGCACTTAGAACTTGATATTGTCATTATTATTTATTTGTTTGCATTGCTATTGTTGCTCATTCATCATCTTTGAGTTCTATATTCATTTTCTCAGCACTCAGCACTTTTATTGTTCATCTTGTCTACATATTTATTTGTTTGCTTTCACTTAGAGCACAGATGAGCCTCCATTCAATGTTCATCTGGCTGCAGCTTCGCCTAAGCTCTCTTGGACATTCTTCAGCATAGCTGAAGATGAAGATAAAGATGAAGATGTTCCAAACAGGTATCAATCTTCCTGATTCTTTAGACCCCAACACAGGCCAGCTTAGACTCCTTGAGCCTTGGCTCAGGTCCTGGCAGGGCCCATGCCCCAAGACAAGCCTGTCCCATTGTAGCATCTTCACTAGGTCAAACCCAGGAGGTAAGGTAAAGACCTTTCTGAAAGGTTGCTCAAAATATTTATACTCTCCTCTCAGCTCATATCACTGGAATAAAACACTCAGTGATTGACTAAGGCAGATAAATATTCATAGCTCAAAACATTGTTACTTCTTGCACTAACTACTGAAGACAACTAAACATCAGCAGGCAGAAGTAATCAGAGTCCTGACAACATCTATAAACAAAGTTCAGGCTGGCCACAGCCTGTTATCAAAAACACAAAATTTAGTTGGGGGCACTCCAGCTTAAACCCCAACAATTATATATTATTGTAACTGTTAAAAGGTTTTTTCTTCTGTTTAATCCATCTATTGTTTAACAAAATAGGATTTTACACTGTTGATTTACTGTCCAGAAAGCTGTTATACTGACATAGCTAGATTTATTTAGCATCATAACTAAAATAGTGGATGCATTTATTGCATTCCTATAGCATTTTTGGGTACTGCATTTTGCTCTGTGTTGGAGCACTATGTCTCTGCAATTGAGACATAAGTCATTATCACTTTTTTTTTGTTTTGGTGTCTTCATACCATATTAGTCTTTGTCTTATTTCCTTGCCACACAGGCTTGTTGCTATCCTATATCGGTTCTTGTATTTGGCCTCTTTCCATCTGGATCTCTCTGGCAGCATACAAGCTCTCCTGGTGGGGTGATGGATGACACATTTGGCTTCTAAAATCTATGTTGACTGGTGTACTTACACTTTGTACCATCATAGGAAATGTACAGAAAGTGTACTGTGTGTGTGTATATACTGCAATGTAAAATTACAAAGACATGTACAATATATTTTTACACCTTTTTTGAGGATGTATGTTATTACATATCTCTGTTTGTTTATAGAACAATTGCCCTGCTTCTTTCTATCAAGACCCTGAAAAAGGAATCTTTAATTTGAAACGCGCTTGAGTTTCACGATTCACAGCAGTTATCGCTTAGCTGTAATATGCTTATACCATCATGCTAATATACGCATATTTGTTGTGTACCTATGGCTTTTTTCTATTGCACACCAGCATTTTCTTGTTGTATGTCAGTTTTTAAAATGTATTAATACATTTGTTATATCTTTTATATATACTTTTTGTCTACACATGACTTTACTTTTCCATTTTGGGCCGTTATAATCCCATTATATTGGGGGATCTTTCTTGCATACTGACATAGTGTTGTCACCGCCTTATCTGTGCAGTGTGTCAGAGTTGTGTAAATCACAAGACTAACTGAAACTAATTACAATACTTTGGGCATTTAAAATAATTTACATACAGTACATGCATTTCAACTGTGTATTTAGTCTGTTTGCCTGGAGTTTGTGCTTTCACTGCTCAAACAGCATTTGAATCCTATAGTTTTGCATACATAATTTCTTTTCCACTTTATTGTTATATGTGCTATCCCTTTTAAACAAGCCTGTAATTTAATAGTATGAAGTAAATTGGCAAGCATTAAAGGATAAGTTTACCTTTGGGAACATGTTACATGTTGCACCCACTTTTAGTGTAACTTGTAACATGTTCCCGATCCTGCAGCTGCTCCCAATCCCTGCACTTCCTGTGACAGCAAGCCGGGGTTTTCTTCCCCATACCTGCTGTCACTATTTGAAAAGAGTGCAACCGTGTGATTGAAAGATCCCTGTGAATTAATAAATTACAAGTATTGACAGTCTTTTCAGCTGTCAGTCTGTAGTTATCAATGTACTACCAGGGTGCTGTTGAGAGTAGACATGTGCATGACGAAAAAATTTGTTTTGTTTTGTTTAGATTCGTTAATGTTGTTAGTTAGTTTAAATTTGGTTGATTCATTCAGTTCGTATTTGGGATTTGTATTCGGAATTCGTATTAGGAATTTAATTTGTGTCTTTTTCTAATTGACCAATTTTTTGATTTGAAACGTTCAAAACAAAATTTTAAATCGGCCGAATCAAAAACTTTTGATTTTTCTTTTTCAGATTCGAATGTGGCAAAGTGAACAAACAAAAAAAAAATCTTCATCAAATGATAACAATGACTATTTAAATCACCTTTGGCTTAACTAAAACAGCATTATTTTGATATGGTACTCTATTAACACACACAGTCTTTGATTTCAGAAACATGTTTACAGTTCGATTTCGTCTGGAATTCGATGTAAAATTAAGTTTAAATTTCAATTTGAATTTCGGAAATTCTAGTTGAAATTCAAATTGAATCTACTGCAGTTATGAGCTCTAGTAGTTCATTGAGTCTTCCTGTTTTTGTGAAACTAACTGCCCCTATCATGTATGGGCAGAAAGCTTACACTGACAATCTGTAGGAGTCCTGCATGGCACCATCTTCCATCATCTTCCAACAGATGATTTTTTTTAGAGCTTCAGGATCTTTGTTGCAACCTCCTTTGCTTTGGGAGCTGGCTGTTGTCAGAACTGTTGTGAAAGAATAGCTATACTTCCATAATTTCATTTTTGGAGACATGGACATTTAAAACGAAAACATTTTTGGTTAGGCCAAAATATTAAAGTGGTTAATTCCAGGTCTGAAGTCATGCAAGTGTCACACAAAGACATTCTGTTTTGTTCTCAATTTGTTGGGGGTCTTTAAACAAGCCTGCCTACAGAACTGGTTAGAAACACAATGAGTGTGTATTTTTCCTCCTCACCTGAAGCCAATGATAAGTCTATTTTTATAGTTGCCATATTTAATTTATTAGATGATACTTGAACCAGTAATAAAGACTGACTTTCCAAAGCAAAAATACACAATGGGGTTGATTTGCTAAAGGCAAATCAACTGTGCACTACAAGTGCACTACAAGTGCACTTGGAATTGCAGTCGCTGTAGATCTGAGGGGAAGATCTAAAATGAGGGGAAGCTCTGCTGATTTCTATCATCCAACAATGTGCAAGCAAAAATGCTGTTTTTTACTGTCCTTGCATGTCCCCCCTCAGATCTACAGCGACTGCACTTCCACTTGTAGTGCACAGTGGATTTGCCTTTAGTAAAAAACCCCTGTCCGAATAGAGTGTAAAGATAACCCCTGATTGATGTTTACACGAAGGTTGAAGGCACTATGTATATTTAGATGGACTTATGTAGTTTTATAGTGACCAGCCATTGTTTCAGCTCTGTGAAAGATAAACACAAAATGAGAACACAGAAAGAAACAATTTTTCCTGTAATTTCACTTCAACTAAAGACATTCATATAATAATAAGTCACTTCACCATCTCTATGTTGCAATTCATCGGGATCCTGTGTGATATATATATATATATATATATAGCAATGGATTGTAAACGATTCTACCTGACAAACATAATGGACATAGTCATATGATTGTAAATCAGAACACAGTATACATGGTGAAAAGGGTGTTATTATGACTACAATTTGTTTATTTGTAATCTCTATTATTAGAGAAGTGCATGTTTGTTTTAGTATTTTCTTTAGTATTTTACGTATTCCAATTGCTATATATATATATATATATATATATATATATATATATATATATATATATATATATATACATATATATATATATGGAAGTCCAGCTCCTGATAATCAAAAATGTCTTACTGTAAATGTATATACATGTATATATGTTAGAATTATCACATGGCCATGCCTCTCTCATGAGAAAGTGAACATTCCTACAACAGAATATTTATAAGATTAATTTAGACATCCCTTGTCCTAGAGTGACACTTGATAGCTAAGAGAGACAATGTTTGAACAAACAACAAATTAATATTTAGCCACGTTTAGCTTATTTTTCAGAATGGTATATAGGATGAGGATAGGAAGACTACACACACTTTAAACACACTCATCACACTTCATTCATATAGATCCGGACACTTCAGCCACACACACACCCATCCATTCAGGGAGATACTCATCATCACGCCTCATCATCTGACCTCAGGGATGCCAAGATGCAACTTCACCCAAACAAGACGCCATTTTGGAAAGGCAGCCATTTTAGGGGACTCCTAATGGTCTTAGTGGTAATGACCATTGTAAGCCAGCAGTCATTTTGGAAGGGTAATTATAATACAAAGATCTTTTCATGATTCATTGCTTATTGTGATATACAGTTAGGTCCATATATAGTTGGACACATGCACAGTTTTAGTTTTTTTCAGGTAGTTACCAAAACTTATTCAAGCTATAGGTATATAATGGATATGGTCTGAAAGTGCACACTCTCAGGTTTAATTTGAGGGTATGCACATCCAAATGAGAGGAAGGGTTAAGGAATTACAGCTCTTAAGAATAGCCATCCCCCTTTTCTTTTTTAAGGGGCCAAAGGTAATTGGACAATTGAATCAAAAGCTGTATTATGACCAGGTGTGGACTACTCCTTCATTATTTCTTTATCAATTAAAGAAAGGTAAAGGTCTGGAGTTGATTCTAAGTGTGGTATTTGCATTTAGAATCTATTGCTCTGAACCTACATCATGCATTCAAAGGAGCTGTCCATGCAAGTGAAATAGGCCATTGTAAGGCTTCAAAAACTAAACAAATCCATCAGAGAGATAGCAGCAACTTTAGGAGTGGCCAAACCAACACTTTGGTATATTCTGAGGAAAGAAGAAGCATTGGTGAGCTTAGCAACATAAAAAGGTCTGGACGTCTATGGAAGACAACAGTGGTGTATGATCGCAGGATTCTCTCTATGCTAAAGGAAAACCTATTCACAATATCCAGACAAAGTGAAGGACACTCTCCAGGAGGTGGGCGTATCATCGTCAAAGTCTACAATCAAGAGAAGACTTCACAAGAGCAAATACAGAGGGTTCACCACAAGGTGCAAACCATTCATAAGCCTGAAGAATAGAAAAGCCAGATTAGACTTTGCCAAAAAACATCTAAAAAAAGCCAGACCAGTTCTGGAAAAGCATTTTTTGGACTGAGGAAACTAAGATTCATCTGTACCAGAATGACAGGAAGAAAAAAGTGTGGAGAAGGCTTGGAACAGCTCATGATCCAAAGCACACAACGTTATCTGTAAAAGATGGTGGAGTTTGCAGTATGATGACATGGGCATGCATGGCTTCCAGTGGCACTGTGTCATTGGTGTTTATTGATGATGTGACAGAAGACAGAAGCAGCCGGATTAATTCTGCAGTGTTTAGAGATATACCGTGAGCCCAGATTCTGCCAAATGTAGCAAAGTTAATTGGACGGCACTTCACAGTATAGATGGACAATGATCCAAAACACCCACAAACAAAGAACAACTGAAGACAGCTGCAGTTAGAGCCTGGCAAAGCATCAGAAAGGAGGAAACCCAGTCTTTGGTAATGTCCCTTGGTTCCAGACTTCAGGCAGTCATTGCCAGTAAAGGATTCTAAACAAAATATTAAAAATTAACATTTTATTTATAATTATAGTCATTTGACCAATTACATTTGGGCCTCTGAAAATGGGGGGACTGTGCATAAAAATGCTTGCAGTTCCTAAAATTTGTACTTGAAATTTATGTTCAACCCTTTAAATTAAAGCTGAAAGTCTGTACTTCAAATTCAATTGGATTGTTTTATTTTAATTTTATTCTGGTGGCATACAGAGCCAAAAGTATGAAAATGGTGCCTGTGTCCAAAATATATATGGACCTAACTGTACCTATTATTTATTTCTTGTGATACTTACATTGTTTTCCCCCCGATATTATAACTATTTAAAATTCTCTTTAATACTATTTTTTTTTTTCAATTTTAATTATTTTCTGTTTTTGCGCTATAGTAGTGTACCATTTTTACGTAATTTAACACTTATGCCCTGTACACACGGTCGCACATTGATCGGACATTCCGACAACAAAATCCGTGGACTTTTTTCCGACGGATGTTGGCTCAAACTTGTCTTGCATACACACGGTCACACAAAGTTGTCAGAAAATCCGATCGTTCTGAACATGGTGACGTAAAACACGTACGTCTGGACTATAAACGGGGCAATAGCCAATAGCTTTCGTCTCTTAATTTATTCTGCGCATGCGTGGCCCTTTGTGCGTCAGATTTGTGTACACACGATCGCAATTTCCGACAACGGATCTTGTTGTCGGAAAATTTTATAGCAAGCTCTCAAACTTTGTGTGTCAGAAATTCCGATGGAAAATGTGTGATGGAGCCCACACACAGTCGGAATTTCCGACAACAAGGTCCTATCACACATTTTCCGTCGGAAAATCCGACCATGTGTACAGGGCATTACTCTTTCTACATGGGAGTTGGGCTTCATAACTGTTGGGCTTCATAAAACGCAGACTGTTGTCTGATAGTTTGTTTTATATATATATATATATATATATATATTTATATATATATATATATATATATATATATATACCGTATATACTCGAGTATAAGTCGTTCCGAGTATAAGTCGAGGCCCTAATTTACCCCAAAATAATGGGAAAAACTTATTGACCCGAATATAAGACGAGGGTGAGAAATGCACAGCTACAGTAAGTGGAAAAGAGGGTCAACAATGCACATTTGCAGCCTCACTCTGCCCATTTACAGCCATAGGTCCCCTGAACTTCAAACTCTGTAGTTAAGGGTTCCTAGATGCCCCCTAGCTGCAGCCAAAATTTGGGGTCTCTGAACCCAAAGAGTCCCGAAATGACATTGCTGCAGATGGACACAGTTGACCGAATTTGGGGCCTCGTATCTCGGGGCCACTTAGAGCTAGGAACTCCAAATTTGGTGTGCAAACCCAGTGGAACTAGCACCATAACATTTCCAAAGCTGGGGATTCTAGCATCAAGTGGCCCCCAAGATACAGGGCCCCAAAAATCTGTTCAGAAAATGTCAAGCACTTTTCTGCAGCAGAGAATGACATTTTCCGAACCGATTTTGGGGCCCCGTATCTCGGGGCCATTAGGTGCTAGGAACCCCAGCTTTGGATATGTTATGGTACCCGTTCTACTGGGTTTGCACACCAAATTTGGGGTACCTAGCACTAAGTGGCCCTGAGATACGGGGCCCCAAAGTCGGTTCGGAAAATGAAATTTTTTGCTTCAAAAAAGTGCTTGACTCGAGTATAAGTCGAGGGGGGCACTTTCAGCACAAAAAAATGTGCTGAAAAATTCGACTTATACTCGAGTATATACGGTATATATATATATATATATATATATATATATATATATATATATATATACAGTATCTCACAAAAGTGAGTACACCCCTCACATTTTTGTAAATATTTTATTATATCTTTTCAGGTGACAACACTAAAGAAATGACACTTTGCTACAATGTATGTAAAGTAGTGAGTGTAAACCACTGGTAACAAAAGTGAGTACACCCTTAAGTGAAAATGTCCAAATTGGGCCCAAAGTGTCAATATTTTGTGTGGCCACCATTATTTTCCAGCACTCCCTCTTGGGCATGGAGTTCACCAGAGCTTCACAGTTGCCACTGGAGTCCTTTTCCACTCCTCCATGATGACATCATGGAGCTGGTGGATGTTAGAGAACTTGCGCTACTCCACCTTCCGTTTGAGGATGCCTCACAGATGCTCAATAGGGTTTAGTTATGGAGACATACTTGGCCAGTCCATTACCTTTACCCTCAGCTTCTTTAGCAAGGCAGTGGTCCTCTTGGAGGTGTGTTTGTAGTCGTTATCATGTTGGAATACTGCACTGCGGCCCAGTCCCTGAAGGGATGGGATTATGCTCTGCTTCATAATGTCACAGTACATGTTGGCATTTATGGTTCCCTCAATGAACTGTAGCTCCCTAGTGCCGGCAGCACTCATGCAGCCCCAGACCATGACACTCCCCCCAAGATGCTTAACTGTAGGCAAGACACACTTGTCTTTGTACTCCTCACCTGGTTGCCGCTACACACGCTTGACACCATCTGAACCAAATAAGTTTATCTTGATCTCATCAGACCACGGGACATGGTTGTTCCAGTAATCCATGTCCTTAGTCTGCTTGTCTTCAGCAAACTGTTTGCCGGCTTTCTTGTGCATCATCTTTAGAGGCTTCCTTCTGAGATGACAGCCATGCAGACCAATTAGATGCAGTGTGCGGCATATGGTCTGAGCATTGATAGGCAGACCCCCCACCCCTACAACCTCTGCAGCAATGCTAGCAGCACTAATACGTCTATTTCCCGAAGACAATCTCTGGATATGACGCTGATCATGTGCACTCAACACCTTTGGTCGACCATGGCGAGGCCTGTTCTGAGTGGAACCTGTCCTGTTACACTGCTGTATGGTCTTGGCCACCATGCTGCAGCTCAGTTTCAGGGTCTTGGCAATCTTCTTATAGCCTAGGCAATCTTTATGTAGAGCAAAAATTATTTTTTTCAGATCCTCAGAGAGTTCTTTGCCATAAGGTGCCATATTGAAAAGATACATGAAAAGATATAATAAAATATTTACAAAAATGTGAGGGGTGTACTCATATATATATATATACAGTATCTCACAAAAGTGAGTACACCCCTCTTTTCATGTGACAACACTGAAGAAATTACACTTTGCTACAATGTAAAGTAGTAAGTGTGCAGCTTGTATAACAGTGTAAATTTGCTGTCCCCTCAAAATAACTCAACACATAGCCATTAATGTTTAAACAGCTGGCAACAAAAGTGAGTACACCCCTAAGTGAAAATGTCCAAATTGGGCCCAATTAGCCATTTTCCCTTTCCGGTGTCATGTGACTCGTTAGTGTTACAAGGTCTCAGGTGTGAATGGGGAGCAGGTGTATTAAATTTGGTGTGATCGCTCTCACTCTCTGATACTTGCCACTGGAAGTTCAACATGGCATCTCATGGCAAAAAACTCTCTGAGGATGTGAAAAAAAGAATTGTTGCTCTACATAAAGATGGCCTAGGCTATAAGAAGATTACCAAGACCCTGACATTGACCTGCAGCACGGTGGCCGAGACCATATAGTGGTTTAACAGGACAGGTTCCACTCAGAACAGGCCTCGCCATTGTTGACCACAGAAGTTGAGTCCACGTGCTCAGCATCATATCCAGAGGTTGTCTTTGGGAAATAGACATATGAGTGCTGCCAGCATTGCTGCAGCGGTTGAATGGGTGGGGGGTCAGCCTGTCAGTGCTCAGACCATACACTGTACACTGCATCAAATTGGTATGCATGGCTGTCCTCCCAGAAGGAAGCCTCCTCTAAAGATTATGCACAAACAGTTTTCTGAAGACAAGCAGACTAAGCACATGGATTACTGGAATCATGTCCTGTGGTCTGATGAGACCAAGATAAACTTATTTGGTTCAGATGGTGTCAAGCGCGTGTGGCGGCAACCAGGTGAGGAGTACAAAGACAAATGTGTCTTGCCTACAGTCAAGCATGGTGGTGGGAGTGTCATGGTCTGGGGCTGTATGAGTGCTGCCAGCACTGGGGAGCTACAGTTCATTGAGGAAACCATGAATGCCAACATGTACTGTGACATACTGAAGCAGAGCATGATCCCCTCCCTTCAGGGACTGGGCCGCAGGGCAGTATTCCAACATGATAACGACCCCAAATACACCTCCAAGACGACCACTGCCTTGCTAAAGAAGCTGAGGGTAAAGGTGATGGACTGGCCAAGCATGACCCCCAGACCTAAACCCTATTGAGCATCTGTGGGGCATCCTCAAATGGAAGGTGGAGGAGTGCAACATCCACCAGCTCCATGATGTCGTCATGGAGGTGTGGAAGAGGACTCCAGTGGCAACCTGTGAAGCTCTGGTGAACTCCATGCCCAAGAGGGTTAAGGCAGTGCTGGAAAATAATAGTGGCCACACAAAATAGTGACACTTTGGTCCCAATTTGGACATTTTCACTTAGGGGTGTTCTCACTTTTGTTGCCAGTGGTTTAGACAATAATGTCTGTGTGTTGAGTTTATTTTGAGGGGACAGCAAATTTACACTGTTATACAAGCTGTACACTCACTACTTTATATTGTAGCAAAGTGTCATTCCTTCAGTGTTGTCACATGAAAAGATAGAATAAAATATTTACAAAAATGTGAGGGGTGTACTCACTTTTGTGAGATACTGTATATATAAAAAACAAACTATCAGACAATAGTCTGCGTTTTATGAAGCCCAACGGTTACTCCTATGTAGAAAGAGTAAGTGTTAAATTACGTAAAAATGGTACACTACTATAGAGCAAAAACAGAAAATAATTAAAATTGAAAAAAACAAAATTAGTATTCAAGAAAAATTTAAATAGTTATAATATCGGGGGGAAAAACAATCTAAGTATCACAAGAAATAAATAATAAGTACAGTTAGGTCCATATATATTTTGGACACAGGCACAATTTTCATACTTTAATAAGAATATTCCCCCCACCGCCCGTGTCCTCCTCCATGACTTTTCCATCAAGATCAATAATGTAACCATCAATCCCTTTCCTCATGCCAGGGTACTAGGTGTAATCCTAGACTCTGACCTGTCCTTTCAGCTGAACTGGTTTAGACATTAATGGCTGTGTGTTGAGTTATTTTGAGGGGACACCAAATTTACACTGTTATACAAGCTGTACACTCACTACTTTACATTGTAGCAAAGTGTCATTTCTTTAGTGTTGTCACATGAAAAGGTATAATAAAATATTTACAAAAATGTGAGGGGTGTACTCACTTTTGTGAGATGCTGTATATACAGTGGTTCCGCTAGATTTTAGTTAGAGCTGTAAAGGGGGCCGAATACAAATGCACGCCACACTTTTCAGATATTTTTTTGTAAAAAATTGTCTAAACCATTTATAATTTTCCTCCCACTGCACAATTATGTGCCACTTTGTGTTGGTCTATCACATAAAATCCCAATAAAATACATTTACGTTTTTGATTGCAACATGACAAAATATGGAAAATTCCAAGGGGTATGAATACTTTTTCAAGGCACTGTGTGTGTATATATATATATATATATATATATATATATATATATATATATATATATATATATATATATATATACACATACACACGTTTCTCTTTCATCTGCCAATGCTGCCCCATGAGTTCGTTAGTCAGCCTTCGGTGGTGACATTACATATTCTAAAAAATGAAGGTGGTATATTAAAGCGTTTTAATTTTCACAGGCCTACTTTGTGCATCTCGATACTCTTTGTGTGTGTTATCATGGTAACTCTAGCAAGTTACCCTATTGAGGAATTAGATCCAGTTGGCTCAACTAGCATTTTCCATCCCAGAACATCACTATAAAGACCTACAGTCTAAATACCTTAAATTTGAGTGTGTATATGTTACCCACAAATATTCCAAATGAATGAATAAACCAAATAACTATGATAGTGTGGGAATCAGTCATGACTCCAAGATGTAATTATTATTACTATGAGTTTGTATCAGTCATCATGGAGCTGGAGGCTACACAGGAAAGAAATGAAAACTTGGATAAAGGGTTTAGAGGAAGAAGAAACCTGTTGCAGTACAAAAGAAGACACAAGGGTCTTGGCTCTATTTCTTTAAAAATGAAAGTACAACCAAACGCTGACAAAATAATACTTAGGTTGTAGAACACTGTCAATAAAATAGGATTGCATTTTTTATTTTTTTGTTACAAAAATACAGTTTTCCTCTTACTTTGTTTATTTTCTCCTTCCCTGCATTGTGCACATCATGTAGACTTCTTGTAGGAGATTCCTTTAATGAGTGCACCCTTCAGAGGCAGCAGAACATCATAGTTTTACTTTGGTGAACACAGCAGAGTGTGCCAATGAACTTTGCTGAGAACAGGCAGCTACACAGGAGGAAGGAATGAGGAGTGCAGCTCAATACAGGTGGCATTGGAATGGGGTGCTGCATGGATGAAGTACTGTGGGAGACTGGATGGAGTCCTTTGGGTATCTGATCTTTTAGGGAGAGATACAAATCTGCAAGGATAAGGACAGAAAGCTGTGGGAGCTGCATATCTTGATACAGCAGAGATCCAAGGACAGGTGGCCACACACAAGGAGAAAAGAGGTAATGTCAGAACGGTGCACTGTAGGGATTCAGAGCTGTGGGACAGATGTTGTCCTTGGGGGATTCACTTTTGCTTTAACTTTGAAAATGGTGGAATTTGGGAGTTAGATTTGTTGGGAAGGGATGTGAGTCTGTGATGAGGGATAGTGCCTCATAGATTACATTTTCTGGAAAGGGATGGTGTCTTCAGTAATGTGATGTGGCCAGGAGTGTTGTAGAGCTGTAAAAAAGGTGGTATATTTCAGGGACTTGATTTTCTGGGAAGGGATGCACCACTGGGGGTATGTGTTGTGGTGGGGGATGCAAAACTGCAGGGAGTTTAGCATGACAGCAGGGTTGGACGCCTCAGAGACTTTTTGTGGTGGGGAGAGATGCAGGGTTGTGGGAAGATGACACCAGACTTGAAGCAACTGGGGAAGACAGGACTGAGCCAAAGAGCAATAGAGGTGGGGAGAGTGAGATCACTTTGAGGTTAGACAGAGAGGAAAAGGGAGGAGTAAACCCTATATCTATCTGCCTGCAGATCCCCACAACCACCGCCCAGGGTTGTCAGGAAGACAACATGGGGACATGATGCTTACCCCAAAGCACCCCCCCCCATGTTGAGGGTATGTGGCCTGGTATGGTTTGGGGGGCACTCACTCGTCCTCCCCCCCTTTCCTGTCCTGCCAAGCTGCATCCTCAGGTAAGGGCCTCAGCTCCAACTGTTTGCCCAACTCTAATAGACACACACAGTGCTGGCCAGAAGCACATATGCCCACTAACTGGGAGGTGGGGGCAGAGGTTAGAGGCCCAGCTGGATAACAAAAACAGGTACATTTTTTAAGAAGAATATGCATATTATGTAAGTCTGGTCTTCTTCAACTAACATTTTTTTTACACATATAGAGTTTAGTACCACTTTAAATGTTAAATGATCATCAGACAGATGGGACTGTGGATTAGGTAAACTGGTGGTGGAGCTGTTTTTGCTTATTCACTCATAACTTGTGCCTACCTTTAAGAAATGTATAGACTAGGAGCTAAATGGAGGTAGTGTCTTTTTATGCAAAGGCAGTGCAAGCATTGGGTAGATGCCATTGGGTAGAGGCACAAAGCGAAGATCTCTGATGTGGGTTTGAAGGTCATTATTTAGGTAGGAACCTTCCACTAAAAAAGTAGGGGAAGATTTAGAGGAAAACTCTAAAAGCACAGTTGTCCTTGAACAGCTTTGGTGAAGAAGTTTGTTGTTTTCAGAGATCAATGAAGCTCAGATAAAACACAGCTGAATGAGTCAGAGTAGTTACTCACCTATCCAACCCCCCACTGCTCTGTATACCCCATATGTAGTTATAATTAGAGAGACACTGTATATTCACAAAGGCAGAAGATACTTTTGAGTTTTTATCTTTCAATAACCCTGAGTGCTCCACAAATTCAATGTCAAGGGTGTACCAAGTATTAAAAATGTATTTGAAAAATGATATAATAATAATAAAACAAGTATATACCATCAATTTAAAACATCAAAACTTAAAAAGGTACAAAACATTGACCGTTATTTTCGATAATACGACACACATTTTTTCTCCAAAACTCATAGACAGTGATAACAGATGATAGATACTGACTTACTGAAACAACAAAAAAATAATTATACTGACCTGGTGATAACATATGGAGCGAAGCACACCACAAAAGACCCTATAAAAATACTGATTTTCTTTGTCGCCCGTTGCCGTCTTCTCTTTTGCTCACTCAAACATCTCTGCTTCACACTGCAAGGCAGATACTATATATGATTACACAGTAAAGGATAGAAGATAGAAGTAAGGGGACTTGAATGTCAAAATATCTGGTGGAAATATAGCAATACCCTTGAGCCAGAAGGTGACTACAACTTAGCAAGCTTAAAGTGAATACACATAAAAAATGGTTGCTCCAAGAATATAAATAAAACCAGGCTCACTCAAAATTAACATTTCAGTCCTGGGTGTTGAGTACGCTGAATCACCAATGAGCATCTTTTACAACGCATGTTCCACTGACTCCAATAGCTAGTTCTCTTTAGTTGAATTCCCAGTTTTGGGCCCCCATCTGTGAAGTCTCACTCTTGTTTCTGTATTTATTCTTTTAATAACATATTATTGCAGATTGCAAGGGGAAGAATGTGACAGGTTTGCTTGACATTTTGATGCCCAAGGCACAGTGCCAGGCTGGGGACTTCCTAAATATAGAATGCTAGTGGATAATTTAAACCTCACTTGTCAACCCAAAACTGTAAAACAAACATTTAGCAAATTTTAGTATTCCAAGTCATCCTTTCTGATAAACTCAGTGTTGCAAGGCAAGGGTGGTGTTGGGGATGGTTATATAATGTATTTTTGTAAATATTATTTATTATATATCTTGGGTGGCTTAATGCTATAAAATGGAAATCATGTGTGCCCAATGGGGAGTGGTGTACTTTTCCTTGCCATGGAGTGCTAATGTTTACTGTATGAAGCCATACAGAAAAAATTGAATATCGAAAACTGTTCATGAGCAATATGGGGAACCCTGTAAACATTATTTGTCCATAAAATTGCATTCTCTAGACACAGCTGACTTTCCATCTATCTATTTATCCCTCAGGTCATTGTGCCCTACAGGTAGTGGTAAAATGTTTATTACTGTAGGGCAGCATATCAATGTGTAGTCAGATGTGAGTGCGTATAGAAAGCCATTTTATGCGGCACTCTGTACACATAATTAGTACATAAAGTTGCATTCTGTAGACACAGTTTATTTCCAAACAGTAACTCTGTTAAATACACATGCTACAAAGATTCAATCATTTTTTATTTTTTTGTTCATCAGTGACCTGACTTTGCTTATCTCTCATCTCTCAATGCTTCAGGTTATACAGATGGTTTATAGAATGGTATGTATGCACTATAAAGGTTACAATGTATACATTCAATGTCAATTCCTCTTTTATTTAAAAACATGTATAGAGATTTATGGAAACCAAATTTCCACATCTTGTAACTGGCTCGCTGCATCTCCCAGCAGTATTTTTATTGTTACAGTGGTTGGATTAATTATAATTTTTTGAAACACCAATCAGTCCACTTAACACTCCCACTTACGTCAGTTTACATGACAGCTTCAACTTACAAAACAAAATAGGGCAAAGAGATGGTGGCTTTGTAAAGGGCTCCTCACCCCAATTATACTAACTTGACCAACAGCGCTTGCTCGTCATTTCTGCCTCCACTGTCGTCAACATGGAAATCCAAGGAGTCAGGTGATGTCAGACAGTAATGGGATTGGTGTCATCACTCCCCAGGTCATGTGACAGTGTTTGGGACCAGCAATTTGTTATTAGACCTTAGCACCGTCACAGAAGGTGGCATGCTTCATCATACCCAGAAGCATCTGGAATTGTTGGCAGCTGTGATGGAGGCAAGAGCAGCAAGGAACTGCTGGTATGTAAATGGTGCAAGAGGAGCCCTTTACAAAGACATTTAGGGTAACAAACATACAATTCAATGATAGCATCAAACAAACATGCAAGAGACTAAGGTTTTTAATGAATTAAAAATATGAATTAAATATATAATATAAATTTGCTTCATAGCAAAAAAAATCCATTATATTTCAGGGGACAAACACACATCTCATTGTGCCTATGTTCTGGCATCTGGAATGACTAGTATAGCCTCTAGAGGGAAAGCCACTTTTCTGAAACCCTCAGGAGAGCGAGTGTGCATTCCACCATGAGTGGAAAGGACGATGGAGAGGGAGCATGTTTGGCTCCTAAAACATGTTGGATTGTTTTCTGCTTTGAATCAATTTGGTTATTTAAACCTTGGACGTTTGTTTGGTGCTCTCATTGGGTATTCCATCTTGTAAGGTTGCCTTTATTTTTCCCCGGATCATGACCTGTGTTATTCTATTTTTGGTCTCTGTGAGACAGAGCTTCAGGGTCTTTCAGGTCTTGGTGGCTGTTTGTTTATCAGCTGTGATAATCTGCAATAGTAATTTGAATTGCAACTATGTGAGATCTGCTGTGTTTTTGTTGAAGAAAGCTACAGAGCGATGTGGGGGAGATGGTTTTCCCAAATAGCGTTAACAGCATACCGAACACTTCTGCTCAGTACATTTTGATTAGGGCATGACTCCCATATACAATGATTTAAAAAAGTAATCATACTCCTTGACATTTTCCACATTTTGTCATGTTACAAGCAAAAACATAAATGTACTTTATTGGGATTTTATGTGATAGACCAACACATAGTGGCACACAATTGTGAAGTGGAAGGAAAATGATAAATGGTTTTCAATATCTTTTTATAATAAATATGTGAAAAGTGTGGTGTGCGTTTGTATTCAGCCCTCTTTACTCTGGTGCCCCTAACTAAAATCTAGTGGAAGCAATTGCCTTCAGAAGTCACCTAACTAGTAAACAGAGTCCATCTGTGTGTAATTTAATCTCAGTAAAAATACAGCTGTTCTGTGAAGCCCTCAGAGGTTTGTTAGAGAACCTTAGTACACAAACAGCATCATGAAGGCAAAGGAACACACCAGACAGGTCAGGGATAAAGTTGTGGAGAAGTTTCAAGCAGGGTTAGGTTATAAAAAAAATATCCCAATCTTCGAACGTCTCACAGAGCACTGTTCATCCAAAAATGGAAAGAGAATGGCATAACTGCAAATCTGCAAATGGCCATCCACCTAAACTGACAGGCCGGGCAAGGATAGCATTAATCAGAGAAGCAGTCAAGAGTCCCAAGGTAACTCCGGAGGAGCTTCAGAGATCCACAACTCAGGTGGGAGAATAAGTCCACAGGACAACTATCCACAGGATAACCCTTTCACACTGGGGCGGGAGTGGCGTCGCTACTTTACCGTCATTTTAGCGGCAGTATTCAACCGCTAGCGGGCCGTTTTACCAGCCTGCTAGCGGCTGAGAAAGGGTTAAAACCACCGCAAAGCACTGCTGCAGCAGCGCTATGCCGGCGGTATAGCCACGCTGCCCCATTGATTTGAATGGGCAGGAGCGGTGAAGGAGCAGCTGTGTATACACCGCTCCTTCACCGCTCCAAAGTTGCTGCTAGCAGGACTTTTTTTACCATCCTTTGGGGCTTTCAAACTGGAGACACAGCAGCGGCTCTTTCAGGGCGCTTTGCAAGCGCTATTTTTAGCACTGTAGCGCCTGCAAAGCGCCCCAGTGTGAAAGGGGTCTTAGTCATGCACTCCACAAATCTGGCCTTTATGGAAGAGTGGCAAGAAGAAAGCCATTATTGAAACAAAGCCATAAGAAGTCCTGTTTGCAGTTTGCGAGAAGCCATGTGGGAGACACAGCAAACGGGTGAAAGAAGGTGCTCTGGTCAGATGAGATCAAAATTGAACTTTTTTGCCTAAATGCAAAACGCTATGTGTGGCAGAAAACGAACATTGCACATCACCGTGAATACACCATCCACACCGTGAAACATGGTGGTGGCAGCATTATTGTTGTGGGGATGTTTTTCTTCAGCAGGGACAGGGAAACTGGTCAGAGTTGATGGGAAGATGGATGGAGCCAAATACAGGGCAATCTTAGAAGAAAACTGTTAGAGTCTGCAAAAGACTTAAGACTGGGGCAGAGGTTCACCTTCCAGCAGGACAACGACCCTAAGCATACAGCCAGAGCTACAATGGAATAGTTTAGATCAAAGCATATTCATGTGTTAGAATGGCCCAGTCAAAGTCCAGACCTAAATCCAATTGAGAATCTGTGGCAAGACTTCACAGACACTCTCCATCCAATGTGACAGAGCTTGAGCTATTTTGCAAAGAAGAATGGGCAAAAATGTCCCTCTCTAGATGTGCAAAGCTGGTAGAGACATCCCCAAAAAGACTTGCAGCTGTAAATGCAGTGAAAGGTGGTTCTATAAAGTATTGACTCAGGGGGGCTGAATACAAATCCAGGCCACACTTTTCACATATTTATTTTTAAAAAATGTTGAAAACCATTTATCATTTTCCTTCCACTTCAAAATTATGTGCCACTTTGTGTTGGTCTATCACATAAAATCCCAATATAATACATTTATGTTTTTATTTGTAACAAAATGTGAACAATTTCAAGGGGTGCAAATACTTTTTCAAGGCACTGTATGGAGGTTTGTACCTACCTCACTCCATCCGAGAAAACAGGCTAAGGAATATGTGATGCAAATTTAGGTATACAGGCTGGAACTAGGTACCATGTATGTAGGTTCCTAACTCTGGGTCCTTTCCCTTTTCCTGGCGATAGTCCCCATTTTGTGGAAAACTGCTGAACTGGAGCCAGTGTGCCCAGTGACAATTTCAGTGACCCTTAGAAAGTCTGAATCCAGTGTCCCATATGTTTGTGTATTTGGATTCAGGGTAACATGATAGTGTCTTTTTAAAGAGGGAGTATAGCCAATAGCTGAATTTACATATAGAAATACAGTAAATGTTAACTGTCTTGCCTAAATAAAGTTAATTTTCTTTCAGCCAGTTTTCTAACCCTAAAATTCTTATGAGACAGCACACTTTTAGTCTTTTTTTTAACAATGCAGTTTAGTCATAAACACCCCAGCCTGTGTTTGGAAAGTAGGGATGAGCCGAACACCCCCCCGGTTCGGTTTGCAGCAGAACATGCGAACAGTGTTATATACGGTGTACACCACATGAAGTGTAGAAACTGTACATGCTGTATTATATACTGGGTACACTACCTGAAATGTATTGTGTATTAGAAACTACACACCACCGAATGCACTGTATATATAGGCTACACTGAATGCAGAGTATATATATATATATATATATATATATATATATATATATATTAGACTGTATATATATATATATATATATATATATATATATATATATATATTGATATACTGCCTAAAGTGTATTATATACTGTACACTACTGAGCAGAGTAACCTGTGTGTTACACTGAATGCAGAGTATATATATGTATATATATATATATATATATATATTAGACTGTATATATTGATACACCGCCTGAAGTTTATTATATACTGTACACCGCCGAATGCACTATATATATATAGGCTACACTGAATGCAGAGTGTATATATATATATATATATATATATATATATATATATATACACGACGGTATATATCTATTGATACACTGCCTGCACTGACTGAATATAGAGTAGACACTGAATATATAGTCCATGCTAAATGCAGAGTATATATACATTATTGTTTATCAGTGCAGCCCCCCCCCCCCCTCGGATGCCCACACTAGACCACCAGGGAAGCCGCCAGGACCACCAGGGAAGGGGGCAACATGTGGATGGCCTGGTATGTACCCTATGCCCTTCCACATGTGCAAATTATGCCAGATCTGAGCCAATCAGTGCCCACAAAGGGGCACTGATTGGCACCATTAAATATCAGTGATGCCCAGCAATGCTACCCATTAGTGTCATCAGTGCCACTAATCAGTGTCATCAATGCCACCCATCAGTGTCCATCGATGCCACCTGTCAGTGCCCATCCGTGCCCATCAGTGCCCACCTATCAGTGCCCATCAGTGCCCATCCATGCCACCCATCAGTGCCACCAATAAGTACCCATCAATGCCACCTATGAGTGCCCATCAGTGCCGCCTATGAGTGCCCATCACTGCCACCTATGAGTGCCCATCAGTGCTGCATACCAGTGCCACCTATCAGTGCCATTAGTGCCACCTATCAGTGCCCGTCAGTGCCACCTCATCAGTGCCACCTCATTGGTGCCACCTCATCGGTGCCCATCAGTGCCACTTTATCAGTGCCCGTCAGTGCAGCTATATCAGTGGCCATCATTGAAGAAGAAAACGTACTTATTTACAAAAAATTTTAACAGAAACAAAGAAAACTTATTTAAAATTTTTTTTTTTTTTTTGCGCAAAAAATAAAAACCACAGAGGTGATCAAATACCGCCAAAAGAAAGCTCTATTTGTGGGAACAAAATGATAAAAAATTTGTTTGGGTACAGTGTTGCATGACCGCGCAATTGTCATTCAAATTGCGACAGCGCTGAAAGCTGGCTTGGGCAGGAAGGTGTCTAAGTGCCTGGTATTGAAGTGGATATATATATGTTAGGCAGACTGTATATATATATATATCAAATACACTGCCACTAACTACCGTAAATAACCTGCCTGCTTAATCTAACTCAAGCTATGTCTCCGTCTACGCCACCAACACTACACCCACTATGTAAGCAGCCTTATATAGTGTGGGGCGTGGACTTGAGTCCCCCTGAGCCATGATTGGCCAAAGGCACCCTGTCTTTGGCCAATCATGGCTTTCACAGTAGAGCGCGCTGTGATTGGCCAAAGCATCCAGGTCAGGTGCATGCTTTGGCCAATCATCATACAGAAATGCACTGCAATCTCGCAGTGCATTATGGGGCTTTCCGCGACGCTCAAATTTTCCCGCGAACGCCCCATGATGTTCGCTGTTCGGCGAACGGGCGAACACCCGATGTTCAAGCTCATCCCTATTGGAAAGTAAAGTAGAAGTGACACACTGATAAGTCCCCCCCACTGTACAATGTGTCAAGCCCTGACCTGCTTACAGCACTGCCACTTAATCTACCCGTTAGAATCAAGCTGTAAAATTATTTACAAAAGGGTAATATAAAACAGATTAATAAAATATGGTTACATGTTTTTAAATTCATAAATATCTGAGTTAAATGGGGCATTATACAGTATATGCCTTTATATCTGCTTTAAGTCATTGAAATGGCCTGTCTTAATGCATACAAAACATAAGCGGGTAAGAATCTGCAATGCAGTTTGTGAAAATCCTTGTAGTTTATTAAATTGACCTGCAACAGGTTGTTTTCTCTCAACATTTCCTGCATTATAATGCTGTGGTACTTGTATGAACTGGCCAAGAAAGAGATTGTAAATAGGAAAACTCTAGGTATGGGACTTTAGAGGCACAATAGTATTAAACTACAAAAAATATTTAATAGGGATATTTTATTAGAAAAATATAAAAGACATTTAACACACATAGATTTAAAAACACTTCAGTCTAGATATAAATCCTAGTAATAGTACACCGTATGGATCTTATCCTGCAAATTTGTGTAGCATAAAGAGGGCAATAAAGGTATACAAATATCGCTTAGTCCATATATAGGAGAAATACTTCCCCTGAAAATTGAACAGAAGGCAAGCACATAATCATAGCAGACAAGATGCAGCAGGATTGATAATCCACGGTGCGGTGTTCTCTAGTTGCTCTACATGTTTTGCGTTACACTGAACGCTTCCTCAGGAGCTAGAGATTCAATTAAGTGTGGTAGAATTGCATAAATCAATCGATAGTGATTGTATGTAAATGGTCACAGTTTGATGATAAATATAAAGTATCTGAATTAAGTTGGGAACAGCAATCGGCCACAACCTGGAATCTCTCAAAAAAGTGTAGCATCAGGTATCCATAAAAGGGAAAGCAAAGACTTTATCGTTGTAGTGCCTCGGGTAGATGAGAGGAAACAACCAGGGTTGTGCCGTCCGGTCTATGCAGGGACCGGTGCTGTGGCACCGGTCCCTGCATAGACCGGACGGCACAACCCTGGTTGTTTCCTCTCATCTACCCGAGGCACTACAACGATAAAGTCTTTGCTTTCCCTTTTATGGATACCTGATGCTACACTTTTTTGAGAGATTCCAGGTTGTGGCCGATTGCTGTTCCCAACTTAATTCAGATACTTTATATTTATCATCAAACTGTGACCATTTACATACAATCACTATCGATTGATTTATGCAATTCTACCACACTTAATTGAATCTCTAGCTCCTGAGGAAGCGTTCAGTGTAACGCAAAACATGTAGAGCAACTAGAGAACACCGCACCGTGGATTATCAAACCTGCTGCATCTTGTCTGCTATGATTATGTGCTTGCCTTCTGTTCAATTTTCAGGGGAAGTATTTCTCCTATATATGGACTAAGCGATATTTGTATACCTTTATAGCCCTCTTTATGCTACACAAATTTGCAGGATAAGATCCATACGGTGTACTATTACTAGGATTTATATCTAGACTGAAGTGTTTTTAAATATATGTGTGTCAAATGTCTTTTATATTTTTCTAATAAAATATCCCTATTAAATATTTTTTGTAGTTTAATACTATTGTGCCTCTAAAGTCCCATACCTAGAGTTTTCCTATTTACAATTTGATTCCTGGGGACGTTGGCACAAATCGTTACTGAGTACCTGCAGAGTCACCCTGCTTATTGACGTACTTCGGCACTAGGTTCTCTAATTTATGCAAGAAAGAGATTACTGCAACAGAACTGTTCAGCTTAACGGCTATTTCATGTTGTGTATCTATGAATCTCTGTTTTAAATCTGATGTCAAATAAATTGGAAATCTGTTTCTGTTCAGAGCCCCTCCTTGAAGCAACACATCAAAGACCTCCTCACATGGCACTGCTGACAAAGTCTGGTAATGTGGCACAACCTTAGAGCAAACCTGTGTTTTCTGATGGAGAGGAAAGCAACAAATTCCGTTTAATGTTGCACATAGTTTCTTTCTTTTCCTGCCACTTTATTCAGCCACCAAGAGCAAGGAATGAATACAGCACTTAAATCATTTTTAAAATCTTTTCCTACCCTCTACAAACTGCCCCTGCCTTTTCCCAAAGTCTTCCACTTAACGGTCCATCATTAACAAAGACCACTGGTCCATCTTTATTAAGCATGCTGGCTGGACAGCAGATGCGCAGTACAGCAGAGTCCCTATTTATTCTTATGGGAAAAAGTTTATAGTTGGGCTATTGTTGATGACCTTCCCATAGGAATGAATTTCAAATCTACTGCAGAGCTCAATCAGAATAATTTTTAAAGAGGGGATGTGCAGCTCCCATGGACCCCACAGCTAAGATCTTTGTGGATCAAGGACAGGTAAGTAGTAAACTTTGGATGGTGGGGGTAATTTCAAGCTCTTAGTTACTCTATAAGGGGTCTACAAAGAGTTGTCTCCTTCCCCCGTGTCAAAACACGTTTTGATATATATATTATATATATTTTTTTCACTGATGATATCTCACTCATTGGGTATCTAGTAATACTAGGGATTGTGTATAACATATTTTGTAGTCAATATTTTCTCATTACTATTTATTATTTGTGTCCAGCGCTACACTGATTATTGTCTAAAACACTAGGCCAAGCAACCCCACTGTCACATGAGAGGAACAGGATTGGGTGACACATTTCCTATACCCAGTATCAGGTATTTTCTTTGCTCCTGGCCACTGAACAAAGCAATAGAAAAGCAAAGTAAGAGTGGGTATGTACTGCTGGAAGGGGGCCATTGAAGTGGAACTAAACCCTCCTACCCTTTAAAGCCAAGAAAGCTGCCATCTTAGGCTCTGCTTGATCAGCAGTTGCCATGGTACTGCACTTGTGATCAGTTACGACACCAGCCATGCGATGGCTTGACAATTTGGTTGAAAGTACAAGCTTTTCATTTATGGCGTTTCTTGAATGTAAATGTTTTGGGAAACAGTTAAATTGATGAGTTTAGTTCCACTTTCAAGTGAACCTTTTGCTTCACAATGCATCGGCAAAGCACTGGTTTTCTATAAAATTGGATGATTCCTCATAGAAACACTATTATTTTTGAACTTCAGGGCCGGTTCCCACCATATGTGGTGGGACTGCGTTGGGTGGCTATTCCTGCGCAGTCACACTGCATGAACAGAGCAAAATGCCTTGTCTCCTATCAGTGGTGGAACTACCAGGGTTGCAGCAGTTGCATTTGCGACCGGGTCCGGGCATTTTGTCACTGTGGGGGAGCCCCAAGACCCAGCATCTCCCCCTCTACCTGCGGCTAGCAGTTCACTATGCAGTGGAGGGGGGCAGGAGGGGGCGATCAGCAGCTCTGTGGTGTCCGTGGAATGTCCCTCCGGCTAGCAGTTCACTCCCCCTCTATACAGTGGAGAGGTGAGGGGCCTCTGACCCGGGCAGGCACCAGATTAAGTATACAAATGAGTCACTCTGTTTGTACACTAAAGTCTATATCCGCCCTGGTCAGAGACCCCTTCCGTCCCCTCCACTGCATAGTAAACTGCAGCTGAAGTGAACTGAGGTGCAGGGAGAGATATTGCGGGCACCATAGAGCTGCTGTTCAATGTGCGGGTGAGTGGCCATGGGGTGATCTGACTGTGCTGGAAATACACTGTTGTGTGTATTGGGAAAGTGTGTGTATGTGTGTGTGTGTGTGTGGGGGGGGGGGGGGGTACATCAAGTGGGTACAGAGCAGAGATGTGTTAGGCCCCTTTCACACTGGTGGACTGATTGGGTCGATCTGTCTGTTTTTCAGGTGGACCCGATTGGCCCATCGATAGCTCTCTATGGAGCCATCCAATCCGATCCTATGTGCTAAAAGTTCCCCATCCGACGGATCAGATGACAGTCAGAAGGAAATGGGCAGGTGGTCCATTTCATTTCCATTCGACCACCCCAAAGATAGCAGTGGGCTGTGTCTGTGTCCGCTCAGCGTCAGTGGAGTGGACATGGACCTGTAATCCGTTTGCTCAGCGGGAATCAGAGGAGAGATCCCCCGCTGTGCAAGCAGATCCTGCTGATGGGTCTGCCCTGTGTGAAAGGGGCCTTAGGGGTGTGTGGGGTGCTTGCTGTGGTGTACAATGGTGTGCTGGAGGGATACAGAGATTGCTGGGAGGTGCAGAGGTGTGTGTGTGTGTGTGGGGGGGGTGGGGATGTTCTGGGTTACAAAGACTTGCTGGGTATATGGAGGCATACTGGTGGATAAAGAGGATTCTAGGAGGTGCAGAGGTGTATCGGCGTGCAGTGATGTGCTGGGGGGGGTTACAGGGGTTAAAGAGGATCCTGGGAGGTGCAGAGAGGTGTGTAGAAAGTGCAGTGATGAACAAAGTGGTACAGAAGTGTTCTGGGGGGTACAGCGGTGTGCTAGGGGTACAGGGGTTAATTGGGAGGTACAGAGATGTGCAGGGGGTATAGAGGTGTGCTAAAGGGGTACGTAGGAATTCTGGGGGATATAGAGATGTGCAAAGGGGTATGGCATTAGATAGCTCTTGTAGAACCATACCCATTTTAAATGGCCCACCCTAATTAAGATATGTTCTCCACCTACAATGGCTGGCTGAAAACATAGAAAAAAAAAATGCATCCCTGAACATTTATTGGAAAGGTTGGCAACTATGCAGGAAGGGGTTCTGCTGCAGAACATGTGAAAAGGTCCTGCTGTGGGACCGTAATAAAAGGCCCCGCAATTGGAGTAAAGGGTCCTGGATCAGTGGGAAGGACCCGGGATGGGGTCAGGGGGCCCTTTATGGTTTCATGCACTGTTACCCTGAGGGTTTTGGTTACGCCTCTGTCTCCTATGTGCCCGGTTCACACTACTGCGTTCCAGTGGTGTGCTGTACTGCTTTCGGTATTTTTTATCAGTGCAGTGTGAGGCAATCCACTGCCTCGCACCACGGGGTGGCAATTGAACCTTATGAAATGTCTGTGCGACATATCAGTGAAGTTTGTTTAAAAAAAAAAAAAGAAACAGTGTGATGCACCAATCTGATTTCTGATCTCGGCCCCACCGCACCACACACTACTCCTTGTGTTTCAATACAGTGGCTGGTGTGAACCAGCCCTCAGCCCAACAAATACTGTAAACATCAGTAGGAGGGGAGGCCTGGTGTTGGAGTCATGAAGGTGAGAATTGCCTCACATTACTACTAATAATAGGGGTGCCCAACTAGACACAGGATCCGCTTTTCTTTGAAATGGCCTTTTTGCCACAAATATAGTTGGACATGTCTTTAGGTGCATAGGGCAGTGCAGATCAGTAAATAATAGTCTACATTTCCCTCTTAGCATACATAATTGCAAATATGCAGTGGGGGTGGAGGAGAAACGATAACCATAATGGAACATGAGAGGTATTAAATGCTGTTTGCATGTTTGATGATTTTGCTGTCAAAATAAATATAATCAGAAAGATAAAACTAAGCAAAATGTAGCAAATGTTAAAATTGTTAGAGTATTCCGAAGGTGCAATCCATACAACAGTGCTGTTAAGGAAGCAAGTAACTCCATGTATAACAATGCAAATAAATTATCTGCTGTGCAAATAAGCACAGTAGGGTTCATTACTGTTTGTTTTACACTGGTTTAATTACAATGTTTTAAAATCAATATATATGAAACTGTGTATAAACTATAAGAACCAAATGCTGAATGATGAAGTACAATTTTTATGTGATACGGCAGAGTAAAGCTTTTAAATACGGATCATAAAATTCTACTCTATACTGCAATTCTCATTTGATGCCATATAAATCTTCAGAAACACTGTGGTGTGGTACATTACAAAATAAGTCAAAATGAACTGACTGCTCCCGTGTTTTATAACTAAATGAAACATAGTTTACATTATGTCCCTAGTATAGTAAAGCACACAATAACTATTATCAATATAACAGCCTCTGACTTTAATACTTTGTATAGTGTTCATATCCACAGGTTTGATTTTAATTATTGTTAATTTTGTGCAAAATATTTAATTCCTACAGTATATAGTAACCTTCTTTCCGCTGCTACCCTGAGATGGTAATTAATGTACAACAAATCATCACTAGTATTTCTGTGAAATATATTCAAATAGTATTGATTGGTAATTTCTTCTGTTAATATATGAGTCAGTATTGACCATTATAATACTATTATTCATTTCTGTCCATTTAAAAAGTGCAACTGCTGTGTTATTTCTGCCAAAACGAATCTCCTAATCTACTCTATGACACCCTCTGTTTTATTATAACACCATTGCCTTTAAAATACAATGTAAACACTCATGTGTAAAACATTGCAAGCTTTTGGAAACTATCAGTCTTTGTGATCATGGCTTTACATTTTTAAAAGCTGAAATCTGGAAGGAAGCTAATGGCAACTGCCCAGTGCCCATCATTTTGCTTTGTTGCTATATGTTAATAAGGATTTGACTCATAGAGTGTGAAGTGTAATGATATTAGGCAAAGTGCCATATTCCAAAGCCACCCATCATCTTCTTCACGTTACCTGTTTCAATGTTGAACAGTAATCTTCACCTCACCTGTTTTAAAAGCAAAACTGTCTCTGCATGGAAAAAGATGATGACTGATTGTTGACTTTACCCATTGCTATATGATGGCTAGATGGCATTTGCTTACATATATGAATGTTTATTGTGTGTGGGTTTATACTGCATATATACAGTACATCAGTGGCAGCTGGTGCTCAAAATTTTTGGGGGGGCGCAAACAAACTGAAAAATTCTGAAAAAAAAGAACCCATTAATTGCAGCCTCACTGTGCCCAACAAACGCAGCCATTGTACCAAAGGCAGCCACTGTGCCATCAAACGCTGCCACTGTGCCCATCAAACGCAGCGATTGTACCAAACGCAGCCACTGTGCCATCAAATGCTGCCACTGTGCAATCAAATGCTGCCACTGTGCCCATCAAACGCTGCCACTTTGCCCATCAAACGCTGCCACTGTGCCCATCAAACGCAGCCACTGTGCCCATCAAACACAGCCACTGTTCCATCAAACGCAGCCACTGTGCCCATCAAACACAGCCACTGTGCCCCAAATGCTGCCACTGTGCCACTGTGCCCATCCAATGCTGCCACTGTGCCCATCAAATGCTGCCACTGTGCCCATCAAATGCTGCCACTGTGCCCCAAATGTTGCCACTGTGCCCATTAAATGCTGCGGCTGTGCCCCAAATGCTGCCACTGTGTCCCAAATGTTGCCACTGTGCCCATTAAATGCTGGCACTGTGCCCCAAATGCTGCCACTGTGCCCCAAATGTTGCCACTGTGCCCCAAATGCTGCCACTGTGCCCCAAATGTTGCCACTGTGCCCCAAGTGCTGCCACTGTGCCCCAAATTTTGCCACTGTGCCCCAAGTCCTGTCACTGTGCCCCAAGTGCTGCCACTGTGCCCCCCGCTGTCTGCCCGGCACTTACCTTGTCCCAGGGGGGCAGCGGGTGACAGCGGCAGGCGGCAAGCGGTGTCCTCCATTTCTTCCCCAACCCCAATGTCTTCTCCCACCCGCTCCTCCTCTCATCCTCTGCTATGATTTGACGCCTGGAAAACCCTCTGGAAAAAACGTAGGCTTCCACAGGTCATTAACTGAGAAAGCATACTCTAAAGAGAGAAAGTGAAAAATATATATTCCTGTAGGGCCCACTTTCATTAGCGGTCAGTATAGAAGGGGTTCCCTTATATAGGTGGTCATTAGGAGAAGGTCTCCTTTACATTGGTGCTTGGTAGGAAGAATTCCCTTTAAATATAACTAGAACGATCATTAGAGACAGTGCTATTATCTGATAGGCAGACATTGTTCCTTGCTCAAAGAACCCCTAGCATCTTCTGGAGGAACCCTAGGCTTCCACAGACCCCTAATTGAGAAAGCATGTTCTAGAGAGAGAAAGTGAATAATACATATCCCTGTAGTGCCCACGTTTATTAGTGGTCATTGAAGAAGAGGTCCCCTTATATAGGTAGTTATTGGGAGAATGGTCTCTTTACCTTGGTGCTTTGAAGGAAAAAATCCCTTTATAGATAGCTAAAAAGATCATTAGAGACAGTGGTTACTTATCTGAGAGGCAGACATTGCTCATTGCTCAAGGAACCCCTATTAACCTCTGGAGGAACCCTACTTGAGAAAGGCTGGAGAAGAAAGGTGTATAATACATATCTCTAAAATGTGAATCTCTTTTTATATTTATTTCTCCAAAGAGATGGTGTATAGTACACATACCTGAAATGCTTCTCTCTTTATATTTGTGGGAGATTAACAGTTAATACTTATTTAGTGCTTGTGTGTGCAAGTTTTATCTTCTGAGTATAAAAATTGGAGTATGTATTAGATATAAATTCAACAAGTCATCTGTAAACAGGTAAACATGAGTGAATTACCTGGGATGTATGTCTACAAGCAGCACCAGTGTTTGCATGGTGATAATGTCTATCCTCCTGCAGTGAAATCGTGCCACTTTCAGCACCTTTAAGTAGGTGAAGCACAAAATGACCAGCGACAGCACGAAACTGGCGGCGTGAAAAACGATGGTGAACACCATAAAGCGTTTTTTCTCTGGAGCTTCATGCACCTGTAAGGTACAAGAGGCATACATGCTGCTATAGTCCAACCAAGAGAGGAACAAGGAAACCAAGGGGAAGGTGAGAGAGTGCAGCCAGGTGTAGCCCATCATGATCACAGCGTCCTTATACCTCATCTTGCTGGTGTAACTCAATGGGAAAACCACAGCGATCCATTTGTCTATGCTGAGTGCTGCCATGCTGAGCATGGTGTTAGAAGTCAGAAAAGTTTCCAAGAAGCCCAGAGCCTTGCACAGGCAGTCACCAAAGGGCTGCTGGTGGCTGAGCATGGCCAGGAAAGTGGAGGGCATGTTGAGTATAGTCAGGAGCAGATTGCACAGGGACAGGTTGACCAGGAAGATGCCAGACACTTGCTTCCTGATCTCGGCACTGTACAAAAAGCAGATCAGCACCAGCAGGTTAGCGAGTAGGGACACCACAAACACGACAATGAGTAAAACGGCCAGCAGAATCTCTGGCAAGGGCATTTCTCAGCTTATATCCATCAGCGGGGATTGCCTCATTGGATGGAGACCAGGGTGGCTTCCCTACATGCCTGGTAGCCCCATGGCTTGGTGCTGGAGGAGGCGCCCGGCGCTGTTCTCTATGGAGCTGCTGTCCAAGGTGCTGAAGTCAGGATAGCTACGGACGGGAAATCCATCGGAGCGCCTGAGGCTGGCTGCCGTCCAGGTCCCCGCATCCCCAGCAATGACCCACAGCTTAGCGCTCCGCTACTATGACCCACAGCTCAGCGCTCCGCTACAGGTCTAGACGAGGAGCCAGCGCAGCAATTGTGGCACACCTTCTTCTCTCTGCCTGGAACACTGACTCATGCGCAGGGCAGGACCGCTGACAAAGACAAAGATGCACATCTCAGCACACACTACTATCCACAGCACTACTTTGCTGCTTCATTACACGTAATCGGAGGGAAATGGGAAACACTGTGCTCCATATGACAAGGGAGGCTCATCAACCACCACAGCACAGAACACATACCCTGATGGTTAAAGGAGACCTCCAGACTAATGAAAAAACACCATGTAGTCCATGTATAATTTACTCATTTCTTATGCTTTACATTCCCTTAATGGCGTTAAGAAGAATTTATGAGCCCCAAGGTGTATTTAGACCACATTCATTTTTATTATAATACATTACTTTTCCAAGCAATTTTTACAGAGTTATAGCATATTAAATATCTATACATCTATCTATATATAGATCTATCTATCTATCTATCTATCTATCTATCTATCTATCTATCTATCTATCTATCTATCTATCTAGATATATCTATATATCTATATATCGTTTTTTACATTATTCTTATAAAAGCAATAATTGATACATTCCTCAAATACGTTAAATTAATGAATTCCACGGTGCACACTGTAAAGGATATCTCCTCTGTAGGGATGAGCTTCGTGTTCGAGTCGAACCCATGTTCGACTCGAACATCGGCTGTTCGACCGTCCGTCGAATTGCGAACGTTATGGGCCGTTCGCGCCAAATTCGTGTGGCGCGTCACGGCCCATAATTCACTGCGGCATCGCAGTGCATTGCTGGCTGATGATTGGCCAAGCATGCACTATGACCCGCATGCTTGGCCAATCACAGCGCCGTCAGTAGAGAGAGCTGTAATTGGCCAAAGCCAGGGTGGCTTTGGCCAATTATGGCTCAGGGGATTTAGTACACGCCCCACACTATATAAGGCCGCCTGCACGGCGGCCCTGTGTAGTGTGTTCCGGTGTGCTGATAGAGAGAGAGACAGACAGTGTCATTTGATTTGAGTTAGATAGATTAGCCTAGATCTGTTCCTGCTATTTACATTTAGTGCAGTGCGTCCTGCTCACAGTGTTCAGCTAGATCCATTCCTGCTATTTACATTTAGTGCAGTCAGTGCGTCCTGCTCACAGTGTTCAGCTAGATCCGTTCCTGCTATTTACATTTAGTGCAGTGCGTCCTGCTCACAGTGTTCAGCTAGATCTGTTCCTGCTATTTACATTTAGTGCAGTGCGTCCTGCTCACAGTGTTCAGCTAGATCCGTTCCTGCTATTTACATTTAGTGCAGTGCGTCCTGCTCACAGTGTTCAGCTAGATCTGTTCCTGCTATTTACATTTAGTGCAGTGCGTCCTGCTCACAGTGTTCAGCTAGATCTGTTCCTGCTATTTACATTTAGTGCAGTGCGTCCTGCTCACAGTGTTCAGCTAGATCCGTTCCTGCTATTTACATTTAGTGCAGTCAGTGTGTCCTGCTCACAGTGTTCAGCTAGATCCGTTCCTGCTATTTACATTTAGTGCAGTGCGTCCTGCTCACAGTGTTCAGCTAGATCTGTTCCTGCTATTTACATTTAGTGCAGTGCGTCCTGCTCACAGTGTTCAGCTAGATCCGTTCCTGCTATTTACATTTAGTGCAGTGCGTCCTGCTCACAGTGTTCAGCTAGATCTGTTCCTGCTATTTACATTTAGTGCAGTGCGTCCTGCTCACAGTGTTCAGCTAGATCTGTTCCTGCTATTTACATTTAGTGCAGTGCGTCCTGCTCACAGTGTTCAGCTAGATCCGTTCCTGCTATTTACATTTAGTGCAGTGCGTCCTGCTCACAGTGTTCAGCTAGATCTGTTCCTGCTATTTACATTTAGTGCAGTGCGTCCTGCTCACAGTGTTCAGCTAGATCCGTTCCTGCTATTTACATTTAGTGCAGTCAGTGCGTCCTGCTCACAGTGTTCAGCTAGATCCGTTCCTGCTATTTACATTTAGTGCAGTCAGTGCGTCCTGCTCACAGTGTTCAGCTAGATCTGTTCCTGCTATTTACATTTAGTGCAGTCAGTGCGTCCTGCTCACAGTGTTCATCTAGATCCGTTCCTGCTATTTACATTTAGTGCAGTGCGTCCTGCTCACAGTGTTCAGCTAGATCCGTTCCTGCTATTTACATTTAGTGCAGTGCGTCCTGCTCACAGTGTTCAGCTAGATCCGTTCCTGCTATTTACATTTAGTGCAGTGCGTCCTGCTCACAGTGTTCAGCTAGATCCGTTCCTGCTATTTACATTTAGTGCAGTGCGTCCTGCTCACAGTGTTCAGCTAGATCTGTTCCTGCTATTTACATTTAGTGCAGTGCGTCCTGCTCACAGTGTTCAGCTAGATCCGTTCCTGCTATTTACATTTAGTGCCGTCAGTGCGTCCTGCTCACAGTGTTCAGCTAGATCCGTTCCTGCTATTTACATTTAGTGCAGTCAGTGCGTCCTGCTCACAGTGTTCAGCTAGATCTGTTCCTGCTATTTACATTTAGTGCAGTCAGTGCGTCCTGCTCACAGTGTTCAGCTAGATCCGTTCCTGCTATTTACATTTAGTGCAGTCAGTGCGTCCTGCTCACAGTGTTCAGCTAGATCTGTTCCTGCTATTTACATTTAGTGCAGTCAGTGCGTCCTGCTCACAGTGTTCAGCTAGATCCGTTCCTGCTATTTACATTTAGTGCAGTCAGTGCGTCCTGCTCACAGTGTTCAGCTAGATCTGTTCCTGCTATTTACATTTAGTGCAGTCAGTGCGTCCTGCTCACAGTGTTCAGCTAGATCCGTTCCTGCTATTTACATTTAGTGCAGTGCGTCCTGCTCACAGTGTTCAGCTAGATCCGTTCCTGCTATTTACATTTAGTGCAGTCAGTGCGTCCTGCTCACAGTGTTCAGCTAGATCCGTTCCTGCTATTTACATTTAGTGCAGTCAGTGCGTCCTGCTCACAGTGTTCAGCTAGATCTGTTCCTGCTATTTACATTTAGTGCAGTGCGTCCTGCTCACAGTGTTCAGCTAGATCCGTTCCTGCTATTTACATTTAGTGCAGTCAGTGCGTCCTGCTCACAGTGTTCAGCTAGATCCATTCCTGCTATTTACATTTAGTGCAGTCAGTGCGTCCTGCTCACAGTGTTCAGCTAGATCCGTTCCTGCTATTTACATTTAGTGCAGTGCGTCCTGCTCACAGTGTTCAGCTAGATCTGTTCCTGCTATTTACATTTAGTGCAGTGCGTCCTGCTCACAGTGTTCAGCTAGATCTGTTCCTGCTATTTACATTTAGTGCAGTGCGTCCTGCTCACAGTGTTCAGCTAGATCCGTTCCTGCTATTTACATTTAGTGCAGTGCGTCCTGCTCACAGTGTTCAGCTAGATCTGTTCCTGCTATTTACATTTAGTGCAGTGCGTCCTGCTCACAGTGTTCAGCTAGATCCGTTCCTGCTATTTACATTTAGTGCAGTCAGTGCGTCCTGCTCACAGTGTTCAGCTAGATCCGTTCCTGCTATTTACATTTAGTGCAGTCAGTGCGTCCTGCTCACAGTGTTCAGCTAGATCTGTTCCTGCTATTTACATTTAGTGCAGTCAGTGCGTCCTGCTCACAGTGTTCATCTAGATCCGTTCCTGCTATTTACATTTAGTGCAGTGCGTCCTGATCACAGTGTTCAGCTAGATCTGTTCCTGCTATTTACATTTAGTGCAGTGCGTCCTGCTCACAGTGTTCAGCTAGATCCGTTCCTGCTATTTACATTTAGTGCAGTCAGTGCGTCCTGCTCACAGTGTTCAGCTAGATCCGTTCCTGCTATTTACATTTAGTGCAGTCAGTGCGTCCTGCTCACAGTGTTCAGCTAGATCTGTTCCTGCTATTTACATTTAGTGCAGTCAGTGCGTCCTGCTCACAGTGTTCATCTAGATCCGTTCCTGCTATTTACATTTAGTGCAGTGCGTCCTGCTCACAGTGTTCAGCTAGATCTGTTCCTGCTATTTACATTTAGTGCAGTGCGTCCTGCTCACAGTGTTCAGCTAGATCTGTTCCTGCTATTTACATTTAGTGCAGTGCGTCCTGCTCACAGTGTTCAGCTAGATCCATTCCTGCTATTTACATTTAGTGCAGTGCGTCCTGCTCACAGTGTTCAGCTAGATCTGTTCCTGCTATTTACATTTAGTGCAGTGCGTCCTGCTCACAGTGTTCAGCTAGATCCGTTCCTGCTATTTACATTTAGTGCCGTCAGTGCGTCCTGCTCACAGTGTTCAGCTAGATCCGTTCCTGCTATTTACATTTAGTGCAGTCAGTGCGTCCTGCTCACAGTGTTCAGCTAGATCTGTTCCTGCTATTTACATTTAGTGCAGTCAGTGCGTCCTGCTCACAGTGTTCAGCTAGATCCGTTCCTGCTATTTACATTTAGTGCAGTCAGTGCGTCCTGCTCACAGTGTTCAGCTAGATCTGTTCCTGCTATTTACATTTAGTGCAGTCAGTGCGTCCTGCTCACAGTGTTCAGCTAGATCCGTTCCTGCTATTTACATTTAGTGCAGTCAGTGCGTCCTGCTCACAGTGTTCAGCTAGATCTGTTCCTGCTATTTACATTTAGTGCAGTCAGTGCATCCTGCTCACAGTGTTCAGCTAGATCCGTTCCTGCTATTTACATTTAGTGCAGTGCGTTCTGCTCACAGTGTTCAGCTAGATCCGTTCCTGCTATTTACATTTAGTGCAGTCAGTGCGTCCTGCTCACAGTGTTCAGCTAGATCCGTTCCTGCTATTTACATTTAGTGCAGTCAGTGCGTCCTGCTCACAGTGTTCAGCTAGATCTGTTCCTGCTATTTACATTTAGTGCAGTGCGTCCTGCTCACAGTGTTCAGCTAGATCCGTTCCTGCTATTTACATTTAGTGCAGTCAGTGCGTCCTGCTCACAGTGTTCAGCTAGATCCATTCCTGCTATTTACATTTAGTGCAGTCAGTGCGTCCTGCTCACAGTGTTCAGCTAGATCCGTTCCTGCTATTTACATTTAGTGCAGTGCATCCTGCTCACAGTGTTCAGCTAGATCCGTTCCTGTTATCTTCCTACTGACAGGCAGGCTTGTCTGGTTACAGTATATAAAGCTACCTGAAGAAAATTACAGGTGTTCTATCCCAGCTTAGTGCAGCTACAGGCCATTAGTATGTCTGGAAGGCCAAGAAGGAGAGGCAGACAGTCACAAGCCAATAAGAGAGGGCAAGAAGGCTCTGTGTCTAGTGCTGGTCGTGGAGACGGTGCATCCTCATCAGCACGTGGCCATGGGACACGCTTGGCCTTTTTTTCGGCAGCTGGCCGTGTTGAGCCGCAACATGCGGAAGACTTGGTCGAGTGGATGACCAAGCCGTCCTCATCCTCCTCATCCTCTCTCACCCATGCCCAGGGCAGTGCTGGTACAAGCCCATCTGGTGCCCAGGGCGAAGATGGCAAACTGCGCCCCCCCCCCCCCAGGTATAAAGAAAGAGTCAGTGTCCTTTCAAAACCAGAAAACACTTAAAACAATACAACACTACAATACAACAATACAATACTGTAGCTGCAGCCTCTGCCACCGCACCTCTGGACCCCTTTACATTACACAGCACCCTGCACCTCTGGACCCCTTTACATTACACAACTCCCTGCACCTCTGGACCCCTTTACATTACACAACTCCCTGCACCTCTGGACCTCTTTACATTACACAACTCCCTGCACCTCTGGACCTCTTCCTCTTTACATTACACAACTCCCTGCTCTCTGGACCTCTTCCTCTTTACATTACACAACTCCCTGCACCTCTGGATTCCTTTACATTACACAACTCCCTGCACCTCTGGACCCCTTTACATTACACAGCACCCTGCACCTCTGGACCCCTTTACATTACACAGCACCCTGCACCTCTGGACCCCTTTACATTACCAAACCCCCTGCACCACTGGACTCCTTTACATTAAACAGCATCCTGAAGCCTTTGGGTTCACACTGGTGTAATGGAGTTTGTCGCAGTGCTGGCGTATATGCATTTTTTTGCATTTTATCCCCATTTTTAGCTGCAATCCCACAGAATTCTATTAGCTTGTGTAATTTTACTGTGTTTTCTGAAAGCACACCAAAGATTCAGTATAGAGGACATTTGGTGCACTTTCAGAAAATGTTGCAAAAATGTGTAACCTAATAGAAGTCTGTGGGACTGTAGTGAAAATTGAGGTAAATGCAGGAAAACTGTGTATACACCAGCACTGCAACTGAACCACAGGGCATCAGTGTGAACCCACTTGAGTCCTGGTTAAGGATGAGCTCCGGCGTGTTCGCATGCTGCACGCGCAAAGCCCGCCAAGAAGTCGGCACTGCACAGCGCTAATCACAAGCAGTGAGACATTTCCCGATGTGCGGCTGCAGAGATCAGGAAATGTCTCACTGCCTGTGATTAGCGCAGCGCATTGCCGACTTCCTGGCGGGCTCGGCATGTGCAGCATGCGAACATGCCGGAGATCATCGTTAGTCCTGGTTCACATATATGTGATGCAGAAATCGGAGCGATTCCAGTGCGGATTCCTGCATTGCATGTCGCTTGTCGGCCGTCCACATTGCCCTTTGCAAACTGCTACGGGTATCAATTTCAATATTAATGACACCCCCAGATCAGTTTGCAGATTGCAGTGAGAACTGTAAAATGGTGCAGGAATCGGATTGCATAGGTGTAAACACCCATCCAATCCGATTCCAGTGCAGACCAAAAAAAGGGTCCTGCATAGTTTCGGTGCAAATGCGATTTCAGCCATACAGTTTTTTATGGCTGAATTCACATCGCACAGACATCGCATGTGATTTGTACAGCAATGCGGTGCGAATCACATGCAATGTCTCTGATCACACTAGTGAAAACCCTGGCTAAAGGAACATGATGGGGCCAACTATTAGCATAGAGTTAATGAAAGACTCTGCTACTGGACAACAGAGAAAAGAGGGGGAGTGAAAGATTGGGAGAGAGACAGAGCAGATTCTGGACACAGTGACAGTGCTGATAACTCACTTCCCAGGTTGCTCACACTAGTTCCGTCGGCGGCTACTTGTTTAAATGTTCCCGCCCCCACATTCCTTTCAGAGGCAGCACACGTGCTGCACGGAGCATAGACGGGACACAGAAACAGAGGGGAGGGAGGGGGCAGAGCCGATGTAGCCTCTTCCATCTCTGTGGAGGGGGGGGAGTTGTACTCACTGGGCTATTAGAGTTTAACAGAGAGTGAGACACACAGCATTGTGACAATGGGTCAGTCCGCCTGAGCTCTCCCAGCGCTGTCAGCATGTCACACTGTTTCATACAGGGGAGGATGAGGGAGCCGCCTGACACCCCCCTAGTTAGTACGCCACTGCTGCGCCCCCCTTCATGCAATAAATTGATCCGCCCAGGGCATCCGCCCCTTCCGCCCACCCCTTGTACCGGCCCTGGCCCAGGGTGCTTTGTCTGGCAAAGCAGCGGCCTCTTCCCTCAGCTCAATGTCATCAGGGACTCCTTCCCTAGCTCCACCATGTCCTCCTGAGGATTCCCTCGAACTGTTTGACCACAGTGTTGGGTACATGCTCCAGGAGGATGCCCAGCGTTTGGAAGGCTCTGATGATGATACTGAGCTCGATGAAGGCAGTAACATGAGCACGGACAGAGGGGGTGCCCAAGAAGGACAGCAATCTGGCAGTCATGCTCCCCCTGCTGCAGCATACTGCCAGGTTTGCTCCAGTGATGAGGAGGGAGGGGATGATGAGGTCACTGACTCAACGTGGGTGCCTGATAGGAGAGAGGAGGAGGAGGAGGAGGAGGAGGCGGCACATCACCGAGGCAGGATGCCCTCCAGGGGCCAGCCTAAGGGCAGCACATTGACTGCATCACACCCCAAAGCTCCACATGTGCAGGGCGCTGCAGTCTCTGCGCGTTATTCAAAAAGTTCTTTGGTGTGGGCCTTTTTTGAGACGAGTGCATCAGATCGCACCGCTGCTATTTGCAACATATGTCTCAAGCGTATCTCGCGTGGCCAAAACATCTCCCGCTTGGGTACCACATGCTTGACCAGACATATGTTGACCTGCCATGCAGTTTGTTGGCAAGCATATCTAAAAGACCCACACCAAAGAACAAAGAGGATCTCTCCTTGCTCCTCATCAGCTGAGATTTCCAACCCCACTAGACCTTCAGTCCTCTCTGAGACCTGCAGTGAGAGGAATGAAGGTGTAGAATTAGGTGTGTCACAGCCAAGTACTTGTGGGCAATCTGCTTTTGGTACACCGACGTCAGATTGTACCAGGCAAATTTCCCTGCCCCAGCTGCTGCACCGCCGAAAGAAGTTTGCTCCCAGCCATCCACATGCCCAGCGGTTGAATGCTAGCTTGGCAAAATTGCTAGCACTTCAACTGCTGCCTTTTCAGTTGGTAGACTCTGCCCCCTTCCGTGAGTTTGTGGAATGTGCGGTTCCTCAGTGGCAGGTACCCAAACGCCACTTTTTCTCACGGAAGGCGATTCCGGCTCTCTACCGGCATGTGGAAGGCAATGTCCATGCCTCGCTGGACAGGGCGGTCAGCGGTAAGGTGCATATTACCGCTGACTCATGGTCCAGCAGGCATGGACAGGGACGTTACTTAAGTTTCACGGCGCATTGGGTGACTCTGCTGGCAGCTGGGAAGGATGCAGGACAAGGTGCAGTAGTGTTGGAGGTTGTTCCGCCACCACGCCTCCAAAATGCTGATTGTGACACACCTCTCTCCTCCACCCCCTCCTCTTCTTCTTCCTCCATGGCCTCTTCCTCGGAACCAGCGGTGCTCCGTAGGCGTTCAAGGGGCTACGCAAGTACGCAGGCCAAAAGATGCCATGCGGTGCTTGAGCTGGTGTGCTTGGGGGACAGGAGCCACACTGGGGCAGAGGTTCTGTCAGCTCTGCAGGGGCAGGTTCAGAGGTGGTTGACGCCACGCCAACTTAAGGCAGGAATGGTGGTTTGTGACAATGGCACCAACCTCCTCTCTGCCCTCCGACAGGGACAACTGACCCATGTGCCCTGTTTGGCTCACGTCCTTAACTTGGTGGTGCAGCGGTTCTTGGGCAGGTACCCGGGCTTACAGGATGTCCTGAGGCAGGCCAGGAAAGTCTGTGTGCATTTCCGCCGGTCATATAATGCCAGTGCTCGGCTGACGGACCTCCAAAAGGAGTTTAACCTGCCCAAGAACCGCCTAATCTGTGACATGCCCACCAGGTGGAACTCAACGTTGGCCATGCTGCAGCGGCTGCACACGCAGCAGAGGGCCATCAATGAGTACCTGTGCGACTATGGCACCAGGACAGGGTCAGGGGACCTTGGTTTTTTTTCCCCACGCCAGTGGGCCATGATCAGGGATGCATGCACTGTCCTGTCACCATTCGAGGAGGCCACGAGGATGGTGAGCACTGACAGTGCATGCATCAGTGACACTGTCCCCCTTGTCCACCTGTTGGAGCACACGCTGCGTGGAATAATGGACAGGGCACTTGAGGCAGAACAGAGGCAGGAAGAGGAGGACTTCCTTAGCTCTCAAGGCCCCCTTTATCCAGACAGTGTTCCTGCGTGCCCGCCGATCACACAGGAAGAGGACGAGGAGGAGGAGGAGGAAGATTGTGTCAGTATGGAGGTGGAGCCTGGCACTCAGCATCAGCAGTCTTTAAGGGATCAGTCCCAAGGAACACATGAACTTGTACGTGGCTGGGAGGAGGTGGCTGCGGACGTTGTTGTCCTTAGTGACCCAGAGGACTCCGGACCGAATGCCTCAGCAAACCTACGCTGCATGGCCTCCCTGATCCTGCAAAGCCTGCGTAAGGATCCTCGTATTCGTGGTATCAAGGAGAAGGACCAATACTGGCTGGCAACCCTCCTTGATCCACGTTACAAGGGTAAGGTTGCGGACCTTATCTTGCCATCGCAGAGGGAGCAGAGGATGAAACATCTTCGGGAGGCCTTGCAGAAAGGTCTGTGCAACGCGTTCCCAGAGACTGGGAGGTTACAAACTCCTGTTTCTGGACAACGTGTTGCTGAGGCTTCGGTCAGTCAAAGAAGGAGCGGTGGAGAAGGTGGCCGTCTGACCGATGCGTTCAGACAATTTTTTGGTCCGCAGCCCCAAGGTATGATCGGTTCCAGCAACCATCGCCAGCGTCTGTTTTACATGGTGCAGGAATACCTAGGGGCAAGATCAGACTTGGACACCTTTCCCACCGAAAATCCTCTGGGTTACTGGGTCTTGAGGATGGATCACTGGCCAGAGCTTGCACAGTATGCAATTGAGCTACTGGCCTGTCCTGCATCCAGCGTTCTTTCGGAACGCACATTCAGTGCTGCTGGAAGCGTGGTAACCGATCACAGGGTGCGTCTGTCCACTGACTCGGTCGATCGGCTGACCTTCATAAAAATGAATCAGTCTTGGATCACCAACAGCTACCAAGCACCTGATGCTGATGTAACTGAATAATTTTTTTCAGATCCCTTCAAAGACTGCCTATGCTGATGCTGAGTGACTATCCCTGAGTAATTATCCTCTTCCTCCTCAATCATCACGCTGATAGCTTGTAAGAACATTTTTGGTTCTGGGCGCCACCACCAGTGCCTAAGGCACAATTTTTCAGCCCCTGTTTAACAGGGGCGTGTAATTACAATTTTTGATGTAATACTTTGCAGCAGGGCTCGTTCCTGCATTCCAACTAGAGTGTCTGTGAGGGGTTGCAGTGTTGTGGCACCAGCACCAGTGCCTAAGGCCCAATTTTTCTGCCCCTGTCTAACAGGGGCGTGTAATTACAATTTTTGATGCAATACTTTGCAGCAGGGCTCGTTCCTGCGTTCCAACTAGAGTGTCTGTGAGGGGTTGCAGTGTTGTGGCACCAGCACCAGTGCCTAAGGCCTAATTTTTCAGCTCCTGTTCAACAGGGGCATGTAATTACAATTCTTGATCTAATATTTCACAGCAGGGCCCTGTGAGGGCTTACAGTGTTGTGGCCACAGCAACACCTAAGGCCCAAATTTCTGCTGAGTATATAGGGCAGGACCCTACTTTCAAACATCTAACTTACAAACGACTCCTACTTGCAAACGGAAGGAGACAACAGGAAGTGAGATGAAATCTACCCCTAGGAAGGGAAATTCTCTCCTGTAAGAGTTAATATGGGAAAACAATTTCTCCTTTCCACTGATGCTTTCCAATCCTTGTTCCACAAAAAAACCCAAATTTTCAAAAAACATTTTTCATTGGGACAAAAAAGTGAGGTGAAATCTTCTGAAGAGGAGGAAAGACAGCAAAACAAATGTCACAGGGGTGATAACCCTTCCCTATGTTTTCCAAAAAGCTTAAAAAAGATTTTTTGGCTGGAGCTAAACACGTTAAAAATGTACCCGTTCAAAATTACAAAGAGATTCTACTTAACAACAAACCTACAGTCCCTGTCTTGTTTGCACCGCCTGTATACTGCTGTTCAGAGTATATAGGGCCTTTCCTTATTTTAATTTGGGTGCGGATATATATATATATATATATATATATATATGCATTATACCAGCCCAAAGATATATTTAGACTACCCCACACTCATTTTTGTTATTCTGCTTTTGTTTTGCATACAATTTTCACAGGTTTATAGCAGTTCTAGTAACATATACAGTACTATTTATGTATGTGTGTGTGTGTATGTTTTCATACAGGGGGCATTGGGAGGAAGAGTGTGGGATTAAGGGAATGCCAAGAAGACAGACGCTGGTATGTATAATATTTATTATGTTGTACATTTAAATGTTTCTATATGAATACATATTTTGCAGTAACCAATAGTAGGCTCTATATCCTTTATTTTTTGTGAGTTTTTCTAGTTGACTAATTGTGGGCACACCTCCCTTTATACTGAATTTATGGGTTTGGTGCTTCCTAATTACTATTATTGGCAATTCTCAGGTCCAGTAAGTTTTTCCGTGTGTGTGTGTGTGTTTCCAACTCTCCATACAGGAGGGAGTGGGAGGGAGGGTGTGGGATTATGGGGTGCCAAGGCAGACACTGGCATGTGTAATATGTTGTACATTTAAATTTTTCTATATGAATAAATATTTTGCAGTAACCAATAGTAGGTTTTATATCCTTTATTTTTTGTGAGTTTTTCTAGTTGACTAATTGTGGAGACACCTTCCTTTATACTGAAATTAGTATTTTGGTGCATTGTAATTATTATTATTGGCAATTCTCAGGTCCAGTATGTGTGTTTGTGCTTCCATACAGGGGCAGTGGGATGGATGGTGTGGGATTGAGGTGGGGATGCCAAGACAGACACTGGTATGTGTAATAGGTTGTACATTTACATTTTTTTAAACATTGAGTTTTTCTAGTTGAGTAACTGTGGACACACACCCTTATACTGAACTAAGGGTTTTGGTGCTGCCTAATTATTATTATTATTAGCAATTCTCAGGTCCAGTAAGTGTTTATGTATGGGCGTGTGTGTGCGTTTGTGTGTGTGTTTAAAAGATTAAATGATCCCTGCACACCTTAATAAATTCCTGGATGCACACTGTAAGGGAAACCCACTATGTAGTCCATCTGTAAATCACTTCTCCCTCATTCTTTATGATCTTTTAATGGCATCCAATCAACAAGGAGAATTTAGAATCATATCCGAAGATATATTTAGATCACATCACATTCATTTTTATTCTTTATTTCTTTTGCATGCACTTTTCACAGGGTTTTAGGAGTTATACACAGTATATATATATGTAGCGCTGGTTGATTTTTATCTACCGCTGATAGGTAAATTTAGTGGGTCGCTTATTATAGGAAGTTAGATTTGCCTCTGTTCCTGCTTGGCTGATGTTGCATGCAGTTCCACATTGTGCCGGTGGGTGTTGTTGTCACCATCGGCAGGTGTTGGAAAAGCAACGTGTTGAAGCAAATGAGTGCTCCTCTGTCCCGGAGATAACTCGGTGGAGGTGGTCCTCTGAGTTGCATTCTGGGAGAGGGTATTTATGAGACAGACGCCATGTTTTAGGGTTCGTTTTTTCAGCCACCTGCTGGCCCTCCTGGCCGACAGGTATGCACTAGGAATACCACCTCGTGGTCCTCCGTTCCGGAGGCCCGTGTCGCTGCGGCGTGTGGGTGGGCCCAGAAGCCTGTCTGGGGCCTACCACAGCAGCGGAGGAATGGTCCCGAGCTGTCTATCCTGAGTGAAGAAGCTGGACAACCGAGAAGATCCCAGGGGAGGACCCGTCATGGAAGGATCATGCAGAGTGCTGGTCTGGAGAGGGGCCTGGTGACTTGGTTGGAGGACGCATTCCGAAGTAATCTTACAGTATAGTACTGCCGGGTTGGCTTAAAGGTTCAAGTACTGTATCTGACATTCATCACAAACCAATACATCCTGTGGCAGAGGATCATACGGGTTTTATTCCAGATAAGTCTGTGGCAGAGACTTTTGTTCGTGCTACATGCTGGCTGCTAGGCAAGTGAGAGATGTCTATCCAGGTGGGCAGATTGAATCCTACGAAAGGGGGACTATTCAATTACAAGTGTTCAATTACAAAGAATGTTCTGAAGAAATACAACAGAAAGGTATATGAGCTTCCCTGCAGCTTTCCTACTACCTCTTTCCAGCTACTTCCCTTGTTCGTTTTATTAAAGCATTGGAAAACCTACTCAAGTGTTTGGTGCTTATATCGCCCAGAGGTAAACTCATCGGAACCCTGGACCTGGTGCAGGTGAAACAGAGGTGCCCGAGAGTGAAGGTAACAAGCCCGCTTAAACCAGCAGCTCCACCGAGAGTTATTGCTACATGTGGGGGCTCGTCCGGGATTTGTTAGCCGTCAATTCTCGCAACCTGGAGAGGTGTTTCACCGGGAGTTTACGGTGAGAACTGGTCGAGGCCTACCCCAGAGACTACCTGAACAGGATCCAACAAAGTCCATGTCAGGAACGGGTGGGCAATTGTTGGGGAATGTATCTGGGACTGTAAATAGATATCTGCCAGCAGAAGAACTGGGAGATTCGGAGATAGAATCCATGCCAGATCTCTCCGGTGATGATGACCTATTTGAGACTATGTCGCAAGAAATGTTATGGGCCCAAGGCGAGGATGTCGCCTCTGCTATGACTTTCCCTGAATGGACAGCCCTGAGTTCTGGGAAGACGTCACCCTGTGTGGAGCCACACAGCACTGTTACTGAGACATTGTCAAAAGTTGTTAGTTCACTTCAGACACTGGCTGGGTCTATGGTGAGCAAGTCATTGGATTCGCGTGTGCCTCCTGGTATGGGGAAAAATAGATCCTTACCGAAACTTGCACGTTTGCAGAGAATGTTGAACAAGCGTGTCGCTACGGAGTATGGTTTGGAGTTCCCATAAGTCCCTCAGGACATAATGCAAGTGATTGAAGCTAACCGGGAGCTTTGGTACAGTGAAGCTGTTTGGGACTATTTGTCTGTGCCTAAGCCTTTCCGGAAAACTGGTTGTTCTGTTGCTATGGATGAACGTTACAGTGGATGTTTTATGCACTGGAATTATGGTCGCCACATTCATGCTGACAAAGTGGTCATTTGCAGACCCGGAAAAGATGACGTTGTGTATTTCATCACTAGAGTGGATAAACTGGGAAAGACACTGACATTGCCAGATCCCCGGTTTTATTGGTAATTATGGACAAAAGAACTTTGAGTTAGTTAGTTAGTGTCAGTGCATAGAGATCTTCGTGGTCAAGATCTGAATACTCATCTCAGTGTTTTAAATCCAAGGACTTCTTTTTTGCTAGCCGGATTTTCTTTATTTAAGAAAAATTGTGTATATATAGGGATGGACTCCTAAAGATTAATCTGATATAGATAATGGGAGAAGAGTTTCATTTTTATCAAATGAGACTTTGCTCCTGAAACAGTATAGGTCGCATGTATGTTTAATATGTTTTCCTTTTCAGGAACCATTTGATGCCCTATCAAGCTGTTAGGCTTTTCAGCTAAAATAGATAGTGAGGTTGTGTACAGTCATAGGATGGTTTTGTTTGCGCATGTGAACATAATGTTTTACAAATGTTGATCTTAAAATGTCTTTCTACTGTCTTTCTTTCTTCTTTAACTAAATCCAAGTTTTAAGCTCAAATACCTACTCTCAGGCTTGTGAGTTATTGTTTTGTGACAGACGTTGAGGACAAAGTCTATTAAACTGGGGGGAGTATGTAGCGCTGGTAGATTTTTATCTACCGCTGATAGGTAAATTTAGTGGGTCGCTTATTATAGGAAGTTAGATTTGCCTCTGTTCCAGCTTGGCTGATGTTGCATGCAGTTCCACATTGTGCCGGTGGGTGTCGTTGTCACACGTCGTGTTGAAACGAATGAGTGCTCCTCTGTCCCCGAGATAACTCGATGGAGGTGGTCCTCCGAATTGCATTCTGGGAGAGGGTATTTATGGGACAGACGCCATGTTTTAGGGTTCGTTTTTTCAGCCACCTGCTGGCCCTCCTGGCCGACAGGTATGCACTAGGAATACCACCACGTGGTCCTCCGTTCCGGAGGCCCGCATCGCTGCGGCGTGTGGGTGGGCCCAGAAGCCTGTCTGGGGCCTACCACAGCAGCGGAGGAATGGTCCTGAGCTGTCTATCCTGAGTGAAGAAGCTGGACAACCGAGAAGATCCCAGGGGAGGACCCGTCATGGAAGGATCATGCAGAGTGCTGGTCTGGAGAGGGGCCTGGTGACTCGGTTGGAGGACGCATTCCGAAGTAATCTTACAGTATAGTACTGCCGGGTTGGCTTAAAGGTTCAAGTACTGTATCTGACATTCATAACAAACCAATACATCCTGTGGCAGAGGATCGTACGGGTTTTATTTCAGATAAGTCTGTGGCAGAGACTTTTGTTCGTGCTACGTGCTGGCTGCTAGGCAAGTGAGAGATGTCTATCCAGGCGGGCAAAGATTGAATCCTATGAAAGGGGGACTATTCAATTACAAGTGTTAAATTACAAAGAATGTTCTGAAGAAATACAACAGAAAGGTATTTGAGCTTCCCTGCAGCTTTCCTACTACCTCTTTCCTGCTACTTCCCTTGTTCGTTTTATTAAAACATTGGAAAACCTACTCAAGTGTTTGGTGCTTATATCGCCCAGAGGTAAACTCAATGGAACCCTAGACCCGGTGCCGGTGAAACAGAGGTGTCGAGAGTAAAGGTAACAACCCCGCTTAAACCAGCAGCTCCACCGAGAGTTATTGCTACATATACTTTGTGTTTTCTCCTATGGTGGACATGCAGTGTTGGAATTTGGTCTGTAGCTCACCTCCAGCTATATGCCTGTATACTCTTAAGAGTATGCTGTTTAGCAAGTAAAAATTTGGTAATCTGCAAGGAAGAGTAGGAACTGACCAGAGAGGGATCACTTTGACACAGCTGGCCAGATTGCCATGCTCTTATTTGTCACTATAGCATACTCTGAAGATCATTAACATATATGGGGTTGATTTACTGAAATTGGAGAGTGCAAAATCTGGTGCAGCTGTGCACAGTAGCCAAACAGCTTCTAACCTCAGTGTAGTCATTTAAGCTTTGCCAAAAAAAAACTGGAATTGATTGGTTTCTTTGCAGAACTGCACCAGATTTTGCACTCTCCAGTTTTAGTAAATCAACCCCACAGTACCAATATGGGGGAAACAGACACGGCTGAAAATGAAATGAGCTATAGACAAAAATCCAACATTGTATGTCCACAGTGGAAAAATACACAACGTCTAGGTGGGTGGACAGCACCAGCAATCATGTATGCATGCAACAGAGTTTGTTCCCAAACAAAAATCCCAAATAAATACAATACAATACTTTTTATAAACAAGAGTATTCTCTAAATGGGTTAATAAGTGGCTACACCTCCTTAATATCGGATGTGTTGTATAAATGGAAGCTATTTAGGATCTGCACTCACATCTCCATTTCCACTGCATAGTGCAGGTTAGTAATCAAAAAGGGCAGGCATGCCTGAAGTTACTGTATTCTTTGATATAAGACATGCTCTCTGTGCTGTAACTCCTTGTATTTTATTTATTGGGGTGTTTTGTTTGGGAATACACCTGGTTACTTGAAATGTAGAATTGTAGATTTTAATATATCACAGTTCTGACAAGGCACAATTCATCATTATTGAGATAAAGATGAGCTGCATCTCGTAAAGACATATGACTCTACATTTCAAGACAAGTGAGTGCCTCCCTCTATGTGCCTTTTATATTAAACAGGTGGAGTTTTTTTTTAACATGGCACAGATACATTGGAAGCATATATATTAAATATTTTTTTTCCATGTTTTAATGTAATATGGAACCTCTTGTGTGTTGATTTGTTTTTTATTTTGCTCTTATTCCCTCCCTAAATACATCCAGTATAAATATCTGTTTTTATATCTATTGTCACACAGTGGCTTTTCCTTCTACCCTAAGATGAGGCCCTGGTAGCATTCCTTGTAGCTTGGATTATAAACTCTGAACCCCTAGTGCCCTTTCTAAACATACATTTTCTGTTATATTGCTATCACTATTTAACAGTGTGTGCATGCTTTCTCTATAATCTACTGTAAATAAAATGTAGAGAAATTTGATATTTTAATTAATCACTATGCACATCGAAAATATTACTTTTTTCAACAAAATGCTGCTTTATACTATTTTATAGCCTTTTTTTATACCAGTGTTGCTGATTTTCTGTAGCCACTTTTATCCACTTCCTGTCTTAATGCACATCATTGCATATCATTGCTATGGACTGGCTTCCTGATAGAGACAGCTGTGGACCATGCCTGAGCAATGTATGTTGGCACATCCACTAGTACTCATAGTTACATACTTAGTCAGGTTGAAAAAAGACACAAGTCCATCTAGTTCAATAAAAAAAAAATAATATATATATATATATATATATATATATATATATATATATATATATATATATATATATATATATATATATATATATATATATACATATATATGTATATATATATATATATACAGAGAGGCAATCGGATTTTCCCTGGATCAACTTTACCTATAAATGTTAGTACCCAATTATATTATGTACATTTAGGAAAGAATCCAGGCCTTTTTTTAAAGCTACTGAGCTGGCTAGAACCACCTCTGGAGGGAGTATATTCCATATTTTCACAGCTCTTACTGTGAAGAAACCTTTCCGTATTTGGAGATTAAATCTTTTTTCCTCTAGACGTAAAGAGTGCCCCCTTGTCCTCTGTGATGTCCTTAAAGTGAATAACTTAACACCAAATTCACTATATGAACCACTTATGTATTTGTACATGTTGATCATACCCCCCTTAATCTCCTCTTCTCAAGAGAGAATAAATTCAGTTCCTCTAATCTTTCCTCATAGCTGAGCTCCTCCATGCCTCTTATTAGTTTGGTGCTCTTCTCTGCACTTTCTCCAGTTCCCTGATATCCTTTTTGAGAACTGGTGCCCAAAACTGAACTGCATATTCCAGATGAGGTTTTAATAATGATTTGTACAGGGGCAAAATGATATCTCTCTCTTTGGAGTCCATACCTCTCCTAATACAAGAAAGGACTTTGCTCGCTTTGGAAACCACAGCTTGGCATTGCATGCTATTATTGAGCTTATGATCTACCGAAACCCCCAGATCCTTCTCCACTATGGATTCCCCCAGTTGTACTCTGTAGCAAGGGATCAATAGGGTGACAGCACAAGAGCAAAATTGGGACAAAGTTGTCACCACATATAAACAAGCCCACCCTAAAGTAGATGTAAAGGCAAAACTTTCACTCTCAGTGATAATCTTAAACATGAAACATGTCAGGGCAGGACAGCAACAAACACTTGACAGGTGTTCTAATCCCTCTCTACTCTATCCAAAAGTAAATTTAAAAAAAAGCCTTTATTTTTATTTTAACACCTTCCCATCCAGCCTATAGCAGAATGATGGCCAGGCGGGGCCTTTACTGTTCTGACTGGATGTCATATGACGTCCATCAGGATGGGCCACTCATGTATGCCCCCATGACATGACTACACATGATGTAGTGTGATCAGCTGTGTCCCATCACAGTGTAGCCTCATGAGTGAAGCCTATCAGTGCCCATCAGTGAAGCCTCATCAGTGTAGCCTATCAGTGCCCATCAATGCAGCCTCATCAGTGCCCATCAGTGAAGGGGAAAAATTACTTATTTACATTTTATAACAGAAACTAAGAAAAAAAATTTCTTCAAAATTTTTGGTCTTTTTTCGTTTTGTTTAGCAAAAAATAAAAACCCCAGTGGTGATTAAATACCACCAAAAGAAAGTTCTATCTCAAAATTTTCATTTGGATACAACGTTGCATGACCACGTAATTCAAAGTGTGACAGCGCTGAAAGCTGAAAATTGGCCTGGGCAGAAAGGGGGTAAAAGTGCCTGGTATTGAGGTGGTTTATGAGGGGATCACCAGGTTTAAATTTTAACAACGACTAAAAAAACAAGAATGGCACATACATGATAAAACAAGCAATTAGGCTTGGATTTATTTTAATTAATTCTCTGGGTAATTACATGTATCCCTTTGTATAATAAATTCCTCCCTTTGCATGCACATCAAAAGACATTTTATTTCAGTCAAAAAGTCACAATGTGGCTGCTGCCTGGACTAGTTCAGAGGAGATCGAATCAAAAATGGATTGTCAGTCGACCTTATCACAGGAAACATGGGGTGGAGGGTGAGAAAAAAAAAAAAAAAGGGGGGTTGAATCGCGCTTAAACAGATTGGTGATCATACACATCATCACCAAACCAAATATTTAGAACTAAGTGAAGAGTTCCCATTTAGTGTATACATAATATACAAAACACATGTCAAATGAATAATCAATCCAAAAATAAAATGTTCAAAGTGATAATAAAAAGTCCATGTATAAAAACTAAATCACCCAAGTGATATGAAAGTATCTTAAAAAAGTTCCAAAAAACATAAATTCTTGCTGTGAGAAGAAAAAAGCGTGCTTGCTCCACCACCGTGAAATCAGACTGGCCGCTTACCAGAAAATCATGATCCCCGTTACAGAGGATCAGAGAAAGCTGTTTGTTAATACTGCTTCGAGCCACGACCAATGGATCAGAGACCTTATACCGAGATGGGACATCAAAGACTGCAGGGTCAGGCTAAAGATGTTTACACTGACAGGTACTCAGACATCAGCCCACAGAGCGACGTTTTCTCTTCACCTCCCATTGCTGCTGTTGTTTCCAGTAGGACGGGCTGTCTGTGAGCTTCCGGCCGGCGCTCCAGACTACACTACCTGCCTACTATTGTCTACAAACATGTGAGTTTAACTTTTTACTTATCCAATAAAGTCAGTGATTTTACACTATATGGAGCCTTTTTTCCTTCTATGACCGTATCTGCAATGCTGTGGGCTGATGTCTGAGTACCTGTCAGTGTAAACATCTTTAGCCTGACCCGGCAGTCTTTGATGTCCCATCTCGGTATAAGGTCTCTGATCCATTGGTCGTGGTTCGAAGCAGTATTAACAAACAGCTTTCTCTGATCCTCTGTAACGGGGGATCATGAGTTACTGGTAAGCGGCCAGTCTGATTTCACGGTGGTGGAGCAAGCACGCTTTTTTCTTCTCACAGCAAGAATTTATGTTTTTTGGAACTTTTTTAAGATACTTTCATATCACTTGGGTGATTTATTTTTTATACATGGACTTTTTATTATCACTTTGAACATTTTATTTTTGGATTGATTATTCATTTGACATGTGTTTTGTATATTATGTATACACTAAAGGGGAACTCTTCACTTAGTTCTAAATATTTGGTTTAGTGATGATGTGTATGATCACCAATCTGTTTTAGCGCGATTCAACCCCCCTTTTTTTCTTATTTAATTTCACTGTGTTTGTGTTACATAGATGAATCGCGGCTATAATTGTTATTGTTTATATATTTCACTGTAGCGCAGTTATTCCCCTCATTTTTCTGAGAAAAAATAAACACTTTTACAGTGGCGGCCTGCCCAGTAGCGGCGCAGGGGCACTGCGTCCCCCGCGATCCATGCACCCGGGCCCTAATCTCCATGCAGGGTGCTGGACGCATGGATTTCAATGGGGGTTGTTTTTTTTGAGGCACGTTAATAGAGGCTCTAATTGGCTTCAAAAAGAGTGGGCTCGGGGTGCAGATCGATGATGTTTTTCTGCTTCTCCTCCCGGCCAATCAGGAAGCGGCTCCTGAGATATGATTAGCACGGGTCTTAGGATGGGTCTCAGGACCCGCCTCCTGTTTGGCTGGGTGGAGAAGCAATGCCCTGGCAAGAGCAGTCTCTCGGATGCAGCAGAGCATCGCCACCTCGTCCTCCTCCCTACACGTCTACTGCAGTAAGGTATAGCTATCGATCCCATGTGTGTGGGGGGGGTGGAAGTGTGAGTGAGGGGGCCAGGTCTGCTTGTCGCCCCCCCCCCCTCAAAAAAAATAAAAATATTTTGACCACCAGCCGCCACTGCATTATTATAACTGTTTTTTCTACTGTCGTTGTACCAGAGCAAATTTAAAAAAAAAGGGGCTGTTTTTCTTAATTGTTTTACAGCAGACCCAAAGTGAGATTGCACAATTGTGATGTCAGAACCGATTAGCAGACATTATTATAATGTGAGAATAGAAAATGGGAAGGAGACTGTGACAATGCAATCTCTATGATTCACATGGTATTACTGGTACCACATCCCTGCATATATGACACAGAAGAACATTGAATCCCTAATAACAAAGAACTAATGGGACTTTGAAGGTACCACGCCAAAAATTTAAATTCACATTTTTATTGGTACAAACAGATTAAAAGAGTTTAAAACCAAAAACATTCTTAACACATAAGTGTTAAAAAAAGAACTGCAGTTACATACATTATCAGTTACAGATGAAAGGTGGAGTATTTCATACAAAAAGTATGGTGGGGTATTTCATACAAAAAGTCACTGACGCATTTCGCAGGGACAAAGACCTTCCTCGGGGAGAACTGACATGGATTTCTGTCAAAAAGTAATGAGTTCATGCAGCCTGAACCAGGGAAGTGGAACTATAACCACTGCATATCAGGGAAAACCCATCGCACTTAAGGGTATATATAATTATGCAGAGGAGAATGGATATATTCCCTTCAATAGGTCTAATTGATAGAGTAAAGGTTAAAGAATCCAAAAACAGTCCAAAAAGATGTCTCTGTAATGTAGCTCGTGGTTCAAAATCACATAGATGGCGTTTCCCTATTGGTATTTCCATTGGAGCAGTATCTCCCCCAGGTACCAGATGTATAAGGAAATGCCAATGTCATCTTTGTGCTTTTGGACCAAGGACTACATCCTGGAGACATCTTTTTGGAATCTTTTTGGATCACAAAGATATACAACATATACTATTTTTTTTAAGTGGTTGTAAACCCTTACATATACTCAGTGAGGTGACTGACCTCAGGTGATACACAGAGATTAAACAAATCCTTCTACATGCATTGTACTTGTTTATTTGCAGCTCTCTCTCCTCTACAGCACTCCAAAATACAGTTTTGACAGCATTTATCAGAGTTTAGACAGCATTTATCAACTACAGAAGGCAGGGTATCTGTTGTCACAAGCATAGAGCAGGTAGCTGAGTGTCCACCTGAGTGGAAGGAGAGGACACACCCTCCTCTACACAGTCTCATTGGGAAACATGCACAGTTAAGGCTGTCAATCAGGACACAGAAATCGCACTAGGTGCTTTGGATAGAGGGAATTACATACTAGAGAAGAATATGCTTTGTTAATTTCTCATTTCAAAGATTTTCAACTACTTTTATTTATTTTTTTATCTTAGAACTGCTGATCTCCAGTCTCTCTAGTCTCCACATTCATTCACCCCTGAGTCATCTGAGTGTCATTACTCATAGCAGGTTTACCAATGGTGATCATAAATGGACCATGCCTGTTGAGTGAAGTGCCCAAACAAGGACCTTCAGAATTGCCTTTGAAATACATTAGCACGATAAAGATTAAACACAGCATATAATGATTGCTTTATGCCTACTAAATTTCAATATATAAATCTGGTGGTGTGTGAAGGATGAGTAACATAATAAAATAGTAACATCAATCTTTCCTCCATGTTTGCTGTGAGCTGCACTGTACAGGATTGCCAGTCAGTAGGCCAATCGGAAGCCATTTTTTTTCTAACATGTGGGAGCCTCTGTGCATGGAAATAACACATAGAGATCAGTAAAATAGAGAAAATGGAAAGGGCTACAAGGACAAAGCAAAGTAAAGAAATACAAAATGTGACGGACATTAATCACATATGGCCAAGAACTTGGAGAATGGACAGCAAATATGTCAGTGCTAGCAAAAGTGTAAAGGTGAACTTTATAGAACCACCATGGAGCCTGAAAGTACTAATAATAAGTGACAGAGCACTGCTTTCAGTAAGTTGGGTGACTTATGTACATAAACTGCCAATCTTCTGACTTCTTTTTATGGCATAGTCCATTAAACTATTTCTGAAAATGTATCATGGTGCTATTTCATGTTTAATCAAGTTTTATTTGAGCTTTCTCCCCTTTTAATGAGGATCTAATGAGTTCACTTTGGTGCTTTGGGAGGTAGTTATAAGAACAAAATATCAGTGGTTGGCATTATAATGATGTGCCAGCCAAATACAAGAGAGGGACTGGATAATCACAATATTCATTAAACGCTATATGAGCTTTCCTTACATTTAAAGGAAGGTTTTAAAAATTACTTTAGTGATCCATTTTATAGACCAATGGAATACTATAAAGGAAGAATTTATAGGTATGGTCTCATCCAAATTACAATATAAATATATTTATATATTTTTTTTTTCAAAAAGAAAAAAAAAAACATTGTACTTAGCAAACTACAGTAAATGTCATTGATTTAGAATTTGCATTTACTTTAAACTGTTAAATGTCCTAGATATAGTCATTTTAAGGTAAGACATGTAAGGTATCTATGTTTATTATTATTATTATTACTTTTATTATTATTTCCCAGAATAAAAATGTGAGGTTTCATCTTAAATGTCTTAATGCACCTGTGCTGTGCCTGATCTGAAGTTATCTGATGCAGTGTAAAGAGCCATCATCCAACCTGCAAATATGTATATATATATATATACATTTTTTGTAAATATTTAATTATATCTTTTCATGTGACAACACTGAAGAAATTACACTTTGCTACAATGTAAAGTGAAAATGTCCAAATTGGGCCCAAAGTGTCAATATTTAGTGTGGCCATTATTTTCCAGCACTGCCTTAACCCTCTTGGGCATGGAGTTCACCAGAGCTTCACAGGTTGCCACTGGATTCCTCTTCCACTCCTCCATGACAACATCACGGAGCTGGTGGATGTTAGAGAACTTGCGCTCCTCCACCTTCTGTTTGAGTATGCCCCACAGATGCTCAATAGGGTTTAAGTCTGGAGACATGCTTGGCCAGTCCATCACCTTTACCCTAGCTTCTTTAGCAAGGCAGTGGTCATCTTGGAGGTGTGTTTGGGTCGTTATCATGATGGAATACTGCCCTGCGGCCCAGTCTCCAAAGGGAGGGGATCATGCTCTGCTTCAGTATGTCACACTACATGTTGGCATTCATGGTTCCCTCAATGAACTGTAGCTCCCCAGTGCCAGCAGCACTCATGTAGCCCCAGACCCTCACACTCCCACCACCATGCTTGACTATAGGCAAGACACACTTGTCTTTCTATTCCTCACCTGGTTGCCGCCACACACGCTTGACACCATCTGAACCAAATAAGTTTATCTTGGTCTCATCAGACCACAGGACATGGTTCCAGTAATACATGTTCTTAGTCTGCTTGTCTTCAGCAAACTGTTTGCGGGCTTTCTTGTGCATCATCTTTAGAAGAGGCTTCCTTCTGGGACGACAGCCATGCAGACCAATTTGATGCAGTGTGCGGCATATGGTCTGAGCACTGACAGGCTGACCCTCCACCCCTTCAACCTCTTCAGCAATGCTGGCAGCACTCATATGTCTATTTCCCAAAGACAACCTCTGGAGATGACGCTGAGCACTTGCACTCAACTCCTTTGGTCGACCATGGCGAGGCCTGTTCTGAGTGGAACCTGTCCTATTAGATCGCTGTATGATCTTGGCCACCGTGCTGCAGCTCAGTTTCAGGGTCTTGGCAATCTTCTTATAGCCTAGGCCATCTTTATGGAGAGCAACAATTATTTTTTTCAGATCCTCAGAGAGTTCTTTGACATGAGGTGCCATGTTGAACTTCCAGTGACTAGTATGAGAGAGTGAGAGCGATAACACCAAATTTAACACACCTGCTCCCCATTCACACCTGAGACCTTGTATCACTAATGATTCACATGACACCGGGGAGGGAAAATGGCTAATTGGGCCCAATTTGGACATTTCACTTAGGGGTTTACTCACTTTTGTTGCCAGCAGTTTAGACATTAATGGCTGTGTGTTGAGTTATTTTGAGGGGATAGCAAATTTACACTGTTATACGGGCTTTACACTCACTACTTTACATTGTAGAAAAGTGTCATTTCTTCAGTGCTGTCACATGTAAATGTATATAATAAAATATTTACAAAAATGTGAGGGGTGTACTCACTTTTGTGAGATACTGTATATATATATATATATATATAGATATATATATATATATATAGATATATCTATATATATAAATATATATAGATATATCTATATATATAGATATATCTATATATATATGAAAGTTCAAAAAATGCAATGTTTCCCCAGGGTTTTTTTAAGCAGCAAAACATTTTTAAACATTTGTATAGAAATATTGGATAAATTAGAAATTATAGATAGGTTCAATTATATGGTAGATTTATTATAAAATTCAAACTCTGGTTCATGTTACAAACAACAGCATAGAACATCACTCATGGCAAAGAAGCCCTCAGGATAACATAGTTTGCCAATTGCATTATCAATATTAATATCCACAGGAATACCCCAATGTATTTCAACCCATTCTGGTCTTCTTCAGGGGGAATTAGATTCATTAAGTAGATGAAAAAGTGAGGATGTATCACACAACCTAGATTGTTTAAAAAGCATTTGCGTGCAGCGACCACTCCGGCTCTGCACATCCCCTCCGCACCCTCCAGGCGGATCCACCATCCATCGGACTTGCAAGGGACCACGCGCTTGGACCTGGAGGGGAGGACGGGGGGCAAGACACCTAGTGCTTACGTCTTCATGTACGTAATGGCAGCATTCCCAAGATTGCCTATATATATGTGTGTGTGTATTTTTTTAACACAGTGCTTAGCACTTAAATGTCATTGATTTTAATTTAATAAAATGATAAACATTCTAGAAACAGTCATTTAACGTAAAGAATGTAAGGTGTCTACAGTACATTTGCTGTTACCTCTATTATTAATATTTTCAAGCATAATAATGTTGCAAAATTTATCTTAACTGTCCTAATGCACCTGTGCTTTGGCTGCTCCGGAGTCCTTTAAAGCAGTGTGAAGATTTCAATACAGCTTATGGGCATCATACCCACCACCACTAGTACTGCTGAACAGAGGCTGATGCAAGTGGATAGAACAGGATGGGCTGCCCATATGGTTCAATAATCCTTTCAGGCACTGTCAGAGTGTTCCATTCTGTTTTCATCAAAAAGCTCCTGGAGCAGGCTGGGCTCTGGTTCACAGCACCCCTCTAAACTTGTTCATTCTTTGATTTTCTTTAAAGCGGAACTTCAGTAATTTTTTCATCTTTCCATCTGTTAAATCCTCTGCCTTTGTTGTTTTAACTTTGGATAGTAAAACATTTTTTTATGACATCATGCACACCTCTCTCTCTCCCTCTTGTGAGAGTTTGCCTGGATAGGAGGGGCGATGAGTCATAAGAGGCCAATGAGAGCTGCAGAGCTGGAGGTGTGCCTCTGTGTGTCTGTGTAAATCCAGGAAGTTAACAGGCAGCAGCTTCAGCTGCCCACAGTTAAAATGTATGCAGCCAGACTTAGTGGAGGGAGTTTTCTGCAGCATATTTGGCAAGTACAGAATCACAGTATATATAAAATAATATGCAAAGTGGCTGGAGGAAAGCTTCAGAATGGCAAAGATGTTTTTATTGCAAATTATGTCAGCAGACTGCAGTTCCTCTTTAAAGCCCCTGTACATAAACCCTGAATGTTATGTCTCTGTTTTAGTAAAGATAATAACAGACTTGTTGGTCCATTGATAGTTAAATTACCCAAACACACGTATTTAATGTGAACTGGTTGTGTCAACCAAACTAACATTAATCGTTAAAGGGTAAATCCACTTTTGTGGAGAAAAAATAGCAAATAAAAAAATCAATATAACATTCATGTATACAATTGCTACACAAACCAAATTGTATTTGAATGTTATTAAAAATGACCGTTTCTGTTCAATCTGCAGAGCTGTCATTTTCTGTAAGAATCAAATGCAATATGGCAACCTGGTGTATGAAACACCCCCAGAAATGTAATTTCCTGCTTTTGTGATTAGCTCACTGATTTTTCCAGAGTTCTGCATAAAAGTCAAATTGTAGGCATCCTCTGCAACAAACATTTCATTTTTGGTGAGGTACTCCCAAAGGGTTTATCACTTCTAAAAGGATGCAGACCCTGCGTTTTCCTCATTAGAACACAGAAAGTGCACTAATGAAAAAGCCACTCCCATTCAGATTCACTCTGCACACAACAATCAGCCTGTCACGATCAAGGGGACAGGCTCGAAGACCAGTTGCTATACCATCGGGAGGCTCATACAGAAACCAGCAGGATAGGATACAGGCAGGTCACCCTGGCGGATGACGCGGGCTCACCTGAGGTGCAGAGTCTACCAGAGCTCCTGATGGTGGAGATGGATTTTGCGGCATGTTAGCACCAGGTGGTGGTCCTCTGGATCCCCCTACCAGGAGGTCAGCAAGCCAGGGTCCAGTAGCAGATTCAGCAGGTAAGGATCCAACAGAAGCGTAGTCAGTAAACAAGCCAAAAGGTAAGTAACGAGAAGTCGCAGGTTGAAATCAGGCAGAAGCTTAGTCAAGGAACAAGCCAATGGTCAATAATGAGTGGTAGAAAAATATGGAAAGCAGCAGGAAAGATAAGAGTGAGATAATGACTGAAAGAGCACAATAATCTGGTAAACAGGAAGTGCAGAGACATGGCTTAAATCAGGAAGTTCATGGAAGAGGCAAAGATTTCAAAAGAGTTCAGGGTTCAAAACAAACAAGGTTCAAGACAGGATCATTCAAAGAATTGTCCAGGGACCTGTCCAGCATTCCAGGTAACTCGGCAGGAAGAGACATTGCCTGATACAACAGAGGCTCCAGTTTCAAATCCAGGCCTTGACACAACCTTTTCTTCAGAGCAGAAAAGGGGAAGGAATCTGCAACAAAGTTTGTTAAAAACCCTGTAATGTACATTGATCGCCCAGAGGGGATTGCTTTTTTTTCTCAACAAAAGTGGAGCTACTCTTTAAATTCCAGTAGTCTGTGGGACCTGAAAGTACATGTGATTGCCCTAGATTACCAGACCGAAGGGCTCAGGGGATTTTAATTTCTCTACAAGTACAGGCTATGAGTACTTGATGCCACAATTTTCCAAGAGACAATTTTAAAATGATATGGGAATGTTGTGAATCTGTAGCCATGATAAGGGCTTTCAAGTATTTAAACATTTTTAACAAGCAGTAAATGAGCTAAAAAACAAGCCTTCATTGACCTCTGTAGTTACAATAACTGTGATCATTCATACCCACAGTTTATGGCAAAAGCACTGAAGTTGTTCTTTTTACAACTCACCTCCCACTGATCCCCTCCCAGAGAATGGTTTTGAAATGAGAGTTAGGTAGGGTGCTCAGTTACTACTGGTGACCTGAGCTGCTGAGAGAATGACTTAACAACTTCAGCTCTTCTGCTATGTACTTTAGAGATGCATTGCTCCATAGTGTCTGCAGCTACAGAGTTTAGTGAGGCTTGTTTTAAAGCTCATTTACTGCTTGCTAAGAATATATAAATACTTCAATGTTTATAGCTTGAGAACAGTTTGAGTCCAGCTTAAAAGGCAGCTAACAACTATTTAGGCTTCCCAAAAGTGGAGGCGAACATCTTCAGGGACAAATTCACCAATACAGAGAGATGATCCACACACCAGTTGTTGCTCTTAAAAAAATCGTAATTTTTATTCAAAAACCACAGTGTACAAAGGCAGATAAGATCAGTTGACGCGTTTCAGCCTTTGAGGCCCTAGTCACACATATTATACTCAATTTATCATACAATGAATACATGATTCAAAAACACATATTTACTCATAAAAGGTCCGGAGATGATGAATTCATATCTTCATAAGAAAACATGTAAAATAGCCACCTAGGATGTACCTAGAAGCCTTGAATGCTCTCTTCTAATTGAAAGCCCATTTACTCATCATGCTCAAATGCAATTCCCTTGGTTCCTGGACATGCCTTGGATACATTTCTCTACTCACGATCAGCAGCTCCAGAAGCTCAGATAACCACATCTGATGAGGCCAAGGTAACTGAACATGTAAGCTGCAGCCAAGTGAGAGGGCCACTACTGTCAAGACTGGCATGCAGGCTATCGGCCAGGATTCTGATAGCACACAGATCCTTCAGAAGCTTCAGCTACTGCGGGGAGCACCTCCTCAATTGTTACAAGAGTACTTTAGTTCCAGTGGGGTGGCCCAGTGTGGTCTGGGCTGAGATCCCTCTAGCTGTTTTCCTGTGTTACCAGAGCTACTCTGGATTTTACTGAGAGGAGTGATGTTAATGAGGACAAGTGCATGTAGCTGTTTGTGTTCTGAACTGCTTTACTGAAGTAGTAATTCTTAACCAAACTCTCTGTTGCTATAGATACTATGCTATGTAGCATTGTTGCCCTGATTAAACTAAAGAGACATTGAACTAAAAAGACCCTATGAGGGGTCCATGTTTGTGCAGCATTCATGATCTGTTTTGTATTGTTCTGCAGTATATCCACTTACCGCCCACCAACAGTACATTCACTGCAGGCAGGCGGCATGTACTTGATCCAGCCTACTCAGGCTTAGGAGCACGCAGCAACTGCTGTGTCCAGATGTCTTCATTTTTCCAAAAAATTTTAACAAAAAAACTACAACTTCAAAAAATGTATAAATTACTAACTTACTAAATACCTCAGACTGTCTACTTTCCAGAAAGGGCTGGCATTTTAAGGGATTCAAGAAATTAGATTAGCCATCAGTACATAAGAATTGATCAATTTTCAAATATATATACCATATTTTGTAGACACTATAATTTTCACACATACCAATTAGCATACACTTATTTTGTTTTGTTTTTTAACAAACACATGTAGCAGAATATAGTTTGACCTAAATTTCTGAATTAATTAGATGTTTTTATTTTTTTTATTGGATATGTTTTAGAACAGAAAATATAAAATATTGTTTTTTTTTTTTTTATTATTTTCAAGATTTTTAATTTATATAATAAAAAATTCAAAAAAAACAGTGGTGATCAAATATCACCAAAAGTAAGCTCCATTTGTGTGAAAAAAAATGATATAAATTTAATTTGTGTACAGTGTTGCGGGACCACGCAATTGCCAGTTAAAATAGTGCAGTGCTGAATAGCAAAAAATGACCTGGTCATGAAGGGGATTAAGTGAATATGCATAATGTTTGCCATGATGACCATTTTTTGCATTATTGATTCTAACTTTGCAAGCATTTAGTAAACTGCTAATTACAGTTACTCTCTGTCTGATCCTTTGGCTGATTAATCTTCCTGTTACATTCTGAGCCTGGATGATTTTGTTGTACTTTGTCAAAAGTCTATGTCAGCCTTTTTACTGAGTTTACAGATTGTTGGGTCTCTGGATTTCAGGTTGACCTTCTATACTGTTGCTGTGCACTGTTAATGAAGAATAAATAGTGTTAAAGAAATTCAAGTGTGAATCTCTGTAACTACTGACCTTAAAATCAGTTTTGCGCCCTGTTTGAAAAAAATTTAAAGTCAGTAGCTACAAATATTGTAACTGCTGACTTTTAATAGATGGACAGTAACCTGTCCAGGAGTCCAGTGCCGTCCTCACCCGAACCGGTTCTTCACTGGTCTTCAGGTCCCCAGTGCCGGTATGTTTACCCTGGGCAGCCATCTGTGATTCCTTGCGGCTTCACAGCCAGCTGCCCACTACACATGCACAAGCCGTGCTGTGCTGTGTGAATGGTCCTGTAGCTTTCTGGGACCTGGACATAGGGGTGGGGGGAAGAACTTCTGGTGGATTGCCGGGGTGATCCGACTGGAAGTGGGAGTGGGTACCTGTAAAAATCAGGTACCCATTTCCACCACCCTAAAAAAGTGTCATAATTAGAATAGGAGGGTGGGAGGAGGGCATAAAGCAGAACTTCCCCTTTAGGGTGAAGTTCCACTTTAATTCCAAAACCCCAAGGCTTCTTAATTCCATTGCCCTACCCCTTCAGGAATGTCTAGTGTTTATCAATCTCTTGGTCCTATCCTACTTGGTAGTCACACATAGGCTGGATTCAGATACATTGTGGTAACTTGGAAGAAAACAAGCACCACCATAATGCACAATAAAGCACCTTGCCTGGCAACTTCAGTGCACCTTTGCTTCACATTTGTGGGTTGCATTGAGCTACTTTTTTAACCACTTCACCTGTTGATTTTTTCCGATATGGCACTACATTTATCTGACAATTGCGTGGTTGTGCCACACTGTACCCAAATAAAATTTTTGTCCTTTTTTTCCCCACAAATAGAGCTTTCTTTTGGTGGTATTTGATCACCTCTGCGTTTTTATTTTTTGCGCTAGAAACAAAGAACGACTGACAATTTTGAAAAAAAAATATATTTTTTACTTTCTGCTCTAAAACACATCCAATAAAAAAAAATGTAATAAATTGAATTTCTCCATCAGTTTTGGTTAATATGTATTCTGCTACATATTTTTGGTAAACAAATCCCAATAAGTGTATATTGATTGGTTTACGCACACATCAGAGCATCTACAAACTATGGGATATTTGTTTTTTTCTTGTAATGGCGGCCATCAGTGACTTATAGCGGGACTGCGATATTGCGGGGGACACATTGGAACACCTAACTGACACTTTTGACACTTTTTGGGGACCAGTGACACTATAATGCCCCATACACACGGTCGGACTTTGTTCGGACATTCCGACAACATAATCCTAGGATTTTTTCTGACGGATGTTGGCTCAAACTTGTCTTGCATACACACAGTCACACAAAGTTGTCGGAAAATCCGATCATTCTGAACGCGGTGACGTAAAACACGTACGTCGGGACTATAAACGGGGCAGTGGCCAATAGCATTCATCTCTTTATTTATTCTGAGCATGCGTGGCACTTTGTCCGTCGGATTTGTGTACACACGATCGGAATTTCCGACAACGGATTTTGTTGTCGGAAAATTTTATATCCTGCTCTCAAACTTTGTGTGTCGGAAAATCCGATGGAAAATGTCCGATGGAGCCCACACACGGTCGGAATTTCCGACAACACTCTCTGATTGGGCATTTTCCATCGGAAAATCTGACCGTGTGTACGGGGCAGTGATCGGTGCTAAAAAATATGCACTGTCACTGTACTAATGACACTGGAAGGGAAGGGGTTAACATTAGGGGCAATCAAAGGCTTAAACGTGTGCCTAGCCAGTGTTTCAGTGTAGTGGGGTGGGGGGTGGGGGTTGCTTTTACTACTGGAAGACATGGGTCAGTGTTTCTGCTTCACAGTCAAGTGAATTAAAAATTAATGAGTTGCCTAACTGTGTTGCACATTAATGAGCAATATACTAAAAGTTAACGTGATGTAATTCACCACAACATTGTGAACCTGATTTTAAAGTTTTTCTTTACCTTCCACATCTGCCTTCTATCTGCTCCAAGATATCAATGGCGTTGATCAAGTTTACTGAGACTTTATGAAAACGTGCTTTTCATCATTTTGGTGAAACATGTTTGTTGAAGTATAAGATGCATGCAAAAACCCTGTAAGGAATATTTTTAAATCATTTCTTTGCAAAATAACCCTATAATTTATGAGTTGCCAGCAGACCAGAAATAGAGGGGAAATGTTCTATTGGGGACACTTGTTTCATTGGCAACTCTTAGATAAGATATTCCTCATATTGGAAAGATTTCCTCTCACTTGCTGTTGAGTCTACAGGACAAGAAGTGAAAGGAAATCCACCTATGGAGCTGACAAAAAAAATATTTGACAGTTGTTTTTACCCTCAACTACTACACTTTATCCAAAATGAAAAAAAAAAAAAAAAAACAGTCTTCAGATATACTTTAGTCATTCTAGTAGAGACATGCCTGAAACTCTGAAACTGATAAACAGCTGAGGGGGACCTAGGTTCAGTCTAGTGCCACGTACACACGATCGGACTTTACGGCATACTTTGCCCAGCTGACTTTTCGACGGACTTTACGACGGACTTTCCGAATGAACCGACTTGCCTACACACAATCAACCAAAGTCCGACGGATTCGTACGTGATGACGTACGACTGGACTAAAACAAAGAAGTTCATAGCCAGTAGCCAACAGCTGCCCTAGCGTCGGTTTTTGGCCGTCGGACTAGCATACAGACGAGCGGACTTTTTGACCAGACTCGAGTCCGTCGGATAGATTTGAAACATGTTTCAAATCTAAGTCTGTCAAACTTTTGAGAAAACAAAGTCCGCTGGAGCCCACACACGATCGAATTGTCCAATGAAATCCGGTACGCCGGACCAAGTATGCCGTAAAGTCCGATCGTGTGTACGCGGCATTAGGCTTCATGTACACGGGATGTTTTAAAACCTCTCCTGAACAATTTAACTTAAAAGAAATTAACCAGCGTTTAAAATCGTTTTGCCACGTTTAGCAGCGTTTGCGTTTAGAAGCGTTTTTAATTTTTACATTTTATTTTTGCAAATAGTCATTTCCTGTCATCGCGATTGGAGGATACAACAATTTTTTATGTACGGTAAGTGCATTACTTTCATTAAATCCTGGTTGTAAAGGTTTTACACTATTGTGGCGTTTGACACTCATTTGGGGTATATGACCTGATGTCACGGTTGGAGTGAAAGAAACCTGATGCCTTCCCTGATGGTGGCTTCCACCTCTGTACAGACGTGGAATATCTCATATATAGAAGCCTATGTTGATCCCTCATAATAGGTGGTCAACGCTCTTTGCTAAGGGCACATCCTGTTTTTTGGTGGTGGTTTCACAGGGTGCAGGAAGTTGGTGACACAACATTCAAACTTTCACTTTTTGTCACATTTGTGACTCTTGAACTCACTTATTTCATATAATTCATTTTATTGTCTATTTAATTTAGCGCAACATACTTATTTATTTATTTTGCTTAGTGATAATATCTCACTTGATTGTTGCAGCTGTATATTTTGTTTCTTATCACAAGCGCAGTATATTTTCTGTTTTCTAAACTCCCTTTTAGGTAGGCATTGCATAAAATGTCAAAAATAGTGCTTATAGATAAGGCCAAAACCCATCCCTTTGTCAGCTTAGGGTACAGATTTGTCATAAGGCTAAGCTGTTCCTGAAGGTTACAAAGAAAACCCAACTACTTTGACACTATGGGGGTCATTTACTATAGCGCCAAAAAATTCTCCTGCAGTACCAAAAAATAACTCTCAAAAAAGGCCAGGAAGACTTCAACTCTCAGAAAGTCAGCGCTAATGCAAATGGAAAGCAGCGCTATTGCGGCAATAATGCCTGTCAGATCACATATGCTGGAATAGTGGAAGTCAGTGGGGCTCGAACCTGCAAAATCCAAAGTTCTCACTGAAGGCTTATATGCAAGTTCTTTGCCATAAAAAGTGTTTGGAGACCCGTGTTCTGCCCCAGGGGACATGGATCAATGCCAAATTTTTTTTTAAAAACGTCCGTTTTTTCGGGAGCAGTGATTTTAATAATGCTTTGAGTGAAACAATAAAAGTGTAATATTCCTTTAAATTTCGTACCTGGGGGGTGTCTATAGTATGCCTGTAAAGGGGCGCATGTTTCCCGTGTTTAGTATAGTACAGTCTGACAGCAAAATGACATTTCAAAGGAAAAAAGTCATTTAAAACTACTCGCGGCTATACTGAATTGCCGGTGTCTTGCCGAGAAAGTTCCCTCTGCGGATAAGGTCCCCCCTGTACTGCCCAAGCGCTGCGCTTGCGCAGTACCAACAACTAGCAGCCGCCAAAAATAGCCAAAGATGAAAATCTTCAATCATCTGTACACGGCGCCTGCGCCCTGGGTGCAGGCTGAAGCCCCACCATCCAAGTGGACCTAGAGGGGGAATAAAACAGTGGCGAGCAAAGCGAGGCCGTGCCCGAAGCGTGGCAAACGAAGCGTGGCGAGCAAAGCGAGTCCGCGGGGGACCCTCTTACAGGCGCCGTGTACAGCTGATTTCTTCTCTATTTCGCTTTGGCTATTTCCGCCGGCTCCTACTGCGCAGGCGCTGCGCCTACGCAGTAGAGGGGGGTCCTTATCCGCCAAGAGGAACTTTCTCGGCAGAACACCGGCCCGACAATACACATAAAAGTTCATTGATAAAAACGGCATGGGAATTCCCCACAGGGGAACCCCGAACCAAAATTTAAAAAAAAATGACGTGGGGGTCCCCCTAAATTCCATACCAGGCCCTTCAGGTCTGGTATGGATATTAAGGGGAACCCCAGCCAAAATTAAAAAAAAAAAATTGGCTTGGGGTCCCCCTCAAAATCCATACCAGACCCTTCAGGTCTGGTATGGATTTTAAGGGGAACCTCACGCCAAAATTTTTTTAAAAAATTGCGTGGGGTATCCCCAAAAATCAATACCAGACCCTTATCCGAGCACGCAACCTGGCAGGCCGCAGGAAAAGAGGGGGGGACGAGAGGGCCCCCCCCCTGAACCGTACCAGGCCACATGCCCTCAACATTGGGAGGGTGCTTTTGTTGATGAGGACAAGGGCCTGTCAGATCACATATGCTGGAATAGTGGAAGTCAGTGGGGCTCGAACCTGCAAAATCCAAAGTTCTCACTGAAGGCTTATATGCAAGTTCTTTGCCATAAAAAGTGTTTGGAGACCCGGGTTCTGCCCCAGGGGACATGGATCAATGCCAAATTTTTTTTAAAAATGGCCGTTTTTTCGGGAGCAGTGATTTTAATAATGCTTTGAGTGAAACAATAAAAGTGTAATATTCCTTTAAATTTCGTACCTGGGGGGTGTCTATAGTATGCCTGTAAAGGGGCGCATGTTTCCCGTGTTTAGAACAGTCTGACAGCAAAATGACATTTGAAAGGAAAAAAAGTTATTTAAAACTACTCGCGGCTATACTGAATTGCCGGCTCGACAATACACATAAAAGTTCATTGATAAAAACTGCATGGGAATTCCCCAAAGGGGAACCCCGAACCAAAATTTAAAAAAAAAATGACGTGGGGGTCCCCCTAAATTCCATACCAGGCCCTTAAGGTCTGGTATGGATATTAAGGGGAACCCCGGCCAAAATTAAAAAAAAAATTGGCGTGGGGTCCCCCTCAAAATCTATACCAGACTCTTCAGGTCTGGTATGGATTTTAAGGGGAACCCCGCGCCAATTTTTTTTAAAAAAATGGCATGGGGTACCCCCAAAAATCCATACCAGACCCTTATCCGAGCACGCAACCTGGCAGGCCGCAGGAAAAGAGGGGGGACAAGAGAGCGCCCCCCCCTCCTGAACTGTACCAGGCCACATGCCCTCAACATTGGGAGGGTGCTTTGGGGGTAGCTCCCCAAAGCACCTTGTCCCCATGTTGATGAGGACAAGGGCCTCATCCCCACAACCCTGGCCCGGTGGTTGTGGGGGTCTGCGGGCAGGGGGCTTATCGGAATCTGGAAGCCCCCTTTAACAAGGGGACCCCCAGATCCTGGCCCTCCCCCTGTGTGAAATGGTAAGGGGATACAAAAGTACCCCTACCATTTCACCAAAAAAATGTCAAAAATGTTAAAAATGACAAGAGACAGTTTTTGACAATTCCTTTATTTAAATGCTTCTTCTTTCTTCTATTTTCTATCTTCTTTCATCTATCTTCTATCTTCCTTCGGTTTCTTCCTCCATCTTCTTCTGGTTCTTGTTCTTCTGGTTCTTCTTGTTCTTCTGGTTCTTCATCTGGTCTTCTCGCCCGGCATCTTCCTCAGCGGCACCGTCTTCACTTCATCTTCTTTCCTCGGGCTGCTCTGCATCCACGATTGGATGGGAGGCTCCCGCTGTGTGACGCTTCTCCTCTTCTGACAGTTCTTAAATAACAGAGGGCGGGTGACCCCGCCCCCCTCTGACGCAGGGCGGGTGACCCCGCCCCCTCTGACGTCACGGGGAATGCCACAGGGAAGTCCCCGTGCATCAGAGGGGGGGCGGGGTCCCCCACCCTGCGTCAGATGGGGTGGGGTCACCCGCCCTCTGTTATTTAAGAACTGTCAGAAGAGGAGAAGCGTCACACAGCGGGAGCCTCCCATCCAATCGTGGATGCAGAGCGGCCCGAGGAAAGAAGATGAAGTGAAGACGGCGCCGCTGAGGAAGATGCCGGACGAGAAGACTGGATGAAGAACCAGAAGAACAAGAAGAACCAGAAGAACAAGAAGGTGGAGGAAGAAACCGAAGGAAGATAGAAGAAAGAAGATAGAAAATAGAAGAAAGAAGAAGCATTTAAATAAAGGAATTGTCAAAAACTGTCTCTTGTCATTTTTAACATTTTTTTGGTGAAATGGTAGGGGTACTTTTGTATCCCCTTACCATTTCACACAAGGGGGATGGCCGGGATCTGGGGGCCCCCTTGTTAAAGGGGGCTTCCAGATTCCGATAAGCCCCCTGCCCGCAGACCCCCACAACCACCGGGCCAGGGTTGTGGGGATGAGGCCCTTGTCCTCATCAACATGGGGGCAAGGTGCTTTGGGGAGCTACCCCCAAAGCACCCTCCCAATGTTGAGGGCATGTGGCCTGGTACGGTTCAGGGGGGGGGCCCTCTCGTCCCCCCCTCTTTTCCTGCGGCCTGCCAGGTTGTGTCCTCGGATAAGGGTCTGGTATGGATTTTTGGGGATACCCCACGCAATTTTTTTAAAAAATTTTGGCGTGAGGTTCCCCTTAAAATCCATACCAGACCTGAAGGGTCTGGTATGGATTTTGAGGGGGACCCCAAGCCAATTTTTTTTTTAATTTTGGCTGGGGTTCCCCTTAATATCCATACCAGACCTGAAGGGCCTAGTATGGAATTTAGGGGGACCCCCACGTCATTTTTTTTTAAATTTTGGTTCGGGGTTCCCCTGTGGGGAATTCCCATGCCGTTTTTATCAATGAACTTTTATGTGTATTGTCGGGCCGGTGTTCTGCCGAGAAAGTTCCTCTCGGCGGATAAGGACCCCCCTCTACTGCGTAGGCGCAGCGCCTGCGCAGTAGGAGCCGGCGGAAATAGCCAAAGCGAAATAGAGAAGAAATCAGCTGTACACGGCGCCTGTAAGAGAGTCCCCCGCGGACTCGCTTCGCTCGCCACGCTTCGCTCGCCACGCTTCGGGCACGGCCTCGCTTTGCTCGCCACTGTTTTATTCCCCCTCTAGGTCCACTTGGATGGTGGGGCTTCAGCCTGCACCCAGGGAGCAGGCGCCGTTTACAGATGATTGAAGATTTTCATCTTTGGCTATTTTCGGCGGCTGCTAGTTGTTGGTACTGCGCAAGCGCAGCGCTTGGGCAGTACAGGGGGGACCTTATCCGCAGAGGGAACTTTCTCGGCAAGACACCGGCAATTCAGTATAGCCGCGAGTAGTTTTAAATGACTTTTTTCCTTTGAAATGTCATTTTGCTGTCAGACTGTACTATACTAAACATGGGAAACATGCGCCCCTTTACAGGCATACTATAGACACCCCCCAGGTACGAAATTTAAAGGAATATTACACTTTTATTGTTTCACTTTAAGCATTATTAAAATCACTGCTCCCGAAAAAACAGCCATTTTTAAAACTTTTTTGCATTGATACATGTCCTCTGGGGCAGGACCCAGGTCCCCAAACACTTTTTATGACAGTACCATGCATATAAGCCTTTAAAATGAGCACTTTTGATTATTCATGTTCGTGTCCCATAGACTTTAACCACTTGCCTACCAGGCCAATTCTGACATTTCTCTCCTACATGTAAAAATCATAATTTTTTGGCTAGAAAATTACATAGAACCCCCAAATTTAGCAGAGACCCTAGAGAATACAATGGCGGTCATTGCAACTTTTTATCTAGCACGGTATTTGCGCAGCAATTTTTCAAATGCGTTTTTTTGGGGAAAAAAACAGTTTTGGGCTTAAAAAAAGAAACAAGAAAGTTAGCCCAATGTTTTTGCATAATGTGAAAGATGAAGTTACGCCAAGTAAATAGATACCCAACATGTCACGCTTCAAAATTGCATACGCTCGTGGAATGGCGCCAAACTTCGCTATTTGAAAATCCCCTTAGGCGACTTTAAAATTTTTTTACTGGTTACATGTTTTGAGTTACAGAGGAGGTTTAGGACCAAAATTATTGCTCTCGCTCTAACGTTCGCGGCGACACCTCACATGTGTGGTTTGAACAACATTTTCATATGTGGGTTCGCTTCTGCATGCGAGCTCACAGGGACAGGGGCACTTTAAAAGGTTTTTTTTTATTGTTAATTTTACTTTTTTATTTTAGCTTGACACTTTTTTTCCAAAAAAATTTTTTTTGATCACTTTTGTAAACATCCCTTGTAATAGGAATAAGCATGACAGGCAGGCCCGGATTGGCCATAGGGCAAACCGGGCATTTGCCCGGTGGGCCGCGGCCGCTGGGGCCGCCAGGCTGCAAGTCCTTGCATGGCCCAAGGCTTGAGCTTGTGCCGCTCATCCAGCCTCTCCGCGGCCGCCCGGAGCTCAGCCATCGGCGCCGGGGGAGGAGCTAAATGAGACGCCTTCGGCCTCACCACGGCTGCACGGCCGCACGTATAGGTCAGCCGCCAGTGCCGGGGGGAGGAGCCAGAGCAGACACCTTGGAGCCGGTATTATGTCGAGAGGTGCCCGAACAGAGAACGTAAGTTCAGCCTCCCCTGTGAACTAGATAGGAGGATCGGTGGGGGCGGCTGCATATAGAACAATTATTTTCTCCATCTTCCTCCTGCAGTATCGAAATGCCTGTGAGAGGTAGAGGAGAAGCAGGCATTCCGAGACTGCAGGAGGAAGATGGAGAAAATGATTCTTCTATATGCAGCCGCCCCCACCGATCCTCCTATCCTGCTTCTCTCTGCTGCTCCCGCAGGGCTCTCCACCGCACCCATACTCTCTGCCAACCCCGTGCTCTCCACATCACCCCCATGTTCTCCGCTGCCCCCCATGCTCTCTGCCACCCCCCATACTCTCCACCCCCCCATACTCTCCACCTCCCCCCCATACTCTCCACCTCCCCCCCATACTCTCTGCCTCCCCCCATGCTGTCTGCCTCCCCCCATGCTGTCTGCCTCCCCCCATGCTGTCTGCCTCCCCCCATGCTCTCTGCCACCCCCCATGCTCTCTGCCACCCCCCCATGCTCTCTGCCACCCCCCCATGCTCTCTGCCACCCCCCATGCTCTCCGCCAACCCCCATGCTCTCCGCCACCCCCCATACTCTCCGCCTTCCCCATACTCTCCGCCTCCCCCCATGCTCTCTGCCACCCCCCATACTCTCCACCTCCCCCCCATACTCTCCACCTCCCCCCATGCTCTCCGCCTCCCCCCATGCTCTCCGCCACCCCCCATGCTCTCCGCCACCCCCCATGCTCTCCGCCACCCCCCATGCTCTCCGCCACCCCCCATGCTCTCCGCCTCCCCCCATGCTCTCCACCACCCCCCATGCTCTCCGCCTCCCCCCATGCTCTCCGCCTCCCCCCATGCTCTCTGCCACCCCCCATGCTCTCTGCCACCCCCCATGCTCTCCGCCACCCCCATACTCTCCGCCTCCCCCCATGCTCTCTGCCACCCCACATGCTCTCCACTTCCCCCCCATGCTCTCTGCCACCCCCATGCTCTCTGCCACCCCCCATGCTCTCTGCCACCCCCCATGCTCTCTGCCACCCCCCATGCTCTCTGCCACCCCCATACTCTCCGCCTCCCCCCATGCTCTCTGCCACCCCCTCATACTCTCCACCTCCCCCATGCTCTCTGCCACCCTCTCATACTCTCCACCTCCCCCCCTCTCATACTCTCCACCTCCCCCCATGCTCTCTGCCACCCCACATGCTCTCCACCTCCCCCCCCCATGCTCTCTGCCATCCCCATGCTCTCTGCCACCCCCCATGCTCTCTGCCACCCCCCATGCTCTCCACCACCCCCCATGCTCTCCACCTCCCCCCATGCTCTCCGCCACCCCCTCATACTCTCCACCTCCCCCCATGCTCTCTGCCACCCTCTCATACTCTCCACCTCCCCCCATGCTCTCTGCCACCCTCTCATACTCTCCACCTCCCCCCCTCTCATACTCTCCACCTCCCCCCATGCTCTCTGCCACCCCACATGCTCTCCACCTCCCCCCCATGCTCTCTGCCACCCCCCATGCTCTCTGCCACCCCCCATGCTCTCTGCCACCCCCCATGCTCTCCACCACCCCCCATGCTCTCAACCTCCCCCCATGCTCTCCGCCACCCCCCCATACTCTCCACCTCCCCCCGATGCTCTCCACCTCCCTCCATGCTCTCTGCCACCCCTCCATGCTCTCTGCCACCCCCCCATACTCTCCACCTTCCCCCCATACGCTCCGCCACCCCCTCAAACTCTCCACCTCCCCCCATACGCTCCACCTCCCCCCATACGCTCCACCTCCCCCCCATGCTCTCCACTCCCCCCCATGCTCTCCACTCCCCCCCATGCTCTCCACTCCCCCCCATGCTCTCCACCTCCCCCCATGCTCTCCACCTCCCCAATGCTCTCTGCCACCCCCCGTGCTCTCTGCCACCCCCCCCGTGCTCTCTGCCACCCCCCCCGTGCTCTCCACATTACCGCCACGCTCTCCGCTTCCCCCTGTGCTCTTCACATTCCCCATGCTCTCCGTTGCCCCCCATGCTCTCCACCTCCCCCCCATGCTCTCCACCTCCCCCCATGCTCTCCACCTCCCCCCATGCTCTTCACCTCCCCCTATGCTCTCCGCCACTCCCCCCTGTGCTCGTCTGGTCTTCCCATCACCCCATGCTCTCCGCCAGCCCTCCTGTGCTGTCCACATCCCCCATGCTCTCCGTTGTCCTCCCTGGGCTCTCCACCTCCCCCCATGCTCTCCGCTGCCCCCCTGTGCTCTCCTCTTCCTCCCTGTGTTCTCTGCCTCTCCCCTGTGCTGTCGCCGCACCCCATGTTCTCAAGGTTCTTCCCTGTGCTCTCCAACCCCCATGCTCTTTCCTGGTCGCACCCCCCCCTCCACACCTCTGCTGGGTTCCCCCCTCCCCTCTCTCAGGGGATCTGTCAGGGTGGAGAGTGGGGAAGGGGCCGGTTAACATGTCATGGGCTGCTCAATCCAAAATGCCCGGGCCAATTTTTTGTCCCAGTCCGGGCCTGATGACAGGTGCTCTTTACAGTGAGATGTGGGGTAAATAAGACCCCACATCTCACCTCTAGGCTTAGAAGCCTGAAATTAAAAAAAAAAGATCTCTGCTTCCCAGCCGAAGCGGCGCCGTTTTTTTTAATAAAGAGGCCGGGCGTGACGTCATAACATCACGCCCGGCCTCCGAACGATCATAGAGATTCGGCGACCATCTGGTCCACCAGAAATCTCTATGCTAAACATCCGGGGCTGGCGGATCCTGTGACCGACTCACCGATCGTAGCGGTAAGTCGGTACAAGCACCGGAGGGTGGCGGGAGGGGGGGTACGTCCCCTCTCGCCTCCTGTTAGAATGATCAAGCAGTGGAACAGCCACTATGATCATTCTTATGGTGTGCAGATTCGCAGGCTCTAAAAGACGATATCTGGATGATGTCTGTAGCTACAGGCATCACTCAGATATCCCCGCTCAAAGCCGAGGACGTCATTTGGCATACGGCAGGCGGGAAGCGGTTTTAATGGTGTTCGCACAAATTTATTTGTCTGTTCGCATGTTCTGCTGCGAACCGAACAGGGGGGAAGTTCGGCCCATCCCTAGTTCTCATTAAGAATTATGGGGGTACAACTTGTCAAGCAACTCGGAAGTCCAAAGTCGCCCAACTATGAAACAAGTCATATATATTTTAATAGAAAGGAGCTCTCATTTATACTTGCATTTACATCAGCAGAACAAATGCAGGAAGTGATGTGTGCACATGGGCCAGAAGCAAATGTGTGGGGATGCCAAACAAATCAATGAACCCCACCCACACCAAATCTAACTACCACATTCACCCCTGCATTGATTAAGCACAAGTACATATCATACCCTTATCTGGAAACTGAGCCGCACCTCCTCTTTGCTAAAGAGGGACCTCGCCATGTCCACCTAGATGGAGATCTTGACCAGCACCGGGACTTCCGGGGGATTATAATGACTTATTTCTGGGTCAGAAGGCGAAACTACACTCTTTTGATCGCTGCTGCAAATATTTGATCGCAACCACTATTAGAATTTTATTATTTTTGTTTATTTGCAGATATGCAAATTTGTATTTCTACTTATGATATTTAAAGGCGCTCGATAAGCAATGGTGTCCCTGGGTTAGCAGGAGGAAATCGTTCAGCTGAAATCACACACTTTCATTCCCGCATGTCAGTCCCGACTGCAGGGGCAATTTCAGAGACATCTGTGCAGGTTTCTGCACTGATATCAATACAAATTGCACCCCAAAGTCACACCAATTAAAACAGTGCAATTGTCACTGCTTTGACATGTCAAATCGCACCAATGTGAACTAAAGCTGACACAAACACTGCCTATCCACCAGCTGAATTCATTACCTGCAATTCTCCACAGCTGTTATATATAAAGATTCTACCTTTTATCATTTACTTGCAGGTGTGCAGAAGTATGGGTTTACATTAGAGCAATTTGTCATGCAATTTGAAAGAACAAATCACATGACTATTGGCAGCATTGGCACTTTTCCAATCGATGCAACATTTTTTTTGTGGCACCGCACCAATTTGCTAAAGTAGTTCCTGAACTACTTTTGCCGATTTCCGGTGCGACTTCAATAGACATTTGTGTATGAAGCCATACGGATGTCTATCAAGTAGCACCTAAAATCACGCTGACCTTGCTACTTTGAAATCGTGCTACTTCAAGTGAAGTAGCGCGATTTCAAAGTAGCATCAATGAACCAGGGCAAAGAGATTAGTTTTTTGGTGCACAAATACATATTGAAATAAAATATAAGAGATATTGCACTTTCCCAAAACCACCACCCACAAACTAAAGGGAAGAAAGTAGAAGAAAAAAAAAAAAAAACACAACAAAGCTCAATTATGTACTTTTATTTTACCAGCAGAAAAACAAAAAAATTACATTCATTTACTAGCTTCAAAAAAATTTGGACAGGATATATGGTGCTACATTTAGCAATGGGATTTTAAGGGCCCTGCTCATAGGAGCTTACAATCTAAAATTAGACAAAACCTTAGAGTGGACACAGCTTTAATTTCTGTGTATAATGGGCAACACATCACATGGTTATCTGCAAGATTATAGAAACATACTTAACAGTCATTCTTACAATGCATTCCCACATAATATTACAAAAGACTTATTGAAAACACCCACCACCAGCCCACAATCCACACATACATACATTGCTGACCATGTTCTGCTGGAAGCTGCATTTCGGTGTACACGATTAAACGAGATAAAAAAAAAAGAGTAGGTCAGCAGATGCTTCCAAACAATGTTTGCATGATCAGACAGGAACAATACACACACAACATTGACAGCATGGCCACATAAACCCACTTTTGATTGAAAAAATGCACAAGAATTTCATCAAATCTCCCAATAGCATTCCTTCTCCCCCACAAATCACAGCAAAAAAAACTGACCTTCTCAGGCCAAATGAACCCTCTACTGCAGGCCTTTATATAAGAGAGGTTGTATTGTTAGCACACTGACACACCCAATAGAAGTACACGCCCACCAGTATCTTTCTATCTGTCTCTTCATGTATGTCTAAAGTGATTGCACCTGATGGGCAGGAACACATACCCTGTTTCCCCAAAAATAAGACCTAGCGTGATTGTCGGTGATGGCTGCAATATAAGCCCTACCCCCCAAATAAGCCCTAGTTAAAGTCCTTGCAGGTCTTAATTTCAGGGTAGGGCTTATTTTCAGGTAAAGAGGGTAGGGCTTATTTGGGGGGGTAGGGCTTATATTGCAGCCATCACCGACAATCACGCTAGGTCTTATTTTCGGGGAAACAGGGTAATAGTGTTCGCAACTCTGTTAGCCCTTGGCTATGTGCATCAAATCTCCAACTACAGGACAAAGATCAAAGTCCATTTGCATCCACATAAACAAAGCAACAGTTTTCTAAGCATATGTACCTGTGCCGTATAAACCCTAAAATTTGAATTGTCCAAGTCCCTGGGCATGATTAGTGCTAATAAACATTAACATCAGTCCCTGGCTGCAATGAGCTTCCAATATAAAGTCCAAAATTAACGTTCTTACATTAGAACCTATTTCGACAGGAGACAAATAAAATGCCAGCATGTCTTTGGATTGTGGTGAGAAACCCACACAGGGAGAACATATAAACTTCAACACAAGGATTAGCATGTTGGGGAATTGAACCAACATCCCAGGTGCTGCTAGACAGAACTGCTACCCACTTACCCACCAGGCATCCCCACACATGTTCTCTGCATCTCTGTGGTGTGAACCAGTCCTAAGTCCATTGCCATGCTCAGTGTCACAAGCAATATACAATATATTGGCCTAAGTATTGGGATGCCTGCCTTTAAATGCACATGAACTGTAATGGCATCCCAGTATTAGTATTGGGCTCAAAACTCATTTGGCCCACCCTTTGCAGCTATAACAGCTTCAACTCATCTTGTCCACAAGGTGTAGGAGTGTGTCTATGGGAATGTTTGACCATTCTTCCAAGTGCATTTGTGAGGTCAGGCACTGATGTTGGACGGGAAGGCCTGACCTATAGTCTCCTCTCTAATTCATCCCCAAGGTGTTCTGTTGTGTTGAGGTCAGGACTCTGTGCAGGCCAGTCAAGTTCCTCCACCCCAAAATCACTCATCCATGTCTTTATGGACCTTGCTTTGTGCACTGGTCCAAATGATTTGGTGGAGGGGTAACTATGATGTGGGGTTGTTTTTCAGGGGTTGGGCTTGGCCTCTTAGTTCCAGTTAAGGGAACTCTTAAGGCATCAGCATACCAAGACATTTTGGACAATTTCATGCTCCCAACTTTGTGTGAACAGTTTGGGAAAAGCCCCTTCCTATCAGTGCACAAAGCAAGATCCATAAAGACATGGATGAGCAAGTTTGGGGTGGGGAAACTTGACTGGCCTGCACAGAGTCCTGGCCTCAACCCGATAGAACACCCTTTGGCTGAATTAGAGTAGAGACTGCGAACCAGGCCTTCTCATCCAACATCAGTGCCTGGTCTCACAAATGCACTTCTGGAAGAATGATCAAACATTCCCATAGGCACACTAAACCTTGTGGACAGCCTTCCCAGAAGCTGTTCTAGCTGCAAAGGGTGGACCAAATCAAATTTTAACCCTACGGATTAAGACTGGGCTGCCATTAAAGTTCATGTGTGTGTAAAGGCAGGTGTCCCAATACTTTTGGCTAAATAGTGTATCTGGAAAAGACTTAGAATGGTGGTGGAACCCTCCTACACATAACTACTACATTTAGATATAATTATAGGACCTGGGAGATGAGTCAACTTCTCTACATGAGAAACATGGTTGGGATTTGAACCCAGACCCTCAGGAATACTAAGCAGAAGTTCTAACCTCTAAGCCACAGAGCTGCCACATGTGAGACCCTCCTACACATAACTACACATAAATACACATAAAAACACATAAATACTGCATTTCTATGGACATACAGGTGATGAAATTACATTACTCAAGAGTTATTCTTCTTGATTTATTCTGTGATATTTGGTGCTTTTTTGTGGTTGAGAGTTGGAATATTACCCTCAAATTTTTGGGAATTACATTTTGATTTCTGATGTTGGTTATTTTTTGGGCTCAAATTATGAATATTTGGAAATAATAAAAAGCACAAAAAATGTGATTCATTTTAAATTTTCATCAGCAATGGTATTGATTGTGGATTATAAAGAAACCTGTGTGAGTTTAGGTTAAAGATGGTTGTGAGATGAAGAGTAACAAGTGAAAGTGACAGAGAAAAATATATTTTACCAAAACATCAAAACATTCCACATTGTAGCATTCTTAAAATCAAAATATTTTAAGTAGAAGCAACAATGTTGCAAAGGAATATTTATTTCACAGAAAGATACATTTCATCTCAACATTAAAAGTTTTTTTTTGTGAAAGTTAGAATTGTTCCATTAGAATCAGTGACTGAAACTTCATTTGGACTAAATTAGAGCAGATTTTAACTCCCAAAAAATGTTCTCTAATTAGCTCTCATTTTGGTATGTACTATAGCTCCAGGTAAAAAAGACACTGGAGATAAAATGAGAGTTATTTTCAGGTCTGAGCATGCTCAGTTGTGTTGGCACCTAGTTGTCCAAAACGGGGAATTTTTCACTTTTCAGACTTTTAAAGATATTTCAGTGTAGAAATCACTTTTTCACACAGTTTAAAAGCAGATAATCTTTAAATAATATACCGCATATTTCAGTACCATTTAGACAATTATATCATAATCTAAACGTTATTTCCATGTGCAATTCTCTAGGTTTTAGCAGAGTAAGGGTTTGGGCACTATTTAGATTCAGGGAACTATAGTAAATTCGATTTTGGGAGAATTTTCTCACCAGCGCTATAGTGAATACCGTTTTAGCGCGAATTAGCGCTATTAGCGCTAATTCGCGCTAAATTGCCGCGAATTAGCGCTATAGTAAATGACCCCCTATGGGTTTTTGTCGCAAATATTAGAGGTGACAATGGGGACAGTTTTGCTGGCTAAAGCAAATGGTGAATCATGAGTCAAATCCAGCCCAGAGAACAATTTTAAACACATTGGATTTCATACAATTTCTTTAAAAATATAATTGTGTTAAGTATGGGTGTTAAAAACATACACACATAAGCACACATACATAGACCAAATGTATTCTATGTAGAAGTGAGTGAAATTGAGAGTTTTCATTACAGCAAAAACTAAACTGAGATATAGTGCCACTGGGAAAGTATTCACATCGCTTCACTTTTTCCACATTTTGTAATGTTACAGCCTTGTTCCAAAATTTATTAAATTCATTATTTTACTCAAAATTCTACAAACACAATTCTACAAACGATACCCCATAATGACAACGTAAAAGGAGTTTGTTTGAAATCTTTGCAAATTTATTAAAAATAAAAAACAAAAAAAATCACATGTACATAAGTGTTCACAGCCTTTGCCATGACACCTGTGGTAAATTCAGGTGATTAGACATGATTTGGAAAGGCACACACTTGTCTATATAAGGTCCCACAGTTGACAGTGCATGTCAGAGCACAAAGCCATGAAGTCCAAGGAATTATCTGTAGACCTCCAAGACAGGATTGTATCAAGGCACAGATCTGGGGAAGGATACAGACAAATGTCTGCAGCATTCAAGGTCCCAATGAGCACAGTGGCCTTCATCATCCGTTAATGCAAGAAATTTGGAATCACCAGAACTCTTCCTAGAGCGGGCCATCTAGTCAAACTGATCAATCTGTGGGAAAATGGTCACTCTGACAGAGCTCCAGCGTTTCTCTGTCTCTGTTCTCTGTCCAGAAGGACAACCATCTCTGCAGCACTCCAGCAATCAGGCCTGTATGGTAGAGTGGCCAGACAGAAGCCACTTCTCAGTAAAAGGCACATGACAGCCCACCTGGAGTTTGCCAAAAGATACCTGAAGAACTCTCAGACCATGAGAAACAAAATTCTCTGGTCTGATGAAACAAAGATTGAACTCTTTGGCCTGAATGGCAAGTGTCATATTTGGAGGAAACCAGGCACCGCTCATCACCTGGCCAATACTATCCCTACAGTGAAGAAAGGTGGTGGCAGCATCATGCTGTGGGGATGTTTTTCAGTGGCTGGAACCGGGAGACTAGTCAAGACCAAGGGAAAGATGAATGCAGCAATGTACAGCAACATCCTTGACGAAAACCTGCTCCAGAGCGCTCTTGACCTTAGACTGGGGTAAAGGTTCATCTTCTAACAGGACAATGACCCTAAGCACACAGCCAAAATAACAAAGGAGTGGCTACAGGACAACTCTGTGAATGTCCTTGAGTGAATTTACTTCCAGAGCCCAGACTTGAACCCGACTGAGCTGTGCAAATTGGCTGTGCACCAACAATCCCCATCCAACCTGATGGAGCTTGAGAGATCCTGCAAAGAAAAATGGGAGAAACTGCCCAAAAATAGGTGTGCCAAGCTTGTAGCATCATACTCAAAAAGACTTGAGGCTGTAATTGGTGCCAAAGATGCTTCAACAAAGCAATGAGCAAAGGCTGTGAATACTTATGTACATGGGATTTTTTAGTTTTAATAAATTTGCAAAGATAACTAACAAACTTCTTTGATGTTGTCATTGTGGGGTATTGTTTGTAGAATTTTGAGGAAAATAATGAATTTAATCCATTTTTGAATAAGGCTGTAAGATAACAAAATGTGGAAAAAGTGAAATGCTGTGAATACTTTCCAGATGCACTGTACTTCAGTGAAAGTTCCATTTTGACAAATGTCAGAAACAGTAGTAATTTTTATTTTTAACAAGTCAATAAGTAAAACAAAAAGCGAATGAGACTGCACTTTTAGGGCAAACAAAAAACATATGTTGAGATTTCAATAAAACCTTATTTATTTCAGTATTCATAAAAATGATCAACTCATGAGAGAGAGAGAGAGAGAGAGAGAGAGAGAGAGAGAGAGAGAGAGAGAGAGAGAGAGAGAGAGAGAGAGAGAGAGAGAGAGAGAGAAAGAGAGAGAGAGAGAGAGAGAGAGAGAGAGAGAGAGAGAGAGAGAGAGAGAGAGAGAGAGAGACCTCTAACTTAATGTATGTATCACACAGAGTTATGTTGCTAGTTTTATGGATAGACAGAGATAGCTTAAAAATGCATGTTTTGCAGTTCAGTGTTACTGCTTCATCAGGAGTACAGTTATGCCGCGTACACGCGGTCGGACTTTCCGGCATACTTCGTCCGGCGGACCAGAGTGTGCCGGACAATCCGCCCGTGTGTAGGCGCCGGCGGACTTTTCCGGCTGACTTTTTCCCAAAAGCTCGCCGGACCAAGATTTGAAACATATTTTAAATCTTTCCGTCGGACTCAGTTTCGGGCGGAAAGTCCGCTCGTGTGTGTGCTGGTCCGACGAAAAGCCCGCTCATGTGTATGCTGGTCCGACGGACCAGATACGACGCGAGGGCAGGGTATTGCATTTCGCGCTCGCTGCAATAGGAAAAACAAATTTTCCTATTGCGCCGAGCGCGGGTCATGCCAGGCCCTTGGGTCTGGTATGGCTTATAAAGGGAACCCCTTACGCCGAAAAACCGGCGTGGGGTCCCCCCTAAAATTCATGCCAGACCCCGATCCGAGCACGCAGCCTGGCCGGTCAGGAAAGGGGGTAGTCAACATCACCCAGTGACCATGCCCCCTAAAACGTCACAGTCCCAGCATGCCCAGGGACTGTGACATCAAAAGGGGGCGGGGTCTCCGCCTATATAAGTCACAACGCAGCCCTCGGAGAGCAGTCCAGCCGGAGAGAGCGTCGTGTCAACATCTGGAGAAGAGAAGAGAAGACAAGAAGCCAAGAAGCCCAGAAGCCCAGAAGTTCGGACCTCTGCTGGCAAGAGAGCTACCTGAAGACAGCGGAGGAGCCGGCCGAAGAACTGGAACACCGGGAGAAGAGAGCGGAGAAGAACCAACCGGATGCCGGGAGAAGATGAACCGGAGGGACCCCCGAAGCCGGAGGAAGATCTCCCCCCGGAGCTGTTTAATAAAATAGTTTAAAAACCTGTGTAGTGTTTTATTATTTACACTTTTTCCCTAGGTGAATGGGTAGGGGTACCATGTACCCCATACTCATTCACATAGGGTGGGGGGCCGGGATCTGGGGGCCCCCTTATTAAAGGGGGCTCCCAGATTCCAATAAGCCCCCCGCCCGCAGACCGCGACAACCAACGGCCAGGGTTGTCGGGAAGAGGCCCTTGTCCTCATCAACATGGGGACAAGGTGCTTTGGGGTGGGGGGGCCGCAGGGCGCCCCCCTCCCCCAAAGCACCCACCCCCCCATGTTGAGGGCATGCGGCCTGGTACGGTTCAGGAGGGGGGGGCGCTCGCTCGTCCCCACCCCCTTTCCTGACCGGCCAGGCTGCGTGCTCGGATTGGAGTCTGGCATGGATTTTAGGGGGGACCCCACGCCGGTTTTTCGGCGTAGGGGCTTCCTTTTATAATCCATATTAGACCTAAGGGCCTGGTATGACCCGCGACGGGGCTCACAAGGTGTCAATCTCGCCGATAAACGCGGCAAGATTGACATCCTTTGCTAGTCCCGTCGCACCTGAGTCACGTTCAAAATGAACGGACTTGTCCGTGTGTGGGCAAGTCCGTTCATTCTGAAAGTCCGCCGTAACTCCGGCGAAAGTCCGTCGGAAAGACGGGCGGACTTAGCCCACCGCAAAGTCCGGTCGTGTGTGGGCAAGTCCGTCCGTTTTAAAGTCCAGCGCACCTGGCGGACAAAGTCCATCAGAAAGTGTGCCGGACCAAGTAGGATAGAAAGTCCGACCGTGTGTACGCGGCATTAGAGGTTGAGATAAGACACAGCCAGATAGCTCCCCAAATAAAGCAAGAACAGGGGCATTCAGGGAACAAGGAGAGACATAGGGGGAAATTTACTAAAATTGGAGCACACAGAATCTGGTGCAGCTGTGCATGGGAGCCAATCAGCTTCTAACTTCAGCTTGCTCATTTAATCTTTGACAATAAAACCCGGATGCTGATTGGCTCCCATGCACAGCTGCACCAGATTCTGTGTGCTCCAGTTTTAGTAAATTTCCCCCATAGTCAAGGCAATGAGAGTAAAGGTACACATTTCCAGAAATTGGAACATCCTAATTGGGCAACTCACAGTTCACCCCATATCATGTCGAGGGAGACCAGTGGAACCTTCCGTTGTGTATATTCACAAATCAGGTAAAGCTTAGGTTCACAGCTCACAATTGCTTTAGGTCACCAGAACATACACTATGCAAGGAGTACTCAAATAGGTTGTTCAATGGTGAACTAAAAGGGAGGGATCTGGATAGTTTTTGTAAATTTTGAAGCTTGGTGCTGCCCTTGCTGTCTTAGGCACTAACTGACAAGTGCCATCATGGTAAATACAGCTTCAGATACAGTCACCATAATAATGCAGAGGCACTGACAAATTACTGGACATGTGCTAACTAAGGCATGATATAAACCTAGCTACTAACATTGTCCTTTCATAGTAGGGAAAGCACAGGAAATATGATCAAAAAACAATAAAGTGGAAAACTGGGGACGTGGAGACAACAACAGGAAGATAAGATGCTGGTGTAGGTGGCAGATTCATGGCCAGGTCAGGCACAGACAGAATCCAGGTTAGAGGAATGTAAACGGAGCAATGATGAACAATAATATAGGTAAAGAACGATGTTTAGGATAAGCTCAGACAAGTTAGCTGCAAACACTCTCCAAAAAGTACAAAGTGCCCAAACAGTAAAAGTCAGAGGCAACCAGACCTCTATTCAGGGCATCAGCAAATGGACAAATAAACTGATCAGGTATTAGGTGGAAGGTCTGAGTTCCCTACATAGATGTATAGCACAACCCATGTAGGAGCCACTGCTTAGGATGGGTCTTCTGTGCTTTGCATCAACCTTTTCCAAAAAAACCCAGCCCCTCTAACACAATACAATATTGCAGGAAATCACTGAAAGAAATATTTAGCACCCAGTAGTAGTATTGTATCACAGTAAACAGGCACCAAACCAGGTAGTAAAGGCAAACTTAATATATTGTGGTTGAATTGCTAAAACTGGTGAGTGTTAAATCTGGTGCAGCTGTGCATGGTAGCCAATCAGCTTCTAATGTCAGCTTGTTCAGTTAAACATTTACAAAAGAAAACCTGGAAGCTTATTGGTTCAAGTGGCTGTAAAGGCAGGTTTTTTTTTTTACCTTCCTGCACACTACTGCAAGTTCCCACCCACAGCCTCCCTAAATACATACCTGAGCCCGATCTCGATCCAGCGATCTGCATGACAGCAGAGGCTTCTTTGGCTCACTCCCTCCTCATTGGCTCAGGCACAGCAGTGGGTGCCATTGGCAATGTACATAGATCACCCAGAGGGGAATTTTTTTTTCTCTTTAATCTACTGAGTGCTGGAACTATACTGCCAGAGCGCATTTATGCTGGCAATGCTGGTATGCACTGTTTAAAAGATAAGGAGAATTGTAGAGGAGGGGGTAAAGGAAACAAAGAGAACTTGCAGAATAATTATTATGGGAGGGCAGTCCTTTGAGATTATCTTCTGCCAGCTAACATTGGGGCACTTTGAGAGTGTTGGTGCACTTAACAACATTCCCAGTTACCCTGCATGCAGTATAGGTACAGCATAGGTATGGTATAGTCTCGGCACAGGTGCAAGGGTGATGTGGTTCAGATGTGGTAAAGGTTTGCTATAATGCGGTATAGGGTTAGTATAGGTGCAATATGGGTGTGGTATGGACTCTGTACACTTTTTGTCCTGCTCTCAGTGGCTCAGTCCCTGATAGCAGTATCAGCAATGGGTGAATAGTCCCCTCACCAGTCCATGAGATGCTGTGGTGACCTCTCATTGTAGAAATGAGGGGGGCCGTCAGCCTCTCCGCAGAATGCCCCCGAAGATTCAGCGATGGAAGCAGAGGGTGAGTGGATGCTCTGGTCTTCCTGCAACGGTGCAGATGTAGTTGCTGCAGTCTGTACTGTGCTGCCCCAGGTGTCTCCGCCCACAGGTCTGGCTCTGGTCAATCACCCTGTGGCTGATCTATGTGCAACTGGACCGATGTGTACATCTTGGCTCCCGCGCTGCAAAGAGGTAGAGGTTTCTATTGAAGTCTGGAGAAAGCTGTTCCACCACTCCCTTCCTCCTCAATGCCCTATGGAAGTGTATTGTAAAGGTCCATGTTTCAGACTACAATTCCCATGATCCCCAGCATTCTGCATAGAAGTCCATAGGCTCCATGGTTAACAGAGGACAGAATTAAAATTAGACTTGGGAAACTTAACATTAATAAATCACCGGGACCAGTTGGCTTGCACCCGAGAGTACTGAGGGAACTCAGTCAAGCAATTGCCAGACCATTGTTCCTAATTTTTATTGACAGTCCACTGACTGGAATGGTACCAGCTGATTGGAGAAAAGCCAATGTAGCACCAATATTTAAAAAGGGCCCAAAATACATCCCTGGTTATTACAGACCAGTTAGCCTAACATCAATAGTATGTAAACTCTTGGAGGGGATGATAAGGGACTATATTCAAGATTTTAGTAATGAGTACAGTATCATTAGCAGTAATCAGCATGGATTCATGAAGAATTGTTCCTGCCAAACCAATCTATTAACCTTCTATGAGGAGGTGAGTTGTCATCTAGATAAAGGAAGTGCCCATAGACGTGGTGTATCTGGATTTTGCAAAAGCATTTGACACAGTTCCCCATAAACGTTTACTTTACAAAATAAGGTCCATTGGCATGGACCATAGGGTGAGTAAATGGATTGAAAACTGGCTACAAGGGCAAGTTCAGAGGGTGGTGATAAATGGTGAGTACTTGGAATGGTCAGGGGTGGGTAGTGGGGTCCCCCAGGGTTCTCTGCTTGGACCAATCCTGTTTAATTTGTTCATAAACGACCTGGAGAATGGGGTAAACAGTTCAATCTCTGTATTTGCGGACGATACTAAGCTAAGCAGGGCAATAACTTCTCCGCAGGATGTGGAAACCTTGCAAAAAGATCTGAACAAATTAATGGGGTGGGCAACTATTTTGAAAATGAGGTTCAATGTAGAAAAATGTAAAATGTGGCAAAAATATGAATGCAATCTATACACTGGGGGAGAACCTCTGCGGGAATCTAGGATGGAAAAGGACCTGGGGGTCCTAGTAGATGATAGGCTAAGCAATGGCATGCAATGCCAAGCTGCTGCTAACAAAGGGGATTAATTCCAGAGATGAAAAGATAATTCTCCCACTCTACAAGACTCTGGTCCGGCCACACCTAGAGTATGCTGTCCAGTTCTGGGCACCAGTCCTCAGGAAGAATGTACTGGAAATGGAGCGAGTACAAAGAAGGGCAACAAAGCTAATAAAGGGTGTGGAGGACATTAGTTATGAGGAAAGGTTGCGAGCACTGAACTTATTCTCTCTGGAGAAGAGACGCTTGAGAGGGGATTTGATTTAAATTCACAAATACCGTACTGGTGACCCCACAATAGGGATAAAACTTTTTCACGGAAGGGAGTTTAACATTAACCACTTCAATGCAGGACATTTATGCACCCTTCCTGCCCAGACCATTTTTTAGCTTTCAGCACTCTCACACTTTGAATGCCAATTACTCAGTCATGCAACACTGTACCCAAACAAAATTTTTATAATTTTTTTCATACAAATAGAGCTTTCTTTTGGTGGTATTTAATCATCACTGGATTTTTTTATTTTTTGCGACATAAGTGAAAAAGAGCAAAAATTTGGAAAAAAAACCCACTTTTTTTAGTTTCTATGATAATATTTTGCAAATAAGTCATTTTTGTTCATAAATTTGGGCCAAATTTTTTTACTGCTTCATCTCTTTGGTAAAAATAACCCAAATTAGTGGATATTATTTAGTCTCTGTAAAAATTATAGAGTCTACAAGCTATGGTGCAAATCATTGAAAATTGATCACACCTGATCTCATTTCTTGAGGCCCTGAAATGTAAGGAAAGTACAAATACCCCCCAAATAAACCCTTTTTGAAAAGTAGACAGTCAAAGGTATTTAGTAAGAGGCATGGTGAGCTTTTTGAGGTTGTAATTTTTTCCCACAATTCTTGGGAAAATTAAGAATTTTTTTTTCACAAAATTGTCATAATAACAAGTTATTTCTCACACACAGCATATGCATACTTCCAATTTCACCCCAAAATACATTCTGCTACACCTCCCGAGTATGGCGATACCACATGTGTGTGACTTTTACACAGCCTGGCCACACAGAGAGGCCCAACATGCAGGGAGCTCCATCAGGGGTTCTAGGAGCATAAATTACACCTCTAATTTCCTAACTACCTATTACATTTGTGAAGGCCCTGGAGCACCAGGACAATGAAATTACCAACAAAATTACCCCATTTTGGAAAGCAAACACCCCAACGTCTATTCTATGAGGCATAATGAGTCTTTTGAGCGATTCATTTTTTTCCACAAGTCTTCGGCAAATGTGGAAAGAAAATTGAAACGTATTTTTTTTTACACAAAGTGGTCAGTTTATAAGATATTTCTAACTCAAACCATGTATATAGCAAAAATGACACCCCAAAGCGCCTTCTGCTACTACTCCTGAGTATGACAATACCACATGTGTGAGACTTTTACACAGCCTGGCCACATACAGAGGCCCAACATGCAGTGAGCACAGTCAGGCGTTTTTGGAGCATGAATTACACCTCTAATTTCTTAATGACCTATTACACTTTTGAAGGCCCTGGAGCACCAGGACAATGGAATTACCCACAAAATTATGCCATTTTGGAAAAAAAAACACCCAATCATATATTCTATGAGGCATTATGAGTCTTTTGAATGGTTAATTTTCTTACACAAGTCTTCAGATGTAGAAAGAAAATTAAAATCTTTTTTTTTTTTTACACATAGGGGGTCATTTACTATAGCGCTATGGCGCTAATTCGCGCAAATTGCCGCGAATTAGCGCTAATTCGCGGAAATTTAGCGCGAATTAGCGCTAATAGCGCTAATTCACGCTAAAACGGTATTCACTATAGCGCTGGTGAGAAAATACTCCCAAAATCGAATTTACTATAGCTCCCTGAAACTAAATAGCGCCCAAACCCTTACTCTGCTAAAACCTAGAGAATTGCACATGGAAATAATGTTTAGAGCATGATATAATTGCCTAAATTGTACTGAAATATGCGGTATATTATTTAAAGATTATCTGCTTTTAAACTGTGTGAAAAAGTAATTTCTACACTGAAATATCTTTAAAAGTCTGAAAAGTGAAAAATTCCCCGTTTTGGACAACTAGGTGCCAACACAACTGAGCATGCTCAGACCTGAAAATAACTCTCATTTTAACTCAAGTGTCTTTTTTACCTGGAGGTATAGTAAATACCAAAATGAGAGATAATTAGAGAGCATTTTTTGGGAGTTAAAATCTGCTCTAATTTAGTCCAAATGAAGTTTCAGTCATTGATTCTAATGGAACAATTCTAACTTTCACAAAAAAACCTTTTAATGTTGAGATGAAATGTATCTTTCTGTGAAATAAATTTTCCTTTGCAACATTGTTGCTTCTACCTAAAATATTTTGATTTTAAGAATGCTACAATGTGGAATGTTTTGATGTTTTGGTAAAATATATTTTTCTCTGTCACTTTCACTTGTTACTCTTCATCTCACAACAATCTTTAACCTAAACTCACACAGGAGTCTTTACAATCCACAAAAAATACCATTGCTGATGAAAATTTAAAATGAATCACAATTTTTTGTGCTTTTTATTATTTCCAAATATTCATAATTTGAGCCCAAAAAATGTGATATGTGCACCAACATCAGAAATCAAATGTAATTCCCAAAAATTTGAGGGTAATATTCTACTCTCACCCACAAAAAAAACACCAAATATCACAGAATAAATCAAGAAGAATAACTCTTGAGTAATGTAATTCCATCACTTGTATGTCCATAGAAATGCAGTATTTATGTGTTTTTATGTGTATTTATGTGTAGGAGGCTCTCACATGTGGCAGCTCTGTGGCTTAGAGGTTAGAACTTCTGCTTAGTATCTCTGAGGGTCTGGGTTCAAATCCCAACCATGTTACTTCATGTAGAGAAGTTGTCTCATCTCCCAGGTCCTATAACTATGTCTAATTGTAGTAGTTATGCGTAGGAGGGTTCCACCACCATTGTAAGTCTTTTCCAGATACACTATATAGCCAAAAGTATTGGGACGCCTGCCTTTACACACACATGAACTTTAAAGTGGAGTTCCACCCAAAAGTGGAACTTCCACTAATCAGATTCCTCCCCCCCTCCGGTGACACAGTTGGCACCTTTCAGGGGGGAGGGGGGTACAGATACCTGTATATTACAGGTATCTGTACCCACTTCCGGCATAAATAGCCGCAGAATCTGCGGTTATTTACGCCACTTCCTGCTCCCGCCCGCTGCCTGCTGGGAAACACACACGGGTCCCAGAGGCAGCAGGGAGCATTCGTATTGCACGGCGCGACTCGCGCATGCGCAGTAGGGAACCGGGAAGTGAAGCCGCACGGCTTCATTTCCTGATTCCCTTACCGAAGATGGAGGCGGCAGCACCCGAGGACGGAGAGACGCTTCGGCCTCGGGTGCCGACATCGCGGGCGCCCTGGACAGGTAAGTGTCCATGTTTTAAAAGTCAGCAGCTGCAGTATTTGTAGCTGCTGACTTTTAAAAAATTTTCTTTCGGCGGCGCCCCGCTTTAATGGCAGCCCAGTCTTAGTCCGTAGGGTTAACATTTGATTTGGCCCACCCTTTGCAGCTAGAACAGCTTCTGGGAAGGCTGTCCACAAGGTTTAGTCTGCCTATGGGAATGTTTGATCATTCTTCCAGAAGTGCATTTGTGAGGCCAGGCACTGATGTTGGATGAGAAGGCCTGGCTTGCAGTCTCTACTCTAATTCAGCCAAAGGGTGTTCTATCGGGTTGAGGCCAGGACTCTGTGCAGGCCAGTCAAGTTTCTCCACCCCAAACTTGCTCATCCATGTCTTTATGGACCTTGCTTTGTGTACTGGTGTGCAGTCATGTTGGAACAGGAAGGGGCTTTCCCCAAACTGTCCCCACAAAGTTGGGAGCATGAAATTGTCCAAAATGTTTCAGTATGCTGACGCCTTAAGAGTTCCCTTATCTGAAACTAAGAGGCCAAGCCCAACCCCTGAAAAACAACCCCGCACCATAATCCCCCTCCACCAAATCATTTGGACCAGTGCACAAAGCAAGGTCCATAAAGACATGGATGAGTGATTTTGGGGTGGAGGAACTTGACTGGCCTGCACAGAGTCCTGACCTCAACACAACAGAACACCTTGGGGATAAATTAGAGAGGAGACTGTAGGTCAGGCCTTCTCGTCCAACATCAGTGCCTGACCTCACAAATGCACTTGGAAGAATGGTCAAACATTCCCATAGACACACTCCTAAACATTGTGGACAAGAAGAGTTGAAGCTGTTATAGCTGCAAAGGGTGGGCCAAATGAGTTTTGAACCCAATACTAATACTGGGATGCCATTACAGTTCATGTGTGTTTAAAGGCAGACATCCCAATACTTAGGCCAATATATTGTATATTGCTTGTGACACTGAGCATGGCTATGGACTTAGGGCTGGTTCACACCACAGAGATGCAGAGAACATACATGGGGCTGCCTGGTGGCTTAGTGGGTAGCAGTTCTGTTTAGCAGCACCTGGGATGTTGGTTCAATTCCCCAACGTGCTAATGCTTGTGTTGAAGTTTATGTGTTCTCCCTGTGTGGCTTTCTCACCACAATCTAAAGACATGCTGGCATCTTATTTGTCTCCTGTCGAAATAGGTTCTAATGTAAGATTGTTAATTTTGGACTTTATATTGGAAGCTCATTGCAGCCAGGGACTGATGTTAATGTTTATTAGCACTAATCATGCCCAGGGACTTGGACATTTCAAATTTTAGGGTTTACACTGCACAGGTACATATGCTTAGAAAACTTTTGCTTTGTTTATGTGGATGCAAATGGACTTTGATCTTTGTCCTTTAGTTGGAGATTTGATGCACATAGCCAAGGCTAACACAGTTGCAAATACTATTATGTGTTCCTGCTCATCAGGTGAAATCACTTTAGACATACATGAAGAGACAGATTGAAAGATACTGGTGGGCGTGTACTTCTATTGGGTGTGTCAGTGTGCTAACAATACAACCTCTCTTATATAAAGGCCTGCAGTAGGGGGGGTTCGTTTGGCCTGAGAAGGTCAGGTTTTTTGTTGTGATGGAGAAGGAATGATATTGGGAGATTTGATTAAATTCTTGTGCATGTTTTCAATCAAAAGTGGGTTTATGTGGCCATGCTGTCAATGTTGTGTGTGTATTGTTCCCGTCTGATCATGCAAACATTGTTTGGAAGCATCTGCTGACCTACTATTTTTGATCTCGTTTAATCGTGTACACCAAAATGTAGCTTCCAGCAGAACATGGTCACCAATGTATGTATGTGTGGATTGTGGGCTGGTGGTGGGTGTTTTGAATAAGTCTTTTGCAATATTATGTTGGAATGCTTTGTAAGAATGACTGTTAAGTATGTTTCTATAATCTTTCAGATAATGTGATGTGTTGCCCATTATACACTGAAATTAAAGCTGTGTCCACTCTAAGGTTTTGTCTAATTTTAGATTGTAAGCTCCTATGAGCAGGGCCCTTACAATTCCGTTGCTAAATGTAGTACCATATATCCTGTCCAATTTTTTTTGAAGCTAGTAAATGTAAATTTATTTTTTTTCTGCTGGTAAAATAAATACATTGAGCTTTTGTTGTGGTGTGTGTGTGGTGGTTTTTTTTTTTTTTTTTTTTCCTTCTACTTTTCTTTTTTTAGTTTTTGTGGGTGGTGGTTTTGGGAAAGTGCCATATCTTTTATATTTTATTTCAATATGTATTTGTGCACCAAAAAACGAATCTCTTTGCCCTGGTTCACATGCTACTTTGAACTTGTGCTACTTCACTTGAAGTAGCACGATTTCAAAGTAGCAAGGTCAGCGTGATTTCAGGTGGCTTCATACACAAATGTCTATTGAAGTTGCACCTGAAATCTGCAAAAGTAGTGCAGGAACTACTTTAGCAAATTGATGCGGTGCCACAAAAAAAGTTGCATCAATTGGAACAGTGCCATTGCCAATAGTCATGCGATTTGATCTCTTAAATCGAATGACCAATCGCTCCAATGTAAACCTAGGCTTCTGCACAACTGCAAGTTATATATAAAGATTCCACCTTTATCATTAACAGCTGTGGAGAATTGCAGGTAATGAATTCAGCTGGTGGATAGGCAGTGTTTGAATGTGTCAGCTCTGGTTCACATTGGTGTTATTTGACATGTCAAATCTGTGGCAATTGCACTGTTCTAATTGGTGCGATTTGTATTGATATTGGTGCAGAAACCTGCACTGATGTCTCTGATGTTGCCCCCACAGTCGGGACTGACATGCAGGAATGAAATTGTGGGAGTTCAGCTGAACGCTTTCCTCCTGCTGTCAGTGTGAACCAGGGCTCAAACTGGGCCTTTTGCCTTTGTAATTCACCTGCTGCTAACCCAGCGACACCATTTCTTAGCAAACTCCCTTAAGTTTACCTTCAAATATATGTAGAAATACAGATTTGCATATCTGAAAATAAAAAAATACTAATCGTGGTTGAGATCAAATATTCGCAGCTGCAATCAAAAGCGTGGTTTCACCTTCTGACCTGGAAATTAGTCATTGTATGCACCCGGAAGTTCCTGTGCTGGTCAGGATCTCCATCTAGGTGGACATGGCGAGGTCTCTTTAGCAGAGAGGAGGTGCTGCTCATTGGCCGGGTAAGTGTAGGATATGTACTTGTACTTAATCAATGCGGGGGTGGATGTCGTAGTTAGATTTGGTGTGGGTGGGGTTCATTGATTTGTTTGGCATCACCACACATTTGCTTCCGTCCCATGTGCACACATCACTTCCTGCATTTGTTCTGCTGATGTAAATCAGTAAGGACTATGCAAGTATAAATGAGAGCTCCTTTTATTAAAATATATATGACTTGTTTCACAGCTGGGCGAATTTTCCAGCAAATTTGGACCTCTGAGTTGCATGACAAGTTGTACCTAGGGTTGTCCCGATACCACTTTTTTAGGACCGAGTACAAGTACCGATACTTTTTTTCAAGTACTCGCCGATACCGATTACCGATACTTTTTTTTTATGTCACGTGACAGTTTTGTTTTTTTTTTTTAACAATGCTTTCTTTTTTTTCGGGGGGGGGGGAGGGGTGAACGGTGTCTGTGTTTTTTTTTTATTAACAATTTTTATTTTTTACAATAATAATTTTTTTATGTGTTTTTTTTTTATTAACAATTTTTATTTTTTACAATAATAATTTTTTTATTCATTTTTGCAATATGTTTTTTTTTTTTTTTTTTTAAATCAGCCCTGTTGGGGGGCTTTGGTGAGATATCAGGGGTCTTAACATACCCCTGATATCTCCCCCTTGAGACAGAGAAAGAGACCGAGGATAGAGAATCCCCAGTCCCTTTCTCTGCAGCCTCAGCTGCACTGAGAATGAATGGAGAGAAGTCAGCGGCTCCTCTCCATTCATAAACTGACACATTGTAATCACAGGAGATTACAATGTTTCAGTTATGTAAATGGACAGAGTCAGCTGACTCTCTCCATTCACACAGGAAGGAGGAGGAGGACGGCGGACCGGAGGGGACAGCGGAGAGGCAGAGGAACGGAGGAACGGAACGGAGGGGGACAGAGAAGGAGAGGGGGACGGAGGAACGGAGGGGACAGAGAAGGAGAGGGGGACGGAGGAACGGAACGGAGGGGACAGCGGAGAGGCAGAGGAACGGAGGAACGGAACGGAGGGGACAGAGAAGGAGAGGGGGACGGAGGAACGGAACGGAGGGGGACAGATAAGGAGAGGGGGACAGAGGAACGGAGGGGGCATGGAGGAGGATGCAGTGACAGTCAGCGGTGATCGCGTGGGGAAGTTACAAGCACCGATCACCGCTGTATGTCACTGAAAGCCGCGGGGGGGAATCTTGTAACTCCCCCACACGCCGATCACCGCTGACTGTCATAGTATCGGCGGAAGCATCGGGAGCATTTGCCCGAGTACAAGTACTTGGGCAAATGCTCGGTATCGGTGCCGATACCGATACTAGTATCGGTATCGGGACAACCCTAGTTGTACCCCATGATTCTCAATGATAACCATTCATATCTGTGCTACTTTAAAGAGGAGTTCCACCCAGGGGGGCCATAAAAAAAAAAAATTAAAAGTCAGCAGCTACAAATACTGCAGCTGCTGACTTTTAATTGGACACTTACCTGTCCTGGAGTCCAGCGATGCGGGGGATCGAAGCCCCGCTCATCTCCCCCTCCGTTCAGCGGCGCCGGCATTGCAACTGTGGGCGCCGGGCTGTGGCTTCACAGCCTGGCACCCACTGCGCATGCGCGAGCGGCGCCGCTCGCCGTGATTGGCCGCTCAGTCACCTGGGACCTGTAATGGGTCCCAGATGATTGACAGGAGGGAGGGAGCAGAGCGGAGCCCTTCCTGTGCCGAGGAGGAAGTGATGTCACCAGCCCAGGCTAAGGAACAGGCAGACTACGAGGGACCACCTAGCAACAGGCATTTAGAGGTAAGTGAAAAAAAAAATATCCAAATGTTTTTTTGTTTTGTTTTTTAGGATTTTTTATGTATGTTTGTTTTTTTGGGTGGAACCCCACTTTAAGTCGCACCAACTTCAAAGTAGTCCCTGTACTACTTTGGTGTGACTTGAGGTATATCGGGTACAATATTACACAGGCATTCCCAGAAGTTGGGGCCAAGTTGCAGCGGCAAAGTGGCAGCAAAATAGTGTGACTTTCAGGTCGCAGCAGTGTGAATGGGATTCAAGGATAACACCTTTGAATTTGGCCCTATTGTCACTTGTGCATCCTGAAGGTGTAGCAAATTCGTCCCTGCACTACCTTGGTTTGACTTTGATGCAATTTGAGGTCCATACACCACAAGATTACACAGACATTGCTTCAAGTCATGACAAAGCTGTGCAATTTTAAGATCGCACAAGTGCAAATGGGGCCTTATTCAAAGGTGTTATCAATTAATCGCATTAGGTTACTTTCACACTTGGGTGACTTTTCATGGAGCTTTGGACCTCAGAGTCACATGAAAAGTTGTCCCCCTTGATTTCCATGCATATTTATTAGAGCTGCACGATTAATCGTCATCGTGATTTTTTTCCCCTTTACGATCTTGAAAAAAGAGTTTCACGATTCTTGCTATGCAAAGAACTCTCTCTGCTCTTCTGAAGCCACAGTCGAAAAACCAGGAAGTCTGCCAAGAATTAGAACATTCTTTATCAGTGAACTTAAGTAGAAACCTTGTAACAATTTGTCAATTAAATAGAATTCTGTGTAAGTGAGGAAAGTTTAACCACTTAAACACTAAACATTTTTCTGACATTTGTTGGTTTCAGGTTAAAATCATTTTTTTTTTGCTAGAAAATTACTTAAAACCCCCCAACATTATATATATTTTTTTTTAGTAGAGACCCTAGAGAATAAAATGGTGGTTGTTACAATATTTTATGTCACACTGTATTTGCGCCTTTCAAATGCAATTTTTTTGGGAAAAAAGTACTTTAATGAATTTAAAAAAAAAAAAGAAAATTTAGCCCAATTTTTTGTGGGATAATGTGAAAGATTTTACATCGCGAGAATCGTGATCTTTTTATTCTAAGCAAAAAAAAATTGTGATTCTCATTTTGGCTAGAACCGTGCAGCTCTAATATCTATGCAACTTCACCCATGTTCACATAGATCTGAATTGACATGTCAAATTGTAGGCCAAATCCTATTGATGGCAATGGAACTGTCTGAATTGGTGCGACGCCACAATGATTCCCAAAAGTAGTTCCTGCACTACTTTGGGCGACTTCAGGGGGCGATTTCTTACCTCCCAACTTTTTGAGATGGGTATAAGGGACACCTATTAGCAAAAGTAGGTAGGCATAGGACACCTTCTTAAAGGAGAACAGTTGGGACCTATGTGATTTCACTAAACATCTGTGCAGGAAAGTGCACTGATGTCTCTGAAATCGCTGACAAAGTCGGGCTGAGTCACACTTGTGCGACTTTGGACATCAGAGTCGTATGACAAGTCATACCCCATGATTTTTAATGTGTACCATTCATATCTGTGCGACTTCAAGTAACACTGACTTCAACGTAGTCCCTGTACTACTTTGGTCTGACTTTGATGCGAGTTGAGGTCCATAGACCTCAAGTTTACACAGGCATTCCCTGGAATTGCGGCAAAATTGCTGATGCAAAATCATGGGAAAGTTGCGTGTCTTTCCCTGCGACTCCTGCGTCCATAGACCTCAATATTACATAGGCATTGCTTAAAGTCGCATTAAAATCTCGCAACTTTCAGGTCGCACAAGTGTGAAAGGTGCCTAAGTCACTGTGCTGAGTACTGTTTTATACCTAGAATATAAAGTAGTCCCACCATCAAACACTAGTAAACATATGTTCTCAATATAATTGTGCTCAAATGGCTGAAAATCACACAGATGGTATCACCTACTGAAAACTTGCATTGTACTCAGCAGCATATGCTGAAAAGAGGCAAATGCCTATTAGCCAATGCCACAACGGCACGAGCATGGTTGTTACTATAATATTAATGCCTGAAATGCAAAACATTATTGTATTGAATCAAACATTAGTAAATGTATTTTCTCTGTAGCATAGCGGTATACCCTGCTGCCCCCAAAAGTTCAAGCCATGAATTCAAATCCCACTGACAGCATCACCTCCCAGAAGTGTGCATTGTACTCAGAAGCATAATTAGGCAAAGCACATCAGCTTGCTTTATTCCATATTTTAACTCTTCAAATGCATGCAATGGTATGTACTTATTCAAAAATATGGTATGGAATTCCAAAATTCAAGGAAAAAAATGTCGTAGGGTCCCCCCAGTACATACCAGGCCCTTCGGTATGGACTTTAAGGGGAACCCCACACCAAAATGTAAAATAAATTTGATGTGGGGCCCCCAAAATCCATACCAGACCCTTACCTGAGCATGCAGCCTGGAGGTCAGGATAGGGGGGGACGAGTGAGCACCCTCCTTTTCTGAACCTTACCAGGCCACATGCCCCAAAGCACCTTTTCCCCATGTTGATGGGGACAAGGGCCTCTTCCCGACAACACTGGTCGGTGGTTGTCGGTCTGCAGGCAGGGGGTTTATCAGAATCTGGAAGCCCCCTTTAACAATGGGGCTCCCAGATCCTGCCCCCTATGTGAATAGGTATGGGGTACATTTTACCCCCTACCCATTCACCAAAAAAAGCAGTGAAATGTAAAAAAATTAATAGCCGGTTTTTGACAAGTCCTTTATTGTAGAATAGCTCCGAGCTGTCTTCTTCCCTGAGCCATCTTCTCCAGACGCTGTCTCTCCCTCCTCCATCTTCTCCCCGAGCTGTATTCTCCCAGAGCCGTCTCTCCTGCCACCGCCATCTGCTGTGTTCTTCCGCACCGCTGGTTACCCGCTAATAAAAAAAAGATGCTCTTCTTCCATGGTGGTCTTCCTCCGCTGTGTTGTCACCCGCTGTGTAGTGTCTCTTACATAGCCATGGAGCGGACTCTCCGGGTGACATTATCGGATGGCCACAGAAGACCGCCACAAGAAGAGCGGCTTTTTTTTTATTAGTGGGTAACCGGCTGCGCTGAAGAACACATCAGCGGGAGAAGATGGTGGCAGCAGGAGAGACAGCTCGGGGAGAAGAAACATCAAACACTAGTGAATGTATTTTCTATGTATTTTCTATGTATGACTGTGCTATACCCAATAGGCTAGCGGTCAGCACTTCTACCTTGAGAGAACTCATGGGTTCAAATCCCACAGAGAAATACTAAAAGATTGAATTGGTGAAAAAAAAGCAAATGACTATTAGCCAATTAGCCAAAGCAGCATATGCTGAAAATAGGTGAATGCCAATTAGCCAATGCACTTTAAATTTGGCTGATTCTATTATATTAACTCTTCAAATGCATGCAATGATATGTAAGTATTCAATACTATTATGGTGTGAAATTCCAAACACCACACACTAACTAATGGGCAGATTACATTTTTTTGTTTGTTCATTTTAATTCGCTTCTGCACTGAAAAAATAAACACAGCTGGGGGATGGTAGGTTGGCTGGTATTTGAACTTGTACCATGAGTGCTGTGGAGACATCTGAGCAGACTACTAAGCCATTGTGCTAAGTATGAGACCTGCATAGTAGTGTAGTATGATTAAAGAATGAATATAAATAATTACCACTTTATAGTCACCTAAATTAAAAAATAAAAAACAACATACAACAAATAGATAACCTAAATGTTTAATACATGTAACTTTACAGAATAGCAGACATTACTATGTAATAATCATTCATAACTGCATTAGTTAGCAAAAGAAGGAAAAAACTAGGAATACTAATTGCAACATACATCAATAGATGCACACGAGGTAGAGCACATCTCACATAAAAATGTTTCTTTCACATACATGGATCATGATTACAGTGCAGTACTATATAACAACTTGGTAGGAATTGGCATTTGCATATACGCGGAAGCGCTAATTAGTGCCAGCTTAGAATTTACTAACATGTGTTTCTCACTAATAGCGCTAGTTTTTCATTCGCACATTCGCCTGTTGAAATTTTATTTGGCTAAAATGGTCGCTGGTTCGTATTCCCAACCACACCACAAGACTACCTGCCTGAAGTTTGCATGTTCTCCCTGTGCCTGCGTGGGTTTCCTCCGGGTACTCCGGTTTCCTCCCACACTCCAAAGACATGCTGGTAGGTTAATTGGCTTCTGTCTAAATTGGCCCTAGTATATGAATGTGAGTTAGGGACCTTAGATTGTAAGCTCCTTGAGGGTAGGGGCCCATATTAGTGTATAATGTATATGTAAAGCACTGCGTAAATTGATGGCACTATAGAAGTACCTTAAAGCGGAGTTCCACACAAAAATGGAACTTCCGCTTTTCGGAACCCTCCCCCCCTCCGGTGTCACATTTGGCACCTTTCAGGGGGGAGGGGGTGCAGATACCTGTCTAAGACAGGTATTTGCACCCACTTCAGGCATAGACTCCCATGGGAGTCTATGCCTCTTCCCATCCTGACCGCGCTGTCTGCTGGGAACACACAGCTCCCAGGAGAGAACGGCGACCACTAGGGACGCGCAGCGCGACTCGCGCATCCGCAGTAGGGAACCGGGAAGTGAAGCCGCAATGCTTCACTTCCTGATTCCCTCACCTAGGATGGCGGCGGCAGCTGCCGAGAACTGAGCGGGTTCTCGGCGTCCCCTGCCGACATCGCTGGGCCCTGGGACAGGTAAGTGGCCATGTATTAAAAGTCAGCAGCTGCAGTATTTGTAGCTGCTGGCTTTTAATAATTTTTTTTTTTGGCGGTGTGGGTGAACCCCCGCTTTAAATAAAAATAAATAAGTCTTCACTAATATTATGGTGTGAATCTCCAAAACACCATACACTAGCTAACAAGCAGTTTACATTTGATAAACTTTATTGTATGGTATATAAACCATCAAACACTAGTAAAAGTATTTTGTATATATAATTGTGCTCAGCCCAATAGGCTAGCAGTTAGCACCTCTACCTTCAAACATTCAGGTATTGGAAGACTCATGGGTTCAAATCCCACAGAAGAATCCTAAAAGATTACTATTAGTGGAGAAAAGGAGAATTACTGTTAGCCAGTTTGCCAATTAGCCAAAGCAGCATACAGTGAATGCCAAGTAGCCAATATACTTTAATGTGGTTGATATTATTGTATTAACTCTTCAAATGCTTGCAATGGTATGTAAGTATTCACTAATATTATGGTGTGAATCTCCAAACACCACACACTAGCTAACAAGCAGTTTACATTTGATAAACTTTATTGTATAGTATATAACACATCAAACACTAGTAAAAGTATTTTGTATGTATAATTGTGCTCAGCCCAATAGGCTAGCAGTTAGCACCTCTACCTTCAAACATTCAGATATTGAAAGACTCATGGGTTCAAATCCCACAGAAAAATCCTAAAAGATTGCATTGGTTGGAAAAGGAGAATGCCAGTTAGCCAATTAGCCAAAGCAACACAAATATATGTGTATATTTATTTACTGAAAATAGGTGATTGCCAAGTAGCCAATGCAGTTTAATGTGAAAGTTTTTAGTGTATTAACTCTTTAAATGCATGCAATGGTATGTAAGTATTCAATTATATTATGATGTGACATTCCAAACACCACACACTAGCTAAAGGGCAGTTTACATTTCTTTGTTTGTTTATTTTAATTCACTTGTGCACTGAAAAAATAAACACAGCTGGTGGATGGTAGGTTGGCTGTTGTTTGAACTCATACCATGAGTGGTGTGGAGATATCCAAGCAGACCACTAAACCATGGTGCTAAGTACAAGACCTGCATAATAGTGTAGTATTATTAAAGAATGAACATAAATAATTACTGCTTTATAGTCAACTAAATTAATAAATAATAAATCAAAAACATGAAAAAAACAACATACAACAAATAGGTAACCTAAATGATTAATACATGTAACTTTACAGAATAGCAGACATTACTATGTAATAATCATTCAGAACTGCATTTCTTAGCAAAAGAAGGAAAAAAAACTAGGAATACTAATTGCAATATAAATCAATAGATGCACGGGAACTAGAGCACATCTCTGATAAAAAAATGTTTCTTTCACATACATGGATCATGGCTACAGTACAGTGCTATATAACAACTTGATAAGAATTGGCATTTGTATATACGCGGAAGCGCTAATTAGCGGCAATTTAGAATTCACAAACGTTTGTTCTCCGCTTATATCGCTGATTTTCATGCGCAAATTCGCCGTTTTGTTTCTATTTGGCTAAAATGGGCTCTATTATTTGCCATAGTGCCCAGTACTTCCTGGAGTTATAGTAAATGACCCCCACAGTTGTCAATTTATAAGATATTTCTAACACATAGCATGTATATAGCAAAACTTACACCCAAAACACATTCTGCTACTCTTCCTGAGTATGGCAATACCACATGTGTGAGACTTTTACAAAGCCTGGCCACATTCAGAGGCCCAACATTGAAGTAGTACCTTCAGGCATTCTAGGAGCATAAATTAGACATCTCACTTCATTCCTACCTATCACACTTTTGAAGGTCCTTGAGCACGAGGACAGTGGAATTACCCACAAAATGACCCTATTTTGGAAAGCAAACACCCCAGGTACACAGGTACTCGGGTACCCAGATGAACTGTGACAGGTACTCAGGTACTCAGATGGGCTGTGACAGGTACTCGGGTACTCAGATGGACTGTGACAGGTACTCGGGTACGCAGAAATACTATGACAGGTATTCAGGTACTCAGATGGCCTGTAACAGGTACTCAGGTACTTGGGTACTCAGATGGGCTGTGACAGGTACTCAGGTCCTCGGGGTACTCAGATATACTGTGACAGGTACTCAGGTACTCGGGTACTCAGATTGGCTGTGACAGGTACTCATGTACTCAGATGAACTGTAACAGGTACTCAAGTACTCGGGAACTCATACTGTGACAGGTACTCAGGTACTCAGGTACTCAGATGAACTGTGACAGGTACTCAGGTACTCGGGTACTCAGATGAACTGTGACAGGTACTCAGGTACTCGGGTACTCAGATGGGCTGTGACAGGTACTCAGGTACTCGGGTACTCAGAACTGTGACAGGTACTCAGGTACTCGGGTTCTCAGATGGGCTGTGACAGGTACTCAGGTACTCAGATGAACTGTGACAGGTACTCAGGTGCTCGGGTAGTCAGATGGGTTGTGACAGGTACTCAGGTGCTCGGGTAGTCAGATGGGTTGTGACAGGTACTCAGGTGCTCGGGTACTCAGATGGGTTGTGACAGGTACTTTGATGGGTGATGACAGGTACTTTGATGGCTGGTGACAGGTCCTCTTTATTAGGGGGGGATCAGTGTGGTTGGTGTGCACTGTGAGCGGTAACAAGATGTTACCGCAATCTCCTTCTCACACACGATCTGTGTGTGAGGAGGAGAACCCGGTAACATCTCGTTGCGGCGGTTTGTTGACATTCTGTGACCGGCTGTGATTGGACACAGCCGGTCACGTGGTAAAGAGCCAATTTCAGTGATTCTTAACTGCGATCGGGGTTGGGCTGTGTCAAAGTGACAAGCCTCGTCCCCGATCGCCGCTCTTTGTGCACCTGAACGACCACAACATACAGGGATATACAAGGTAATACTGACATATAATCACACACATAGGTTGGACTTGATGGACTTGTGTGGACTTGTGTGATGGAAATGTAGATGTAAAATGACTGTCTGTTTAGGACTGTCCAGCCCAGTAAATTCATTCCAACTGTTAATTTAAAAAAAAGGTCTGCGTCATATGAAAAAACATCAAAATGATACCTACTCAATAAACAGCTGCAGTCACTAATAAGCAAATCGTGCTCAAAAAATCTAAAATTAAAAGGGTGACTGCACTATACCTATTACAAATACGTATTGACAAAAAAATATATATTAGCATTCACAAATTCAATTTTTTTTACATCTAATAATTATAAAGTGCAACTTGTCAAATGGTGTGCAAAACAAAATAAATGCATACAATTCATAAAGTGTCCAGTGTACTTGGACTTTATTGTGATGTGTTTTAGTCCCATGACTATCACCTTCATTAGGCACTTACCCAATTTTTGTGGATGTGTCCTCGTTCTACACCATTTACACTCAAAGTCCTTAAACATTAATGCCTCATGCATTATTCTTTGTTGTTTTTATTGTACTGTACATGGACAGGTAATGCTGATTGCCTCTGCTCTGTCTTTTTTTGACCTCCTCACCTACTATGTAACTATGTAATTTTGTAACTATGTAACTATGTGACACTTTAAAGCTTTTACAGGTTATCAGTTTAGAGTTAATCGCGAATGATGGCCCTAGAAATATTGTTTTCACTTCAATGTTTGCGGCAATACCTCACTGTGTGGTGCAATCACTGTTTACATATGCCTGCCTGAACTATGCATGGGTTTGCATTTGTGTGTATACATGGGGAACAAGGTGCTTTTTTTATTGTTGTTATTTATTTTATTAAAGGTAGGGGCAACCCTTCACATCCACCCAGATCCCTTTTACAAAACAGCATTGGCCGTCAAAAAGAGGTACTAAGATTATGGCTGCAGCTGCAAGATCTTGTAATAACCAGGACGTTTATATACGTATGTTGGTCAGCAAGTGGTTAATATATATCCAGTAATTATGGCAAAAGTGCGCCAACTAATTTTACCACTGTCCTGGGCCCGCTTACTGTAGGTCTTACCATATGATATATATGACATTAGCCTTAAGACAAATTCTCATTCTTACTCGCTATACTGCACAGGTGAATTTACAGACTTGCTGTTTACATTTCTGATGTCAAACCCTATTAGCCTCCAATCCTCTACTGCAGTCATAATCCCTGCTCACGGTCTCAGTAGACAATCTTCATGAGTGAGTGACAGGAGGGAAATGGATTCCGGTAAAGTCTAAAGAAGCGGTGGAAGTTTGTGACCTGTGAAATGTGGAGCGTGGGGGTGCAGGTGGATGGCTTGTTGTGGAATCTCTGCTACTAGCTGTGATGCTTTCCTCCCTCCAGCACACCTTACATTGCAGCATTTCTGCTCTGTCAGTTTTCATGATTATCATGGAATCTGCACAAGCTTCTGCCTTACACACTCTCTCTGTATGATTGCATCTGTAGAATGCAGAAATTTCTCATATTTCTTATAAACTCACTGGAACTGGACACTTTATTAGGTACACCTTGCTAGTACCGTGTTGGACCCACTTTTGCCTTCAGAACTGCCTTCTTTGTGGCATAGATCCAACAAGGTGTTGGAAACATTCCTCAGAGATTTTGGTCCATATTGACATCATGCATAATTTTAGAACTGGGCAATGAGGGGTCGGAACTAGGCACCGCATCCCATTAAGTAAATAGAAACAACTGGTAAAGAACAAGCGGGAATATAAAGGTTCCAAAATAATATGCAAACAGATATATAAAAATATATGACGTGTCCATCAGGCAATGTGATCTCCTGAGCTCCATGAATGTATCTACAAAAGTTGCATTTACCACAAGGAAACATTCCGTGCGTACATTCTGACCTATTTTCCTAGATTGATGGTGACTGTGGACCAAACTGTCTCTTAAAGACTTAGATCTCCTGAAAGTTATTTCTGGGTAAGTTTTTAAAATTTTGATACAGTTGGATCAGCGAGTAGTAAGTATCAGTATTTTTGTAATCATTCTTACCCCACATTCGGGTTTAGTAACTTTTTTACCATGAATGAGTTGTACGCTGTCCTGATTCTTTGCTCGGTTATAGGCCTTTTTGAGGCATTTGTTGCTATAGCCTCTTTCTTGTAGGCAAAATTGTAATGCCTTGGCCTCTTTCTCAAAATCAACATCTCTGCTACAGTTTAGTTTTTATCACAAGTACTGTCTATATGGAATACTCATAACCAGGGGTAATGGATGAGAACTATTAGCATGTAGGATAGAGTTCCCTGCTGAGGATTCTCTAAATAATGTGGAACCGAGACTACCATCAGGATTGATAAACAACTGGACATCCAAGAAGCTCAGTATTTGCTCATGATAATTAATGGTAAATTTTAAATTGAAATCATTAAATTTCAAAGTTTCAAAAAAATCAAGCAACTCATTTTGTGTACCTGTCCATATCAGAAAAATGTTGTCGATAATATGATGCCATATGAGCACCTTTTCAAAAAAATCCTGCATATCCTCCCTGTAGAACAAGTCACGCTCCCACCCCCCCAGGTGCAGGTTGGTGTATGATGGGGCACATCTGGTCCCCATCGCCACTCCCTGCACCTGGAGGTAGTGTGAGCATCCAGAAAGAAAAAGATTGTTTGATAATATAATTCGTAACAGTTTAAGAATAAATTTATTGTAAGGTCCGGCCGTTCGATCTCTTTCCTGAATGAAGCTCCCACAACCCCTCAATGACCCCATATGAGGATGAAGATATTTGTCCACCATCTGGCTAGCTGCCTCTGTAAGGCATCCACTCCCCGAGACAATTGGTCAGCCCGGGGGATGGGTTAGGCTCTCATGAATTTTTGGGCAATGCATAAAGTGTTGGTGTTTTTGGTGATTGAGTGTTCACAAATTCCTACTTTTTTTAGCAATATGATTATTGTGATAGGTGGAGCCTATTAGTTTCCTATATTGGATATCAAAGTTTTTAACAAAGCCCTTTGTTATAAATTTTTGTACCAGTCCCGGTTATTGAGAAGGTCCATAACCATGCTTTCATACTAGACACAATCCATTACCACTAGGTTGCCCCCTTTGTCTGAGGGTTTCATGACTAAATTAGAATTCTGTTGCAAGGATCGAACAGCTTCCTGTTGGTCAGAGGTTAAATTTGAATGGGAGATCCCTTTCCATTTAGTTTGATGTATTTCATTGGTAAGCTGCTGTGTAAATGCTCAAATATTTGGGTTCGCTTGAAGAGCAGGAAATGTTTGAGATTTGGGCTTGTAATCTTTAAAGAAGAATGGAATTGATGGAGCGTCGGCAGGAGGGACAATCTCCGAATGAGACAGATTCCCTTTGGAGGGTGGGCTTGGTCTCATCAGTATGACAACCCTCCCAAAGCTCCATCAGGTCATCAAGGGCTTGAGATGATAGCATCACGCAGTTGCTGCAGATTTGTTGGCTGCACATCCATGATACGAATCTCCATTCCACCACATCCCAAAGGTGCTTTATTGGATTGATGGCAGAATGAACCAAGTAATTATATGCAAATTCTGCCAAAGAAAGGAGGGATACCTAATCATCTTGCGAGAAGGATGAGAAACATCTCAAATATTGGATGGTAAGCAGAAGATAGACAAAGTTCAATATTGAATGCTTCACACAGGGCCTTCCAAAATTTGGAGGTGACCTGGACTCCACAATCTGAAATAATACTGGCTGGGATGCCATGTAACCTTACAATCTCCTTGATAGATGCAGAAGCTGTTTCAGTGGCAGAAGGGGTTCCTCTTAAAGGTATGAAATGTGCCATTTTTGAGAAATGGTCAACTATGATGAAGATGGTGGTGAATCCTTCAGATGGGGAAAGATCTACAATAAAGTCCATGGAAATCATATTCCATGGTTTTTCAGGTACTGGAAGGGATCCCAACAGGTCCCAGGTCTTGGCAAGATCAGACTTGTTTCTGAGGCATATAGAACAGGATCTGACATACTCTCTAAAGTCCTTTAATAAATCTGGCCATCAAAAGGCGCGGGAAACCAGATCTGAGGTCTCATGGATCCCAAAGTACCAGGCAAGAGGATGGTCATGGCACTTCTTGAGAATGGGAACCATAAATTGTTTAGGAATAAAGACTTGTTCCTTGTAAATTCAGAGGAGGAGGGGTGTTAGCGACCGCCTCTTTGATTTAGGACATCACATATGCTTGTAGAAGCAGGAAGTTCTTGGCAGGCAAAATAGTGTCAGGTTCAGAAGGTGAAGCTGATTCGTGAGATTCGTGATTCGTGAGAGCGCATTGGGTTTACTGTTCTTGGATCTGTGACGAAAGGTCAAATAGGATGCAAAACGTGAAAAGAACAGTGCCCATCTGGCCTGCCGGGGTCTCAGTCATCTAGCAGTTCTTAAGTATTCCAAGTTCTTTTGCTCTGTGAAAATAAGAATAGGGTGAGCGGCCCCTTCCAGCAAATAGCGCCATTCCTCCAGGGCAGCCTTAATAGCTAGCAATTCTCGATCCCCCACATCATAATTCCTTTCGGAAGAACATAGTTTCCTGGAGAAAAAGGCGATAGGATGGAGTAAGGATTTAGCTCCTTGTTGTTGGTATAGTATAGCCCCAACTGCACTTTCAGAAGTGTCTACTTCAAGCATATAGGCTAAAGCAGGATCAGGATGTTTTAGAATAGGGACAGAAGTGAACAAAGTCTTTAGTTGTTCGAAATCAGTTTGAGCCTCTGGAGTCCACTTGAAAGGTATGTGTTACTTGGTCAACTGTGTAACTGGTGCAATGATACCGGAAACGTTCTTTATAAATTTCCTATAAAAGTTGGCAAACCCTACAAAACATTGTATTGCTTTCTTGTTCTCTGGAGCAGGCCATACCAGTACTGCAGCAACCTTTTCTGGATCCATCGAAATGCCTTCTGCAGAAATCACAAGTCCCAGGAATTGAATAGTCATTCTTTCGAATTCGCATTTCTCAGCTTTTGCGTAGAGATGGTGTTGACAAAGTCTATCCAGTACCTTCTTTACATGACCCCTGTGAAGGAATAGACAATAATAAACAAATCAAGATAGTCCTGAAATATGTCATTGGCAAGATGTTGAAACGTGGCAGGGCGTTACAGAGACCGAACGCCATAACTAGTTATTCATAATGTCCAAAGTGCGTTCAGAATGCTGTCTTCCATTCGTCTCCTTTACTAATTATGACTAGGTTCCATGCACCTCTCAAATCAAGTTTAGAGAATACTCACGCCCCTTGCAACCTCTGGAACAATTCAGGATTCAAAGGAAGTGAGTAGCGATTTTTGACAGTTATTTTGTTAAGGTCTCGCAGGGCCACACAGTGCCTGAGAGTATGATCTTTCTTCTCGACAATGAAGATGCCGGCTCCTACGGGTGATGTGGAAGGTCGAATGAATCCTTTCTCTAAGCTTTCATCAATATAATGACGGAGGATTTCTAGTTCAAGTTCAGAAAGAGGGTAAATATGGCCAAAAGGTATTTCAGCCCCGGGCAGCAATTCAATGGGACAATCATAGGCCAGATGAGGAGGAAGAATATCCGCATTCTTTTTATTGAAGATGTCTAGATATTTGTGGTAAACTGCAGGTACTAGTTTCGACACTTCTGGATCAGGCTGGATAGTCAGGAGAGGGGTAGCAGTGTGTAATTCCTGTGGAACACAATGTACCTGGCAGTATGGAGAAGGGAAGAGGACCCACCCTGTAAGCCAATTGATGCTGGGGTTATGTGCTCTCAGTCAGGGCATACCCAGGATGATGGGGAACATGGGTGATGTGGTAACATCTATGCATAGAAATTCTTGATGGCCGGAGGAAGAAAGGCAAAGTATTGGAGCTAGATGAACAACAAACCCTTGTTTCTTGGTACAGAGGGGAAGATTGTGCTGGGCTGCGAAAAGCAAAGCAGCTACAGGCACCAAAGTCTATAATTGCAGGAACAGAGATAGTATTTTCAGCAAGTCTCAGGTGACATAGGAGGGTGAGGTGTACTCGATCAGTCCCAGGTGGATGCATTGTGTGGATGCAATTAGTAGAGAACTTGCATGGTCTTACTGGACAGGTCTGTAGATACTGACTGGTGTCGCCACAGTAGAGGCAGGGTTTGGAATGATGACATCTGAGACGTTCAGCTACGGACAGAGAGGGTCTCCAAAAACTCTTTTGTGAGGGGCCTCGAGGTGCCTTTGTCGTGTTACCAGTGATGCAGGAAACTGTATTCTCGGGTCTTGGGTGAACCAAAGAGCCTCTCGTGGTTCTCTCAGACTGTCACTCTCATAGCCGTCAGTCAATCTGGATGACCCGATTAACCAGGTCCTCCAAAGCTGTTGGTACCACCACTCTAGCAAGTTCATCTTTTAGAGCGTCAGATAAACCCAGGTGAAACTGGTAATGGAGAGCTGACTCGTTCCACTTGGTATTGGTACTCCATAGATGGAAGTCAGTCACATAATTCTCCACGGGCCTTTGACCCTGCTGCAATTTGCTGAGCATTAGTTCTGCAGTCTGACAATAGAAAGGGTCAGCGTATAGCAGAGACATGGCAGAGAAAAAAAGAGTCCATAGATGCCAGGGCTGGGTCGTGTTGCTCACGAAAGTGATAAGCCCAGGATTGGGGCTCATACAGAAGAAGGGAGATAATGATTCCCACCTTAACATCCTGTGTAGAGAAAGTTTGTAGCAGGAGGGAAAAGTACAGTTCACAAGAATTGCGTAAAGTCTGAAATTTCCTGTGATCTCCAGAGAAATCCGTAAAGAAGTCCAAAATTTCCTGTGATCTCCAGAGAAGCGTTCAGGGATAGGCACTGTCTGTTTAGGAGGGAGGAAGGCCCCGCTGGGTGTGCTCGTCTCCATCTGGGTAGCTTCATCTGTAGCAGCAGGAGGACCCAAAGATGGCAAAATCTCCGTGCCAGCTGACAATCGATCTTCCATGCAATTATGTTTTTTAGACTTTGCATGATGTAAGATAGTCTGGAGCTCGATCGTCAAATGTCCTCCAGTGGAGAGACCTCCCTTTCAGACTCCATCATTGGCTGACTGATACTGTCATGTACCTGTTAAGAGACTGAGTTGATAGGAGACTGAGGTAATGAGGTTGGCCTCTCTTATATCTCCTGTCATGGCCTCACTGAGGATGAGAGGAAGCCAAGGGACAGGAGGGACACGAGTGCCTGGTGTAGATGATTCCGGGCCAGCAGCTTGTTAGGGCTCTGGAGACTGGAGCATGCAGCGATGTGCAGAGCTGGAACAGAAGACAGCTAGGCAGGAACCCAAAGGTTAACAGAAGCCAGGGTTATAGGCAGAAGCAGAATCTCAGGAAAAGCCAGGGTTGTCAGCAGATGGCAGTGGGGTACCAATTCATAAACTGAGCCAGAGTCAGGAACGGAGGTGGGTCAGAGGTGAACAGCAAGACAGGAACAGGATACACAGCCAATTTCAAGGAACACGCCAGGTCAGCAAGTAGGAGAGCATACAGGATCAGATCAGGATACAGGACACAGCTGAAGATCAGTCAGCAAAGAATTGGAAACTGGGCTCCCTTTAAATAGCCCGTCTGGTGTCAAGAGGAATTGTGCCTGCGCGCACATCTTAGCCGTTCTTTGAAACACACCATGCGCCTGTGCACAGAAGGGGCCGCTCACCCTATTCTTATTTTCAGAGCCAGACGTCGCACAGGGATTCCCCTGACACCAGGCAACATTTTTCCAACATTCTATTGTCCAATTTTGGTGAACCTGTGTGATTTGTAGCCTCAGTTTCCTGTTCTTAGCTGACAGGAGTTGCACCCGGTATCATCTCGAGCCAGTCTGCCCATTCTCCTCTGACCTTTGACATCAACAAGGCATTTTCGTCCACACACCTGCCGCTCACTGGATATTTTCTCTTTTGCGGACCATTCTCTGTAAACCTGAGAGATGGTTGTGCGTGAAAATCCCAGTAGATCAGCAGTTTTTGAAATACTCTGACCAGCCCATCTGGCACCAACAACCATACCATGTTCAAAGTCATTTAAATCCCCTTTCTTTCCCATTTTGATGCTCCGTTTCTTCACCACATCTAGATGCGTAAATTCATTGAGTTGCTGCCATGTGATTGGCTGATTAGCAATTTGTGTTACAAAGCAATTGACCTGGTGTACCCAATACAGTGGCCTGTGAGTGTATTTGTCAACTCATTGCGTTTTACGTGGTCCTGTGATTTTGTGTTTTGCATGGGGCCAGATTTCTGCATAGCCAAGATAGGTGACAGGCACCCACACTTCATGTTGCTGGCTTTGTCCATACACATATGCCGCATACTCACGGTCGGAAAGGACCGATGAGATTTTTTTGTCGGAAAATGCAACCGTGTGTATGATCCATCGGTCTTTTGCTGGCGGTTAAGATAGATAGATTGGGTATCTGTCATGGTGTGGGTAGGTGCAGCGTGATGCGGTGGGCAGAAAACACACAAAGTGCAAATGCAGTAACAAGGATATTTTGTCACAGAAGTCCAGAAATACAAAACAGACCCGGCAGCAAAGCTGTATCCTGTCCTAGGCCGACAAGGCCCAGGCCTAGGGCAACACTGTGCAGGGGGGCAGTGCGGAAAGAGTCCCCGTCGGCTTGCGACTACACTGTTAGTGTAGCGCCAGTCTTATGGGGTGGACTGGGCTGAGAGGCAAATTAGTCTAGTGCCCCCCATAAAGCACCCTCACTGCTTCCGGTATGCGGGTGGTCAGCATTCCACAACTGTGGGGTGGGGGGGGGCGCCGCACCGCTTATACTTTTGAATGTTCTATCATCCTGGACCACAAACGTTCCTCACTGTGCTATATGTTTTCTGCTACACCATTGGCATGGTTATATCTTCTTAGTCCTCTCCATAAAATTATCAGAAATTTGTACTTAAAGTAGAACTATAGGCAACACTTTTGGTTTCGTTTTGGATAGAATAAGGGAGGGTTATAGCGCCTGTCAGTTTATTTTTTACCATTCCTGTCCCATTGCAGATATTTCCCTTCACTTCATGCCCCATAGCCAAACAGGAAGTGAGAGGAAATCTATGCAAATTAAGAGAATCCATTGCCCCCTCCAGGCCCTCAGAACTAGTGTCCCCACTCGAAAATTTCAGGGCGGGTCTTAAACAGCAAGGGGCATGGCCTTGACAGGAAGGGGTAGATCGTATTTAAATTAGGGGGTGCACGAGTTTAGTCAGGCCTAGGGCAGCACAAAAGCTGAATACACTACTGCCCGGCAGGAAGAGGAACAGTCACAAGGTGTAACATCAAGCGGCGGTAAAGTGATGGATCAGAGGTGCCAACAGCATCTGTTTTAAGGAGCAGAATGCGGCCTGGCCAGTTTGCACCCGAATGGGGAGGATTCCAGGAAAGATGGCATGTCCCTGCACTTTCCCTGCTCCTCATGAACCTTTCCCTGATGCTAAGCACTGTCCCTGACAGACGGGTGACCTGTCCCTACTCTAGCTGTTCACAAAATGCATGCCAAACCCATAAGACAGGGTCTTAAATAGACTCTGCCTGACCTAAAAATGGCTGCCAAAGTTACACAGGATGCCAGCATCCAATCAGATAGCTGCCCCACTGTGACCGAGATAGCAATAGAGGTACTAAGTTCCTCTTGACTTCCCCCTCCATCTGCTTTGCTGCTGCGGACAAGTGACACCTCCAGTGGAAAAAATAGACTGCACCTGCCTAGACTGGAATCACAATCATCACTCTAGGCTTGACTCTGCACCAATAGCATTTACTATATGATATACAGTATATGAAAGTATTTAAAATCTAGCTTCTACACTAGTTGCATTTAGAAATACTTTCACTATATTTCTTTAATAAATGCACATTTGCAATAATTTGTGTTATTTATGTTTCAGCTTTAAATTGTTAAAATAATGAGGCTTACAGATGAAAAATTGAGATCTGCCACTTTATCATTTTCACTTATCCTTTCCGAGGCAATCTATCTTAGATCTGAGTGTTTATTAATTCCAGGTATGGATAATTTTTTACATAGCTAAATTGGTGCAACTATGTATATGAAATATCTGGTTGATGGCCCTCAAAGTTGGAAATGACCGCTGTAGACACCATTACTCAAGTGATCTCAACTTGCTTCCAGGTTCTGTGATGAGTGGCTGGCCTGCTGCATTCTGAACATGGGAGGTTGTCTGCTCAGCACAGGCACCATTTAGATAATGCTTTGCATTATCTGAATAAATGCAAAGGGTTCTCTGACTGAACAAGGGGGAGAGGCGGGATGGTGATATCAGGCTCTCCACCTCAACCAATCATAGAATGCTTTACATTTATTCAGAAAAGGTAAATCATTCTCTGAATGGCAACCGGCAAGATGGTTGGCACAGGACCTGGAAGTCACTGGACTGGTGGTGTCTAATTCAGTCATTTCCAGCTTCCAGGGGCATCACCCAGGTATGGTATAGACATAGTTACATTGGTCCAAGCTGGACCAAAGTAACTATGTAAAAAATGTGCACACCTGGAATTCCTCTAAAAATATGACCTTTTTTTTAAATACCGGTATTTGAAAAATACCTTTTAGAAGAGAGACTACAACAAAGTTTGCATCTTTGCATAGTCACATTCTAAATATAAAAAGAAAACAAATGAGAACTGATGTGCATTTGAAAACCTCTTTACCTTTCTTTTTCATCAGTTACTAATAAGCATAATTATACTTAATGTTAAACAACTTTAGTTATTTTTATCATTTGCTTTTAATTACTTTTATACTACTTTGTTATGGTGATAAGATTGTGCCTAATTAAATGCACAGGATAAAATAACAAAATGAGTCTAATTCCAGACTTTAGAACTTTAGAAGGTGCAAAAAGTGAAACAATAGCAAAAATATAAAAGCAAATTAAGATTTACATTGATGGTTAGTTTTTTTTTAATCTAATTTGCGGTTCAGATCATGGAAAGTTTTACGGTGATGATCAGACTGCGGTGAGTCATGTTTGTTAGTGTGAAATTTCTATTACCACATAATGTCACAGTGACATTTTGCCACTATACTGTGTTAGATTGACAGATCATTGTTACAGCTGCAAAGGTAATTTCACCTATTCACATATTTTAGAAACCCAGACCAATGACTTCATGACTCTAAAGAATGGAAAGTGTAATCAGAAGCAAAAACATTTAGGCAAAAAGTATTTATGGATTTAAGAGAATATTTTCCTAATCTGGTCATTTACTGTACATTCAAAAGTTTGATGTCTTCAAATGTCTTCCGGCTAAGCCTGTTGGGGGTAAGAGGGAGATTGACTGAGATGAAGTTTTGTCAGCTAACTAGTATTGTACTAAATTACACAATATGGCTGCGAAAGAGCCCCTCCGTGGCTGTAATAGCCACAATGTTTTTCATAGTTCCATTGCAACCGCCGAGATCTTCTCCTGGTCTTCTTCCTGGTTCAACACCTTAAGCCATCTTGATTGGTTGGCCCAACTGTAACTGTAACTTCCATGCAGGCCAGGACTGGCCATAGGGCACACCGGGCACTTGCCCAGTGGGCCGGGGCCACTGGACCGCATGTCCTTGTGGGGCCAAGGCAGCTGAGCTGCTCCTTGAGCCCCCGCCATTTACCCAGCCTCTCCGCTGCCAGCTAGCCACCATTTCAGTTCAGCCGTCGGGCTGGGGGGCAGAGACTACAGGTCATGTTACCTGTGACCATGAAGAGGGAGGGGATCTACACGAGACATGGCCACCGGACAGGAGGGAAAGTGAGTGCGGTTCCCCATGCATGTGCCTGGATAGGGGGAGCGGCTGCATACACAGTAGAAGAATCCATCAATTTATTTTTCTCCTACAGTCTCTGAAAGCCTGCTTCTCATTCTCTCCCTCCTGTGGGCATTCAGAGGCTGAATAAAAAAATAAAAAAATAAAGAGATGGATTCTCCTATTGTGTATGCAGCCACTCCTCCTATCCAGCTTCTTTCTACTGCCCCCTAGTGCTCTTAGAATCCCCCCTGTGCTCTCAGGCTCCCACCCTGTGCTCCCAGGTCCCCCCTTGTGCTCTCAGGCTTCCCCCGTGCTCTCAGGCTCCCACCCCGTGCTCTCAAGCTCCCACCATGCTCTCAGGTGCCCCCCCGTGCTCTCAGTCTCCCCCACTGCCCTCCGGCCCCCCCCCAATGATCTCAAATTCCCCCAGTCCTCTCCAGCCCCCGTGCTCTCCAGCCCCTCCCAGTGATCATCAGCCCCCCTGTACTCGCCGTCCCCCCAGTGCTCTCCAGCCCCTTCCAGTGCTCATCAGCCTCCTGTACTCTCCGGCCCCCCAGTGGTCTCCAGCTCCTGTGCTCTCCAGCCCCTCCCAGTGCTCTCAGGCCCCCCTGTGCTCATCAGCCCCCCTGTATTCTCCACCCTCCCCAGTGCTCTCCCTCCCAGTGCTTTCAGGAGCCCCTGTGCTCATCAGCTCCCCTGTACTCTCCAGCCCCCTCAGTACTCTCCAGCCCCTCTCTGTGCTCATCGGCTGCCCCTGTACTCTCCAGCTCCCCCAGTGCTCTCCAGCCCCTCTGTGCTCTCCGCCCCCCTGTGCTCTCCGCCCACCCCTGTGCTCTCTGCCCCCCCTGTGCTCTTCGCCTCCTGTGTTCTCTGCCCCCACTTGTGCTCTCCAGCCCCCTGTGGTCCCCACTCCCTCACTGCTCTTTGACCCCACAGTGCTTTTCGACCCCCCCGGTGCTCTCCAGCCCCCTGTGCTCTCTGGCTCCCCCTAGTGATCTCCACCCCCCAGCTCTCTGGCCCCCCAGTGCTCTCTAGCCCCCCTAGTGCTCTCCGCCTCCCCTAGTGCTCTCCACACTCCCTCGTGTTCTCCACACCCCCCCCACATCCCCTCCCATGCTCTCCATGCCTCCCAGTAAATATGCCATGGGCTGCTCAGTCTAAAATGCCCGGTCCTATTTTTTGTCCCAGTCCGGGCCTGTTCCCATGCCATTCATTCTGAAACCTTTTAGATTCTGGGATTGCAAACTGAGCTGTGCATGTGCGAATCGGTGTACATTTAGAAAAACATTGCTAACAGACAGGTAATGCACTTTTTTTGCAGAATACATACTGGGGTTGATTCACTGAAATGCAAATAGGTTGTTTTCTTTAGCAAAGTGGATTTTTACTTAGTGAATCAGGTGAAACCCCATTGACCTGACTTGGCTATTCTTTACAAAGTGGCTTTTTACTACATTTACTTTTTACTACATTTACATTTACTAAGTAAGCATGCTCTACTCTTTTAGTAAAGCAAACCTGATCTCTTCTAAATTAAACACCAAGCTGCCAGCAACAGTGGCGGGTGCTCCATTAGGGGCGCAGGGACGCTGCACCCCTAATCCATGTGTCCGGCCCCTAACCTCCACGCTGGATGCATACATTTCAATGGGTGTTTTTTTTTTTTTTTAAGCACATGATTAGAGCCTAAGGCTCTAATTGGCTTCAAAAACGGGTGGGCTCGGGGTGCAGAGGCGCTTTGAGGAGCCCTACCCCAGATCCAGGACCACCTCGTCATCGGAAGGTAAGGCCATGGATCACCACCTTCCCATCCCACCCACCCGGGGGGGTTGTTTGCAGCCCCCACCCCCCCTCCAAAAAAATATTGAGCACCAGCTGCCACTGGCCAGCAATGATTTCAAAAGAAGAGTTTAGTTCAATTTTAAATTGACTCTATAAGCAAAAATAATCTTTTAAAATGTATCTGAAAATAAGTGTAGATATTCATCTTTTTGATGCCCGCACCTTCTCCAATCATGGGTACTTATCCTCTAAAATCTGCTGGGAAACCAACACTTCTGGCAGTGTCAGTCTCCTGGGTCCCTCAGTTTTTTACCAGTTCCTCCTTCTAAACAGTGACACAAGAACAGAGGAATGATGCAGTGAGAGTGTTTTGTATATAGTCTCTTTTATTATTATTGGAACAAAAAAATAAACAATTTGAACATAGTTTTCCTTTTTATTGAATCAGGTAAATTTGAAATGGTGAACACTGATATTATATATTCTTCTATACAGCCAATGGCTAGCATCCTTTTCTTCATTACTCACCTGTTTTTTTTATAGGGCTCAAAAGCTGAAGCTGAGATTCACACACACAGATCAGTCAGAAGGGTGTCCCATCCCTTTCATATGAGAACTGAACCTTATTTTTCAGTTGTAGATAGAATGTGCTAGATTAAAAACCCTGTCTTTTTTTTTGTGGTTTGTGTCCCCACTGAGGAGGTTAATCTTCACGTTTTGTAAATTTGACCAATATCTTTGGAATAGAAAGTAATGGGAAATCCAAAAAAATTGTGTAGTCACAGAAACAAAAAGCGAGGGCATATCTTCCAGTGGGTAAATGTATTTTGTTAATAACTGTCCGAGGGGATATTCCTTTGTTTTAGAGAGTTCTCTTGAAACTTTCTGCTGTGTCTTTGGGACAGAATGTAAAAAGGAAAACTTTCTCTGATAGAACACAGACTAAAAAAAAAAAAAAAAAGTTTTGGATTTACATACAGTAAAAATAATTTTTTTATTTAATATAAAGTGATTATTATTATAAAATAAAGTGATTGTAAACGATCACCTTGTAAAACAGTCCATTCAGTTAAAAATAAAAATGAAAGGCAAAACATTTGTGTATAGATACCCTGTTTCCCCGAAAATAAGACCTAGCGTGATTGTCAGTGATGGCTGCAATATAAGCCCTACCCCCCAAATAAGCCATACCCTGTTTCCCCGAAACTAAGGCCTACCCTAAAAAGAAGACCTACAAGGACTTTAACTAGGGCTTATTTGGGGGGTAGGGCTTATATTGCAGCCATCACTGACAATCACGATAGGTCTTATTTTCGGGGAAACAGGGTATAAAAAACATTATAAATACCTTTTTTCCCCTTTTTTATAAGTGATCACATTCCCTCCGTCCCATCCGTTCTAAGCTGCATAAGAACTGAGGGGGGGGGGGTAAACAGCGCACTGAGCTTCCCAGTGAAAGGCTGAACAAGGGAGGCATGTCAGGGTAAGTCATTGGAAAAGAGCAGGCTGAGTTTCCAGCACAGCTAGGGAACTGATCACGAGTTGCTCTCCTGCTTAGTGTGGTCAGTTTTTAATAGTAAAGCAGAAGGGCTGGCAATAACGCCATGGATTTCACACAAAGAAAGCAAGAACATGCATGGGATCAACTGTCTGACTTCCATTAGTGATAAGCCATAAGCGCAGAGTAGGGATGAGCCGAACACCCCCCGGTTCGGTTCGCCCCAGAACCTGCGAACGGACCGAAAGTTCGCACAAACGTTAGAACCCCATTGACGTCTATGGGACTCGAACGTTCGAAATCAAAAGTGCTCATTTTAAAGGCTAATTTGCATGGTATTGTCCTAAAAAGGGTTTGGGGACCCGGATCCTACCCCAGGGGGCATGTATCAATGCAAAAAAAACTTTTAAAAACGTTTTTTCGGGAGCAGTGATTTTAATGATGATTAAAGTAAAAAAAAAAAAAGTGAAATATTCCTTTAAATATCGTACCTGGGGGGTGTCTATAGTATGCCTGTAAAGTGACGCGTGTTTCCCGTGTTTAGAACAGTCCCTGCACCAAATGTAATTTTTAAAGGAAAAAATCTCATTTAAAACTGCTTGCGGGTTTAATGTCATGTCGGGTCATGGCAATATGGATGAAAATCAGTGAGACAAACGGCATGGGTACCCCCCAGTCCATTACCAGGCCCTTTGGGTCTTGTATGGATATTAAGGGGAACCCCGCACCCAAATTAAAATAAGGAAAGGCCCTATATACTCTGAACAGCAGTATACAGGCGGTGCAAACAAGACAGGGACTGTAGGTTTGTTGTTAAGTAGAATCTCTTTGTAATTTTGAACGGGTACATTTTTAACGTGTTTAGCTCCAGCCAAAAAATCTTTTTTAAGCTTTTTGGAAAACATAGGGAAGGGTTATCACCCCTGTGACATTTGTTTTGCTGTCTTTCCTCCTCTTCAGAAGATTTCACCTCACTTTTTGTCCCAATGAAAAATGTTTTTTGAAAATTTGGGTTTTTTTTGTGGAACAAGGATTGGAAAGCATCAGTGGAAAGGAGAAATTGTTTTCCCATATTAACTCTTACAGGAGAGAATTTCCCTTCCTAGGGGTAGATTTCATCTCACTTCCTGTTGTCTCCTTCCGTTTGCAAGTAGGAGTCATTTGTAAGTTAGATGTTTGAAAGTAGGGTCCTGCCCTATATACTCAGCAGAAATTTGGGCCTTAGGTGTTGCTGTGGCCACAACACTGTAAGCCCTCACAGGGCCCTGCTGTGAAATATTAGATCAAGAATTGTAATTACATGCCCCTGTTGAACAGGAGCTGAAAAATTAGGCCTTAGGCACTGGTGCTGGTGCCACAACACTGCAACCCCTCACAGACACTCTAGTTGGAACGCAGGAACGAGCCCTGCTGCAAAGTATTGCATCAAAAATTGTAATTACACGCCCCTGTTAGACAGGGGCAGAAAAATTGGGCCTTAGGCACTGGTGCTGGTGCCACAACACTGCAACCCCTCACAGACACTCTAGTTGGAATGCAGGAACGAGCCCTGCTGCAAAGTATCGCATCAAAAATTGTAATTACACGCCCCTGTTAGACAGGGGCAGAAAAATTGGGCCTTAGGCACTGGTGCTGGTGCCACAACACTGCAACCCCTCACAGACACTCTAGTTGGAATGCAGGAACGAGCCCTGCTGCAAAGTATTGCATCAAAAATTGTAATTACATGCCCCTGTTAGACAGGGGCAGAAAAATTGGGCCTTAGGCACTGGTGCTGGTGCCACAACACTGCAACCCCTCACAGACACTCTAGTTGGAATGCAGGAACGAGCCCTGCTGCAAAGTATTACATCAAAAATTGTAATTACACGCCCCTGTTAAACAGGGGCTGAAAAATTGTGCCTTAGGCACTGGTGGTGGCGCCCAGAACCAAAAATGTTCTTACAAGCTATCAGCGTGATGATTGAGGAGGAAGAGGATAATTACTCAGGGATAGTCACTCAGCATCAGCATAGGCAGTCTTTGAAGGGATCTGAGATTTCAAAAAAAATTATTCGGTTACATCAGCATCAGGTGCTTGGTAGCTGGTGGTGATCCAAGACTGATTCATTTTTATGAAGGTCAGCCGATCGACCGAGTCGGTGGACAGACGCACCCTGTGATTGGTTACCACGCCTCCAGCAGCACTGAATGTGCGTTCCGAAAGAACGCTGGATGCAGGACAGGCCAGTAGCTCAATTGCATACTGTGCAAGCTCTGGCCAGTGATCCATCCTCAAGACCCAGTAACCCAGAGGATTTTCGGTGGGAAAGGTGTCCAAGTCTGATCTTGCCCCTAGGTATTCCTGCACCATGTAAAACAGACGCTGGCGATGGTTGCTGGAACCGATCATACCTTGGGGCTGCGGACCAAAAAATTGTCTGAACGCATCGGTCAGACGGCCACCTTCTCCACCGCTCCTTCTTTGACTGACCGAAGCCTCAGCAACACGTTGTCCAGAAACAGGAGTTTGTAACCTCCCAGTCTCTGGGAACGCATTGCACAGACCTTTCTGCAAGGCCTCCCGAAGATGTTTCATCCTCTGCTCCCTCTGCGATGGCAAGATAAGGTCCGCAACCTTACCCTTGTAACGTGGATCAAGGAGGGTTGCCAGCCAGTATTGGTCCTTCTCCTTGATACCACGAATACGAGGATCCTTACGCAGGCTTTGCAGGATCAGGGAGGCCATGCAGCGTAGGTTTGCTGAGGCATTCGGTCCGGAGTCCTCTGGGTCACTAAGGACGACAACGTCCGCAGCCACCTCCTCCCAGCCACGTACAAGTCCATGTGTTTCTTGGGACTGATCCCTTAAAGACTGCTGCTGATGCTGAGTGCCAGGCTCCACCTCCATACTGACACAATCTTCCTCCTCCTCCTCCTCCTCCTCTTCCTGTGTGATCGGCGGGCACGCAGGAACACTGTCTGGATAAAGGGGGCCTTGAGAGCTAAGGAAGTCCTCCTCTTCCTGCCTCTGTTCTGCCTCAAGTGCCCTGTCCATTATTCCACGCAGCGTGTGCTCCAACAGGTGGACAAGGGGGACAGTGTCACTGATGCATGCACTGTCACTGCTCACCATCCTCGTGGCCTCCTCGAATGGTGACAGGACAGTGCATGCATCCCTGATCATGGCCCACTGGCGTGGGGAAAAAAAACCAAGCTCCCCTGACCCTGTCCTGGTGCCATAGTCGCACAGGTACTCATTGATGGCCCTCTGCTGCGTGTGCAGCCGCTGCAGCATGGCCAACGTTGAGTTCCACCTGGTGGGCATGTCACAGATTAGGCGGTTCTTGGGCAGGTTAAACTCCTTTTGGAGGTCCGTCAGCCGAGCACTGGCATTATATGACCGGCGGAAATGCACACAGACTTTCCTGGCCTGCCTCAGGACATCCTGTAAGCCTGGGTACCTGCCCAAGAACCGCTGCACCACCAAGTTAAGGACGTGAGCCAAACAGGGCACATGGGTCATTTGTCCCTGTCGGAGGGCAGAGAGGAGGTTGGTGCCATTGTCGCAAACCACCATTCCTGCCTTAAGTTGGCGTGGCGTCAACCACCTCTGAACCTGCCCCTGCAGAGCTGACAGAACCTCTGCCCCAGTGTGGCTCCTGTCCCCCAAGCACACCAGCTCAAGCACCGCATGGCATCTTTTGGCCTGCGTACTTGCGTAGCCCCTTGAACGCCTACGGAGCACCGCTGGTTCCGAGGAAGAGGCCATGGAGGAAGAAGAAGAGGAGGGGGTGGAGGAGAGAGGTGTGTCACAATCAGCATTTTGGAGGCGTGGTGGCGGAACAACCTCCAACACTACTGCACCTTGTCCTGCATCCTTCCCAGCTGCCAGCAGAGTCACCCAATGTGCCGTGAAACTTAGGTAACGTCCCTGTCCATGCCTGCTGGACCATGAGTCAGCGGTAATATGCACCTTACCGCTGACCGCCCTGTCCAGCGAGGCATGGACATTGCCTTCCACATGCCAGTAGAGAGCCGGAATCGCCTTCCGTGAGAAAAAGTGGCGTTTGGGTACCTGCCACTGAGGAACCGCACATTCCACAAACTCACGGAAGGGGGCAGAGTTTACCAACTGAAAAGGCAGCAGTTGAAGTGCTAGCAATTTTGCCAAGCTAGCATTCAACCGCTGGGCATGTGGATGGCTGGGAGCAAACTTCTTTCGGCGGTGCAGCAGCTGGGGCAGGGAAATTTGCCTGGTACAATCTGACGTCGGTGTACCAAAAACAGATTGCCCACAAGTACTTGGCTGTGACACACCTAATTCTACACCTTCATTCCTCTCACTGCAGGTCTCAGAGAGGACTGGAGGTCTAGTGGGGTTGGAAATCTCAGCTGATGAGGAGCAAGGAGAGATCCTCTTTGTTCTTTGGTGTGGGTCTTTTAGATACGCTTGCCAACGAACTGCATGGCAGGTCAACATATGTCTGGTCAAGCATGTGGTACCCAAGCGGGAGATGTTTTGGCCACGTGAGATACGCTTGAGACATATGTTGCAAATAGCAGCGGTGCGATCTGATGCACTCGTCTCAAAAAAGGCCCACACCAAAGAACTTCTTGAATAACGCGCAGAGACTGCAGCGCCCTGCACATGTGGAGCTTTGGGGTGTGATGCAGTCAATGTCCTGCCCTTAGGCTGGCCCCTGGAGGGCATCCTGCCTCGTTGGTGATGTGCCGCCTCCTCCTCCTCCTCCTCCTCTCTCCTATCAGGCACCCACGTTGAGTCAGTGACCTCATCATCCCCTCCCTCCTCATCACTGGAGCAAACCTGGCAGTATGCTGCAGCAGGGGGAGCATGACTGCCAGATTGCTGTCCTTCTTGGGCACCCCCTCTGTCCGTGCTCATGTTACTGCCTTCATCGAGCTCAGTATCATCATCAGAGCCTTCCAAACGCTGGGCATCCTCCTGGAGCATGTACCCAACACTGTGGTCAAACAGTTCGAGGGACTCCTCAGGAGGACATGGTGGAGCTAGGGAAGGAGTCACTGATGACATTGAGCTGAGGGAAGAGGCCGCTGCTTTGCCAGACAAAGCACCCTGGGCATGGGTGAGAGAGGATGAGGAGGATGAGGATGGCTTGGTCATCCACTCGACCAAGTCTTCCGCATGTTGCGGCTCAACACGGCCAGCTGCCGAAAAAAAGGCCAAGCGTGTCCCATGGCCACGTGCTGATGAGGATGCACCGTCTCCACGACCAGCAACTGCTTGCCCTCTCTTATTGGCTTGTGACTGTCTGCCTCTCCTTCTTGGCCTTCCAGACATACTAATGGCCTGTAGCTGCACTAAGCTGGGATAGAACACCAGTAATTTTCTTCAGGTAGCTTTATATACTGTAACCAGACAAGCCTGCCTGTCAGTAGGAAGATAACAGGAACGGATCTAGCTGAACACTGTGAGCAGGGCGCACTGTACTAAATGTAAATAGTCTAGCTGCCTGACCGTGGTACTAATAGGATCAAATAGAACACCAGTAATTTTCTTCAGGTAGCTTTATATACTGTAACCAGACAAGCCTGCCTGTCAGTAGGAAGATAACAGGAACGGATCTAGCTGAACACTGTGAGCAGGACGCACTGTACTAAATGTAAATAGTCTAGCTGCCTGACCGTGGTACTAATAGGATCAAATAGAACACCAGTAATTTTCTTCACGTAGCTTTATATACTATAACCAGACAAGCCTGCCTGTCAGTAGGAAGATAACAGGAACGGATCTAGCTGAACACTGTGAGCAGGACGCACTGTACTAAATGTAAATAGTCTAGCTGCCTGACCGTGGTACTAATAGGATCAAATAGAACACCAGTAATTTTCTTCAGGTAGCTTTATATACTGTAACCAGACAAGCCTGCCTGTCAGTAGGAAGATAACAGGAACGGATCTAGCTGAACACTGTGAGCAGGACGCACTGTACTAAATGTAAATAGTCTAGCTGCCTGACCGTGGTACTAATAGGATCAAATAGAACACCAGTAATTTTCTTCACGTAGCTTTATATACTGTAACCAGACAAGCCTGCCTGTCAGTAGGAAGATAACAGGAATGGATCTAGCTGAACACTGTGAGCAGGACGCACTGCACTAAATGTAAATAGTCTAGAAGATAACAGGAACGGATCTAGCTGAACACTGTGAGCAGGACGCACTGCACTAAATGTAAATAGTCTAGAAGATAACAGGAACGGATCTAGCTGAACACTGTGAGCAGGACGCACTGCACTAAATGTAAATAGTCTAGAAGATAACAGGAACGGATCTAGCTGAACACTGTGAGCAGGACGCACTGCACTAAATGTAAATAGTCTAGAAGATAACAGGAACGGATCTAGCTGAACACTGTGAGCAGGACGCACTGCACTAAATGTAAATAGTCTAGAAGATAACAGGAACGGATCTAGCTGAACACTGTGAGCAGGACGCACTGCACTAAATGTAAATAGTCTAGAAGATAACAGGAACGGATCTAGCTGAACACTGTGAGCAGGACGCACTGCACTAAATGTAAATAGTCTAGAAGATAACAGGAACGGATCTAGCTAAACTGAATACAGTGTATATATATATATGCAACACCTGGGATGCATATATATACACAATACACTGTAAGTGCAGCTAACTGACTGACTGTTCTGCCTAATCTATCTAACTCAAATCAAATGACACTGTCTCTCTCTCTTTCTATCTCTCAGCACACCGGAACACACACTACACAGGGCCGCCACAGTGACGCGCCACACGAATTTGGCGCGAACGGCCCATATCGTTCGCAATTCGACGGACGGTCGAACAGCCGATGTTCGAGTCGAACATGGGTTCGACTCGAACACGAAGCTCATCCCTAGCGCAGAGTGACTCCTTGTAATGAGGGGTCTACAGGAGCTGGTAAGCAGTTTTTTCAGCTTTTGGTGGAGGCATTGCTGCACATGGTGATGGATAGGGATGAGCTTCGTGTTCGAGTCGAACCCATGTTCGACTCGAACATCGTCTGTTTGATCGTTTGCCGAATTGCGAAAGATATGGGCCGTTCGCCCCAACTTCGAGTGGCACGTGACGGCCCATAATTCACTGCGGCATCACAGTGCATTGCTGGCTGATGATTGGCCAAGCATGCACTATGACCCGCATGCTTGGCCAATCACAGCGCCGTCTGTACAGAGAGCTGTAATTGGCCAAAGCCAGGGTGGCTTTGGCCAATTATGGCTCAGGGGGTTTAGTACACACCCCACACTATATAAGGCCGCCTGCACGTCGGCCCTGTGTAATGTGTTCCAGCGTTGAGAGACAGAGACAGAGAGACAGTGTCATTTGATTTAAGTTAGATAGATTAGACAGGACAGTCAGTCAGTTAGCTGCACTTACAGTGTATTGTGTATATATATATATATATATGCATCCCAGGTGTTGTGTATCTATCTATCTATCTATCTATCTATCTATCTATCTATCTATCTATCTATCTATCTATCTATCTATCTATCTATCTATCTATCTATATACACATACACTGTATTCAGTTTAGCTAGATCCATTCCTGTTATTATCTTCCCACTGACAGGCAGGCAGGTGTTGTTACAGTATTTGAAGAAAATTGCTGGTGTTCTTCTGAACCTATTAGTCCTATTAGCTACAGTATTTACAGTTAGTGTAGTGCGTCCTCTGCACAGTGTGCACCTAAAGCTACCTGTAGAAGATTGGTGGTGTTTTTCTGATCCTATCACTACCGCAGGCAGCTACATTATTTTTTAGTGTAGTGCAACCTCTGCACAGTGTTCAGCTAAAGCTACCTGTAGAAGGCTGGTGTTGTTTTCCTGATTCTTCTACTATCGCAGGCAGCTACATTATTTACACTTTAGTGTAGTGCGACCTCTGCACAGTGTTCAGCTAAAGCTACCTGTAGAAGGTTGGTGGTGTTTTCCTGATCCTATCACTACCGCAGGCAGCTACATTATTTTTTAGTGTAGTGCGACCTCTGCACAGTGTTCAGGTAAAGCTACAAGTTAGTGTAGTGCGACCTCTGCACAGTGTTCAGCTAAAGCTACAAGTTAGTGTAGTGCGACCTCTGCACAGTGTTCAGCTAAAGCTACCTGTAGAAGGTTGGTGTTGTTTTCCTGATCCTATCACTACCGCAGGCAGCTACATTAATTACACGTTAGTGTAGTGCGACCTCTGCACAGTGTTCAGCTAAAGCTACCTGTAAAAGGTTGGTGGTGTTTCCTGATCCTATCAATACCGCAGGCAGCTACATTATTTAAACGTTAGTGTAGTGCATCCTCTGCATAGTGTTCAGCTAAAGGTACAAGTTAGTGTAGTGCGACCTCTGCACAGTGTTCAGCTAAAGCTACAAGTTAGTGTAGTGCGACCTCGGCACAGTGTTCAGCTAAAGCTACCTGTAGAAGGTTGGTGTTGTTTTCCTGATCCTATCACTATCGCAGGCAGCTACATTATTTACACGTTAGTGTAGTGCGACCTCTGCACAGTGTTCAGCTAAAGCTACCTGTAGAAGGTTGGTGGTGTTTTCCTGATCCTATCACTACCGCAGGCAGCTACATTATTTTTTAGTGTAGTGCGACCTCTGCACAGTGTTCAGCTAAAGCAACAAGTTAGTGTAGTGCGACCTCTGCACAGTGTTCAGCTAAAGCTACAAGTTAGTGTAGTGCGACCTCTGCACAGTGTTCAGCTAAAGCTACAAGTTAGTGTAGTGCGACCTCTGCACAATGTTCAGCTAAAACTACCTGTAGAAGGTTGGTGGCGTTTTCCTGATCCTATCCCTACTGCAGGCAGCTACATTATATACACGTTAGTGTAGTGCAACCTCTGCACAGTGTTCAGCTAAAGCTACCTGTAGAAGATGGTGTTGTTTTCCTGATCCTATCACTACCGCAGGCAGCTACAGTATATAAACGTTAGTGTAGTGCATCCTCTGCACAGTGTTCAGCTAAAGCTACAAGTTAGTGTAGTGCGACCTCTGCACAGTGTTCAGTAAAGCTACAAGTTAGTGTAATGCAACCTCCGCACAATGTTCAGCTAAAGCTACCTGTAGAAGGTTGGTGGTGTTTTCCTGATCCTATCATTACCTCAGGCAGCTACATTATTTACACGTTAGTGTAGTTGGACCTCTGCACAGTGTTCAGCTAAAGCTACCTGTAGACCTGCAGGCCTTTAGTATGTCTGGAAGGCCAACAAGGAGAGGCAGACAGTCACAAGCCAATAAAAGAGGGCAAGCAGGCTCTGTGTCTAGAGTCAACAGTGCTGGTCGTGGACACGGTGCATCCTCATCAGCACATGGCCGTGGGACACGCTTGGCCTTTTTTTCGGCAGCTGGTCGTGTTGAGTCGCAACATGCGTAAGACTTGGTCAAGTGGATGACCAAGCCATCATCATCCTCCTCATCCTCTCTCACCCATGCTCAGGGTACTTTGTCTGGCAAAGCAGCTGCCAACGCGGCCTCTTCCCTCGGGTCAATGGCATCAGTGACTCCTTCCCTAGACCCACCATGTCCTCCTGTGGAGTCCCTCGAACTGTTTGACCACAGTGTTGGGTACATGCTCCAGGAGGATGCCCAGAGTTTAGAAGGCTCTGATGATGATACTGAGCTAGATGAAGGCAGTAATGTGAGTACGGACAGAGGGGGTGCCCAAGAAGGACAGCAATCTGGCAGTCATGTTCCCCCTGCTGCAGCATTCTGCCAGGTTTGCTCCAGTGATGAGGAGGGGATGGGATGATGAGGTCACTGACTCAACGTGGGTGCCTGATAGGAGAGAGGAGGAGGAGGAGGCACATCACCGACAAGGCAGGATGCCCTCCAGGGGCCAGCCTAAGGGCAGCACACTGACTGCATCACACCTCAGAGCTCCACATGTGCAGGGCGCTGCTGTCTCTGCACGTTATTCCAAAAGTTCTTTGGTGTGGGCCTTTTTTGAGACGAGTGCATCAGATGGCACTCTGCTATTTGCAACTTATGTCTCAAGCGTATCTCGCGTGGCCAAAACATCTCCCGCTTGGGCACCACATGCTTGACCAGACATATGTTGACCTGCCATGCAGTTTGTTGGCAAGCGTACCTAAAAGACCAACACCAAAAAACAAAGAGGACCTCTCCTTACTCCTCATCAGCTGGGATCCCCAACCCCACTATACCTTCAGTCCTCTCTGAGACCTGCACTGAGAGGAATGAAGGTGTAGAATTAGGTGTGTCACAGCCAAGTACTTGTGGGCAATCTGCTATCGGTACACTGACGTCAGATTGTACCAGGCAAATTTCACTGCCCCAGCTGCTGCACCGCAAAAAGAAGTTCACTCCCAGCCATCCACATGCCCAGTGGTTGAATGCTAGCTTGGCAAAATTGCTAGCACTTCAACTGCTACCTTTTCAGTTGGTAGACTCTGCCCCCTTCCGTGAGTTTGTGGAATGTGCGGTTCCTCAGTGGCAGGTTCCCAAACGCCACTTTCTCTCACGGAAGGCGATTCCGGCTCTCTACCAGGATGTGGAAGGCAATGTCTTGGCCTCGCTGGACAGGGCGGTCAGCGGTAAGGTCCATATTACCGCTGACTCATGGTCCAGCAGGCATGGACAGGGACGTTACCTAAGTTTCACGGCGCATTGGGTGACTCTTCTGGCAGCTGGGAAGGATGCAGGACAAGGTGCAGTAGTTCTTTTTTGTGTGTGAATGCGCTGCTCCCATCTATACTCCCTTTACAATATTCATATACCCTACCTATTATATGTAAAATTTATCTTAAATACAACATATACATGTGAAATTCACCACATTAGACCAAAATCATATGAAAACCATATAAAAAATCTGATGACATATATCACATATGTAACAGAGTCCCCAAATATATGCTTGCAAATCTTCTATCAATTGCCGTGATTGGCGTGCTCTTGTGTTCCTTCAATATACATAAAGTGACTGTGTGCTCCACCACCACCTGTGAGATTGGCCACTCACCAGATATTTCTTTAAAAATACACCTTTGGTTCATTCGTGGGATAACCACTCCACTTAGGGAAACCTCTTCAATGGCTATATTTGGACCTTAATGTTCCTCATATAAAATATGGATAAAACGATCATCGCACAATAACGTTTAAAACTTTTTATTGTGTAAAACAAAGAAAGACTGTGCACTCACATTTACAAGTGCCCTCGAGCCGGCACAGAGCTTTTCCAGCAGTTAGGGACGGGTAGGAACTATAGCCTGGTTCGCCTAATGTGTGCTGTGCGACCTCCGTGTTCCGCTTGTGTTCCACCCCTCGTATCCGTTCGCGTCCTCACCAGCCACGACCGTTCCCGATCACGTGGGTACAAAAAAAACTCCCAGCAGCCTCTATGCGTTTCGCATCATAGTATGCGTCATCAGGAAGCTCCAAAAAAACAAACACACAAAAAACAACACTTTTAATCCTTTTCTATGAAAGGTTTTTTTTGAATGCAGCAGCCAAAAAAATCACTATTAAATTGATTGCAAATATTGGTTTTGCGCCGGTGACACACACATACAAGGTGCAGTAGTGCTGAAGGTTGTTCCGCCACTGCGCCTCCAAAATGCCACTACTAGTGATTCTGACACACCTCTCTCCTCCACCCCCTCCTCTTCTTCTTCCTCCATGGCCTCTTCCTGTGCTTTGTCCTTGGAACCAGCGATGCTCCGTAGGCATTCAAGGGGCTATGCAAGTACACAGGCCAAAAGATGCCATGCGGTGCTTGAGCTGGTGTGCTTGGGGGACAGGAGTCACACTGGGGCAGAGGTTCCGTCAGCTCTGCAGGGGCAGGTTCAGAGGTGGTTGACACCTCGCCAACTTAGGGCAGGAATTGTGGTTTGCGACAATGGCACCAACCTCCTCTCCGCCCTCCGACAGGGACAAATGAGCCATGTGCCCTGTTTGACCTCCTTAACTTGGTGGTGCATCGGTTCTTGGGCAGGTACCCGGGCTTACAGGATGTCCTGAGGCAGGCCAGGAAAGTCTGTGTGCATTTCCACCGGTCATATAATGCCAGTGCTCGGCTGGCAGACCCCCAAAAGGAATTTAACCTGCCCAAGAACCGCCTAATCTGTGACATGCCCACCAGGTGGAACTCAACGTTGGCCATGCTGCAGCGGGTGCACATGCAGCAGAGGGCCATCAATGAGTACCTGTGCGACTATGGCACCAGGACAGGGTCAGGGCAGCTTGTTTTTTTTTCTCCCACGCCAGTGGGTCATGATCAGGGATGCATGCACTGTCCTGTCAACATTTGAGGAGGCCACGAGGATGGTGAGCAGTGACAGTGCAGGCATCAGTGACACTGTCCCCCCTGTCCACCTGTTGGAGCACACGCTCCGTGCAATAATGGACAGGGCACTTGAGGCAGAACAGAGGCAGGAAGAGAAGGACTTCCTTAACTCTCAAGGCCCCCTTTATCCAGACAGTGTTCCTGTGTGCCCACCGATCACACAGGAAGAGGAGGAGGAACATTGTGTCAGTATGGAGGTGGAGCCTGGCACTCAGCATCAGCAGCAGTCTTTAAGGGATCATTTACAGTCCCAAGAAACACATGGACTTGTACGTGACTGGGAGGAGGTGGCTGCGGACCATGTCGTCCTCAGTGACCCAGAGGACTCCGGACCGAATGCCTCAGCAAACCTACGCTGCATGGCCTCCTTGATCCTGCAAAGCCTGCGGAAGGATCCTCATATTCGTGGTATTAGGAGAAGGAACAATACTGGCTGGCAACCCTCCTTGATCCACGTTACAAGGGTAAGGTTGCGGACCTTATCTTGCCGTCGCAGAGGGAGCAGAGGATAAAACATCTTCGGGAGGCCTTGCAGAAAGGTCTGTGCAACGCGTTCCCAGAGACTGGGAGGTTACAAACTCCTGTTTCTGGACAACATGTTGCTAAGGCTTCGGTCAGTCAAAGAAGGAGTGGTGGAGAAGTTGGCCGTCTGAACGATGCGTTCAGACAATTTTTTAGTCCGCAGCCCCAAGGTATGATCAGTTCCAGCAACCAACGCCAGCGTATGTTTTACATGTGCAGGAATACCTAGGGGCAAGATCTGACTTGGACACCTTTCCCACCAAAAATCCTCTGGTTTACTGGGTCATGAGGATGGATCACTGGCCAGAGCTTGCACAGTATGCAATTGAGCTACTGGCCTGTCCTGTATCCAGCGTTTTTTTCGGAACGCACATTCAGTGCTGCTGGAAGCTTTGTAACCGATCACAGGGTGCGTCTGTCCACCGACTCGGTCGATAGACTGACCTTCATAAAAATGCATCAGTCTCAACCACCAGCTACCAAGCACCTGATGCTACTGTAACCGAATATTTTTTTTTGAAATGTCAGATCCCTTCAAAGACTGCCTATGCTAAAGCTGAGTGACTATCCTGTTATGCTGAGTAATTATCCTCTCCCTCCTCAATGATCATGCTGATAGCTTGTAAGAACATTTTTGGTTCTGGGTGCCGCCACCAGTGCCCTAAGGCCCAATTTTTCAGCCCCTGTTTAACAGGGGAGTGTAATTACAATTTTTGATGCAATTCTTTGCAGTAGGGCTAGTTCCTGCACTCCAACTACATTATCTGTGAGGGGTTGCAGTGTTGTGGCACCAGCACCAGTGCCTAAGGCCCAATTTTTCAGCCCCTGTTCAACAGGGACATGTAATTAGAATTCTTGATCTAATATTTCACAGCAGGGCCCGTTTCTGCGCCCACCAAGAGTAACTGTGAGGACTTACAGTGTTGTGGCACCAGCACCACCACCACCACCGCCACCAAAGGCCCAATTATTCTGCCCCTGTTCAACAGGGGCATGTAATTACAATTCTTGATCTAATATTTCACAGCAGGGCCCTGTGAGGGCTTACAGTGTTGTGGCCACAACAACACCTAAGGCCCAAATTTCTGCTGAATATATAGGGCAGGCCCCTACTTTCAAACATCCAACTTACAACTGACTCCTACTTGCAAAAGGAAGGAGTCAACAGGAAGTGAGATGAAATCTACCCCTAGGAAGGGAAATTCTCTCCTGTAAGAGTTAATATGGGAAAAACTTTTCTCCTTTACACTGATGCTTTATCACCAATTCTTGTTTCACTAAAACCCCCAAATTTTCAAAAAGCATTTGTCATTGGGTCAAAAAGTGAGGTGAAATCTTCTGAAGAGGAGCACAGACAGCAAAACAAATGTCACAGGGGTGATAACCCTTCCCTATGTTTTCCAAAAAGCTTAAAAAAGATTTTTTGGCTGGAGCTAAACACGTTAAAAATGTACCAGTTCAAAATTACAAACAGATTCTACTTAACAACAAACCTACATTCCCTGTCTTGTTTGTACCGCCTGTATACTGGCTGTTCAGAGTATATAGGGCCTGGGGGCCCCACACCTTTCCTTTTTTAATTTGGGTGCGGGGTTCCCCTTAATATCCATACAAGGCCCAAAGGGCTTGGTAATGGACTGGGGGGTACCCATGCCGTTTGTCTTACTAGTTTTCATCCATATTGCCAGGACCCGACATTACATTAAAGCCGCAAGCAGTTTTAAATGACTTTTATTCCTTTAAAAATGTCATTTTGTGCAGGGACTGTTCTAAGCACGAGAAACACGTGCCACTTTACAGGCATACTATAGACAACCCCCAGGTATGATATTTAAAGGAATATTTCACTTTTTTTTATTTTAAGCATCATTAAAATCACTGCTCCCAAAAAAACTGACATTTTTAAAACTTTTTTTTGCATTGATACATGTCCCCTGGGGCAGGACCCGGGTCCCCAAACCCTTTTAGGACAATACCATGCAAATTAGCCTTTAAAATGAGCACTTTCGATTTTGAACGTTCGAGTCCCATAGACGTCAATGGGGTTCTAACGTTCAGGCAAATTTTCGGTCCGTTCGCAGGTTCTGGTGCGAACTGAATAGCACAGTTTTGTTACTTCTTTTATATAAGCAATACAAAGAACAGGGTACTTTTTCATACAAGCACATAGTACAGCAGGCACATATCAGGAATATGAAATGTTGGGGTAACAAACACTTTAAAGTGGAGTTCCACCTATTTTTGAAAGGCGGTCTTAAACTAAAGACTACCCCTCCACCCCTCGTTTTTGGATATCTTACTCTTTTTTTTTGTACCGTTGAAGTACTAAGTGTACTTCCGTCCTGGGCCACAGTCCTCCTCTGTGGTGACCCCTCCTCCTTGCCCCCCCCCCCCCCGCTGTCTTCTGGGACCTGTGTGTGTCCCAGAAGACAAGCTGGCTATTCGCAAAGCGCCATGCGACTAACGCATGCGCAGTAGGATACTGGCTCCACTGCTGGTTTCCCTTAATTACAATGGCGGCACCTACACCCGATCCGATGGACGGATTGGCTTCAGGGGGGCCAACATCGCGGGCTACCTGGGCAGGTAAGTGTCCTTATTAAAAGTCAGCAGCTAGTGTTTGTAGCTGCTGACTTTAAACAAAAAAAATGTTTGTGGCTAGAACTCCACTTTAAGTAATTATTTGTAAAGCAAGGATTATAAATATATAGTAAATAGAGATGTAAAGCTTTAGTTTAAAAATGTATAAACCTAAAGTATTGAAGTTAAATTTTAGCCAAACCCTTAGGCCTCATGGACACTGGGCATCAAAAATGCTGCTTTTAAGGGCACATGATTTTTTTTCTGCCTCTACAAGCACACCTCTATGTTAGCCTATGTGTCCAGGCACAAAATGGCATTTAAAGGGAGAAAAAAACGGGTCACGGATTAAAAAAGAGAAACAAATAGAAATAATAGATTTATTGAAAGAGATTAATGAATTAGAAATCAAACATAAAAGACACTTGGACCCAGCAGATTCCCAACAATTGGAGGACTTGAGACATAACTTAGCACAATGTCTAGACCGCAAAGCTAAAAACAAGCATAGATACTAAGCGCATCGGTTTTATGAGCAGGGCAATAAATGTGGTCGGCTGCTTGCTAGACAGCTTAAAAAACAGCAAGAATCCAGGCATGTGCATAGCCTAATAGTCCAAAATAAAAAGATAGTGGAATATCAAGCCATTGCGGCAGAATTTCACAAATTTTATAAGGCTTTATATAATATTCATACTGTTTCGCCGAATGCGATGGGAGAACAGCGTAAATTGGAAATTCGAGAGTATATAGAAAATTCAGCACTGCCCTCGCTGCTGCCCACGGTAATCGAGGAATTAGATAGACCAATTTCTATTAATGAATTAAACGAAGTAATATCGAGTCTGCCAAAAGGTAAAAGCCCAGGACCAGATGGGCTCCCCAATTCATATTATAAGAAATTTATTACCAGATTAGGAGGCCCGTTATGTAGCTACTTTAATTCAATTAATGCTTCCAATCTATTACCTCCAGAGGCCTTGTTGGCATACATAACGATACTTCCTAAACCAGGAAAAGATACTCAGCAGTGCGCAAACTGCAGACCCATCTCCTTGTTATACTCAGACACTAAGGTTTTAGCAAAAATTTTGGCTCTTCGGTTACAGGATCATATAGTGAAACTACTTCACTCTGATCAGACGGGATTTATGAAGGGCCGTGAGGCCAGAGATAATACCATTCGGGCATTACACACCCTGGATGCAACACGGCCCTGACAAGGCCCCAAGAGTGATATTGTCAAAGGATGCCGAAAAGGCGTTCGACAGGGTGAACTGGGGATTCATGACGGAGGTGCTAAGGGGGATGGGTTTGGGGGAACGCATGATGGGCTGGGTTGCAGCATTATATGCGACACCGAGAGCGAGAGTTAAAATAAATGGCACACTGTCGGATTATTTCCAAATACGTAATGGCACAAGACAAGGGTGTCCATTATCCCCGCTGTTGTTCGCTATGATATTAGAACCATTTCTTTGCAAAGTGAGGGGAAACATTGAAATTCAGGGGGTACGGGTCGGATCAGTTAAATATATAATGTCTCGGCATATGCCGACGACTTATTATTCTATCTTTTATCACCACAGACATCACTACCGGCTTGGATGGCAGAGGTCTCTAAGTTTGGAGACTTATCTGACTTCAAAATACATTTTGAAAAGTCTGTAATGTTACTGGTACTCTTTGGCATATTTGGGAATACATATCACAGCAGATCCTAAACTACTGTATGATTTAAACTACGGTTCCTTAATGAAGGGGGTAATGGGGGACCTGCAGAAATGGAGGGGCCGGTTATTAACGTGGTTTGGAAGAGTCAGCGCCATAAAGATGAGTGTACTACCCAAAATAATTTATCTTTTTCACACAGTGCCATTTACTCTCCCACAAAGTTTTTTTAAAACCTTACGTAAGGCCTTCATAGCATTTGTATGGAGTGATAAACATCCCAGATTGGCATATGATGTTTTGCGTAAGGCAAATTGGAAGGAGGAATGGGACTACCAGATGTAGCTTTATATTATAGAGCAATGTCTTTAGTGCGGATCCTGAACTGGTGCCACGACTCCGCAAAGAAAATATGGGTCTCCATAGAGCAGATAATGGCAGGCAGGAAGCTGGCCGGAATCCCGTGGATTCCGAGTACAGTCAGGGGTCTCTCAAAATGGACATCACCATTAACAAAGAGCACACTCTTAATTTGGGATAAATTAAATAAAACAGGAGACTATGCTCCTCAGCTATCCCCTCTGACCCCATTGGAGGGGTACCCTTGGTTTCCTCCAGGGGAGGAGGTGGGATTTTTTGGAGCCTGGGGGAGGGATGGGTATACGACATGTGGCAAATTTGCCCCTCATGGAACATTAACCCTCCTGCGAGATTTGACATCGAAAATGGGGAGGATACCTATGGAGGAGTGGAGATACCATCAATTGGGGTGCTTTTTCAAGGGTCTGAAACCCGGGATGAGACCAGTGAGTTCTCTTACTGCTTTTGAATCCATGTGTGTAAATATACCCACTGAAAGACACTTGATGTCACAGATGTATAGACTGATTCTCGCGACACAAAATCGAACAGTTCCATACTTTATTAGAGAATGGGAAGGAGAACTAGGTCATAATCTTACCACAGCACAAATTAAGAAACTATTTAATTTGATGCACTCTACGTCTATAAGCTCTCAGATTCAAGAAATGTCATATACATTTTTGACTAGGTGGTATTGGACCCCAGTTAAGATAGCAATGAGGTTCCCGATGACAGATGCCAGATGTTAGAGAGGGTGCGGACAGGAAGGCACCTTTCTCCACCTATGGTGGTCTTGCCCTAAGATTAAGGTGTTCTGGGAAGCAATCGCTTCTTGGGTTGAAAGGTTATCTCCCGGACCAATAGAGGTGACGCCCTGGAATCTTTTGTTTCATGGAACTTCAATGTCTGTTAGAGCTTATAAGAATAGTGTTATTCCACACTTACTAAATGCTGCCAAATCATTAATACCTAGGCTATGGAAACAAACTAGAAGTCCAACCTTGGCGGACTGGAAGAAAGAGGTTAACTTAATAATGGAGGCCGAAAGATGGGTGCATGCAGCAAAAGACAAGAAAGATAAAAACATTGAAACATGGGCAGGATGGGTGCGCTGCTTGAAAGAGATTGGATAGAACAACGTTGTAAAGAGCAGTGTGGTCTCTGGGTTCGATCGTGGGTGTATATATTTTTTCTCCTCTTCTCCCTTATTAGTTTTTTTCACCTTTAACCTGGGGTTGAATACGGGGAAGAGATAAGAGGTGGAGACATGGGAAGGGATAGAACACTTAGGGAGGAAGGGGGGCACAGAAGAGAAGGGATAGTTTGAATAGATATAGTAAAGGGAAGAGGGCATATTTACTCACTGATTATGAAGGATGTATGGCTCATAGAAGCCTCATGTAGTTCTCTGTTTTTTTTTTGGGATATTAAGGTTGACGCTTAAGAGTGATTTGAATTGGCTTAGTAGCCTCCTAAACAGAATTTTTTTTTTCAATTTTGTGGATTTGGAAGGAAAGTGTGGAGCACAATGGAAACACTATATCTAGAGGAAGAGATGAGACGAGTGGGGGGGGGGGGGGGGGGGCACTACTGGTGTAGGGGTGGGAGAAATAAGGAAAGGGGAGGGTGTTTAAATTTTATTGTTTTTTTGTTTTTTTTTTGTGCTTGAAAGGGGGAAGAATTGTTAAGAATTGTTAATTGTTAAGATAAATGTATCTATTTGGATAAACTTGAATATTGTAGATTCAAAGTATGAAGTAATGTATATAATGGAAAATAAATAAAAAATTTGATAATAAAAAAAATAAAGGGAGAAAAAAAAAACCTGACTCAAGAAAAGGAGCAACTTGGCAGAAAAAAATTCCTGGCCCTCCTAAACGCATGTAAATATGTGTAAACGTGCCTAAATGCTAGGCACGTTTAGCGCTTTAGTGTACTTTCATTTCAGGAGCCAGAATACATTTATATTTTGGCAAATGCAATGAATGAACATCCAATTGCTTAACCCGCCTAAATGTGTTAGGCGGGTAAAGGCAGATTTGTATGCTGCTTTTTCCCCTACCAGGAGAAAAGGCATTTAGTAGAGCGGGCCAAATGGCCAGTGTGCATGAAGCGTTATAGTTTTCTTTTAACTTGAAGATTTACCAAATTATTCAAAGAGTAAGTATCAAAGAGAAAAACCAAATTAAAAGTGTGTAATTCATCATTCATTAACAAGAGTGAGATTCCCAGAACAGCAGAATGATATACTGGAGACCAAATTGGCTCCTCTAGAAGGCAGCCAGACTGAACATATGCTTGGGTAATTTATCAGCAAAGAACACAGCAGTTAGCATCATCCACCTTATTATTGAATTCAACCACACTTTACACACAATGCACAGAACATATCTAAATATTAAAGTATATCCAATCCATTCTCAAATACAAGCCTATCCTAAATTCATACTAGATAGAGATTGGTTTATTATGTAACTTTTTATTGATATGAATTGTTCTTAATGTATGCATATAGTAAGCTTAGATTTTTTTATGTTTTTGTGGATTACATGTGGTGTCTGTGATCCCTGAGGGTACATTGAAAATCAAATTTCACTTATTTTCCTGCCTTTAGAGAGTCGGCGTGTATTTAAGATTGTAATTTTTTTTTTGGAATGGTACCTTTGAGGGGTTATTGTTATTGAGTTCTTCTTGGAATATGGTTTTCCACCACACATGGTAACTTAAAAATATATCTAAATCTAAACTTTTTGAAAAATTTGGATGGAGTGGGAAAGTATTGAAGCTTGTGACATGAGCCAATGGCTCCTGCTGCTATTAATCTATCCAATGAGGATCCGAGACATTGGCTGGAGCTGCTGTGTTCGTCCTCAGAGATCGGGTTCAGGTAAATACAAGGGGGGCTCCGGGGGGCTGCTGCACTACAGAAGGTTTTTCACCTTAATGCATAGAATGGTGAAAAACCTTGAGGGTTTACAGCCCCTTTAATAGGGGTTGATTTACAAAAACTGGCAAGTCCAAAATCCAGTGTAGCTGCACATGGCAACCAATCAGCTTCTAACTACAGCTTGTTCAGTTAAACGTTGACAAAAAAAATCTGGAAGCTGTTTGGTTTCTATCCAGAACTGCACCAGATTTTGCACTCTCCCGTTTTAGTAAATGATCCCCAGTGGAGGTAATTTACTAAAACTGAAAAGGAGTGCAAAGTTTGGGGCAGTTCTACATAGAGACCAATCAACTTTCAGGTTTTATTGTCAAAGCTTAACTGAACAAGCTGAAGTTAGAGGCTAATTGCACAGCTACACCAGATTCTGAGTGCTTCAGTTTTAGTAAATCTCCCCATAGTGTCTTATTCTAATGAGTGCATTAAAACCTCATTGCAATGTACATTGATGGAAGATTGCTTTTGGAGATTGATAAAGGCAACCTATCGATTCAATCTCTTTGGACCTAAAGCATGCATCTATAGCAAAGCTAATATAATAACGGTAGCACCCTAATATTTGGCTCATTGTTAGGGATAAACTCAGTTCACCCTAAGTCTAAAATTGCTGCACTTCTCTCTTCTGCCGCTAGGTGGCCAGTTACCTGGTGACATTAGATAAGACAAGGGCAAAGCAAGGACAGATTAGGAGTATATGGGGCATCTCTAATGGGTGGGGTTTTCTTAAATCCCTTGGCCTGCTGGGAGAACCTATATATTTGGGTGGAGTCAGGTAATCTGGGTTCTTTGCCACCTGGATGGCTGTCAGGGTAGACGTGTGTTGTACTCCCCGGGCTGCCAGGCCGGAGTTTGCGCCTATCTCGGGCACATCTGGCTGCTAGGCTTTCTGAGAGCCTATCCAGAAGCAAGAGAGCAGCATAGGGTTGGGATTGAGGCTTGCAGTCCAGAAGCAACGGTTCTGCTGGTCGGAGAACCTGTCATGGTCAGAGGTAGAGGGGAAGCTGTCTCCACTAAGGGCCAACCACCTTATTAGCAGGGACCACAGTGAGTAGCTGAAGTATTTTCCCCAACCGGGGACGGTGAAGAATTGGAAAACTTCAGCAGGTGTCAAGCCAGGGACCCAGCCAGCAGAGGTGACGCTTGCAGAGCAGCCTTGTGTGTTAAGCCAGGGACCGGGCAGGCCAGTGGGGTGAAGCTTGAGAAGTATCTGGAGTGGCAAGCTAGGGGCCCTGCAGAGAAGTGGGGTGACGCTTGAGGAAGATACTAAAGTGAAGATTGGAAGAGCTCATGGGATTTGTAGCAGCGAATCAGCAAGCCTAGAGAGAGAGAGACTGGGAGGTCAGTGGGTTGAGAACCTGCAAGAAGTGATTGTAGAAAAGTAAAGGAATTTGTTATAACTTGTGTTAGGAACTGTTCTAAGACTGTTGCCATAGGAGACAGCACTCCTACACATGCAGATGTGGTGTCTTGCTGGATGCCTTTCCCTGCATGGCTGTCTACCTGTAGAAGTCTTGGAGTCTGCCAATTAACATTTCAACTACCTAAGGGTGTCCTGGCTCTAACCCCTCTTGCCCCCAGTTCTGTTCAAGAAATAAAATCTGTTTGCATTCAAGAAGTGTCTAACACCTATGAATCTACCTTGCATTACACCCACTATGCCCTGTAACCCACTCTATACAGAAGGATGTCAGCAACCCTGGAGGTTCTCATTAGACTAAAGGAGGCCTGGGATCTTGCTATATAACAATAGCAAGCAAAATTGCAAGGAAATACAAAGCCAACTAAAGTAAATAAGATATCATCAAATCAAGCTATTTTAGTCAGAAAAAGAACAAAACATACACACACACAATGCACCTGCTGTGTATAAACACAAAGGCCATTCTTGCATGTATATATTTGGCAGTACAGCTTCTCTGTGTGAACACTTGAGATAATATACAATAAAGTGCATATAAGAATTACACATTGAAAGCTGTAAATAGGATTAGTTAACCATTAACCACTTCATCCCCGGAAGATTTTACCCTCTTCCTGACCAGAGCACTTTTTACAATTTGGCACTGCTGTGCTTTAACTGACAATTGCGTGGTCATGCAATGCTGTACCCAAACGAAATTTGCGTCCTTTTTTCCCAGAAATAGAGCTTTCTTTTGGTGGTATTTGATCACCTCCGCGGGTTTTATTTTTTGCGCTATAAACAAAAAAAAAAGTGACAATCTAAAAGAAAAATATTTTTTACTTTTTGCTATAATAAATATCCAGTAACAAAACACTGGCCACCGCCCACACCCATAACTGGCCTTCACAGTAAGGAGCACATGGAGGGCGTATACATGTAAGACAAAGACAATTCCATAGCTCAACTCACCAACCAGTCTGCTGACCAACCAAATTAGCCTGTCTAACCGTCTGTTAAAAGCAGGGGTTTAGTTAGCACACATTTGCAAACGCATGTGAAAGCTGCAAGGCCTCGTCAAGGCACCCTGTATTACTTGCAGTCCTAACACTACTAAATTTATAAGTGTCTCCACAGTGGAAGCACATGCATTAAATGGATAGGTGTGAGACAGGTGAGCCTGGAGGCGGCCCAAGCCCCCTTAAAGGGACAGGAGCACACTGGACACCCAGCAAGAGCACAATGGCAGCAAAGGTGTGCAGTGTGTCCCCGACCCACATTTACAAACAGTAACAAAACACTGGCCACCGCCCACACCCATAACTGGCCTTCACAGTAAGGAGCACATGGAGGGCGTATACATATAATAAATATCCCCCAAATAAAAATAAAAAAAAAACAAATTACTTCATCAGTTTAGGCCAATATATATTTTTCTACATATTTTTGTTAAAAAAAATCGCAATAACCATATATTGATTGGTTTGCACAAAAGTTATAGCATCTACAAACTATGGGAAAGATTTATGGCATTTTTATGGCATTTTTATTATTTTTTTTTACTAGTAAAGATGGTGATCTGCAATTTTTAGCGGTACTGTTACATTGTGACGGACAGATCAGACACTTTTGACACTTTTTTGGAACCATTGACAGTTATACAGCGATCAGTGCTATAAAAATGCACTGATTACTATGTAAATGTCACTGGCAGGGAAGAGGTTAACACGAAGGGGCGATCAAGGGGTTAACTGTGTGTTCCCTCAGTGTGTTCTAACTGTGTGGGAATGGGAGTGACTAGGAGAAGAGGCATATCGTTTTTCCTACTTAGTAGGAACAAACGATATGTTTCCTCTTCCCTGACAGCACAGGGCTGGTGCTCGTGCACGCGATCGCGCGTGGCTGCCGGGCATTCGGTCCCCCTCTGGCCACACGCATTGGGTCCCCCACCATGCAGCCCTGCGCACGCACCCTCTGGTGGCCGAAAAAGGGTAGGACGTACCTGTATGGGATTTCGCCCAGGGGAGCCATTCTGATGCAGTATATCTGTGTGAGACGGTCGGGAACCCGTTAAACAGATCATTTACTGTCACTATAGCTGTCTTATAATCCTCCAACTTAACTTATCCCTATCTCCCAAGGTGATATACAGTAAATGCTAGACCTCCTCCACTTAGCCTTCCCCCCACCCCTTACCTGGTAGGGACATGAAGCCAAAAAGGACCAGTAGAACCTTTGCTGTTGCAAAGATTGCTCTCTGCTTGATGTAGTTTCAAAGATTTAAGTCTTAAAATGAACTTCAACTTGACTTGACTTGACTTCAACGTTAAAGCAGAACAAAACCCATAAAAACAGGCATGCCTGGACTACTAACTGCCAAATTTGCTTGTGATTTCAATCAAAGTGTCAAACCATAAAATGACTGATGTCATAACTGATCACATGTGCACCACCTTGGCAGTTGCAGAGGCCAATATGGCAGTTTCCATGACTGAAAAGGATATATGGCAGTTTATGTCAGAATGCACCAGTGTGCACAGCATATTAGCACATTATGGCTGACTTACCTGCCAAGAGATTCCCTTCGGTGCTGCAGTGGGACGGTGCTCTCTCAGCTGTCACAAATGCTTCCATTTTATGGCAGTCTTCCAGGTTCAGACGGTCAGCCATTTGATTGGCTGGGCCATGATGCACACACACACACTGGAGTCACATCGTCACTGTACAGAGCAGTGCTATTAATGCACACTGAGCTGCGCATGCATGGCTCACTGTGCATAAATGACAAGCTTTGAGAAGCAGTTATGACAGAAGAGACCAATAAGGTCTCTTGTGCATCTAGAGCTGCTTGAGCGATTACATGCAACCAGCCACAATTACATAGGCATGCACAGGGGGTTTGCCAGGTGTGCCTGGGCACACCCTAATCACTACATGCGGTGGCGATTCCCCCTACTGCCCGGGAAACTTCCCCCCAAGTTTCCCTCCCCTGCCCCCACCCTACCCGCAGTGCTGCTGGCTTCCCCCCTCTCCTCTCCCCCTGGCTGCTGCGGGGATGTTTCAAAGTGGAGAGCAGGGCAAGGGGCAAGTCAATATGTTATTAACCAGCCCTTTCCTTCTCTAAAGGAACACAGTGAGCACACTCATGCACTGCGTTCATTCATAACTGAAGTGTAGTCAACTGTGTTTACTGTGCTTCTATTTATGAGTGAACAGGAAGGCGCTCAGCAGAGAGCACTTCCTATTACATAGTTACATAGTAGGTGAGGTTGAAAAAAGACACAAGTCCATCAAGTCCAACCTATGTGTGTGATTATGTGTCAGTATTACATTACATATCCCTGTATATTGCGGTCATTCAGGTGATTATCTAATAGTTTCTTGAAGCTATCAATGCTCCCCGCTGAGACCACCGCCTGTGGAAGGGAATTCCACATCCTTGCCGCTCTTACGGTAAAGAACCCTCTACGTAGTTTAAGGTTAAACCTCTTTTCTTCTAATTGTAATGAGTGGCCACGAGTCTTATTAAACTCTCTTCTGCGAAAAAGTTTTATCCCTATTGTGGGGTCACCAGTACAGTATTTGTAAATTGAAATCATATCCCCTCTCAAGCGTCTCTTCTCCAGAGAGAATAAGTTCAGTGCTCGCAACCTTTCCTCATAACTAAGATCCTCCAGACCCTTTATTAGCTTTGTTGCCTTTCTTTGTACTCGCTCCATTTCCAGTACGTCCCTCCTGAGGACTGGTGCCCAGAACTGGACAGCATACTCCAGGTGCGGGCGGACCAGAGTCTTGTAGAGCGGGAGAATTATCGTTTTATCTCTGCAGTTGATCCCCCTTTTAATGCATGCCAATATTCTGTTTGCTTTATTAGCAGCAGCTTGGCATTGCATGCCGTTGCTGAGCCTATCATCCACTAGGACCCCCAAGTCCTTTTCCATCCTAGATTCCCCCAGAGGTTCTCCCCCCAGTGTATAGATTGCATTCATATTTTTGACACCCAAATGCATTATTTTACATTTTTCTACATTGAACCTCATTTGCCATGTAGTTGCCCACCCCATTAATTTGTTCAGGTCTTTTTGCAAGATTTCCACATCCTGCGGAGAAGTTATTGCCCTGCTTAGCTTAGTATCGTCTGCAAATACAGAGATGGAACTGTTTATCCCATCCTCCAGGTCATTTATGAACAAATTAAATAGGATTGGTCCCAGCACAGAACCCTGGGGGACCCCACTACCCACCCCTGACCATTCTGAGTACTCCCCATTTATCACCACCCTCTGAACACGCCCTTGTAGCCAGTTTTCAATCCATGTACTCACCCTATGGTCCATGCCAACGCACCTTATTTTGTACAGTAAACGTTTATGGGGAACTGTGTCAAATGCTTTTGCAAAATCCAGATACACCACGTCTACGGGCCTTCCTTTATCTAGATGGCAACTCACCTCCTCATAGAAGGTTAATAGATTGGTTTGGCAAGAACGATTCTTCATGAATCCATGCTGATTACTGCTAATGATATCATTCTTATTACTAAAATCTTGTATATAGTCCCTTAACATCCCCTCCAAGAGTTTACATACTATTGATGTTAGGCTAACTGGTCTGTAATTCCCAGGGATGTTTTTTGGGCCCTTTTTAAATATTGGTGCTACATTGGCTTTTCTCCAATCAGCTGGTACCATTCCAGTCAATAGACTGTCTGTAAAAATTAGGAACAACGGTCTTGCAATCACCTGACTGAGTTCCCTAAGTACCCTCGGATGCAAGCCATCTGGTCCCGGTGATTTATTAATGTTAAGTTTCTCAAGTCTAATTTTAATTCCGTCCTCTGTTAACCATGTAGGTGCTTCCTGTGTTGTGTCATGAGGATAAACACTGCAGTTTTGGTTACTGAAGCCCCCCGATTCACTCGTGAAGACTGAGGAGAAGAATAAATTCAATACCTCTGCCATCTCCCCATCCTTTGTAACCAGATGTCCTTCCTCATTCTTTATGGGGCCAATATGGTCTGTCCTCCCTTTTTTACTGTTTACATACTTAAAGAATTTCTTGGGATTTTTTTTTGCTCTCCTCCGCTATGTGTCTTTCATGTTCTATCTTAGCCATCCTAATTGCACCCTTACATTTCTTATTGCATTCTTTATAAATTCTGAATGCTGTGGATGATCCCTCAACCTTGTATTTTTTGATGGCCTTCTCCTTTGCTTTTATATGCATTTTTACATTGGAGTTAAGCCATCCAGGATGTTTGTTCGCTCTTTTAAATTTATTACCCAATGGGATACATTGGCTAATGCCCTTATTTAATATGCTCTTAAAGCAAACCCATCTCTCCTCTGTATTCTTTGTTCCTAATATTTTATCCCATTTTATGCCTTTTAGCAAGGTTTGTAGTTTAGGGAAGTTGGCTCTTTTGAAATTCAGTGTCTTTGTGTTCCCTTCATGTCTCCTATTTGTGTGATTTATACTGAAACTAATTAACCTGTGATCGCTGTTACCTAAATTGCCCCGTATTTCCACATCTGTTATCAGGTCTGTATTGTTGGTAATCAGTAGATCTAGTAATGTTTTATTTCTAGTTGGTGCGTCTACCATCTGACCCATAAAATTGTCCTGCAAGACATTAAGGAACTGGCGAGCCTTAAATGAATGCGCGGTTCCCTCCGCCCAGTCTATGTCTGGATAATTAAAATCCCCCATTATGATAACACTTCCCATCCTTGCTGCTAATCCAATTTGTGATAGGAGATCCGTCTCCACTTCCTCCCTCAGGTTAGGGGGCCTATAGCATACTCCCAGTATTATTTTCCCCTTAGCTTCATCCCTTTGGAGCTCTACCCATAAAGATTCCACCTCCTCCCTAGCCCCCTCAGTGATGTCATCTCTCACATTCACTTGTACATTATTCTTGATATATAGGCATACCCCTCCCCCTTTTTTACCCTCTCTATCCTTGTGGTATAGGGTATACCCTTGAATGTTTGCCAGCCAATCATGAGAGCTGTTGAACCAGGTCTCTGAAATTCCCACAAAATCCAAATCCTCCTTGTACAACAGTATCTCTAGTTCACCCATCTTGTCCGCCAGGCTCCTGGCATTGGTGAACATGCCACATAGTTTAGACCGGTCGCATATTGTCCTCGTATTGGGTGTTTCAAGATTGCAACTTGGACTTGCTACTATACTCACCTTGTGTTTTTGTGCTTTGGTTAACCTACCACTAATGCCCCCAATACTACCCTCTGGAATATCTTCCGCGCTGGCTATCACTGTCTCTGGACCCTCCCCCCCATCGCCTAGTTTAAAAACCCCTCTAACTTTTTGGCCATCTTCATTCCCAGCAGATCTGCACCCTCCTCATTTAGGTGCAGTCCGTCCCTTCTATAGTACCGGTTACCGACTGAGAAGTCGGCCCAGTCCTCCAGGAACCCAAACCCCTCCTTACTACACCAGCTCTTCAGCCACTTGTTTACTTCCCTAATCTCCCTCTGCCTCTCTGGTGTGGCTCGATGTACCGGTAGTATTCCTGAGAACACTACCTTGGAGGTCCTTTTCCTCAATTTAGCTCCTAAGTCCCTAAAATCGTTCTTTAGGACACTCCATCTGCCTCTGACTTTGTCATTGGTGCCAACGTGCACCATGACAGCCGGGTCTTCCCCAGCCCCTCCCAATAATCTGTCCACAAGATCCGTGATGTGCCGAACCCGAGCGCCCGGTAGACAACATACTGTTCGGCACTTCAGGTCTTGGTTACAGATTGCCCTCTCTGTCCTTCTAAGAATTGAGTCCCCTACCACCAGAATCTGTCTTTCCTTTCCCTTTGCTGCCCCCCCACTCTCACTGGAGGAGTTCTTCCCCTGGCAGCTAGGAGAGTCCCTCAACTCCAGCAGTGCTGGTCCCTGACTGGTTACACCAATGTCACTCAATGGAGCGTACTTATTGGGATGCTCCAGTCCTGGATCGGCCTCCCTGGCACTTCCCCCTCTACCCCTCCTGACTGTCACCCATCTACTCTTTGCTAGTGCCTGCACCTCTTTGTCTCCACCCGCCTCTGTGCTGGCCCCTGCCGGCACCTGCCGTGTACGTTCCTGGCTCACCTTTAGTATGGAGGGACTTCTCAGTGCTGACAGTTGCTTCCCCAGATTCAGAACCTGGGCTTCCAGGGAAACAATGTGCTTACATTTTGCACAGCAGTATTCGCCCTCGATCGGATGATCAAGGAACGCATACATGCGGCAAGATGTACAAAGAGTCGCCTCTCCACACCCGCCGGGCATCGTACCTATTAAATTTAGTGAGGATTTGGGGATTTTACCCTGTCCAAATTACCTAACAACTAGCTTCCTGGCACTAATACTCAAGACAATACACAGGTACACGACAAGACAATACACAGGTACACAATACACAAGTACTAACGATCCACACACACTACTCAGACAACACTCAGATACTCACACTACACAGGTACTATGACCCCTGTTATAACCTCCTGTTTTAAACTCTTGTTTATAACTCCCACTTACACCAAGCTCCACAGCTTCAAACTGAGCATGCTCAACTGAGTCCTACAACAAGTTAAATAGGCACCTGGGAGCAATTAACCACACCCTTAATTGATAGACTGATGAAACAAAAAAAAAAAAAGCTATTTAAAAAGTGACAGCAAAAGGCAAGATAAAAACTAAAAGGAAAAGTCCCCAAAATGCAACCCAGCAAACACCAACAGACAGCAGCAATACACACACCAACAGACAGCAGCAATACACACACCAACAGACAGCAGAAATACACACACCAACAGACAGCAGCAATACACACACCAACAGACAGCAGCAATACACACACCAGCAGACAGCAAACACCAACAGACAGCAAGACTTGTATACTCTAACTCTTGTTTATAACTCCCACTTAAACCAGCTCCACTTATACCAAGCTCCACAGCTTCAAACTGAGCATGCTCAACTGAGTCCTACAGCAAGTTAAATAGGCACCTGGGAGCAATTAACCACACCCTTAATTGATAGACTGATGAAACAAAAAAAAAAAAAAAAAAAGCTATTTAAAAAGTGACAGCAAAAGGCAAGATAAAAACTAAAAGGAAAAGTCCCCAAAATGCAACCCAGCAAACACCAACAGACAGCAGCAATACACACACCAACAGACAGCAGCAATACACACACCAACAGACAGCAGCAATACACACACCAACAGACAGCAGCAATACACACACCAGCAGACAGCAAACACCAACAGACAGCAAGACTTGTATACTCTAACACTTGTTTATAACTCCCACTTAAACCAGCTCCACTTACACCAAGCTCCACAGCTTCAAAATGAGCACGCTCAACTGAGTCCTACAACAAGTTAAATAGGCACCTGGGAGCAATTAACCACACCCTTAATTGATAGACTGATGAAACAAAAAAAAAAAAAAAAAAAAAAAAAGCTATTTAAAAAGTGACAGCAAAAGGCAAGATAAAAACTAAAAGGAAAAGTCCCCAAAATGCAACCCAGCAAACACCAACAGACAGCAGCAATACACACACCAACAGACAGCAGCAATACACACACCAACAGACAGCAGCAATACACACACCAACAGACAGCAGCAATACACACACCAACAGACAGCAGCAATACACACACCAGCAGACAGCAAACACCAACAGACAGCAAGACTTGTATACTCTAACACTTGTTTATAACTCCCACTTAAACCAGCTCCACTTACACCAAGCTCCACAGCTTCAAACTGAGCACCAGTTCATTCATTTACTGTTTGAGCTTTGGGGTGCACACCTTAATGCAATAGGCTGCCCACACCTATGATCGATTAGCTGCAGGAGCTGCCAGCCTCCGATTACTTTTAACAGGATTAAAAAACAAAAAAATGCAGCGCTGTGTAATACTGAACCTTACAAATGCATAAATAGTGCCATAAACAATGAAAATCAATATTGCTAAAAAATGTAACTATGAATATACTAAAATATTTTTTGTGTAACAACCAAGCTCACAGTGAAAAAAATTTAGTATTGTTCCCTAATATCAAGTGTCCAAAAAAAAAAAAAGAGACAGATTTTTTTCTCCCAATTTACATCAATCCACAGAGACAAAAGTGCAAATTGGGGTATTATACGTATTAATGTCCAAAAGGTGACTCTAGTGATGATAACCCTGATCAGAAGAGGGTGACCTCACATACGTGCCCCCCCCCCCCCCCCGTGTGAATGCGCTCACCTCCAACAGTGTGACCGCACACTTATGCCGCGTACACACGGTCGGACTTTTCGTCAAAAGTCCGACGGACGCCGACGGACTAAAGCTGGCTGACAATCCAATCGTGTGTGGGCTTCCCCAGACTTTCAGCGGACTTTCAGCGGACTTTTCCAGCCTCAAATCTGACAGACTTTAGATTTGAAACATGCGTCGTAACTACGCCGGACCCAGAAATCCGCTCGTCTGTGTGCTAGTCCGACGGACAAAAACCCACGCTAGGGCAGCTATAGGCTACTGGCTATAAACTTCCTTATTTTAGTCCGGTGTACGTCATCACGTACGAATCCGTCAGACTTTTGTGTGATCGTGTGTAGGCAAGTCCGTTCATAAGAAAGTCTGCCGCAAGTCCACCAAAAGTGCGCCAAAAGTCTGACAAAAGTCAGTCGAAAGTCTGTCGGACAGGCTGTTGGATTTTTGTAGCCGAAAAGTCCGACTGTGTGTACGCGGCATTAGGTTTGGTACACATTAGCAGTTGAACCACTCGCGGGCTCTAAGTGAAACTGGCTCAGCAGGATCCCACAGGAAAATCCAGTTTAAAAATGTATTTATAAAACATAACATCAGGATACTCACATATTTTAGGTGCTTCCAGAGCACCAAACTATAAAAGCATTAAGCATAGGATTCCTCTTCAAACCACTTCCAAACTTGTATGTGTCAGCAGCTTGTACAAACAAGCATGTATCTGAGCTCCTCCACCATCCTGGCCCCTCCCCTACACGTGACGACACAGGGCTAATCACGTGTCTTCCTCAGGGGGATCTTTTAACAGGACTATCACCCACAGTTATTCCCCGGGAGCTCCCGCTGGGTCTCCCATATGTTTATCACCAACGGCACAATTTGCAAATGCCAATGGGGCCTTAGATCCCCTTAATTTTTTTAGGATGCTGCATTTGTATATTACGCATATTTGTGCTCCATGAATGTAGAAATAATTAGATTCTTTATATAATGTCTATGAATATCAATAAAGGTCTCTCTCAAAAAAAAAAAAAAAAACAGCCAGTGAGTAATATTTGTACATAGTCCCTTAAGTGAATATCACATGCCCTGTGATGATGATGTGACAGAGCCTACAGCAAAATGTGTTTCAGCTGTGATGTGTTATTTGCCCCTAGGAGAGTTGGTTTGTATTATTCAAGGAAAAGCTGAGCACTTATTCCTCATTAGGAAACAGACTGCTAAGAAAGCAGAACTTAACAGAGAAAACTCGACTTCTCTGTGAAAAAGTTTCATATATTCACAAACTAATAGAAAAGACTTTATATGAAAGAACATTCTGAAAGCAGGGAGCAGACACAGACAAATGTCAATTTACGCACATTTGCTGGAAGGCCTTCAGATTTGTTGTGTCTGATCTTAGCGTCTACACCCACTTCAAGACATGAAGAAAAGGCAGCCCTTTCTTTATATGCCCCTTCCTGGTACACGCATGTGGAAAGCTCCATTTCATTTTGCTATCCTCTACAGGAGGATTCCTTCATTTTAGGACCTTTCTTAATACCATCCTTTTAGTGTGAATAAGGACCATCTTCATAAGCAAAATTCCTGATAGCTCACTATGAGAACCAAATCCTGTGTTACTTTTTTTTGGCCATATTTTTCATGTTTATAGGAGATAAGTAATGTATAAGCAACTAGGGTGTTCCTATGGTTGGTACCATCACAAACCATGTAGGCCCCTGCAGAAAGATGCCCATATACTTGCTGCCCAATGCTAGAGATCACATAATACATGGGATGATTCCCTTTGTTTATGAGTGGGAAAAAAAATCCACTGCTTTGCTACAAGATACCACGCCCCAGCACTTTCGATAAATGGGTGCAAGCACTCCATTGTAAAATCCATAATAGTAATGTATTGGGCTGGAGGTACAAGTGGATATGTCAGTGCACCGAATCCATCAGTGAATTTCTGCTATGGCTTTTACAATGGGCAAAGGATTCCTTTTTTTCTATTCTAGTGTTATACAGTATCTTTCTCTATATTTTCTAGCTCTGATTATGTTATTTTTACCCATTTACAAGCAATTAGGGGGTTTATATAGTTGTCATCCACACCAGTCACACAGCCCCTGCAAGACCTGAGAACTTGGGGCACCAGGCAGGAGACATTTGTGTCAAAAATTGTGACCCAGCCAACCTGATTTTAAATTATGTTCCTGTTCTCGTTCTCCTAAATGCCTCTTGAAAAGAGTAATTTGAGAGTATATTATGTCCCAGAATAAATAAATAAATATATATATATATATATATATATATATATATATAAATATATATATATATAATATATATATATATATATATATATATATATATATATATATATATATATATATATATATATATATATATATATATATATATATATATAGTATATTACATGTTGTAATCTTGAGAGCCCCAAGATCACCAGACAACCAAATGTAAAAGTAACAGTCATAATCCTGGTGTAATAAAAATAAAAAAATAAAAACATAACAACTCACCGCCAAAATACCAGTTCTACACTTGGGTTTAAGGGTTCCCATCCACTTCAGGATACAGGAAAAGCCACCGGAGCTAAGAAAAACAGGGTCTCAGTCTCCAGGTAGTCCACATTTGTTCATATCTGTGATCCACTTCACACTACCTCATAAACACGTACTAACTCCTACTTGCAGATTTTCAAGGCTCCCTTGCAGATGAGTTATGCCTGTCAGAACCAAAGCTCCTATAGTCAGGGTTTGGAGGCTTTTACTTTGTCAAAGTCTATCTGAGCCAGGGGCGTTGCTAGGTCCACAAAAGATCTGGGGCTAGAGCCCATAGCACCGTAGTAAAGAAAGTCATACGCTTGGGCGGGCATACACATGTATATACAGTAATATATGTGTGTATATATTCCCCCCCCTCCATACATCAGGGTCCCCAATGAGCCCCCTCCATACAACAGGGTCCCCAGAGAGCCCCCTCCATACATCAGGGTCCCCAGAGAGCCCCCCCTCCCCTTGGGGACCCTTGCAGAGACTCGGGGCTATGGGCCCCAGATTCGGGGCTATAGCCCCAAAAGCCACCCCCTAGCGACGCCACTGATCTGAGCCTTCGAATTTCAGGTCCCAGATGAGGATTTACCAATCCAAAGAGTACTGAAATCAGTCCTCTCTGACCAGACTACATTGGATACTATATGGGTACTAAAAATGTCTCTTGAACTCTGTATAAAATATAAATATAAAGACTCCACAAGCCTTTTGCATCCAAAGCCTTTCACATTCAAAACCCCAATTCTCATGTCTATGCATACACATAGAACAGGCTAAGTGTTTTTTAGTGGCACTGAAATGGCAATTAGAAATATAAATTACTTTTGATCTCCTGATAATTGGATAATGCCAGGGAGGCCCTGCGGGCCCATAACTGCTGTCACCCTTATAAAGAGAGAAAATTGAAAATGTTAATAATTCTGTATATAAATGTTGTATAAACTGAAAGTACACCTAAACATTACATTAACGTAGAACTAATGTAAAATGTAATGTTAATTAGGCTTCCCATATTCTGCCCTCTGTAACATGTATTAAATACCTGGTAATATTTACTTGGTTTAATAGGGTGGTAATGCTATTGTGGATTATAGATACACTGTATTACCAAAAGTATTGGGACGCCTACCGTTACACACACATGAACCTTAATGGCATCCCCGTCTTAGTCCATAGTGTTCAATATTGAGTTGGCCCACCCTTCGCAGCTATAACAGCTTCAATGCTTCTGGGACGGCTGTCCACAAGGTTTAGGAGTGTGTCTATGGGAATGTTTGACCATTCTTCCAGAAGCGCATTTGTAAGGTCAGGCACTGATGTTGGACGAGAAGGCCCGGCTGGCAGTCTCTGCTCTAATTCATCCCAAAGGTGTTCTATCAGGTTGAGGTTGGGACTCTGTGCAGGCCAGTCAAGTTCCTCCACCCCAAACTCACTCAACCATGTCCTTATGGACCTTGCTTTGTGCACTGGTGCGCAGTCATGTTGGAACAGGAAGGGGCCATCCCCAAACTGTTCCCACAAAGTTGGGAGCATGAAATTGTCCAAAATGTTTTAGAGATTGGAACTACGGGGCCAAGCCCAACCCCTCAAAATCAACCCCACACCATAATCCCCCCTCCACCAAATGATTTGGACCAGTGCAAAGGCAAAGTACATAAAGACATGGATTAGCGAGTTTGGGGTGGAGGAACTTGACTGACCTGCACAGAGTCCTGACCTCTATCCGATAGAACACCTTTGGGAATTAGATTGAATTAGAGCGGAGACTCTGATCCAGGCCTTCTCGTTCACATCAGTGAATGACCTCACAAATGTGCTTCTGGAATCACAGTCGCCACTACTACAGTGATAGCAGCAGTCCTCCATGTCTTGTGCTGAGCAACAGCACTTCTGCCTGGTAACCACAGGGGGCACCCGATTGGCACATCCATCATTCAGAGAAAGCCTTGTATTTTTTTTAATGACTTCAAGTTGTTCTTTGATTTGATAAGGTGGACAGGAAGGGTGGTGACATTACAATCTCAAACTGGTCTAATAAGAAAATGCTTTGTATTCACTGAAAAAAAAAAGGCTTTCTCCGAATGGAGGTAGTGCCAAATGAGCAACTGCCTATGGTTACAATGCAAAAGGGCAGCCATTCAGCACTGGACCCTGAAATCATTGCTATCAGTGATGTAGCAGTCACTTGCAGCTTACACAGGGATTGGTCTGGTATGAGATATGCATGCTTTCATTGGTCCAAGCTGGACCAATGTGACTATGCAAAACTTCAGCTGTCCTGTTCACACTAGTGTGATATCTCCTATACCTGCAATGCATGACTATGGAATGTACATTATTCTCTATGATGCTCATTCACTTCATTGCAATTTTTGGAAAGGTGCAGGTGCTGCTTTTGGTGCGGTATAGTGCATTTTTGGCCCAACAGACTTCAATAGGAGTGTATGAAAAGCACATGAAAAATGCATGTACATGTGTTTTTGATGCATGTTTGGCAAGGTTTTGTATTTAGGGGTTGTTCATACATAGAGGTTGATTTACTAAAGGCAAATAGACTGTGCACTTTGCAACTGCAGTTGCTCCAGAGCTTAGTAAATGAGGTAAAGCTTCACTTTGCAAAGAGGACCCAATCACATACAAGGAAAATTTAAAAAAAAAACAGCATTTTTGCTTGCACATGACTGGACGATGGAAGACGGCAGAGCTTTTACTCATATTTTAAGCTGTGTAACAACTGCACTTTGCAAAGTGCACGGTCTATTTGCCTTTAGTAATTCAACCTCATAGTGTAGTGACTGGCATTTTACCACACTGGAAGAACATTAGTCACTGCTAGGGCACATGGAAAACAATTGTTTCTATGCGCTCTGTTTGCACTGCAACACAGCCCAGAAGTATGGTGCAGTGAGCTGCATACAGTGCAGAATTGCTGCATTATTTTCCATTGCACTGGATGGCACCGCATGTCACTGTACAGCAGTGTAACACACCAAGCTGCTGTGCATTGACATGAATGAAGTGTCACTTTGTGCACCAAAAATAAACTTGAGGAAAAAAAAAGAAAAAAGGGAACTGTGTGATGTGCTGAAACATGCATCACAACTCCCCACCGCTGTGACTTATTGCAGCTGAAACGAACAGCTACCTGCACATTAAATTGCTCCGGCTTAGTCTAGGTTCAGATCTTTGAGTGTCGGGAAAACATGCAAAACCATGCGCTTTCCTAACATGCAGAGAAACATGCTGTCGTTTAGCAGACGCACAGTGTAATTGTTAAAAACACCTCCTTGCATTTTCCAACGCACACGTTTTCAGCACCATGCGGTTCAGTGTGGCGTATTTTTGGAGAAGAACCAGGGACTTCCTTTCTGCATTTAACCACATGTCGACCAGCGCACGACGATGTACGTCAGCACAATGGCACGGCTGGGCAAATGGGCGTACAGGTACATCCAATTTAAATTGTGGCATTGTGGGTGCGTGCGCTGCCGGCGAAGGGCACGCGCGCCCGCCGCGTACTCTGTGACCATGCCCCTGGGTCCCGCGGACTCGATGTCCGCCGGTGTCCCTCGATCGCGTCATGGAGCGGCAGAACGGGGAGATGCCTTTGTAAACAAGGCATTTCCCTGTTCTGCCTAGTGACATGACAGGGATCTACTGCACCCTGTCATCGGGGGCAGTGATCGCTTTCATGTCAGTGGTAGCCCACCCCCCCTACAGTAATGCCCTGTACACACGGTCGGATTTTCCGACGGAAAATGTGTGATAGGACCTTGTTGTCGGAAATACTGACCGTGTGTGGGCTCCATCACACATTTTCCATCGGATTTTTCGACACACAAAGTTTGAGAGCTTGCTATAAAATTTTCCGACAACAAAATCCGTTGTCTAAATTTCCGATCGTGTGTACACAAATCCGACGCACAAAGTGCCACGCATGCTCAGAATAAATAAAGAGATGAAAGCTATTGGCTACTGCCCCGTTTATAGTCCCGACGTACGTGTTTTACGTCACCGCGTTCAGAATGATCGGATTTTCCGACAACTTTGTGTGACCGTGTGTATGCAAGACAAGTTTGAGCCAACATCCGACGGAAAAAAATCCCAGGATTTTGTTGTCGGAATGTCCGATCAATGTCCGACCGTGTGTACGGGGCATTAGAATCACTCCCTAGGACACACTTAACCCCTTGATCGTCCCCTAGTGTTTAACCCCTTCCCTGCTAGTGTCATTTTCACAGTAATCAGTGCATTTTTATAGCACTGATCGCTGTATAAATGACAATGGTCCTAAAATAGTGTCAAAAGTCTCCGATGTGTCTGCTATAATGGCGCAGTCACGACAAGAATCGCAGATCACTGCCATTACTAATAAAAAAAAAATTAATAATAAAAATCTATCCCCTATTTTGTAGACGCGATAACTTTTATTATTGCGATTTTGTTTTACCAAAAATATGTAGAAGAATACATATCGGCCTAAACTGGGAAAGAATTTTTTTTATATATTTTTTGGGGATATTTATTATAGAAAAAAGTAAAAAATATTGCTTTTATTTTCAAACTGATGCTTTTTTTTGTTTATAGCGCAAAAAATAAAAACCGCAGAGGTGATCAAATACCACCAAAAAAAGCTCTATTTGTGGGAAAAAAAGGACGTCAATTTTGTTTGGGTGCAACGTCGCACGACAGCGCAATTGTGAGTTAAAGCGACGCAGTGCCATATCGCAAAAAGTGCTCTGGTCAGGAAGGGGGTAAATGCTTCTGGGGCTGAAGTGGTTAATGCATGCAGTGCATGTACATGCACTGCATGGTAACATGTGAAAAATGCATGTGTGTGTGCTTGTGCTTGGTTACTCCTGTAGGTGTGAATCAAGCCTTAGCGTGTGGGCAACGTAAATGGGCCCTAATAGCCAGTCTCCTCCTACAAAAAAAAAGCATGAAGAATAAAAACGCATTAAAAATGTGTGTAAAAACAAAAATGCACTGGAAAACGCAGCACTTGTGTGAACCTAGGCTAAGAGAGATACATTTGTTCTTTCTTGTTTAATACAAGCTTTGTACACATTATAAGACACAATGATTTAAAAAGGCTTTTCTTTTAGGCATGATGGAGATTTCTGGGAAGTCTGCTGAGGAAGGCGAGCTGTAGGGAGAATCTGATACACATCCACAGTGCTCATCTTTCAGAGATAAAAATATAAATTGCCAAACTGAGCAAAGGGAAAAATCTTCCAGCCATACTATTATGTATGAGCTAGAAAAATGAGTGGGCTAAATATAATTTCAAATCAGGGGTCTTGATAGAATTTCCGATCTCTGTGTTCTGGGCATTTTTAAAGTACTGTCTATCTGAACCCAAGAACAAAAATGTAACATATTACAGCTTACCAGTCCTTAGATGTGGTGGATGCATTCATATTCTCTTTTAAGACATTTTTTTACTTATGTTTTCGCTTGGTGATCTTATTCCAAAAGAGTATATAGACATACAGTAAAACCTTGGATTGCGAGTAACGCGGTTTACGAGCATTTCGCAATATGAGCTTTTTAAAAAAAAATAAAAAAATGCTGACTCGATTTGCGAGCATTGTCTCGCAAGATGAGCAGGATTCAAACCTCTGGGGTGTGCAGTACAGCATGTGGCCAGAGGTGGGGGGGGGGGGGCGCCGGAGACGCTTGGAGAACCGCTCAAAGACACTCGGTTCCAGAGTGTCTCAAAGCGTCTCCTAGTGGTCTCTGAGTGTCTCCGGCACCCCCCCACCTCTGGCCACATGCGGTACTGCATACAATAGCAGTGTCACTGGAACTAATTAGATGAGTTTCCATTGATTTCTATGGGGAAACTCCCTTTTTATATACAAGTGCTTTGGATTACAAGGATGCTTCTGGAACGAATTATGCTAGTACTCCAAGGTACTACTGTATAAGTCTATTCAGGACTTTCAGGATGCAAAAAAAAAAGTAAATAACTTTAGCCACGTATCAATGCATCCCCCATGCAAGAACTGTGTTTACCCACATTGGATGCACAGGTGTTTTATGCACCCCCGTGCAGGCATTCCCACAGATGTCTATTGAGACACAGCGGTTGCACAGAAATGGGCAGACTCGATGGACCACTCAGTATTTTTTCTGCCATCACTTTTCTATGTTTCTATTTCCATTTGGGTATGGATGCTTTTTGCCCAAACTCACACTGTCTGCATTTGGGGCCGTGCAGCTGCACCTGCACACTGACATCAATGGAACTGCCTCCATAGGAATTCACAGAACACCTGTGCATCCCCATGTGGGTGAACATGGTCCTTGCATGGGGAACCTATTGATACACCCCGTGTCAAAAAGGCTTTAGAATTATGGTGGTTCCAAAGCTTGAAGGTTTTTTTGCCTTCATGCATTCTATGCATGAAGGTAAAAAACCTTCAGTGTGCAGCTCCCCCTCAGCTCCCCAACTTGAGCCCGATCCCGTTCCAGCGATGTGCACGAGCAGAAGCTCTCCCATGTCTCTCCCTCCTTATTGACTGAGACACAGCAGCGGGAGCCAAACAAATGTCAATGACAGCCAGTGAGGAGGGAGTAGGGGTGGGACCGAATCACGCTCTGTGCTCATGGAGTGCCCCTAGGGCAAACAGCTGCACTCAACAGGGGGGAGGGGACAGGAGTGCCGGCAAGGGACCTGAGAAGAAAAGGATTAGGGCTGCTCTGTGGGAACTCACCCATTTGCAATAATCCTAGAATAGTGATATCAAGGATATATATATGGTAGGGAAAATAATTATTTGATCACCTGCTAATTTTGTAATTTTGCCCACTTACAGTACAAAGAAATGAAGGGTCTATAATTTTTATCATATGTGTATTTTAAATAATAGAGACAAAATATCAACCAAAATCCAGAAAAAAAACCACATAAAACAAATGCTATAAATTAAATAGGAAGCAAAGTCTTGTAATAAGGCTTACCTGTAGGTACTGTAAAATATCTCCTAAACTTAGGAGATATTTACTATATACGATGCCGCTGACATCATCGGCGCATGCGCACTGAAGGAACGTGACCGGCAACACCCGCACATGTAATCGCGGCTTCGGCCAATCACAGCGCCGGTGCCCGCGAACCCGGAAGTAACTATGTCAGCTATGTGAGCAGTGTGCTGGCGCTGATCCAGGGCTTCGTTCCAAGGTAAGTATTTCATAATGAGCGAGTATACGATGCATACTCGCTCATTCTGCCTTTGTCTTGTAGGCTTTTTTGTTGGGGGGGATTTTTTTTGGATGTTTACAACCTCTTTAAGTTGCAATTCAGTGAGTAAAATAAGTATTTGATCCTAAAGCAAAACACGACTTAGTACTTGGTGGAGAAACCCTTGTTGGCAAGCACAGAGATAAGACGTTTCTTGTAGTTAGTGACCAGGTTTGCACACATCTCAGGAGGGATTTTGGGTCAACTCTTTTTACACATCTTCTCTAAATTCTTGAGGTTTCTTGGCTGTCTTTTGGCAACTTGAAGTTTCAGCTCCCTCCATAAATTTTCTATAGGATTAAAGGTCTGGAGACTGACTAGGCAACTCCTTGACCTTAATGTGCTTCCTCTTGAGCCATGCCTTTGTTGCCTTGGCGGTATGTTTTGGGTCATTGACATGCTGGAAATCCCATCCACGACCCATCTTTAGTGTTCTGGCTGAGGGAAGAAGGTTCTCATCCAAGATTTTACAATAAATAGCCCCGTCCATTGGCCCCCTCAAGTCTGACTGTACCTTTAGCAGAGAAACAGCCAGAAAAGCATAATGTTTCCACCTCCGTGCTTGACTGTAGGAATGGTGTTCCTAGGGTCACAGTCAGCATTTTTCTTCCTCCAAACACGGTGAAGACATATAAGTGCTGCCAGCATTGCTGCAGAGGTTGAAGGGGTGGGGGGGTCAGCCTGTCAGTGCTCAGATCATACACCGCACACTGCATCAAATTAGTCGGCATGGCTGTCATCCAAGGAAAAAAGCCTCTTCTAAAGGTGATGCACAAGAAATCCCGCAAACAGTTTACTGAAGACAAGCAGACTAAAGCCTCGTACACACGATTGGATTTTCCGACGGGAAATGTGTGATGACAGGCTGTTGGCGGAAAATCCGACCGTTTTACGCTCCATCGGACAATTGTTTTCAGATTTTCCGCAGACAAATGTTGGACAGCAGGTTTTAAAATTTTCCGCGGACAAATGTCTGTTGTCGGATTTTCCAAGCGTGTGTACACAAGTCCATCGGACAAAAGTCCAAAGTACAAACACGCATGCTCGGAAGCAAGGACGAGCCAGAAGAGGTCGGTCTTGTAAACTAGCGTTCGTAATGGAGAATTAACATTCGTGACGTGGCAAATTATGAAATCTCAAAAAGCAGTGCACATTCTCTTCTTCTTTAATGGGATAATAATAAAGCTGCTTTGCTGGTGATACTGATGGAGTTATTGTAAACAAATTTTCAAAGGCTTTTTTTTTCTAGTAATATCAAGAATAATATTATTATGCTTTTTTTATCCCATAGTTTTTAAGATCAAAGATACAACTATGTTGGCATTCCTTTGTCAATTTTACATTGTATTTTTTTAAATTGAACTGCCTACTCCCAAACAGTCAGTAAAACACATAGCCAAGTATTATTCTCCACAATTTTTTCATTGTGCATTAAAAAAAGAAAACAAATAAAATTAGACATGCTATCTGACAATAGAACTTAACCAAAAAGTGCATTCTATGCATCCAAAAAAATTGAAAATATAACAAATCAAATCATTATTATTCAGCCAAAAAATAAAATAAAAGCCTCATGCATGTGTCCTGCTTCTTAATATAGGGTCAACAATGCCAAGAGTTGTTGAAAACAGGGGTCCGTCATCTGGAGATAATTCCGAAAACCATCTGGATTATTCAGCAAAGGCAATATGACATAATTGGTCACGATTAATTAAGCAACAAATTTTTGGTCCAAGAACTCCTCCTCCTCCTATTCCTGGACTGGACTTGGGTCAAAGCAATAACGTCAAGGACAATAATAAATAACACGTTATCTCATCCGATTCCGCAACATGTCTGGTTGACGAACGGCCATTCAAAAATGAACTGAAAAGCACAAAATGAAAAGCGCGAACTGAAAAGCGCTAAATGAAAAGCACAAAATGAAAAGCGCGAATCAACACTCACCAATCTTCTACTAACACGAAATTAGCAGAAGGAGCCCAAAGGGTGGCGCGAAGGAGCTGAAAAACCACGTAGTACGCCACTACGTTCATGTTTGTTGGCCGACAATTCCTTGCCGTTTGTATGCAAGACAAAATCCAGGCACACGCCTTCGGACAAAAGTCTGAGGTTTTGTCTGCGGAAAATCCGATCGTGTGTACGAGGCTTAAGGACATGGATTACTGGAACCATGTCCTGTGGTCTTATGAGGCTGAGATAAACTTATTTGGTTCAGATGGTGTCAAGCAAGTGTGGCGGCAAACAGGTGAGGAGTACAAAGACAAGTGTGTCTTGCCTACAGTCAAGCATGGTGGTGGGAGTGTCATGGTCTGGGGCTGCATGAGTGCTGCTGGCACTGAGAAGCTATAGTTCATTGAGGGAACCATGAATGCCAACATGTACTGTGACATACTGAAGCAGAGCATGATCCCCTCCCTTTGGAGACTGGGCCGCAGGGCAGTATTCCAGTATTCCTCCAAGACGACCACTGCCTTGCTAACATTGCAGGATCCTGGGGACAAAGTAAGTAACACTGTCTGGATCCTGCGATGCAATCCCAAGTGTGGCTCGGGGTTACTGCTTTTGGTAATGAAAATTCACCCCGAGCCACACTCTGGATTACCGCTAGGGAGGTTAACCCTCTTGGGCATGGAGTTCACCAGAGTTTCACAGGTTGCCACTGGAGTCCTCTTCCACTCCTCCATGACAACATCACAGAGCTGGTGGATGTTAGAGACCTTGCCCTCCTCCACCTTCCATTTCAGGATGCCCCACAGATGCTCAATCGGGTTTAGGTCTGGAGACATGCTTGGCCAGTCCATCACCTTTACCCTCAGCTTCTTTAGCAAGGCAGTGGTCACCTTGGATTTGTGTTTGAGGTCGTTATCATGTTGGAATACTGCCCTGCGGCCCAGTCTCTGATGGGAGGGGATCATGCTCTGCTTCAGTATGTCACAGTACGTGTTGGCATTTATGGTTCCCTCAATGAACTGTAGCTCCCCAGTGGTGGCAGCACTCATGAAGCCCCAGACCATGACACTACCACCACAATGCTTGACTTTGGGCGATCTCCCCTTCCTCACGCTGCTTTAATTTATTTTAACTGTGATCACTTTTATCTATTTTTTGTATGGTATTTTTAGAAATAAAAATCCCTTCTTTACCTGCACTATGCAGAAGCTTTTTATTTTTTATTTGCATATTATCCCGATGCAAGAAACTGCTTCCCAGTAGCCCACTTCCTCCACGAGGCCTGGATCAAGTTTGCCCCCGGTTTCTCCTTGGAACACATCCTTGAGGTCCATTGGTTGATATCCAGTTGGCAGTCCTTCCTGATGTTTCTATATCCCACCCGAGAGGTCGTGAAGTGAGACAGAGGTTCCACCGTTCCGAATATCGTTTTTCAGCCCAAGCTGGGCTTCATGCACCATCGACTCCATGTCATACGACAGTGGAGTCCACGTCATCTGAAACTGCTTCCCAGTAGCCCACTTCCATCACGAGGCCTGGATCAAGTTTGCCCCCGGTTTCTCCTTGGAACACATCCTTGAGGTCTATTGGTTGATATCCAGTTGGCGGTCCTTCCTGATGTTTCTCCATCCCACCTGAGAGGTCGTGAAGTGAGACAGAGGTTCCACCGTTCCGGATATCGTTTTTCAGCCCAAGCTGGGCTTCATGCACCATCGACTCCATGTCATACGACAGTGGAGTCCACGTCATCTGAAACTGCTTCCCAGTAGCCCACTTCCATCACGAGGCCTGGATCAAGTTTGCCCCCGGTTTCTCCTTGGAACACATCCTTGAGGTCTATTGGTTGATATCCAGTTGGCGGTCCTTCCTGATGTTTCTCCATCCCACCTGAGAGGTCGTGAAGTGAGACAGAGGTTCCACCGTTCCGGATATCGTTTTTCAGCCCAAGCTGGGCTTCATGCACCATCGACTCCATGTCATACGACAGTGGAGTCCACGTCATCTGAAACTGCTTCCCAGTAGCCCACTTCCATCACGAAGCCTGGATCAAGTTTGCCCCCGGTTTCTCCTTGGAACACATTCTTGAGGTCCATTGGTTGATATCCAGTTGGCGGTCCTTCCTGATGTTTCTCCATCCCACCTGAGAGGTCGTGAAGTGAGACAGAGGTTCCACCGTTCCGGATATCGTTTTTCAGCCCAAGCTGGGCTTCATGCACCATCGACTCCATGTCATATGACAGTGGAGTCCACGTCATCTGGTAAGAGTACCCATCCTACTTTACTTCCTCACTTTGATATCCCATATCGTGATGTTGGTTTACAGCTACGGGAGTTCTGTACCTTGTCGTTGATTCACAGCCACAGATCCTACACCGTGCACCTATTGACTTTATTTTCTATGACTCACATTATTTCCATTTGTTTATGCTAGTTCCACTTATTCATTTGAATTTGGAATTATCCATCTGTCATATGTGGACATTTTATATAGTGTTTGTGCGTTTCACTTTCACCTATTTTTTGAACACATGCTTTACTGTTCAGTATAGCACCCTTCAATTAATTGTTTCATTATATTTCAATTTTATTATTTTTTAGCGCTGCATTTTTTTCCTATTTACGAGTTATTGTTTGTCACAATGTATGCAGCCGCTGGCTCACATATTTTTTATTTTCTTCATTAGAGCGCAGTGTTTTCCTATCCTCTTGACTGTAGGCAAGACACACTTGTCTTTGTACTCCTCACCTGGTTGCCGCCACACTCGCTTGACACCATCTGAACCAAATAAATTTATCTTGGTCTCATCAGACCAAAGGACATGGTTCCAGTAGTTCATGTCCTTAGTCTGCTTGTCTTCAGCAAACTGTGAGGTGTCATGTTGAACTTCCTGTGACCAGTATGAGAGAGTGAGAGTGATAACACCAAATTTAAAACACCTGCTCCCCATTCACACCTGAGACCTTGTAACGCTAATGAGTCACATGACACTGGGCATGGAAAATGGCTAATTGGGCTCAATTTGGACATTTTCATTTAGGGGTGTGCTCACTTTTGTTGCCAGCGGTCTAGACATTAACCACTTCCAGACCAGTTGCCACAGTTTTACTGTGGCAGAATGGCACGGGTGGGCGAAGTGCTGTCATGTTACATCACTTCGCCCTGCGGCCACTAGGGGCATGCGTGCGCCCGCTGCTCGCTACCGGAGCCGATGCGAGTGCCCAGCGGGCGCGATGACCGCCGGGCTCCCGTGATCGCTCAGAGTGAGAACCGGGATCTGTGTGTGTAAACACACAGATCCCGGTTCTCTGAGGGGAGAAGAGACAAAAGTACAAAGTATGAACAGTGATCTGTCATCTCCCCTAGTCAGTCCCATCCCCCCTTCAGTTAGAACACACATGAGGGAACACAATTAACCCCTTGATCGCCCCCTAGTGTTAACCCCTTCCCTGCCAGTGACATTTCTAGAGTAATCAGTGCATTTTTATAACACTGATCGCTGTATAAATGCCAATGGTCCCAAAAATGTGTCAAAAGTGTACGATGTGTCCGCCATAATGTCGCAGTTTCAATAAAAACGCAGATCGCCGCCATTACTAGTAAAAAAAAAATAAATAATAAAAATGCTATAAATCTATCACCCTATTTTGTAGACGCTATAATTTTTGCGCAAGACCAATCAATATACACTTATTACAATTTTTTTAACCAAAAATATGTAGAAGAATACATATCGGCCTAAACTGAGAAAAAATTTGCTTTTTTAAAAAAATATTTATTATAGCAAAAAGTACAAAATATTGTGTTTTTTTTTCAAAATTGTCGCTCTTTTTTTGTTTATAGCGCAAAAAATAAAAACCACAGAGATGATCAAATACCACCAAAACAAAGCTCTATTTGTGGGGAAAAAAAGGACTTCAATTTTGCTTGGGTGCAGCATCGCACGACCGCGCAATTGTCAGTTAAAACGACGCAGTGCCGAATCGCAAAAAATGGCGTTGCCATTCAGCAGCCAAATCTTCCCGGGCTACAGTGGTTAATGGCTGTGTGTTGAGTTATTTTGAGTGGACAGTAAATCTACACTGTTATACAAGCTGTACACTCACTACTTGACATTATAGCAAAGTGTCATTTCTTCAGTGTTGTCACATGAAAAGATATAATAAAATATTTACAAAAATGTGAGGGGTGTACTCACTTTTCTGAGATACTGTATATACTGTATATTTAAAATAGCAGATTAAATTTTGTAACTCTAATAGGGCGTACACACGGTCGGACTTTGTTCGGACATTCCGACAACAAAATCCATGGATTTTTTCCGACGGATGTTGGCTCAAACTTCTCTTGCATACACACGGTCACACAAAGTTGTCGGAAAATCCGATCGTTCTGAACGCGGTGACGTACAACACGTACGTCGGGACTCTAAACGGGGCAGTGGCCAATAGCTTTCATCTCTTTATTTATTCTGAGCATGCGTGGCACTTTGTCCGTCGGATTTGTGTACACACGATCGGAATTTCCGACAACGGATTTTGTTGTCGGAAAATTTTATCTCCTGATCTCCAACTTTGTGTGTCGGAAAATCCGATGGAAAATGTCCGATGGAGCCCACACACGGTCGGAATTTCCGACAACATGCTCCGATCGGACATTTTCCATCGGAAAATCCGACCGTGTGTACGGGGCATAAGGCTCTGTTCATATCTCCGTGTATGGGGGCCACAATCGCAGTAAAAACACGCATATAGAATCACGGGATGCCCGTCACCCAAAATAAGCTCCTGTATTTCTTTTGGGCGTCAGTTGTCCCGCGATTCTGTTTTTACAACGATTGTCACCCAACGATTTGCTGGAAAATCTTGCCGATTTGGGGTGCTATTGGAATCGACGGGCAACACACCGGGAACGCACGGGCGTCCTGCAATTTCGCACGCGATTCGGAATGCAGAGATGTGAAAGGCGGAATCGCCACGATTTTGCCGCGATTGCGCCCAGCGAATTGCGGTAAAATCGCTGTAAAAGCACGCAAGCAGGATTTCAGAACGCCCGACGCCCAAAGAAGGAACAAGAACTTTTTTTGGGCGTCGGGCTTTCAGGCTTCATTCACACCTTAGCTTAGATTTTGTACAGGTCAAAAGGTCACTAATGAAAAAAGCAGAAAAACGTCAGTAATCTGGCTGCATTCACACAGCATCTCCTTTTCAGGTGGAAAAGGCGTTTTTACTGTGATTTTACCACAATTTTTACGGCGTTTTTTGCTGCGATTTTTTCAGTGATTTTGTACAGATCAAAAGGTCACCAATATAAAAGGCAGAAAAACGCCTGTAATCTGCCTAAAGCTGCATTCACACCTGAGCTCGTAAAATGCTCATCTCAAAATGTCAAAAATGCCCAACAAGCAAAATCCCATTCATTTAACCACTTTAGCCCCGGATAGATTTGCCCCCTTAATGACCAGGCCATTTTTGGGGATACTGCACTGCATCGATTTAACTGACAATTGCGTGGTTGTGCGACATTGTACCCAAACAAAATTTACGTCCTTTTTTTCCCACAAATAGAGCTTTCTTTTGGTGGTATTTGATCCCCTCTGCGGTTTTAATTTTCTGCGCTATAAACAAAGAGCAATAATTTTGAAAAAAAAATAAATATTTTTTTTTACTTTTAGCATCAATGATATTTACACAGTCAACAGTGGCTATTTATAGCACTGATCGCTGTATAAATGTCAATGGTCCCAAAAAAGTGTCAAATGTGTTAGATCTGCCTGCCACAATGTCGCAGTCCCACTAAAAATCAGCTTGCAGAGGGTGATTAGACAGGACACACACCAGGAACCAAGGCAACTTGATTGTCCAACGGTTGTAGGCATGAACCAGGCAAGTATACCCAAAAATGAAAAAATCTCACCATAGTGTAAATCAGAAACAGATAGGATTTATGATGGTTTAAAGGTTGCATTTACATATGGAGCATAAAAAGTAGCATCAATATAAAAAGCCGGCCGGCTAGCAAACACCCGTCCTCTCGGGACCGCCACACAATGGCGTCAGCACGCCACTCCTCCCGACGCGCATTTCGTCACAAGCTGACGTCAGATGTTTGAGTTTCTGATTTACACTATGGTGAGCTTTTTTCATTTTTGGGTATACTTGCCTGGTTCATGCCAATAAGCGTTGGACAATCGAGTTGCCTTGGTTCCTGGTGTGTGTCCTGTCTAATCACCTAAAGAAACCCTCTGCGAGCTGGTATCCCAATATCCCCAGGATAAAGGCCCTGGCTGGGTTGATAGCACAAGCATGATTAGCTTGCCTTCCGTTAAGCACGCACTCCATGTGGTGAAGGTGCACATGTCTGTTGTGGTGTTTTAGGACTGTTTATAGGTTTAATCGATCCAGTTACCGGCACTTGTGTCAATGGAATGTTTATGCAAAATTTATATTTGAGTTCATATGCAAATTGTATTTTATATAGGTTTAAGTACCGTGTGTATATTCATGCATTTATTATTAGCGCTGGTTCTTATTATTATTATTTTTGTTACTAGGGTGTGTATCTCACTTTGAGCTGCTGCTTTTTGTTTCATTTATTCATTTAGCCCGGTATCATATTATATTTATTCATATGTTTAGGCCGATATAGATTCTTCTACATATTTTGGGTAAAAAAAATGCAATAGGCGTATAATGAGTGGTTTGCGCAAAAGTTATAGCGTCTACACAATAGGGGATAGAAAAACACCCCCACAGCATGATGCTGCCCACCACCATGCTTCACTGTTGGGACTGTATTGGACAGGTGATGAGAAGTGCCTGGTTTTCTCCACACATACTGCTTAGAATTAAGGCCAAAAAGTTCTATCTTGGTCTCATCAGACCAAAGAATCTTATTTCTCACCATTTTGGAGTCCTTCAGGTGTTTTTTTTAGCAAACTCCATGCAGGCTTTCATGTGTCTTGCACTGAGGAGAGGCTTCCGTGTGGCCACACTGCCATAAAGCCCCGACTGGTGGAGGGCTGCAGTGATGGTTGACTTTCTACAACTTTCTCCCACCTCTCGACTACATCTCTGGAGCTCAGCCACAGTGATCTTTGGGTTCTTCTTTACCTCTCTCACCAAGGCTCTTCTCCCCCGATAGCTCAGTTTGGCCGGACGGCCAGCTCTAAGAAGGGTTCTGGTCGTCCCAAACATCTTCTATTTAAGGATTATGGAGGCCACTGTGCTCTTAGGAACCTTAAGTGCAGCAGAAATTTTTTTGTAACCTTGGCCAGATCTGTGCCTTGCCACAATTCTGTCTCTGAGCTCTTCAGGCATTTCCTTTGACCTCATGATTCTCATTTGCTCTGACATGCACTGTGAGCTGTAAGGTCTTATATAGACAGGTGTGTGGCTTTCCTAATCAAGTCCAATCAGTATAATCAGACACAGCTGGACTCAAATGAAGGTGTAGATCCATCTCAAGGATGATCAGAAGAAATGGACAGCACCTGAGTTAAATATATGAGTGTCACAGCAAAGGGTCTGAATACTTAGGACCATGTGATATTTCAGTTTTTCTTTTTTAATAAATCTGCAAAAATGTCAACAATTCTGTGTTTTTCTGTCAATATGGGGTGCTGTTTGTACATTAATGAGGAAAAAAAATGAACTGAAATGATTTTAGCAAATGGCTGCAATATAACAAAGAGTGAAAAATTTAAGGGGGTCTGAATACTTTCCATCCCCATTATATTTTAGACCATTCCTCCTTACAAAACATCTCCAGTTCAGTTAGGTTTGATGGTTGCCGAGCATGGACAGTCTGTTTCAAATCACCCCACAGATGATGATGATATTCAGGTCTGGTGACTGGGATGGCCATTCCAGAACATTGTATTTGTTCCTCTGCATAAATGCCCGAGTAGATTTCAAGCAGTGTTTTGGGTCGTTGTCTTGTTGAAATATCCAGCCCCGGCGTAACTTAAACTTTGTGACTGATTCCTCAACATTATTCTCAAGAATCTGCTGATATTGAGTGGAATCCATGCGACCCTCAACTTTAACCAGATTCCCAGTACCGGTACTGGCCACACAGCCCCACAGCATGATGGAACCTCCACCAAATTTTACTGTGGGTAGCAAGTGTTTTTCTTGGAATGCTGTGTTCTTTTGCCACCATGCATAACGCCCCTTGTTATGACCAAATAACTCAATCTATGCTTCATCAGTCCACAGCACCTTATTCCAAAATTAAGCTGGCTTGTCCAAATGTGCGTTTGCATACCTCAAGCGACTCCGTTTGTGCCGTGTGTGCAGAAAAGGCTTTTTTCGCATCACTCTCCCATACAGCTTCTCCCTGTGCAAAGTCCGCTGAATTGTTGAGGGATGCACAGTGACATCATCTGCAGCAAGTTGATGTTGTTGGTCTTTGGAGGTGGTCTGTGGGCTGTTTTTACCGTTCTCACCATCCTTCACCTTTGCCTCTCCAATATTTTATGTGGCCTGCCACTTCTGGCCTTAACAAGAACTGTGCCTGTGGTCTTCCATTTCCCCACTATGTTCCTCACAGTGGACAACTGACAGTTTATATCTCTGCAATAACTTTTTGTAGCCTTCCCCTAAACCATAATGTAGAACAATCTTTGTTTTCAGGTCATTTGAGAGTTGTTTTGAGGCCCCCATGTTGCCACTCTTCAGAGGAGAGTCAAAGAGAAAAACGACTTGCAATTGGCCACCTTAAATACCTTTTCTCATGATTGGATGCACTGACTATGAAGTTCAAGGCTTAATGAGCTCACCAAACCAATTGTGTGTTCTAACTAATCAGTGCTAAGTAGTTACAAGTATTCAAATCAACAAAATGACAAGGGTGTCCAAATTTATGCACCTGTCTAATTTCCTTTTGATGCATATTGCGCATTTTCTCTTAATTCAATAAACCTCATTTCACTGCTGAAATATTACTGTGTCCTTCAGTTATTTGATAGATCAAAATGAAATTGCTGATCCAAACACCCAAATATTTATAAATGACAATCATGGAAATTGTCAGGGGTTCCTAAACGTTTGCATACAGCTGTAACTCCTATTTTGTAAATATGTCTAGAAAGCTTTATAACAAAGCAATATGTATCCACATGGCTCTTGCATGTAGTATAATTTGAAGAGTCTAGTCATTTGTCATATAGTAATAGAAGTGCATTTGTATTCAGAAACCCCCCAAAAAAGTACAGCTATGCTACTGTAAGAAATGCGGAACTTATATTTCAAAGATTAGCTTATTTTTTTGTTACAAAGTAGAAACAGTGGAATAATGAATATCAAAAAAGCGTAGTACCAATGAATGTAGTGGGATATATACAATTGCTCTGTTCCATGCGTGGGCAGCTCTTGGTTGATATCACACACAGATGAGCTGTAGATGCAATCAACCATATGATAGAATGGATATACATTCGCTCCCATGTGTCAGCGGGCAGCCCTAGGTTGGTATCACACTAAGATAAAGTTATAGATGCAAGAAAGCAAAGCCACTATAGAAGCAAATGTTGTGATGGTAGAAAAGCAACTGTAAATGCAAAAGCCCTATATACAGTGGGGACAGAAAGTATTCAGACCCCCTTCAATTTTTCACTCTTTGTTATATTGTGGCCATTTGCTAAAATCACTCAAGTAATTTTTTTATCCTCATTAATGTACACACAGCACCCCATATTGACAGAAAAACACAGAATTGTTGACATTTTTGCAGATTTATTAAAAAAGAAAAACTGAAATATCACATGGTCCTAAGTATTCAGACCCTTTGCTCAGTATTTAGTAGAAGCACCCTTTTGATCTAATACAGCCATGAGTCTTTTTGCGAAAGATGCAACAAGTTTTTCACACCTGGATTTGGGGATCCTCTGCCATTCCTCCTTGCAGATCCTCTCCAGTTCTGTCAGGTTGGATGGTAAACGTTGGTGGACAGCCATTTTTAGTTCTCTCCAGAGATGCTCAATTGGGTTTAAGTCAGGGCTCTGGCTGGGCCATTCAAGAACAGTCACGGAGTTGTTGTGAAGCCACTCCTTCATTATTTTAGCTGTGTGCTTAGGGTCATTGTCTTGTTGGAAGGTAAACCTTCAGCCCAGTTTGAGGTCCTGAGCACTCTGGAGAAGGTTTTCGTCCAGGATATCCCTGTACTTGGCCGCATTCATCTTTTCCTTGATTGCAAACAGTTGTCCTGTCCCTGCAGCTGAAAAACACCTCCATAGCAGGATGCTGCCACCACCATGCTTCACTGCTGGGACTGTATTGGACAGGTGATGAGAAGTGCCTGGTTTTCTCCACACATACTGCTTAGAATTAAGGCCAAAAAGTTCTATCTTGGTCTCATCAGACCAAAGAATCTTATTTCTCACCATCTTGGAGTCCTTCAGGTGTTTTTTTTAGCAAACTCCATGCGGGCTTTCATGTGTCTTGCACTGAGGAGAGGCTTCCGTCGGGCTACTCTGCCATAAAGCCCCGACTAATGGAGGGCTGCAGTGATGGTTGACTTTCTACAACTTTCTCCCATCTCCCAACTGCATCTCTGGAGCTCAGCCACAGTGATCTTTGGGATCTTCTTTACCTCTCTCACCAAGGCTCTTCTCCCCCCGATAGCTCAGTTTGGCCAGACGTCCAGCTCTAGGAAGGGTTCTGGTCCTCCCAAACGTCTTCCATTTAAAGATTATGGAGGCCACTGTGCTCTTAGGAACCTTAAGTGCAGCAGAAATTTTTTGTAACCTTGGCCAGATCTGTGCCTTGCCACAATTCTGTCTCTGAGCTCTTCAGGCACTTATATAGACAGGTGTGTGGCTTTCCTAGTCAAGTCCAATCAGTATAATCAAACACAGCTGGACTCAAATGAAGGTGTAGAGCCATCTCAAGGATGATCAGAAGAAATGGACAGCACCTGAGTTAAATATATGAGCTACTGGGCTCGCGCTGGAACGATCGGGTTCAGGTAAGAAAAAGGGGGACTCTGGGGGCAGCTGCAGCACAGAAGATTTTTTTACCTTAATGCATAGAATGCATTAGGGTGAAAAACCTTGAGACTTTACAACTTCTTTAAGGACAGTGAAATCCTTTCTGCAAAGCTGAAACAGGAGTCCTTTCATAGAGCACACTGTTTGCTTGGCTTGTAACAGAAGCAGATAATAGCAGGCTTCTTTCTTTTAGAGCTTCAAGCACATAGTCTCTTCACAAGGAATTTTATAAACAAGGGACTCAATATGACTTTTTTAGCTTGCAATATAACATATTCATCTTGTTGAAATTACTCTTTTACTAAATATTTTATATAAAATAGATACTCTCTATAGCAGTGGTTCTCAACCTGGGGGTCGGGACCCCCTCGGGGGTCAAATGATGATTTGCCAGGGGTCACCAAATCCTTGCCTGTTCCTGAAGCCCGCACCGCTCTCCCAGTCTTTTTGCGGCCACCCAGCAGGGCTGTCCCTGGAGCCTGTTGCCGCCCCCTCAGCCTCTTCGCAGCCATCCATTCAGTTCACAGCATGGCTGGGGGGCAGAGACTAGAGGTCAGATGACTGGTAAGGAATGTAAGGTGGGAGGGGCTGAAAGAGACCCTATCTCCTGATTTCGGCATAGGTGTCACTGCTACGAGACACCACAAAGTCGGAGAGACAGTGAAGTTGGAGACACAGTGAGTACTTCCTTTGATTATAATTATAGCCATTAAAAGTCCCCACTACAGTTCTCAGATCAGCAGATGACCTTGATCAAGAGCACCTAAGCTGGCTGATCAGAACTCCCCGCCAGCACTGCCACTCATCTCATCCCCCCCCCCCCCACCAAGGAGTAAGAGAAGGAATAAAAATAGAGAATACATGGAAGGGAGAGGAAAATAGGCGGCGGGACAAAGAAAAAGGGAGAGAAAGAATAAGAGAAAGAACAAGAAAGACGGCTAGAGAGAGGGATGGGGCAAAAAAACAAGAAATTAGGATAGAGAGAGATAAAAGGGAAAGAAAGGAGAACAAAGAGAAAGAGTGGTGCATCCTAAAATGTACCATAAGGGGTTTTAATACTGTGCAAGTGGAAGGGACTCAGGGAGCGCTAAATGTCCATGAGTTAGGGGCGCAAATCACTTATCTTGCCTTGGGCGCTGATAACCCACGCTATGAAAATAATTTTACGATTAGGGGTCTCCACAACTTGGGAAATTTCATTAAGGGGTCACGGCAATAGAGAGGTTGAGAACCACTGCTCTATAGAGATCATTTGTAAATTGCTGTTATTCAGAATTGGTTTCCCTTTTCATTCTGTAACCACACTGGATTTTTAAATCATGGTCTGTACTCTGTGCACAGAAAACCCCAAAATTGCAATCTGCTTTTGCTCTAAACTTGAAGGACAAAATATAGTCACCCCCTGCAAAAGGAGATTTGCCTTGGTAAGATACTTTCTTAGACACTTGCAAAAATAAAGGTATGCTTTGGCTCCAGCTTTGCTTGTTAGAACACTGAGACATATGACATATATATATATATATATATATATATATATATATATATATATATATATATATATATATATATATATATATATATATATATATATATATAGCTATAGTTATAGCTATAGTTATAGTTATATAGTTATTTTTCAGACTCACATATAAAAATCTGTTTTTCAGGAGTAGACATTAGCTTTATGTGCGAACATCTCTCAAACAAATGCCAGTGAGTGTTTGCACATGCTGTCCTCTAATGCAATTGAAAATAGATACTATGGTATATTGGGCCAAATTTAAGTAATTAGATGGGCAATTAAAACATTTTAGCTGCTCCCATTGTTTTAGAGGAGTACTAGTCAAACACTGCACCCAGGCTATGTCAATAAAAGGCAACTTTTGATATAATTCACTGTATGATACTACAGTGCCATCTAGAGTTTGAGTTAGAAAATGATTCTCTCATAGAAAATAATGAAAGGTAAAAGGATAAGCCCATGTGGGAATGGCTACCCAAACATTCTAAATAAAAGGCAGCAGCATAAGCTAATACCAAAGTCCACCAGCATAAGCTAATACCATAAACTAATACCAAAACTAATACCATAAGCTAATACCAAAGAAAATTGTGCCAGTTATTACACCATAAGACCCAAGAAGATTCTGCCAGAGGGGATTTCATCTGGGGATGACATTAAGTTTATAATACAAGAGAACCCAGTTTCCTGTCATCACTTGAGTAGCCTGGAGTCCTGTTTTCTACAGAGATCACAAAGCCACTATAATCCAATCTAAGTGACATTTAATGTATCCCTATAGCATACAGACCATTGTAAATGCTCATTTGCTAGAAAGGTTAGCTAGAGTGTATGTAAAAGCATATTAATATATTACAGGGTTTTCTGTTGCCTTGCTTTACCACAAAGTAACTGATAATATACAAGCAAAACAGACCGATCAGGTGGTCATAATTATGATAAACCTACCTGTTTAGCAGCTAGCTTTAGAAAATACTGACCAGGCCCAGATCAAGATCTTCAGAACAGAAGCAGGTAAGGATTTGCAATCAAGTTTGCATAAAATGTGTAAAATTCCCTCCCAGATGTGATTGTTTTTGTTCTACATAAAACCAAAGTTCCACTTTAATGACCCAGGTCCTGTAAAAAAAAAATTCCTACAACTCGCTTTTTTTCCAAAACAACTTTCACAGTTGACTAATGTATTTTAATATATTCCTATAACTGTTTTTAATAGAGAAAAAAATTACAATCATTAACATTGTAACTTAGGACAAAAAAGGCTTTGCTGGGCTCTTCAAGTAGATGCAAATTGCAAGACACTTGACAGATCCTTTCAGCATATCACTGTAGGTCATATTATTATAAGTGAACTTTAAATACAAAAATGGATTATTCAAGGCACCAGTGGCTGTAATTTGTCATTATTCAACTCTTTAGAATACAATGATATCTCCTTTGAACTTCCTAAAAAAGGAGATGCCTGATAAGCCACTTTTATGTCTAACATAGCAAAAAAGATGACATTTCATTAGGATTTATTTTTCTAAAAAATGGATAAAGGGGCAGCTGGATTTTCTTGGAGCTAGTCAGACAGCCTTCTTTTCTTGCAATGGAAACAGTTATAATAATGTGATTTATTGGCAGTCAAATGTAGGTATATAAAAGTTCTCTTATATAAGTGGAGTGATGGTGCCAGGGTCTTACAATTTGAAATGCAGACTAATAGGGCGTACACACGGTCGGACTTTGTTCGGACATTCCGACAACAAAATCCTAGGATTTTTTCCGACGGATGTTGGCTCAAACTTGTTTTGAGTTAGAAAATGATTCTCTCATAGAAAATAATGAAAGGTAAAAGGATAAGCCCATGTGGGAATGGCTACCCAAACATTCTAAATAAAAGGCAGCAGCATAAGCTAATACCAAAGTCCACCAGCATAAGCTAATACCATAAACTAATACCAAAACTAATACCATAAGCTAATACCAAAGAAAATTGTGCCAGTTATTACACCATAAGACCCAAGAAGATTCTGCCAGAGGGGATTTCATCTGGGGATGACATTAAGTTTATAATACAAGAGAACCCAGTTTCCTGTCATCACTTGAGTAGCCTGGAGTCCTGTTTTCTACAGAGATCACAAAGCCACTATAATCCAATGTTGGCTCAAACTTGTTTTGCCTACACACGGTCGCACAAAGTTGTCGGAATTTCCGATCGCCAACCACGCGGTCACGTACACCATGTACGACGAGACTAGAAAAGGCCGGTTCAGAACCAAGCGCGGCACCCTTTGGGCTCCTTTTGCTAATCTCGTGTTAGTAAAAGTTTGGTGAGAGACGATTCGCGCTTTTTCAGACTTGTGGCTTTCAGATCGTTTTCTGCCGTTCAGTTTGTGCTTGTGGGTTTGTATCTGCTCTTCAGTGCGTGCAAGCAAGTTCTGCGTGACTTTAGGTAGTCATTGTATTCTTGTTCGTTCGTTACTGTTTTTCAGGTCGCTCTTCACAGGCCTTGCTGTTCTTCAGTGCGTTCTGTTACTTCGTTCTGAGCAGCCGACCGTTTTCTAGCCATGTTTCATATGCATACTCCTCGTAGAGTTTGTGCTGTGCGGGGGCTTGGTGTTGGGGTCCTGACCTTGACACAAGTCCAGTCCATGAACAGGGTGGGGAGGAGTTCATGGACCAAGAATTGGTTGCTTCAGCGTGACCAGTTCTGTCATATGCCTTTGCTCCGTGAGATCCGTGAGAATAATCCTGATGATTTCAGGAACTTTCTCTGGATGACGGACCCCGTGTTTCACCGTTTGATGGCTTCGCTGACCCCCTATATCAGCAGGCAGGATACCTGCATGAGGCAAGTCATCACTCCGGAGCAGAGGTTGGTCGCTACCTTGCGGTATTTGGCCACAGGGAGAAGCCTGCAGGACCTCAAGTTCTCGACAGGCATCTCCCCCCAGGCTCTGGGGATCATTATCCCAGAGACCTGTTCTGCCATCATCCAGGTCCTGCAGAAGGAGTATATGAAGGTAAGATTTATATCCTTTTATATCACATTTTATTGTCTTGAATGTTTGCTAATATATTGTATTTCTTTCCTCATTCCCTAATTACCATGATTGTAATATGCTGTGAATGTCCCCTTTGTCCTCATGCATGCTGGATTTTTATGTAATTATTATTTTAGGTCCTTCATACATATTTGCCCTTCAATAACCTCTCCAGCATGGTGTCTCCTGGCCCTATATTCACCTCATGTAGTCACTTAACAATGTATTTTATCAGCTCCATAGTAGTGCTTTACCCCAAACACCCCCTAAAATGTTTGGTAATGTTATTTTTGATTTTAATTCAGGCAGAGTGCCAGAGGCTTTTTTTTGTGGTGTCCCCAAATAATTTTTAGTAACCCTCCCTCCCCCAACTGCTAAGTCAGCTGATCCCAATTCTCTATGTATCCTCAATCATCTATCTGCTGACTTTGCCAAACCCATACACACTATACCCATCTCTTTTGTGCTCTGATTTATGGATGAATTCCCCAAAGCATGTAGTGCAAGGGCCTGCCTGTATACTTTCAAATGGTACTGTTTAAAGTTTTTGTATCCTATTATTATCTTGATAGGTAATAGCAGAATGTCCAAATGTCCTCAAATGTGTACAATGTGTATTTATATCTTTGTATTATGACACTTCTTACCTGTCCAGTGGGCTGCCAATAGCGTAACTAGGGAGGGGCTGTTCCAAGTAATACCCTGTATTTAGGCCTTCATCTCTCAATGAAGTGAAGAGGGTTACCTGTCCAAGAGTTCCCCCCCCTATAATGTTAGAAATGGCCCATGAGAGGGGGGGAGGGGGAATATGATACTTGTACCTTATACTTTGGCCTTGTTAAATTCCCCTTAATAAATGCTATCTGGAGGTTGCCCCATAATGTTTGTGTCTAATCTGCTTGCCATGTTTCAGAGTAAAAATAGTAATGTTTATTGTTTTTTCCTCAACAGTTTCCTTCCACGCCACAAGAATGGCAGACTGTGGCCTCCCACTTTGCCCAGCGGTGGGACTTTCCTAACTGCGGAGGGGCAATTGATGGGAAACACGTCCACATCGTCCCACCACCCAACTCGGGGTCGTACTATTTTAATTACAAGGGGTTTAATAGTATAGTGATGTTGGCGGTGGTGTCGGCTAATTACGAATTCTTGTATGTGGACGTGGGGAAGAATGGCCGGATGTCCGATGGTGGAGTCATCGCCCAGACGGAGTTCTACAGGCGTCTCCAGAATGGCAGCTTGGACTTGCCAGCTCCAGAGGACAATGTGGAAGGACTCCCATTCGTGTTCGCTGCTGATGAAGCGTTTGCGCTGGGGGACCACCTGATGCGGCCATTCCCGATGAGGACCCTCACCCCGGAACAGAGGGTTTTTAATTACCGGCTGGCCAGAGCCCGAAGAGTGGTGGAGAACACATTTGGAATCCTGGCCAGCCAGTTCCGACTATTTCTGACACCCATCCATATGGCGGAGTATAAACTGAACCATATAATACTTGCGTGCTGTGTTCTCCATAATTTTTTAAGAAAACATTCTGCCAACTATGCTGGCTCAGTTGGGCCTGAGGCCGGAATCCAAAATCCATCAACACTGACGGCGCTTGAAAGCGGACGTCCTGGCTTGCCCTCCCTGAGTGCCCGTGATGTCCGGTTACGATACCTGGAGTTCTTTGCGGGTAGGGGGGCTATCAATATGCCAGACAATATGTGAAGCCTTTTTGAAAAAAAAAAAAAAATTCTTTGTGGACATTTACTGATTGTGTTTGTTTGAGCTGACCCTGACAGAAATGTGTGGAGTCCAGAAAATGGCGTGATTGTGTAACCTTATACAAAGCACTGTTGGCTGTTATTTACTAAATGCAAAGACACTTTTCACTACAAGTGCACTTGCAACTGCACTTAAACTGCACTTGTAGTGCAAAGTGGATTTGCCCTTAGAAAATAACCCCCATTTTGACAGAAAACAACAATTACATCACCCCAAAAATGTTGTAGCGTTGAGACAATAATCCACACATTCTTGATGAACAATCTTTTTAATACCTGCACAATCACATGTGCATTTACCAAAGGTTTTTCTGACAAAACAACATGTTTGTTGTATACCAATTTTTGTGGTGGCATTATCCAAAATCAAAATGTGCATTTTATAGAAAACACGCCTGTGTAAAAACAACAAGAAAGACACAAATCTTGATCTTACAAAGTTCACATTTGGTAGAACTTGAAGGCAATATCAGACATGAGTATTTAGGAACTGTGTTTGATATTGCGTTCAGATGGGGGGAAATCACCCCAGGAAAAGCCAAATTTGGAAGATGCACACAAATTTCACAATGTCAACATGTGCTATCTGCCATCACGGGGGATCAAGGGACATGTTTTGGGGGAGAAACCCCTTCCTCACCCCTACTTTATTATTGAGGAAGGGCTTGCACCCCCAAAACGCATCCATTGATCTCCCGTGATGGCAGATAGCACATGTTGACACACTGTGTGCATCCTCCAAATTTGGCTTTGGGAAAAATCACAAAAACATTTTGCACATTGTAGCACACAAAAGAAGTAAGTGATTTGGAGGGGTTTTAAACTCGCCCCGAAACATCAATGATGTTTTTATATTTTGGAATAACATCATTGATGTTTTGCTTGATGATTTCCAATTGTAAATTACACCCCATGATCTCCCCGATCAGGATCTGGGCACTTTCGGATGTGAAAGTGTCAGTACTAGGATCCCTTTAGGACCCAGCACAACTCACCTGACACAGCCTTTACCTGGGAAACAACAATGATTGGCCAGCTCACCTTTAAATAACATGCATCAGCATTCAATCATTGCTCGTGTTAGAGTTTACCTGTGTTTGATCCAGTTGATATCTGCTCTGTGTATTTCGTGTATGACCCGGCTCGTTTGACCCTGTTTGCTTGCTTCTGATTCGGTACCGTTTGGACTCTGATCTTCCTGTGTATGACCCAGCTTGCCTAGACTACGTTTTTGCCTGATACCACTAGTACCTTCATCTGCAGCAGTGAACTACAAGCACCAGACATCTATCCTCCACCTGCAGCGGTGAACTACAAACACCAGACACCATCAATCCTCATCTGCAGCGGTGAACTACAAGGTCCAGCAAACATCTACCTACAGCTACAGCGGTGAACTACAAGTCCCAGCTGACCTGCTCTGCTCATGGTATGTGCTCTTGTTCTTTGAACTCTTTGCATAATCAGAATACCTGAACTGTTACCTGTTATATGCTCTACCCTGACATTAACACGAGCCATACATAATAAAGGAAACCTATCATGGATCCTGAGCAGGCTCAGTTGTTTGCACAGGAACTTTGCCGCTTATCCCATCAAGTTCAGGAAATGGCCACAGAGCTCACCAAGGTGCAATCTCCTTCTATTAGCACTGCTACAAAAACTCCATCTGAACCAAAAATTCCTTTGCCTGGCCGGTTTTCTGGTGACCGTAAAGGGTTTTGCAACTTTAAAAACAGCTGCAAATTATATTTCAAGTTAAGGCCATCCTCGTCTGGCCCTGAAACTCAGAGGGTTCAAATCATTATCTCTCTACTACAGGGTGACCCCCAGGCTTGGGCCTTTAACCTGGAACCAAACCATCCAGCCTTGCTAACAGTAGATGCCTTCTTTGAAGCCCTAGGGTTGCTTTATGATGATCCAGATCGTGCTGCTACTGCAGAATCAACTCTGCGTAACTTAAAGCAAGGAACTACCACAGCTGAAATGTATTGCTCAGAGTTTCGCAGGTGGGCCCCGGAATCTGGCTGGAATGATGCAGCACTCCGCAGCCAGTTTAGAATGGGCCTTTCAGATGCAATTAAGGATGCTCTGGTCAACTTCTCCTACCCAGCCTCACTGGAGGAGGCTATGAGTCTAGCCATTAGAATTGACCGCCGCCAGCGAGAGAGGAGACGAGAACAAACTACAGCTGTGGCAAACTATATACCTCCCTTGCCGCCTGACTATTCCACCTCCAGTGCCAAATCTGAGGAAGAACCTATGCAGATAGGTTCCACCCGGTTATCTGCCCAGGAACACACGCGCCGGCGTAACATGGGTCTCTGCTTGTATTGTGGCCTCAAGGGTCATATGCTCCGTTCGTGCCCTACACGTCCGGGAAACTCCAGGACCTAGGTAATTGCGGGGAGGTTACCTTAGGTCTGCTCTCATCTCCCCAGGGGGACAATCGTATTCTTTTACCCGCTGTCGTTCACTTTGGGACAGGAGCTCATGAACTGCTGGCCTTGGTAGATTCTGGAGCCGCTGAGAATTTTATTGATAAGACTCTGATTACCTCTTTGTCCTTGGAAACTCATGCTCTAGATTGCCCAGTCTGCCTGATTTCCGTGGATAATCGTCCTCTCTCACAAGATCTAGTGCTCCAAGCCACGAAGCCTTTCCAGTTACAATTGGGGGCTTTGCATTGGGAGAAGACTTCATGTCTTGTTATTGACTCTCCATCCACTCCTTTGATCCTAGGCCTCCCTTGGCTTCAGAAGCACAATCCTGTAATTGACTGGCGAACAGGAGATATTCTGGCTTGGTCCAATCAGTGTAAAAAGAACTGCATCCAGCACCCTGTTCGACTGGCTACCTGTCAAGTGGGAATGGAACAGATTCCACTTTGTTATAAGGACTTTCGGGATGTGTTTTCTAAAGGGATTGCTGACACTTTACCACCTCATCGCAGTTATGATTGTCCCATTGACCTCTTGCCTGACACTACACCTCCACGAGGGAGAGTCTTTCCACTGTCTGAGCCAGAGAATCTTGCCTTGCAAGAATACATCCAGGAAAACCTAGCTAAGGGTTTCATCCGTCCCTCCACTTCTCCCGCAGGAGCAGGATGCTTCTTTGTCCCAAAGAAGGATGGGGGACTGAGACTTTGTGTTGATTACAGAGGTCTAAATAAAATAACTGTTCCCAATCGGTATCCTCTTCCTCTCATCACAGAATTGTTCTCTCAAATCCAGGGAGCCAAAATCTTCTCCAAACTGGACTTAAGGGGAGCTTATAATCTGGTGCGCATACGTGCAGGCGACGAGTGGAAGACAGCCTTTAACACCAAGGATGGTCATTATGAATGTCTTGTCATGCCTTTCGGTCTCAGAAATGCACCAGCTGTCTTTCAGAACTTTATGAATGACATTTTCCGTGACATGTTGGGTCGCTTCATGCTTGTATATTTAGATGACATTTTGATATATTCTCCCAATCTTGAAATACATCAGAAACATGTCTGCTCAGTATTGGCCCGATTAAAGACTCACTCCCTTTTTGTAAAGCCTGAGAAATGTTCATTCCATGTTAAACAAGTACCTTTCCTAGGCTACCTAATTTCTGACACAGGCCTCACCATGGATCCAGCCAAGATTCAAGCCATTTTAGACTGGGCACCACCTTCAGACCTGAAGGCAGTTCAGCGCTTCCTGGGCTTTGCAAATTTCTATCGAAAATTCATTAAGAACTTTGCCACCATTGCACATCCCATCACCTCTCTCACCAGGAAGACTCCGACTACCTTTAAATGGACTACTGAAGCCCAGGCAGCCTTCACTCAGTTAAAGAAAGCCTTTACCTCTGCACCAATCCTACGCCATCCTGTTCCTGAGCTACCTTTTATTGTGGAGGTAGATGCATCTGAAGTAGGGGTAGGGGCACTTTTGTCACAAAAGGATCCTGTAAATGCCGCCATCCACCCCTGTGCCTTCTTGTCTCGGAAATATTCCCCAGCAGAGCGCAATTATGATATAGGCAACAGAGAACTTCTAGCCATAAAGCTCGCTTTGGAGGAATGGAGACATTGGCTGGAGGGAGCTCGCTATCCATTCATAGTTCTGACTGACCACAAAAACCTTGAATACATCCGTTCTGCTAAAAGACTGAACTCACGTCAAGCCAGGTGGTCATTGTTCTTCTCCAGATTTGACTTCACAATTTCATATTTACCAGGACCAAGAAACATTAAGGCTGACGCCTTGTCTCGCAGCTTTCTTTCAGAGTCTCCTCCTCCACTTCCTCCACAACCCATTATCTCTGAGGATAGGATTTTGGCTTTCACCCAGACTGACATCTCTGAGGCCTTGTTACCTGCACAGGCTGAAGCCCCTCCCTCCACTCCCTCCGGTATGCTTTTTGTGCCCCTGGCTCTTCGTTTGCAGGTATTGCAGCAGGTACATGCATCAAAACCTGCAGCACATCCGGGGTTTAGACAAACTTTTGAGATTATCTCTCGCAACCTCTGGTGGCCATCGATTAGGCAGGATGTGTTAGCCTTCGTCCAGGCCTGTGAAGTTTGTGCCAGAAGCAAGAGCAGTACCTCTAAGCCGCCTGGTCTCCTACGTCCTCTACCAATACCTACCTGTCCCTGGACCCATTTATCTATGGACTTTATCACTGACTTGCCTCCGTCCCAGGGATGTTCCACGATCTGGGTGGTGGTAGACAGGTTCAGTAAAATGGCCCACTTTGTTCCGCTTCCGAAACTTCCATCTGCTAAAGAACTGGCATCTTTATTCATTAAACATGTTTTCAGGCTCCATGGGGCACCAATCAACATTGTCTCAGACCGTGGCTCTCAGTTTATAGCCCAGTTTTGGAAGGCCCTTTGCTCTCAGCTGGGGATTAAGTTATCATATTCTTCAGCATATCATCCTGAGACAAACGGCCAAACAGAAAGGACTAATCAGACTCTAGAGAAGATGGTACGTTGTCTGATGGCCAATGATGAGGTGGAGTGGGTCAACGTCCTGCCATGGGCAGAGTTTGCCTTTAATAATTGTGCCAGCACATCTACAGGGACCTCTCCTTTCTTCTGTGTTTACGGGTTGCATCCTCGTGTGTGCTCCTTTGATCTTCCACCCTCTGATGTGCCAGATGCCAACACCACAATAGAAAATTTCTCCAAAATCTGGTCCGATGTTAATCATGCTATTTCTCGCTCTGTGCTGGCTTTTAAGAAAATGGCGGACAAGAGGCGCTCAAAGGCACCAGGATATAAAGTTGGTGACAAAGTGTGGCTATCATCCAGGAATCTGTCCCTGCATGTTCCATCTAAAAAACTTGGCCCAAAATTCATCGGGCCCTATGAAATTTCGGAGATTGTTAATCCTGTATCCTATAGATTAAAACTCCCCCCATCCATGCGCATTCCAAATGTCTTTCATGTTTCATTGTTGAAACCTGTTCATTCCAGCCTCCAAGTAAATGAACCAGAACCTGTGGATGTGTTGGACAGTCAGGAATATGAAGTGGCATTTATTCTTGATTCCAGACGAGTGCGCAATTCCTTACAATATCTCGTTCATTGGAAAGGTTTCGGCCCAGAGGATCGATCTTGGGTCCCAGCTCGTGATCTTCATGCTGACCGACTTAAGAAGAAGTTTCATCTTCGTTATCCAAGTAAGCCTGGGGGTGCAGGAGCAACCCCTCGAGAAAGGGGGGGTACTGTCAGTACTAGGATCCCTTTAGGACCCAGCACAACTCACCTGACACAGCCTTTACCTGGGAAACAACAATGATTGGCCAGCTCACCTTTAAATAACATGCATCAGCATTCAATCATTGCTCGTGTTAGAGTTTACCTGTGTTTGATCCAGTTGATATCTGCTCTGTGTATTTCGTGTATGACCCGGCTCGTTTGACCCTGTTTGCTTGCTTCTGATTCGGTACCGTTTGGACTCTGATCTTCCTGTGTATGACCCAGCTTGCCTAGACTACGTTTTTGCCTGATACCACTAGTACCTTCATCTGCAGCAGTGAACTACAAGCACCAGACATCTATCCTCCACCTGCAGCGGTGAACTACAAACACCAGACACCATCAATCCTCATCTGCAGCGGTGAACTACAAGGTCCAGCAAACATCTACCTACAGCTACAGCGGTGAACTACAAGTCCCAGCTGACCTGCTCTGCTCATGGTATGTGCTCTTGTTCTTTGAACTCTTTGCATAATCAGAATACCTGAACTGTTACCTGTTATATGCTCTACCCTGACAGAAAGGATCTTCATCCACAACCTCACGATCACCTAAAAAGAGAGGAACCCCAAAATAAATTTTGTTTCCAAAAAATGCTGCCATCCATCTCTTATCTGAGCCTGTGGTCACAGACACTCACCTGTTGTGGTGACTAGTTCCACCACGTCTTCTTCCTCCTGCTCAGATTGTGTTGGGGGGATTTCACCTTCTTCCAGAGGTGGGGGGTCTCTGGTCTCCTCGGATGAGGGGTGTCCTCCGAGTCTTTTCTCCCCTATGTAAAACAAAAATGGTATAATTAGCACACAGATATTTGATGGCAGAACTATAAATAGGAAACATTGCTTGGAAGTGGTGTACAATTATCTATTTTAGCCGAGTTCCAAGATGTAATTTTTTAAATGCCCTTTGTCAAGCTGCAATACTTTACCTGTTTGGTACAAGCTTCACAGATGGAGACCCCCCTATAGTATACACTGGAGCACCTGTGTGGCCCCCCTGATAAAAATGGTGTTCTGGGGTCCCACACTAGTGCTCCAGTGTCCAGATGTGAAAACAGCTGCTCAGTGTCCTCTCCTTACACAGAATCTAGTTTGCATTTCATTCTAGTAACAAAGCCATCTACACAACCCAATTCTTTGAAGACAAGTATAGGGCCTCAAAATGGTGGCCAAATGCATATGGCCTAAACAATGGTATTTTAGAGTCCGAAAGAAAAATGTTTGATCCGAACGAATAATGTGCCCATGAACATGAAAGTTGCCATTTTAAACTGTACAACAGTTCCTAAAAGCACATGGAGCAGCACGAACGTAATAAACATAAAGAATAGGAACACAGCACAACTACTTACTTTTTTGCAGCACTCTCCGGATCTTTCTGTACTGCTCATGTTCTCGTAATTTGAGGTCCGACCACCGGTTCCTGAGCTGATCTTTCGATCGTCGTACCCCGAAATTCCGGTGCAGACTCCTGACCACTTTCGCCATGATCTTGGCCTTTCGGACATTGGGGTTGGGGTAAGGCCCATACTTTCCGTCATAGTCGGCCTTCTTCAAGATGTCCACCATCTCCAACATCTCCCCAAAGGACATATTTGAGTCCTTAAATCTCCTTCTGGATCGGGACGTTTCAGGCTCCAGCCTTTCCTCCCCCTCCTCCTCGTTGCTACAATTAGCACGCACCTGCTGTCTATCCGCCATGTGCTCTTCCCCCACTGCGCCGAACGAAAAGGGGCGGGAATAGACTAGAAAGAACGTCAGGGGCGGGCGGAGTTATACGCATGCGCAGTGTGTATAAAGCGTAACACACGTTTGTCTTACGTACGATCTGTGAGCGGAGAAAGGAGCATCGGAGATGCTGATCGTGCTAACGAAGGTAGGATCTAAACTTGGGCCTATACTGCTTCGAAATGGAAGCCTATATTGTAACAAGATTAGGGGAGTTTTGCCTGACATTAGGGTTTGTCTTGTGTTGTGTCTTGCAGAGAAAATGGATGGTTTCAATGACCACAATTTCCTGCCCCTGTTTATTGACAAGTACAGGGAGCTGCCCTGTCTGTGGCAGGTCAGACACCCACATTACAACCATAAACAGAAGAGGCAGGCAGCGCTGGAGAAACTGCTGGAGTTGGTGAAGCCGGTGGTCCCCACAGCAACCATCCCCTATTTAAAAGCTAAAATTGGTGGCCTGAGGAGCACTTATCTTAGGGAGCGCAAGAAGGTCACAGATTCCCAGAGGTCCGGAGCTGCAGCAGATGACGTTTATGTCCCCAGGCTGTGGTACTACGAGAGACTGCGATTTCTGTCAGACCACACTGAAGTCAGGGAATCACTCTCTACTCTTCCTTCCACGCTTCCTTCCATCCCAGCTGAGGCTTCCGATGTCCAACCTGGGCCTTCCTGCCAGGAAGAAGTGGAGGAGCCCAGCTGGAGTCAGGTATAGCATTCTTCTACAGATTTCTGGTCAATAAATAAATGATGTTTATTAGATGTTATTATTGATAACTAATTGCTGATTAAAAAAGTGTTTTACATATCAGTAGACAGTAGTGGGCACCCAAAATTGGGACAAGAATGAAAACTGCTGGGCTCAGAAGGATAGTCTGTTATATTTGTTAACATTCAATTTGCAGCAGTCAGGAGGTGAAAATTGTGTGTGATTGATGACAAAAAACTAAAACTATGTCCCTTTTTCATACACAGGAAGACCTCAGCCAGGAGGAGGTTGTGGAATGTGGCAGTCAGGAGGAGGCGGGGATTAGTGGCAGCCAGGAGGGGGTGGGGCTAAGTGTCAGCCAAGAGAAGCCTGGGACCAGTCGCAGCCTGACTGAGTCTCAGGTTCCTCCCCTCCGCCTGCCACATAAACGAGCCAGGAAGATGACTCCCAGTCCTGTGCAGGATTCAGCATACAGGCTGATCCAGGAGGCTTCTGCGTCCCTCAGAGCCTTCCCCAGTCCTGAAGAGGCCTTTGCCTGCATGGCTGCCACAAAATTGCAGGGCATGCAGGAGGGCCAACGCAGGCTCTGTGAGGACCTGCTTTATAAAGTGCTAAGTAAGGGGGAGAGTGGGGAACTAACACCCAAGACGGATGTCATTGAGATGGACCATCCTCCTCCTCCTCCTGCTGCCACAACTCCACCACCACAGCCAAAGCCTGGAAGGAAGCGTGGAAGGAAGACCAAAGAGTGATTGCCATGGGTTCAGTCTGGTCTGACAGAAGATGCAGTCTCTCGTATGACCACAGCCTGGGGACACAGATGTCATCTGCTGCTTTCCGGATCTCTGGGACTTCTGGACCAGACTGCCCTCCCTAAGATAAGGACTCCTCAGGCCACCAATTTCGCTTTGAAATAATTGATGTCTGCCCTGGGGGTCCAAGGCTTCGCCAATTTCTGCAGTTTCTCCAGCGTTGCCTCCCTCTTTGTTTATAGTTGTGACCCCTTAATAAAAAATTTTTTGGGAAATTCTACTCTCCTGTGTGTGTTTTCATCCAAAAATGACAGTTTGTTGGTGACGATTCAGGTACATTTCTAAAGTACAATGTGAAATTAACAAGGGACAACAACACCAAACAATCTCCTACAGATTAAATACAACAACATATAATGGTGTTGTGGGAACTTGTCACAAAAAACACACAAACATTTTCGGGAGTACAAATCAAAATCACCAAAAAAAAAAAAAAAAATAGAAACACAAAAAAAGATTCTACATTAAAGGCAAAAAAAACAAAAAATATATCAAAAAATATGTTGTCAGATGTGAGAAATCAAAATATATCCAGATAAATTGTAACAAAATAAGTTTGTGAGAAGTGTGTGTGAATATGAGCAGCAAAACTACTTCATTCTTGTCACATTATAAAGAAGAAGAGATTGTGCTGTATTAAACCATTTTGAACATTGCAGCGTGACGAAAGTGCTGTATCCATTGCGAACGCTAAGTTTACCAGAACGAGCTGTCCCGTCTCGGAATTTCTTCTGAGCATGCGCGGCACTTTGTGCGTCGGAACAGGCCACACACGGTCGGAATTGACGCGATCAGATTTTGTTGTAGGAAAATTTTATCTCCTGCTCTCCAACTTTGTGTGTCGGAAAATCCGATGGAAAATGTCCGATGGAGCCCACACACGGTCGGAATTTCCATCGGATAATCCGACCGTGTGTACGGGGCATAAGGGTTAATGCACTTGTCAAAATAGGAGTTAGGCTTCATGCCCACGGGCGTTTTAAAAAATGAGCTGTAAAGCTAGTACCGATGCCAGAAAAAAAGCGACGTTAAAAATGGGATTTTTATCCGCATTTTGCATTGACGTCAATGTAAGTTTAGCCGTGCTAGCTTTCAGCCGCGTTTCTCTGTCTCTATTCAAAATCAATGGTTCCCTGTGGGAGCCCATTGATTTGAATAGAAGTCAGATCAAGATGATTACTTGTGTGCTGAGAATCTTGAAGGGGAACCCCACCAAAATTTTGCGTGAGGTTCCTCCCCAAGATCCATACCAAACCCTTATCCGAGCACACAGCCTGACCTGCACTGATGAGGCTGCACTGGTGTGCACTGATGAGGCTGCACTGATGGGCACTGATAGGCTGCACTGATGGTCACTGATAGGCAGCACTGAAGGGCACTGATAGGTGGCACTGATGAGCACTGATAGGCACTGGTAGGTGACACTGATAGGCAGCACTGAAAGGTGGCACTGATGATGAAAAAAGTCAAAGAAAAACAGCCAAGGTGTTGCAGGGGAAAAAACACTCTCCCTTCATCAGGGCTCATAAAACAGTGACTTCACAGATCTATATTAGAACTGGCATTGAAATCCACATTAATGTTAACCTCTTGCCGCCCGTGATATAGCCAAAAGACGGCTACTGCGCGGGCCTAAATTGCCGGGAGGGCATCCATGTACGTACTCCTGTGCATGTGATGCCTGTGGGGCGTGTGGGGCTCACCCTGTGATCAGTGAGTGCCCACCAGTGCCACCTCCCAGTGCATATCAGCATTTCTAAGCAGTGCCCACCAGTGCCACCTACCAGTGCCCACCAGTGCCACCTATCAGTGCCCATCAGTGTCACCTACCAGTGCCCATCAGTGCCACCTATCAGTGCCCTTCAGTGCTGCCTATCAGTGCCCATCAGTGACACCTATCAGTGCAGCCTCATCAGTGCCCTTCAGTGCAGCCTCATCAGTGCCCTTGAGTGCAGCCTCATCAGTGCACATCAGTGCAGATTCATTAGCGCACATCAGTGAAGGACCCCTACCCATTCACCTAAAACAAAAAGTGTCAAAAATAAACACACTACACAGGTTTTTAAAGTATTTTATTAAGGTAGCTCTGGCTCTTCTCTCTCTTCTGGCGACGTCTTCTCCCTCTACCGATCCTTCTCCCCTCTCCGGTTCTTCGCTCTCTTTGGTTTTTCTCCCCCCTCCGGTCCTTCTCCCCTCTCCGGCTCTTCTCCTCTCTGCACTGTCCTCTTTCTCCACTATCTTCTTGCTTTTTTGCAGGGTCTTCTCACTCCTTTGCTGGGTCTTCTCACTGTTGTTCTTCCGATGTTGACTCGACGCAATCTCCTGGTGTAATGCTGGGTCCGCTGTGTGCAATTACTTATATTGGCATAGGGTGGGGCCACCCGATGATGTAAGTCAGAGGACACGCCCCTTGTAACGTCACCGCCTGGGGCATGATGGGGTGATGACTTCACAAGGGGTGTGGCCTCCAACTTACGTCATCGGGCGGCCCCGCCCCATGCCAATATAAGTCATTGCACATGGAGGACCCAGCATTACACCAGGAGATCGCATCGAGTCAACATCGGAAGAAGAACAGAGGGAGAAGACCCAGTAGCCTCATTAGCGCACATCAGTGAAGGAGAAAAATTATCTGTTTGCAAATTTTTATTTTATTTTTCAAAGCTTTTGGTCTTTTTTTGTTTGTTTAGCAAAAAATAAAAACCCCAGTAGTGATTAAATATCACCAAAAGGAAGCTCTATTTGTGTAAAAAAAAAGATAAAAATGTAATTTGGGTACAGTGTTGTATGTCCACGCAATTGTCATTCAAAGAGTGACAGCACTGAAAGCAGAAAATTGGCCTGGGCAGGAAGGGTGTTTAAGTTCCCAGTAAGCAAGTGTTAAGGAAAAAAAAAATCCCCTCTGGGTGATCAAAGTAAATTAGAGGGATTTTAACAAACTTTTTTGCAGTCATACCTGTTTCTGCTCCTAAGAAAATGCTGTTGTGTGCAGAGTGAATCTGAATAGGAGTGAGTTTTTTATTATTAATCAGCTAATGCACTTGCAGTGTTCTAATGAGGAAAGTTGCAGTGGCTGCATCCCTTGAGAAGTGATTAACCTTTTTGGAGTATCTCCCCAAAAATTAGATATTTGTTGCAGTGGATGACTAAAATCTGACTTGTATCAGTGCAGAGTTCTGGGAAAATCAGTGACCTAATCCTACAAGAAGTAAATTACATTTCTGGGGGGCATTCTGTATATCAATGGTGTACGGAACACCTTCAGGTTGCCATATTGCGTTGACTTTTACAGGAAATTACAGCTCTGCAGATTGAAAAAAAGGTCATTTTTAATAATATTCAATTACGATATGGCTTGTGTAGCAAACGCTATATAATTTTTTTTTATTTGCTATTTTTTCCCACGAAAGTGGAGAAAGTGGAGTAGAGTTACCCTTTAAGTAACAGTTACAGCAGTGAGTAAAAATGGAGCTATTCTATTCAAGCAGCCACAACACCCATAACTGCTTAAATACGAACAGTGACTTCACGTCTTAGGCTGCATTCACACCTCAGCGATTTGAATCGCGGGCAGATCTTCCGCCAAAGTATGAATGACAAATCGCAGAACGCACATTTGAGAAATTGTCGCACGATAAATCAAGCTGCAATCGCAGCAACTCGCATTACGTGAAGCTTGTCGCCCAAAATAAGTTCAGGAGCTACTTTTGGGTGACATGCTTCACGCGATGCGGGTTCCCACGATTGCAGCGCGATTTATCTATATATTCTTAGGTGCCATTCAAATGAATGGAATCTTAAATGTGCATTCTGCGATTTGTCATTCACATCTCGGCACTTTGAAATCGCAGGCAGAATTGCGGCAAATCTGCCTGCGATTCAAAACGCTGAGGTGTTAATGCAGCCTTAGGGATCAGTTATTGTACAGCTAACAATTTTTCACCCAGATCCTTAAATTTTTCATTTGAAGTTTAGAAAGTTGGGTCGTGCCAACAGGGCCACCCAAGGCTCACATTTTTTGAAGTTTCCTCTTTAATCAGCTAAAATTCATTCCATGTATGGCCAGGTAATTGCTGGGGGGCTTGTAACTGGGACTTTCTTTACTGTGGCTGGGATGCTGAAAGATTTATATAAGCCTATGTTGTGCTGATGGGAAGATTTACCTGCCATGTGTAAACTGAATCTGAAGACACAGACTGTAATTTTTTCTGTTTGGTCCGGAATAAAGCAGATTTTAGGTTTAATGAACAGTCTCCTAGAAGCCTGTTTACCCCTCTGATCCCGACAAGGGATTCATGTAGGGTTTTAGTGTTGAGTGGGAGTTTAATATTAAACATTGCTTTAGATTTTTAATATTTGAGATTTTAGTTCAATAAAGGAGGAAGTTACATAGACTCAACATTTCTGGAAGGATCAACAGGAATTTTTCTGTACTTGTAAAAAACCCACTTACGGTAGCTTAAAAAAAGAAGAAGAAAGTAGGTCTTAACTCTTGGATTGTTAGCGGCAGTCTTAGTCCGTAGGGTTCAATATTGAGTTGGCCCACCCTTTGCAGCTATAAAAGCTTCAACTCTTCTGGGAAGTCTGTCCACAAGGTTTAGGAGTGTGTCTATGGGAATGTTTGTCCATTCTTCCAGAAGTGCATTTGTGAGGTCAGGCACTGATGTTGGAGAGAAGGCCTGGCTCACAGTCTCTACTCTAATTCATCCCAAAGATGTGCAGGCCAGTCAAGTTCCTCCACCCCAAACTCGCTCATCCATGTCTTTATGAACCTTGCTTTGTGCATTAGTCCAATCATTTGGTGGAGGGAGGATTATGATTTGGGGTTGTTTTCCAGGGGATGGGCTTGGCCCCTTACTTTCAGTGAAGGGAACTCTTAAGGCGTCAGCATACCAAGACATTTTGGACAATTTTATGCTCCCAACTTTGTAGGAACAGTTTGAGATGGCCCCATCAAGGTCCATAAAGACATAGATGAGTGAGTTTGGGGTGGAGGAACTTGACTGGCTTGCGCAGAGTCCTGGCCTCAACCCCACTGAACACCTTTGGAGTGAATTCGAGCGGAGACTGCGAGCCAGGCCTTCTCATCCATATCAGTGCCTGACCTCACAAATGCACTTCTGGAAGAATGGTCAAACATCCCCATAGACACACTCCTAAAACTTGTGGACAGTTTTCCCAGAAGAGTTGAGGCTGTTATAGCTGCAAAGGGTGGGCCAACTCAATATTGAACCCTACGGACTAAGACTGGGATGCCATTAAATTTCATGTGCGTGTTAAGGCAGGTGTCCCAATACTTTTAGTAATATAGTGTATATGCTCTTGAAAGTCCCTTGATACAATGAATTGGTGACTTTGGGTATGATATGGGATGTGGGCATATGTCAACAAAGAACCATTTTCAACATTTTTTTGGAATGCAGGCACTGCATCTATAGACTGATGAATCAGAGCTCAGCTCTCCGCTCTGGTCCCGCGGGAGCCGAGAAATGTATAAAAAAGCAGTATTTCTATCCCTTCTATATATGACAGCTTCCCGCTGTCAGTAGTTCCCAAGGAAGTGGGTGCTTGCACGTGCGGCATGGTCAGATTAAGGTGCTGTTAAGGAACTTCACCCTGGGGTGGATATGTACCAAGACTCTACTGTTGTTACATAAATGGTTTATCAATTTGAAGCTATGATTTGTACATTTGCTGTGTACTTTAAAAAAAAAGATATACAAAAAAAACATTTTTGAAATTTAAATAGAACAATAAAACAAAATTGACCATAAAAGATTAGTTCCAAGTAACACTGATTCATTCTTCATCTCTATGTATGTCTCCAGCAGCAAAAAGCTTAGCACTTAAAATATTTATTTGGATACAGCCAGGCTTTCAGACACAGCTCATGTCCTGCCCTTCACCAAAGTGCCCAGCATTGATCTAAACACAGCCACAGCAGAACATGAATGCCATGAAGGTGACGGCACAATGCACAGTGCGCTCATGTAACCATGACAATGCACACAATGTAATAACTGAATATACTATAAATATTGACGACAAAAGGCAGGTAAATTCACTTATACTTTCCATTTACAGGAAAATACACTAATTCATCACTTGTAATCAATGCTGTAATCATCAGATGCCAGTAGGGTCACTTCAGTAAAATGATGAATTTATTTTATCTGTATTTAGCATTGTATTTCACAATACCTTCCCCCTGAAAGCATTTAGCTCACACAAACAACTGTCCCAGAAGCAGGATAATAAGTATTTGGCTTGGATTCAGGTGCTTATTGGCACAGCACTGTTAAATTTGGACATGGATACCCATGGTTAATGTTATAAGCTAGTTTTAGGGGGTAAAGTGGACCCCTTCCTAATAAAATCCACAACAACCTTCTTAAAGCTGAAGTTTAGCTATGCTTTTTTTTTACATAGTTAGGTTGATCTGGCTTGGCCAATGTATGTATGCAGTTCCTACTACAGTGATTCCCAACTTCCACAGGGATCTCACGGGTATGCAGGGCCATCTTAAATGTGGGGCAAAAGGGGGAAGCTACCCTGGGCCCAGTCATTGTTATTGGGCCCAAAGCAGCTGAGCTGCCCCTTGACCAGACGCTGCCCACAAATAGTTGATAAGTGGATTTTACTAGCACTCAGGAGATAAGGGCGGAATTGAATGTTGGGGATGCAGCCTGTGCACTGATTGGCCAGCTTGGTAAGTTAACCTTGTCCAGGGAGAGCACCTGTCAGTCCACGTCACAGTCACACTGACCCCCCTCCTTTACCATGTCCAATAAGCTGCAGTCCATCAACCCGCTGAGGAATTTATTCACCGAGGGTTCGGCGGGATGTGCCTGGTGTTCGCCTGACATCTCCTGGACACTATCAAGATGAGACCGCTGGAAGGGGGGCAATGCAGGGGTCTGCGAAAGGAGGGGGTCCTGTGTAATGATGGGCATAGTATGGGGGGGTCCTGTGTAATGATGGGGGTAGTATGGAGGAAGGTGGGTCCTGTGTAATAATGGGGGTTGTATGGGGGAGGGGGCCCTGTGTAATTATTGGGGGTGGTATGGGGGGGGGTCCTGTGTAATAATGGGGGTAGTATAGGGGAGGTGGGTCTTGTGTAATGTTGAGGGTAGTATGGAGAAGGGGTCCTGTGTAATGATGGAGGAGGGGGGTCCTGTGTAATAATGGGGGTAGTATAGGGGAGGGGTCCTGTGTAATGATGGACGTAGTATGGGGGGGTCCTGCGTAATGATGGAGGGGAGGTCTTGTGTAATTATAGGGGTAGTATGGGGGAGGGGGGTCCTGTGTAATGATGGGGGTAGTATGGGGGGGTCCTGTGTAATGATGGGGGTAGTATAGGGGGGGCCTGTGTAATAATGGCAATATTATGGGGAGAGGGTCCTGTGTAATGATAGGGGTAATATGAGGGAGGGGTCCTGTGTAATAATGGAGGAGAGGGGTCCTGTGTAATAATTGAGGTAGTGTGAGGGAGGGGTCCTGTGTAATGATGAGGGTGGAAGTCCTGTGTAATTTTGGGATGTTGGGATGGAGAGCGAAATTGCTTGGGGAGGGGGGGCAGGAAAATGTTTACCCAGGGTCCGAACAATATTAAAGACGGTCCTGCAAGTATGGCACATACTTACCTTGGTCCAAGTTAGGCCAGTGCAATTATGTAAGATTTGCCATACCTAAACTTTAAGCTTTAATTTCGTGTAGTGCCACCCCCTAGGCCAAAAAAATAATAAAGATTGGATTTCAAATATATATATATATATATTTGTATAACAATTTAAAACAGTTTATTGATATTAATTATTTATTTTTACTCTTTATTCCAAAGGCTGTTTCTTTTTTTTATTTTGAACATGTGAGCAGCAGAGGACTAGAAGCTCCTTCTGCTTATGTTTCCCTGCAGACCGGATGGGAAAAAGCTGGGTCATGTGATATTGATTAGGGAAAAAGGTACTTAGATGTTCTTTTTTGTATTAACATAAATTACAGTTCCATCACCCTCATATAGAAAGAGAAGGAACAATGTAAATTAACCGCTTGCCGACCAGCCGCCGTCATTATGTGGCGGCAGGTCGGCATGATCCCGCGAGCCGCCGTAGCTATACCCCGGCTCCTTTAAGAGAGATAACAGGCAGGCGCACAAGCCCTTTCCACTGCAGGGGTGCTGATACTCGTGGTCGATGGTCGCGATGACCGCCGGCCACAAGCGATTGTGGACACGAGAGGCAGAACAGGGACGTGTGTGTGTAAACACACAAATCCCTGTTCTGTTCTGTGAGGAGAGACAGATTGTGAGTTCCTAATAGATAGGAATCACGATCTGTCATCCCCTCTAGTCAGCCCCCTCCCCCTACAGTTAGAACACACAGTCAGGGAACACAGTTAACCCCTTGATCGCCCCCTAGTGTTAACCCCTTCCCTGCCAGTAACATACAGTAATCAGTGCATTTTTATAGCACTGATCGCTGTATAATTGTCAATCGTCCCAAAAACGTGTCAAAAGTGTCCGATGTCGCAGTCACGATAAAAATCGCAGATTGCTGCCATTACTAGTAAAAAAAAAAAAAAATTATAAAAATACCATAAATCTATCCTCTATTTTGTCGACGCTATAACTTTTGCGCAAATCAATCAATATATGCTTATTGTGATTTTTTTTACCAAAAATATGTAGAAGAATATCGGCATAAACTGAGAAAAAAATTAGCTTTTTTTGAAAAATAATTGGGGATATTTATTATAGCAAAAGTTTTTTTTTAAAAAGACACTCTTTTTGTGTTTATAGCACAAAAAATAAAGACTGCAGATATGATCAACTACCACCAAAAGAAAGCTCTATTTGTGGGATAAATGGATGTCAATTTTGTTTGGGTACAGCGTCGCACGACCGCGCAATTGTCAGTTAAAGCAACACAGTGCCGTATCGCAAAAAATACTCTGGTCATTGAGCAGCCAAATCTTCTTGGGCTTAAGTGGTTAAACAGTGTGTGATTAGTATCACTTTAAGTCCCAGCATGAACTGTAACCTCAGACAGTATAAACTATAGCCCTCCTCATAAAATGAGCAACAGCAAGCGGCACAGTTAGATATCAATTTAGCTGGAGGCTAAATCGCTTGGGAGCTCTTACAATGAAAGGGCTAAGCTTAGGCCTGTAATCAAAAGCATAAAGCAGTATGATGACTGCCCTCAACAACAATTAAACCATGTACAGTCCTTAAAGTTCTGCCAGCTATGTTGGGGCCCTTGAAGATGTTGCGCGCATGGTAGAGATACTTCTATATCTATCTATATATATATATATATGTGTTTGTAGTCATGCACCAGGTGAGCTAGGCTTGAAAGTCAGCTTGGCAATTTTGGCCTAGTCAAATAAAACAACGCTATAGTATTCACATATATATATTAGTTCTAGCATTCCTTTTTCTAGCTGAATGCTTGTCCAAATCAGTGATTTAGAAAGTACTGAGGCCAAAAACAGACAGGCAACCAACATTTAAAGCCAGGCTGTTCTCTCAGTACAGGTTTTCTACAAGGATTACTTATAGTTTGCAAATTCAGGGGTTAGGGGGAGAATTTAAGGCATAACCCCACTTTTGTTAAAAAGAAAACACAATCCTCTCCCAGTTAGTTGTATTACAGTGCATATATAATGCTCAATATATATATATATTCATAACAAGATGCAAAAGATGGTAGGACAAATCCCCAAAAAATCTTCAAATATATTAATAATAAAAAAGGTCAAGTCTGAGCATGGAGGCCCTTTTACAAAATAATCTAAAGTGGGTGACTGGGGACAAAGAGAAGGCAAATGTATTAAATACCTTCTTCAGCTCTGTGTATACAAAGGAGCATGGGGGAGCTCATGTTCATAATGGGATGGTATTGACACAACCCCAAATCACCCACAATGGCTCAGAATTGATATGGTCCAGAAATAGTTAGACAGCATAAATGTGAATAAGGCACTTTGACCAGATAGCATACACCCACGGATCCTTGAAGAATTGAGCTCTGTCATTTCAAAGCCATTGTTTCTAATTTTTAGGGACTTGTCAATGGCTGGAATATTACCACTGGATTGGCGTAGTGCCAATGTGGTGCCTATATTTAGAAAGGGATCAAAGTCTTTACCAAGTAACTATAGACCGGTTGGTTTAACTTCCATAGTCGGGACTATACTGGAGAGTTTAATAAAAAAAACACATAGATGAGTTGTTGCTGGAAAAAATATTTTAACATAACAAAATATTTGAAACAGAATGGATTAATTAAAGACAGAGGTTGTCAGACAAATCTAATTTCTTTTTATTAAGAAGTAAGTAAAACCTTAGACAAAGGAGTGGCTGTGGACGTGGTATACTTGGATTTTGCAAAAGCGTTTGACACAGTTCCCCACACATGGCCCATGTGTAAGGTAAAGTCTACAGGCCTCGAAAGATCAGTATGTAAATGGATAGAAAACTGGCTAAATGACCAAATTCAAAGAGTAGTGATTAATGATTCATACTCTGAAAGGTCTAAGGTTATCAGTGGTGTACCCCAAGGTTCAGTGTTGGGTTTCTTACTTTTAATATATTTATAAATGATGTAGGGTCTGGGAATAAAAGTACCATTTTAGTCTTTGCAGATGACACCAAGCTATGCAGTAGAATAACATCCTTACAGGATGACTCCAACTTACAAGCCAACCTCAATACACAGAATACAGAAATACGGAAAGACTTCTTCACAATAAGAGGTGTGAAAATGTGAAATAGACTCCTTTTAGAGTTGGTTCTGTCCAGCTTAGTAGATTGATTTAAAAAAAGGACTGGGTTCTTTTCTAAATGTACATAATATAACTGGATACTAACATTTATAGTTAAAGTTAATCCAGGGAATATCTGATTGCCTCTCGGGGGTTCAGGAAGAATTTTTTCCCCTGCTAAAGCAAATTGGGTCATGCTTTGCTGTTTTTTTGCCTTCCTCTGGATCAACTGTTGCTTTGGGATTGTGTATATAGGATTGTAAAATTATTTTATCTTATATTTTTTCCCCTTTTATGGGTTGAACTTGAAGGACATGTGTCTTTTTTCAACCAGACTAACTTTGTAACTATGTAATTAACACAAAGGTTTGTCTTAGTTATATGTATGAAGTCATGTAGTCATCTTGAGGAGTGGGGTGAGCACTCTTGTGCAACTCTCCTCTCCCTTACCCCCCTCCACCTCTCCACCACTGCAGAGAGAGAGACAGAGCATGCTGTCTGTTTAATCCCCCGCTTCCTCCTGAGCTTGCAAGGAAGAGACTGAATGATATGACAGCTGCTAAGGATCTCTTTACCATGTGACTGGCTGTGTCCAATTACAGCCGGTCACAAATCTCCACAAACGACTGTAGTGCTGTTTCCGGGTTCTCCTCCTCAGTGTGTGAGGAGGAGACCTGGCTGCAATAAATACTGTACAGTGCCTGATCTCCCCCAGATAAAGAATACCTGTCACTAGCCCCAGAGTACCTGTCACAGCCCATCAGAGTACCTGTCACTAGCCCCAGAGTACCTGTCACAAGCTCCAGAGTACCTGTCACCAGCCCCATAGTACTTGTCACAACCCATCAGAGTACCTGTCACTGGCATCATAGTACCTGTCACAGCCCATCAGAGTACCTGTGACCAGCCCCAGAGTACCTGTAACCAGCATCAGAGTACCTGTCATCAGCTCATCAGAGTTCCCGAGTACCTGTCATCAGCTCATCAAATTACCCGAGTACCTGTCACCAGCCCATCAAAGTACCCGAGTACCTGTCACATACCCATCAGAGTACCTAAGTACCATCAGAGTACCCGAATACCTATCTCCAGTTTATCAGAGTACCCCAAGTACCTGTCACCAGCTCATCAGAGTACCTGTCACCAATCCATCAAAGTACCCAAGTACCTGTCACCAGCCCATTAGAGTACCTGAGAACCTGTTACCAGCTCATCGGAGTACCCAGGTACCTGTCACCAGCCCATCAGAGTACCCGAGTACTTGTCACCAGCTCATCAGCGTACCCAAGTACCTGTCATCAGCCCATCAGAGTACCCAAATACCTGTCATCAGCCCATCAGAGTACCCAAGTACCTGTCACCAGCTCATCAGAGTACCCGAGTACCTGCCACCAGCCCATGCCTCATAGAATATATATTGGGCTGTTTGCTTTTCAAAATGGGGTCATTTTGTGGGTGTTTCCGTTGTCCTGGTGCTCCAGGACCTTCAAAAGTGTGATAGGTTGTCAGGAAACTAAATGTGTAATTTATGCTCCTAGCACACCAGATGGTGCTCCCTGCATGTTGGGCCTCTCTATGTAGCCTGCAAATTTGGGACGGCCATACTCAGAATGAGTAGCAGAATATATTTTGGGGGGTAATTTTTGCGATGTACATGAGATGTGTTAGAAAAATCTTATAAATTGACAACTTTGTGTAAGAAAAAATACGTTTTCATTTTCTTTCCACATTTTTCAAAAACTTGTGGGAAAAAAATTACATGCTCAAAAGACTCATAATGCCACCATAGATTATACATTGGGGTGTTTGCTTTCCAAAATGGGATAATTCTGTACGTAATTTCATTGTCCTGGTGACCTTCAAAAGTGTGATAGATAGGAATGAAATTAGATGTGTAATTTATGCTTCTAGAAGGCCTGATGGTGCTCTTTGCATGTTGGGCCTCTGTATGCTGCCAGGCTGTGAAAAAGTCTCACACATATGGTATTGCCATACTCAGGAGGAGTAGCAGAATGTATTTTAGGGTGTAATTGGAAATACGTTAATGCTGTGTGTGAGAAATAACTTGTTATTGTGACAATTTTGTGTAAAAAAAAATATATATACTGTATTTATTTCTTCATTTTCCCAAGAATTGTGGAAAAAAAAGCAACTTCAAAAAACTCGCCATGCCTCTTAGTAAATACCTTGGACTGTCTACTTTCCAAAAATGGGTCATTTAGGGGGTATTTGTACTGTCCTGACATTTCAGGGCTTCAAGAAATTAGATTAGTTGTCAATATACCAGGTGTGATCAGGTGTGATCAATTTTTAAAGATTTGCACCATAGCTTGAAGACTCTATAACTTTCACACAGACCAAATAGTATACACTAATTTGGGTTATTTTTATCAAAGATATGTCGCAGTATAAATTTTGGCCCAAATGTATGAACAAAAATCGCTTATTTGCAAAAATATTATAATTAGAAACTAAAAAAAGTGGGTTTTTAAAAAGATGTTCGTTCTTTGTTTACTTATATCGCAAAAAATAAAAAAGACCCAGTGGTCATTAAATACCAGCAAAAGAAAGCTCTATTTGTGTGAGAAAAATGGTACAAATTTTGTTTTGGGTACAGTGTAGCATGACTGAGTAATTGTCATTCAAAGTGTGAGAGCACTGAAAGCGGAAAATTGGTCTGGGCAGGAAGGGGGTATAAGTACCTTGTATTGAAGTGGTTAAAGGGGTGCTGCACAATACAAGTGAATGGGGGGTGGACTACAAGGGACACAAATCCCTGCACACATGGAAGGAGAGCACAGGACGTTTCCTGGGCGAAACTGTGGATATTGGGGCAGACAGTCTGGGGAAACCAGTGTGTGCAAAGTTGTTGCTGTGCATGCCTATACAGAGAGCAGAGCCTATGAGACACTATGTTTCGGAACCAGAGCTGGGGAGACCCATGGAAACGTGTGCCTGCATCAGTGAGGACCTGATTGGGAGGACCTAATTGGGAGGACCTGAGTGAAAGGACCTGATTGTGAGGAGTGGAACTTTTTAGGACAGCAGACTGCCAAGTGATAAGGACCAGACCTGTTGTGAGCCAGGAATGGTGAGCAGAGCTACCTAGCTTAATCCCTTGCCGCATATAGTGAATGCCAATAGAGACTGCCCCTCACTTAGCAGCCCATCAGCCATCCATCTGTAAGGCGATTCACATGAAGGGTCGGCTTCACGTTCATCACCTTACAGAAGAGCCCCAATGATGACTGGCTAATATTGACAATCAGAGGCCAGGTACTTCACAGCTACCCCCAGGGGTACTCCTTTGCCAGGAATGCATATGCCCACCGACTATTGACACTGTATGCCTCATGTGCACACAAGGTGCACACACTTTATTTTTGAGTTAGTTAATGCCAATGCATTTAACCCTGTTTGCATCAGTTATGTAGCGCTACCCCCGAGGCAGATGCCGTAACTGTCCACAGGTTTTTTCTCTAATCAGTGCAGGTAGCCAGGCACACGGTAGTATCTCTTCTATAGAGGCTCAAAAAACAGTCCAGAGGTATCTTTTTTTGAAGTTCAATGCTAGGTAACTGATAACTTGTACAGCTGGCAATAGATATATAATGGCTGTGTGCAGCTATACAAGAGTATATGCCACGTCTTGAGCAAGCCTGTGTATAGCATATGGATGTATACCCCTGAATGCAGAAAGTCTGTGTTCTGGAAATGCATCTGCATGCTATAGAGGTGTATGCCAGTACCAGCGTATACCCATGTACAACTGTGCACAGCCAAGCATATTTATGGATGGCCATATGCAGCACCCCCTGGCATCCCGAGTGTTAAATAAAGGCAAAACTTAATGTTGTGTGAGCTTGTGTGCATGAAGTCATATAGTACTTTTCACCTTCCTTGTTTGCTTATCTGTTTTTTTTTTTTCTTTAAGACATAAATTTCATTCAAATTTACTGACGTTCAGTGGTTGTATATTGAATTCATTTATTTTTAATTTTTTTTACGTACTGTAGAATACATTATGGATGAGTGCTGTATTTAGCTTATGAAGGCAATCATAGCTCTGGCCACTTTCAAGACTATTTCTATTACTTTCTTCTGGTAAGGTTCTAGCTGGTATTTAAACCTGCACAATCACCTGCTGTGTGCAAAGTGTTCCGAACGCGCCCCCCGATAAGGCTGACCTACTTTTATTCGATCCAGCACACTGTATGATACATATGCTCATTCTCTTACTTGCCAGAGGCCTTACTTTGCCAACATTTCATACTTTATCTGACATTAATCAATCTGTACTTTGGATATGTCCAATCACCCTTCAGGATTTCAAAGTAAATGTGCGTTTATTACGGTTTCACTAAAGTAACCTTGAAACTTGGTAATAAGCACCCAAAAATATTATCACCTACAAAAAAAAAGTAATGAATTTCTAATAATATCTCTATAGTTTTGTTTTTAATTTTTTGCTAAATAAGCGAAACAAGCGAGACCAAAAAAAAAAACAAACATGTTTTTCTTCATTTCTGTTATAAAATTTAGCAAAAAAAATAACCTTTCTTCATGAATTTAGGCCAAAATACTCCCCAAATGACACCTTTTTGGAATGTAAACAATCCAAGGTATTTAGTAAGAGGCATGGCGAGTTTTTTGAAGTTGTATTTTTTTGTCATAATTTTTTGGAAAATGAAGAAATGTAAAAATAAATATGATTTTTTTTTTTTACATACTGTCACCAGTGCAGTACAGCATCATCATATAACTAGTGTGGCTGTGATCAGGGACACTGACTGGTGACAGTACGAATTGTACTTTGTACACATTGTAGTACATTCTACTACTCTGGGGAAGTGATTTTTTTTTTTACACTTTATGTTTGCTTATAGCAATGAATTTCATTGTTATAAGCAAGCATTTTACTGAATGAAATCGATTCATTCAGTTTGTTTTGTTGTGATTAGCTGTGAATGAGCACAGCTGATCACATAGCACAGATGGGCTGTGATTGGCCCAGTCTGTACCATGTAATGACTGTGACCAATCACAGCTAGCAACACACGCTTGAAAGGAAGCCATCCATTGTTTACAACTCTCATGTGACCTGCTGTGATTTGTTATAGCAGTCACATGGTACTGGCAGTGGGCCTGTACGGTGATCACTCATCAGCTGTGTTCACCGGTAACAGATTGCGCCTAAGCGTGGCCCTGTGCTCGCAAAGCGCAATCCAGGAGGACGTCATATGACCCACTTCCTGCCAAGCTTATAGACAATTGATGGCTGGGCAAGAAGTGGTTAAAGTCCCAGAGCTTCTTGGATGCTTTATCCTTCATTATAGAACACAAACAGACAAAAACCGAAGCTGGCTAAAGCTCACTACAAGTTCACAAAAATCCCCCCCAAAAAATTGTGCTATATCCCTACTATACAATCAGCAACATGATTCTTTACATGGGTTATGAGCAATGGACTCAATGGGGTTGATTTACTAAAGGCAAAAAGGCTGTTCAGTTCCCAAGGGAATTTTCCTTTACTGCAGTTTAGATAATGCGGTGACAATTCACTTTGCAACAAATGTCTATTCAGGTGCAAGGAAAAAAAAGGAATTATTTTTGCTTGCACATGACTGGATGATGTAAATCAGCATGGTGTTACCTCGTTCACTTCCCTTGCAAGGTGAACAACCCATTTGTCCTTAGTAAATGAACCTCAATGAACAGGGGCCATGGTTATATTGTGTGATGCATTGACCGAGGTCCTTACAGTCTTTGTCAGCTACTTATAAATGCACAAGTAACCTTGGGGACCCTTTTACTCCCTTTTCCAGCCCTCCCCTGGATCTGAACCCTTTCTATGTGGCCTTGATTATTTGTGAGCTGTAGAAGAGTTGGAAAAGGAACTTATTTTTGATGTTATCTTTCTGTTACTTCAAAGCAATGTCACTGCCATGACATTCTACTGACATTGAAGTTTAATAAGTTGTTATTGATCTATGGGTATGATACAGCAAAGGTGCTCTGTACAGCCCTAGACAGCTTAGGCCATCTGTACAAAATGACGCCTGCTAAAGCAAAAAGAACACATAAAATATATTAATAATAATGGCTTAGTGAACAAACCTGACATATGACGCTAACAAGCTATTTTCTGTTAGATATTCTAGCATGTCCTAGAATATGAATGCCTGTAACTGAAATGGGCACCTACATACCATGTCATCAGAACACAATACCGAAGCCATTGTAATGACATCTCCTTGTTAAAAATATCTGAGGATTGGCAGAAGCAGCAATCAAACCCTCATTATAATCATTTATTCATAAAGAACCCACTTATTTTTCCACTGGAGATTATATGTAAAAAACAGAGTAGAACGGACGGTGCCTGAGACTGAGCTGATGTTTTTCCGTGAGATGCTATTACAAGATGCACAGTACTTTAAGCCGTCAGACTCGCTGGCTCTGTATACTGTATTTATCACAGAAATATAAATCTGTCTCCTTTTTTCAGGCTATTCAAAAAGAACAGAGCAGAGGCAATCAGCATTACCTGTCCATGTACAGTACAATAAAAACAACAAAGAATAATGCATGAAGCATTAATGTTTAAGGACTTTGAGTGTAAATGGTGTAGAACGAGGACACATCAACAAAAATTGGGTAAGTGCCTAATGAAGGTGATAGTCATGGGACTAAAACACATCACAATAAAGTCCAAGTACACTGGACACTTTATGAATTGTATGCATTTATTTTGTTTTGCACACCATTTGACAAGTTGCACTTTATAATTATTAGATGTAAAAAAAATTGAATTTGTGAATGCTAATATATATTTTTTTGTCAATACGTATTTGTAATAGGTATAGCGCAGTCACCCTTTTAATTTTAGATTTTTTGAGCACGATTTGCTTATTAGTGACTGCAGCTGTTTATTGAGTAGGTATCATTTTGATGTTTTTTCATATGACGCAGACCTTTTTTTGAAATTAACAGTTGGAATGAATTTACTGGGCTGGACAGTCCTAAACAGACAGTCATTTTACATCTACATTTCCATCACACAAGTCCACACAAGTCCATCAAGTCCAACCTATGTGTGTGATTATATGTCAGTATTACCTTGTATATCCCTGTATGTCGTGGTCGTTCAGGTGCTTATCTAATAGCTTCTTGAAACTATCGATGCCCCCCCGCTGAGACCACCGCCTGTGAAAGGGAATTCCACATCCTTGCCGCTAATACAGTAAAGAACCCTCTACCTAGTTTAAGGTTAAACCTCTTTTTTTCTAATTTTAATGAGTGGTCACGAGTCTTGTTAAACTCCCTTCCGCTAAAAAGTTTTATCCCTATTGTGGGGTCAAAAAAGCCATCTTTCCACCTATTTAACATCTTTAGGTGTTTGTGCAAAGCAGGGGGCCTTTCTTTGTGTGTACATCAATAAGGAATATTTGCAGTTAGCATATATGCATGGAGACCATTAGAAGATAAGGATCATTAGAAAGTATAAATATATATAGTAATTCAAATCTATTTTTGTTTATCCTTCAAATTTGTATTCGTTTGGTTCTTTATATCTCTCTTGAGGTCTACCATATACCATCCTGGGTCCACCTTAAGAGGCAATATCCATACAGAGAGTTGTTTTTCGAAACCATTATCTGCCTCCCCTCATTTTAGGTTCCCCTTTGGGGGTAAAGAGCATATAACCTGGGATTGATTGGGAGATCCCCTAGTGGTGAGAATGCATATGAAAAAAAATATATATTTGTGTAGAAGAGATGCATGAATAAAGATAATTACTTATACTGTATGTTTCTATCATCCAGTTGCTTCTGGTAGCAACATACCTTCCTGATGAAGCCAATTATGGTGAAACACGTCAAAGTCACTACTTGAAGCTGTTATTTGAAGAGATTTGTATAGAACCAATTATTGTACTGACCATTATTTGGATATGGTTGTCCTTTGTCTTTATTTTTATTGGCTTTTATGTGTAATTTTTATATCAGTCTTGTTTAATGGATTGGCACCTTTAAACTTCTGTACTCTTTGAACGTGGTACATTTCAATTTTAAGTGGCATTTGTAAAGTATACCTTTATCTGTAGACACTAGTTGAATTGAAATCTACTATTTGCCAATTCAAATAGGCAAACCTTGAACAAGACTCCCTACACATTACATAATGCTATGACCTGATTAACTATGAGAAAATGCAATAGGAAGATCTGTGAAGATAATTGGCTCACTTTTCCTGTGGGTTAGCATGTCTACACGGGCCTTTGCACACCCACCAAATACAATCCATCCTTAAAGTGTAAGTCTAAGTAAGATTACAAAAAAAAACATATTTAGTACATCTCTGTAATATTATTATTCTTCTTCTTATTATTATTCAGGATTTATATAGAGCCAACAGTTTGTGCAGCGCTTTACAACATGAGGGCAGACAGTACACTTACAATACAAATCAATACAGGAGGGATCAGAGGGCCCTGCTCGTTAGAGCTTACAATCTATAATGGAGGGTCAAGTGGAAACAAAATGTAATAACTGTGGGGGGTGAGCTGATGGAGAAAATGAAAATACAGTTGTTAGGTGAGGGTAGGGTAGGCTTCTCTGAAGAGAAGGGTTTTCAGGGATAAGGAGATAAGCGGACATATTGGGGTAAGGCATTCCAAAGGATTGGAGAGGCTTTGGAAAAGTCCTGGAGGCGAGCATGGGAGGAGGTGATGAGGAAGCTAGAGAGCAGGAGGTCTTGAGAGGAACGAAGAGAACGAGTAGGTTGTTATTTAGAGACTGGGCTAGTGATGTAGCTGGGGGGGGCGAAATTGTGGATGGCTTTGTACGCAGTTGTTAGTATTTTGAATTGAATTCTTTGGCCGAGCGGAAGCCAGTGGAGGGATTGACAGAGAGGAGTAGCAGACACAGAGCGATTGGTAAGGTGGATGAGTCTGGCAGCAGCATTTATGATGGATTGAAGAGGTGATAGACTATGTAGAGGTAAGCCAATGAGAAGGGAGTTGCAGTAGTCGAGGCGAGAGATGACCAGCGAGTGAATTAAGAGCTTTGTAGTAATACATGTACATTTCTCTATATTCTCTCTCTTTAAAAGTGCTGTAAGTACAGAACATGTCCGAACTGCTGCACTTAAATCCCAAGTAATGTTTTCAGCCCTACCTGAGTTTTCCCCTGCTGAACTGCAGAGCACGTTACCTTTATGTTATGCAAATGAACAGAGGGGGTGGTGCAAGCAGTAAATGTAGAATGTTGATATACCTGTAAACCTTTCTTATAGTATATTCTCTTATATGTCATCTCTCTCATCCGCTGCTCTGCTTTAGGCATGAAAGAAGAATGGGGGGGGGGGGGGGTGTACTGTCAGAATACATACTGTAGGTCAGGCGTATGTCAGGAGCTGAGAAGATAAATGACAGCAGACTTGGATAACAGAAAATCTTTTTTTAAGTGTACACATTGGCAGTTATAGTGGCTTACACGCATTTTTTTAATTGGATAAACTGTTTCAAGCTGGTCCACTTTTATATGGTACAATGTTTCAAATGTATTCTTTTGCAAACTGAGGCTTTTGTTATTTATTCGGGGTTTAAAAATAAAAAAGACGACCTGGTAAAAATGGAACACAGCAATTTTCTTCAAAAGTATTTGCTTTTTCAGCAACATACATCCTAACTAAAAGTTGCACTTTTCTCTTTTCACTAAACATCAAGGAAATAAACCTTGCCAGCATGATGGTAACAAGAGCTGAAGAGCAAGATAAAGATTTTCTTTTCCCATTTCTGACAAATGCAGCAAGCGTTAAAGGGGTTGTGATCTCTTCAAACTAAAACAAGTGTAGCATAGTCATTTAAACTCCATTTTCCTTAAAAGAAAAAATCTCCAGCAGTTCTAAAAGAAGAGGAATTAAAGAAGCTCTTGCTGCAATGCTTACCTCCTCTCTGGTATGGGAAGTGGGTGGGGGCTTTTCCCCCCACCAAAATTGACTATTCTGCAATACAGATGCATTATTAGGCCTTCTTGAGCTCACAGTACATGGCAACACTGTCTGCAGAATTTGGAACATTCAGGAAAAGGATGGGGAAGAGGACGTGTGATATCACAAAACTGGACCGAAGACTGCTGGAAAACAGTACTGTATTCTCTTTTTTATTTAAAGGATGAAAGGGTGCTCCAAAAGGGGTAGGGGCAGGTATGGCGAAGGAGAGGGAACATGAATTGGGATCTAAAGTCAAATCCACCTGCAGAAAAAAAGACTAACCCCTATCTCTCCAACTTGCTGAACATAGTGCTCATTCTTCAATCCACTCACGTGTGCCTTATAATGATAATATAGTACTATAGTAAAACCAGCATATGCCTTATCATTATAAGGCACACGTGAGTGGATTGAAGTTTGCCTGTGTACCTTGGTATCCTAACTATTGCACAATGATTGTTTTTTTCTCTTATCTGCCTGTGTATGATTCTCACATTGGTTGTGAATAGAAGCAAAAAACACATTGGTACTATCAATGAGCACCTTAATTAAGCAATTGTTTTTAAACAGCTTTGCTAGTGATCAAAGACTCTATACCAATCAGGATTCTACACCTGTATAATTGAACCTTCTGAATACATCCCTATATATTTATTTTTATGTGGATTTTTTATGTGAATTTTTTACACATTTGGTGTCACTAATTTTTTATAATTTTACACTATTTTGATTGCTGGATTTTTTAGGAATTTTTACTCACCGCTGGATTTATTTGACTATTTATATTTATTCTTATATATTCATTTTCATGCACATTGTGAAGCGCTTCAAATATCATTATTTATTCTTTTTAAGGAACTAAGTATTAATGCCATCAAGGAACCAAACTCACATACCATAAAAATCCATAAATCCAGTTTTTCTAATTTAGGTAGATTTGGGAAGCATTACGATCCCTGTTGGGTTTCTATTACTGCCTGTGTCCACATTTGGGAGGTCCACTGTGATTTTCTGTCCTGGTGACCTCTATTTTTGCAGTTGTCCCTCAAACATAAAGTATGACGAAATCATTCAATAGGTTAGAAAAAACTACAGTATATTACCCTAAATACATACCCTTTAAATAAAGAAAAAAAAATAGTTTTACTTTGGTACAATTTCACTAAAATTAGTAATTTGTGGCAAAAATGTAGCTGAAATTAGTTTGCTCATCTCTAACTGCTTTATGCTTACTTCTATGTTTAAATATTTTTTGACCAATATGCTTCTCTTTTTTTTTTTTTTAGCATTTCCATCACCCAGCATTGTTTTGACATCATACATCAGTAATCCGTTCTATGCTCTTTCAAGTTGTTCTCAAAAATCACCTTTTAATTTTTTTCTTTTGGTTACTTTTTAATGAGATATTGAACACTTTACCGCTTATTCCTAAAGTGCATATTTTTTTATTTACAGACATAAGTCCAATTACAACTTGTTTAATCCTTTTCTACACAACGAGTCTTGTTCTAAAATGTATTATTTTCATGTCTTTTGCCACGTACACACGTACACGCGATCGGGATTTTGGTCGGAAAAAGATATGATGGCTTTTCCGAGAGGATTCCGCTCAAGCTTGGCTTGCATACACACGGTCACACAAAAGTTCGCTGAACTTTCGACCGTCAAGAACGCGGTGACGTATAACACTATGACGAGCCGAGAAAATGAAGTTCAATGCTTCCGAGCATGCGTCGAATTGTTCCCGAGCATGCTTAGGAATTTTGGCGTCGGAATTGCTACAGGAGATCGCATTTTCGGATAGGAACTTTTTCCGACTGAAAAATTTAGAACATGCTCTCAATCTTTTGCTGGCTGGAATTCGGCCAGCAAAAGTCCGATGGAGCATACACACGGTCGCATTTTCTGACCAAAAGCTCTCATCGGTCTTTTGCTGGCCGAATTTCCGATCGTCTGTACTAGCATATGAGAGAGTCTGCTATGCCATTGCCTTTTTATCCTACTTCTTGGATGCTGTCAAAGCTAAAATATACCTTCTTTTAGCTTAAAAAGAGCACTGGCTCTGTGTGTTCTTTGTTATTATCCTCATTTCTTTAACCTTTGGCCTGCTGTTGGGTCAAAATCCTGGCAAACAATTGCTATTATTTATTTCAGGTACTTACATAGAGCTGTCAGTTTATGCAGTGCTTTACATACACTATATCACCAAAAGTATTGGGACGCCTGCCTTTGCACGCACATGGACCTTAATGGCATCCCAGTCTTAGTCCGTAACTTTCAATATTGAGTTGGCCCACCCCTTGCAGCTGTAACAGCTTCAACTCTTCTGGGAAGACTGTCCACAAGGTTTAGCAGTGTGTCTATGGGAATGTTTGACCATTCTTCCAGAAACGCATTTGTGAGGTCAGGCACTGATGTTGGATGAGAAGGCCTGGCTCGCAGTCTCCGCTCTAATTCATAACAAAGGTGTTCTATCGGGTTGAGGTCAGGACTCTGTGCAGGCCAGTCAAGTTTCTCCACCCCAAACTCCTTCATTCATGTCGCAAAAGTTTGGACCCAAACCATGCACCCTATTAAAGTCTATGGGACCTGGAACTTGAATAATAAATAGTGCTCATTTTGAAGGCTTATATGCAAGTTATTGGCCATAAAAAGGGTCTGGGGGTCTGGGTACTACCCTGGGGACATATATCAATGCAGAAACATTTAAAAAAAAGGATTTTACAGGACCAATGATTTTAATGATGCTTAAAGTGAAACAATTAAAATGAAAAATGTCTTTAAATATAATGCCTGGAAGTCCCCTTAGTCTGCCTGTAAAGTGGTGCATCGGTACCGTGTATAGAACCTGCTGCAGCATAAGTGATATTTATAAAGAATAAAAATTACATTTAAATTGCCAGCAATACAATACCTTTGTCGGCAATTAGGGATGAGCTTGATGTTCGGGTCGAACATAAGTTCGATTCGAACATCGGGTGTTCGCCGAAGAGTGAGCATTATGGGGCATTCGCGGCAAATTCAAGCCCCGCGGAATGCCCCATAATGCACTTTGCAGTGCATTGTTGTATGATGATTGGCCAAAGCATGCACCTGACCTGCATGCTTTGGCCAATCACAGCTCCCTCTGCTAAGAGAGCCATAATTGGCCAAAGGCAGGGTGCCTTTGGCCAATCATGGCTCAGGGGGACTAAGTCCACGCCCCACATTATATAAGACTGCTTACACGGTGGCCGTGTGCAGTGGTGTCTCCAGCTTTCATATTTAGGGGGGGCACATGGGGGGACAGGGACAAAAGTACGGGGGCAACTATAAAATGCAATTATATATATATATATATATATATATATCGCATTAAGGTGGTTAGTTCTTGCGGGGAGGAGCTGAAGCTATTCAGACCCTTTGCTGTGACACTCATATATTTAACTCAGGTGCTGTCAATTTCTTCTGATCATCCTTGAGATGGTTATACACTTTCATTTGAGTCCAGCTGTGTTTGATTATACTGATTGGACTTGATTAGGAAAGCCACACACCTGTCTATAGGCCTGGCAGAGCATCACCAGGGATGAAACCCAGCGTCTGGTGATGTCTATGCGTTCCAGACTTCAGGCTGTAATTGACTAAAAAGGATTTGCAACCAAGTATTAACCACTTGCCGCCCGCCATATAGCAGAATGACGGTGGCAAAGTGGTTTCAATATCCTGACTGGGTGTCATATGACGTCCACAGGATATTGAGCTGCTGCTCGCCCCCCCGGGGGCACGCATCGCGGCGATCGTTGTTGTGGGGTGTCAGTCTGACACCCCACAACACCAATCTAGGTAAAGAGTCTCTGACGGAGACTCTTTACCACGTGATCAGCCGTGTCCAATCGCGGCTGATCATGATGTAAATAGGAAGAGCCGGTGATCGGCTTTTTCTCACTCGCGCCTGACAGATGTGAGTAGAGGAGAGCCGATCGGCTGCTCTCCTGACAGGGGGGGTCTGTGCTGATTGTTTATCAGCACAGCCTCCCCTCGGATCCCACCCAGGACCACCAGGGAAGCCACCCAGGACCACCAGGGAAACCATCCACACTGGACCACGAGGTATGCCCCCTAGACCCCCAGGAAAATACTAATCAGTGCCCAGGCAGCTGCCAATCAGTGCCCACTCCAATGCCACCAGGAATGCCTATCAGTGCCGCATATCAGTGCCATGTATCAGTGCCCATCAGTGCCATGTATCAGTGCCCATCAGTGCCCATCAGTGCTGCCCATCAGTGCCCAGCAGTGCCGCCTATCAGTGCCCATCAGTGCCACCCATAAGAATCCATCTTTGCAGCCTTTCAGTGCCCATCAGTGTCGGCTATCAGTGCCCATCAGTGCCACCCAGTGCTGCTGCTGCTGGCCGTGTTATTGAGCCAGAACATGCACAAGAGTTGATGGAGTGGATAACAAAGCCATCCTCATCCTCCTCATCCTCTGTCACCCAGGCTCAGAGTAGTTTGCCTTCCAACACAGCTGCTGAAGCAGCCTATTCCACCGGCTCCTTGTCCACAGTCATTCCTTCCATAGCCCCACCATCATGCACAGAGGAGTCCCCAGAATTATTCAACCACAGTGTTGGGTATATGCTGCTGGACAATGCTCAGCGATTTGAAGGCTCTGGTGTTGGTTCCCAGGTTGAGGAAGGGAGTAACGTGAGCCTAGAGAGAGGGGGTGCCCAAGAAAGACAAGAAACTGGCAGTCATGTTCCCCCAGCATAGTGCCCAGTTTGCTCCAGTGACGAGGAGGGAGGGGATGATGAGGTCACTGACTCTACTTGGGTGCCTGAGAGAAGAGAGAAGGAGGAGGAGGCACAACTCCAACGAAGCAGGATGTCCTCTAGGGGGCAGCTTAAGGGCAGCCACCCTATTGCATCACACCGCAGAGTTTTGCAGTTGCAGGGCACTGCTGACTCCCTGTTGACTTTTAGAAGTTCCTTGGTGTGGGCTTTTTTCGACACACGTGCAGCAGATTGCACCGTTGCTGTTTGCAACCTATGTCTGAAGAGGATCAAGCGTGGCCAAAACAGCAGCCACTTGGGCACCACATGCTTGACAAGACATATGACGACCTGCCATGCAGTCCATTGGCAACAGCACTTGACAGACCCACATCAAAGAAAAAGGCGAACTTCTCCTTGCTCCTCATCTGGGATCTCCAACCCTACTATACCTTCAGTCCTCTCAAAATCCTGCACTGAGAGGAATGAAAGTATAACATCAGGTGTCCCAAGTACTTGCAGCCAGTCTGCTAGCAGTACACCACCATCTGATTTTAGCAGGCAAATTTCCCTACCCCAGTTGCTGAAGAAATTCGGTCCCAGCCATCCACATGCTCAGCGTCTAAATGCTAGCTTGGCCAAATTGCTAGCACTGCAACTGCTGCCTTTTCTGCCCCATTTCGTGAATTTGTGGAATGTGCTGTCTGTACCTCAGTGGCAGGTTCCAAAACGCCATTTCTTTTCACGGAAGGCCATTCTGGCTCTCTACCGGTGGGAGACAATCTTTTGGCCTCATTGGACAGGGCGGCCAGCAGTAAGGTGCATATATCGGCTGACTCATGGTCCAGCAGGCATGGGCAGGGACGTTACCTTTCCTTCGCGGTGCACTGGGTAACTCTGCTGGCAGCTGGGAAGGATGCAGGACAGGGTTCAGTGTTGTTGGAGCTTGTTCCGCCACCATGCCTCCAAAATGCTAGTGGTGATTCTGCCACAGCTCTCTCCTCCACCCCCTCTTCTTCTTTCTCTTTGGCCTCTTTGCAGATTTCTATGGACTCTTCTGCAGATTTGTCCTCTGAACCAGCAGTGCTCCGTAAGTGTTCAAGGGGCTACGCTAGCAGTCATTCTAAAAGATGCCATGCGGTGCTTGAGTTGGTTTGCCTAGGGGACAGGAGCCACACTGGGGCTCTGCAGGGGCAGGCTCAGAGGTGGTTGATGCCATGCCAGCTTCAGCCAGGAATGGCTGTATGCGACAATGGCACCAACCTTCTCTCCGCCCTCCAACTGGGACACTTGACCAGTGGCGTAGTGTGGGTTGTCAGCACCCGGGGCAAGGCAAGTAATTTGCGCCCCCCCCCCCAACCTGCGGACTTTTAGCTATCCCTGAGTCCCTTCAAATACAATAGTACTGACCTACCTGATTCCTATACTGACCACTACACTGAGAACTACACTGTCCACTACACTACATTGTCCACTACACTGACCACTATACTATACTGACCACTATACTATACTGACCACTATATTACACTGACCACTACACTGACCACCATACTACACTGTCCACTATACTGACCACTATACTACACTGACCACTATACTACACTGACCACTATACTACACTACACTTGACCACCATACTACACTGTCCACTATACTGACCACCATACTACACTGACCTCTATACTACACTGTCCACTATACTACATTATACTGACCACCATACTACACTAACCACCATACTACACTGACCACCATACTACACTGACCACCATACTACACTACACTGTCCACTATACTACACTACACTTGACCACCATACTACACTGTCCACTATACTACACTATACTGACCACCATACTACACTGTCCACTATACTACACTATACTGACCACCATACTACACTGTCCACTATACTGACCACCATACTACACTGTCCACTATACTGACCACCATACTACACTGTCCACTATACTACATTATACTGACCACTATACTACACTGACCACCATACTACACTGACCACCATACTACACTGTCCACTATACTACATTATACTGACCACTATACTACACTGACCACCATACTACACTGACCACCATACTACACTGACCACCATACTACACTATACTGACCACTACACTACACTGACCACTACACTACACTGACCACTACACTACACTGACCACTACACTACACTGTCCACTATACTACACTGTCCACTACACTACACTGTCCACTATACTACACTGTCCACTATACTGACCACCATACTACACTGACCACCATACTACACTGTCCACTATACTACACTATACTGACCACCATACTACACTGTCCACTATACTACACTGACCACCATACTACACTGACCACCATACTACACTGACCACCATACTACACTGACCACCATACTACACTGTCCACTATACTACACTACACTGTCCACTACACTAACCACTACACTACACTGTCCACTATACTACACTGTCCACTATACTACACTGACCACCATACTACACTGACCACCATACTACACTGACCACCATACTACACTACACTGACCACCATACTACACTGACCACCATACTACACTGACCACCATACTACACTGACCACTACACTAACCACTACACTGTCCACTATACTGACCACCATACTACACTGTCCACTATACTACACTATACTGACCACCATACTACACTGACCACTACACTAACCACTACACTGTCCACTATACTGACCACCATACTACACTGTCCACTATACTACACTATACTGACCACCATACTACACTGACCACTACACTAACCACTATACTACACTACACTGACCACCATACTACACTGTCCACTATACTACACTGACCACCATACTACACTGTCCACTATACTGACCACCATACTACACTGTCCACTATACTACACTATACTGTCCACTACACTACACTGACCTCCATACTAAACTACACTATACTGACCACTATGCTAACCACTATACTATACTAACCACTATACTACACTATACTCAGGCCCAGATTAAGAGCATCATGGGCCTGGTGCTAAGGATGTTGGTGGGCCTTTTTATGAAAATAAATAAAATGAAAATGCAAACAATTTTTTGTGAAATTTAAATTAAAGAGAGAGAGGGTGAGAGAGAGAGAGAGAGAAAGGGGAATATAGAGAGGGTGAAAGAGAGAGAGGGTGGTAGGGGGTGAAGGGGGTGAGAGAGAGAACAGGGTGAAAGAGAGGGGATGAGAGAGAGAGGGGGGTGAGTCTGTGGGGGGCACAGCATAGTACATTACACGGGAGGGGGGGGTATAGCACAGTACATCACATGGTTGGCACAACACATTACATGGTGGATACAGCATATTTAATGGCGGGCACAGCCCAATACAGCACATTACAAGGTAGGCACAGTACATTATATGGTGGGCACAGCACAACACATTTCATGGTGGGCACAGCTCATGCACACAGTGGGCACAGGACCTTATATGGTGGGCACAGCACATGACATGGCAGGCACAGCTGAGCACATTACATGGTGGGATCACTGTATGGCACAGCACATGACATGGTGGACACTGCAAATTACATAACGGGCATTGCAAGGCACAGCCATAACATGGTGGGCATTGCACATGACATGGTTGGCACTGGATGGCACATCACATGACATGGTGGGCAATGCAAGGCACAGCACATGACATGGTGGGCACTGCACATTACATGGTGGGCACTGCAAGGCACAGCATGACATAGTGGGCACTGCACATCACATGAAGGGCAATGCAATGCACAGCACATGACATGACATGGTCAGCACAGCGCATTACATGGTGGGCACTGCAATGTACAGCAAATGACATACTGGACACAGCACATTACATGGGGGGCACTGCAAGGCACATGACATGACATGGTGGGCACAGCGCATTACATGGTGGGCACTGAATGGCACATAACATTACATGGTGGGCACAACACATTACATGGTGGGCACTGCATGGCATAGCACGTTTCATGGTGGGAAATGCAACTGCACATTACATGTTAGGAACTGCACATGACATGGTGGGCACTGCACATCACATGAAGGGCAATGCAATGCACAGCATATGACATTGTTCAGCACAGCACATTACATGGTGGGCACTGCAACGTATAGCAAATGGCATACTGGACACAGCACATTACATGGGGGCACTGCAAGGCACATGACATGGTGGGCACAGCACATTACATGGGGGGCACTGCAAGGCACATGACATGGTGGGCACAGCACATTACATGGGGGCACTGCAAGGCACATGACATGACATGGTGGGCACAGCACATTACATGGGGGGGGCACTGCAAGGCACATGACATGGTGGGCACAGCACATTACATGGGGGCACTGCAAGGCACATGACATGACATGGTGGGCACAGAACATTACATGGGGACACTGCAAGGCACATGACATGACATGGTGGGCACAGCACATTACATGGGGGGCACTGCAATGCACATGACATGGTGGGCACAGAACTTTACATAGTGGGCACTGCAATGCACATGACAGGACATGGTGGGCACAGAACATTACATGGGGGGCACTGCAAGGCACATGACATGACATGGTGGGCACAGCACATTACATGGGGGGGCACTGCAAGGCACATGACATGGTGGGCACAGAACATTACATGGGGACACTGCAAGGCACATGACATGACATGGTGGGCACAGAACATTACATGGGGACACTGCAAGGCACATGACATGACATGGTGGGCACAGCACATTACATGGGGGGCACTGCAATGCACATGACATGGTGGGCACAGAACTTTACATAGTGGGCACTGCAATGCACATGACAGGACATGGTGGGCACAGAACATTACATGGGGGGGCACTGCAAGGCACATGACATGACATGGTGGGCACAGCACATTACATGGGGCACTGCAAGGCACATGACATGGTGGGCACAGCACTTTACATAGTGGGCACTGCAATGCACATGACATGGTGGGCACAGCACATTACATAGGGGCACTGCAATGCACATGACAGGACATGGTGGGCACAGCACATTACATGGGGGCACTGCAAGGCACATGACATGACATGACATGGTGGGCACAGAACATTACATGGGGGGCACTGCAATGCACATGACATGACATGACATGGTGGGCACAGAACATTACATGGGGGGCACTGCAAGGCACATGACATGACATGGTGGGCACAGCACATTACATGGGGGGCACTGCAAGGCACATGACATGGTGGGCACTGGGCACAAGAGAGCACATTACATGGGGGGAAGCAGCAGTCTGTCCCCTAGCACAATAATTACACAACATCCCCCTAACAAATGTACTGACCTTATCATAACAGCATGGGAGATGTCCTTCCTCCCGGGCTCCTGCTGGATAGGACATCAGCGCCCCTCCCCCATACACTGAGGATCTGTGTGAGTGGAACAGATCCTGTGATAGGGGTCAGGCATCGGCAGAGACAGGACTTGGCTGCACTGACTTGTCTCCTCCATGTGTGCACAGAGGGCTCCTCTTCCTTCAGGAAGGCACACAGGAATTGACAAGCCACTGGCATGGGCCTATATTGAGGGAGGGGCCTGGAGCTGCAGCTCCACCAGCCCCTATGTTAATCTGGTCCTGACTATACTGTCCACTACACTGCCCCCCATAGTGACACTACACTGCCCCCCATAGTGACACTACACTGCCCCCCATAGTGACACTACACTGCCCTCCATACTATACTAAACTACATTGTCCTGCCTACAGTCTCTCTCTCGCCTCCCTCCCCCTCCCAGTAACAAGACTCTCACTTACCTTCTTCTCCTGGCTGCATCGATCCGGAGGAGGAGGAGAACACAGCGGCGGCTCACTTTCTTCTCTCCCCTGCGCTCTGCTTGCTGCCATGTTCAGTATCCAGCGCCCTGTGATTGGGTGTATGGGGGTCATGTGCGGAGGCGGGGCGCCTCACATGACCCCCATACACCCAATCACAGGGCGCCGGACACTTAACATGGCGGCCGGAGCCCGGGGACACAAAATTAGAAATTAGGAGGAGGCAGCCAGTGACACATACTGGCGCCCCCCTAAATATCGCGCCCAGGGCCACGGCACCCCCTGCACCCCCCACGCTACGCCACTGCACTTGACCCATGTTTGGCACACGTCCTGAATTTGGTGGTGCAGTGGTTCTTGAGCAGGTACCCAGGATTACAGGATCTCCTGAGGCAGGCCAGAAAAGTCTGTGGTCATTTCTGCTGGTCATACAATACCAGTGCTTGGCTGGCTGACATTCAAAGGGAATGCAACCTGCCCACCAACTGCCTCCTTTGTGACATGCCCACCGGGTGTAACTCACTGTTGGCAATGCTGCAGCGGTTGCACACACAGCAGAGGGTCATCAATGAGTACCTGTGCGAGTATGGCACCAGGACACGGTCAGGGGAGCTTGTATTCTTTCCGCCACGCCAGTGGCTACTAATCAAGGATGCATGCACTGTCCTGTCACCATTTGAGGAGGCCACAAGGATGGTGAGCAGCGACAATGTATGCATCAGTGACACTGTCCCTCTAGTCTTCCTGTTGGAGCACACGCTTCGTGTAATCATGAACAGGGCACTTGAGCCAGAACAGCGGGAGGAAAAGGAGGACTTCCTTACCTCTCAAGGCTCCCTTTATCCAGATAGCATTCCTGCGGGCCCGTCAAACACACAGGAATAAGAGGAGGAGGATTGTGTCAGCATTGATGTAGAGGATAACACTCAGCAGCACTCTTCAAGGGATGGTTTTCAGTCACCAGAAACTCAAGGAGTTGTACATGGTTGGGAGGAGGTAGTTACAGATCATGTGATCCTTAGTGACTCAGAGGACTGCTGCATGGCCTCCCTGATTCTGCAAAGCCTGCGAAAGGACCCTAGGATTCGCGGTATCAAGGAGAGGGATCATTACTGCTTGGCAACCCTTCTTGATCCACGTTACAAGGGTGAGGTTGCAGAGGGAGCAGAGAATGAAACATCTTCAGGAGGCCTTGAAGGAAGGTTTGTGCAACGCATTTCAAGACCCTGGGAGGTTAAAATTTCCTGGTGCTGGACAACGTGTTGCTGGGGCTTCGTTCAGTCAGAGGAAGAGCGGTGGAGAAGGTGGCCGGCTGACCGATGCCTTTGAACTATTTTTCAGTCCTCAGCACCAAGGTTATCAAAGACCTGAGTCTTTGATAATGCCCTGTAGGTTGGTGAAACATGTAGACGTGGCACTGACGTCATTCCCTTCTCCTTGGAATTCACTTCCTGGTTTCTGGAACACCCGCTGTGAGCAGCGTCCGGATCCATCTTTAATCCCTTTACATGCCTGTTTTTATCAACTATTTTGTAAGTACCCATTTGTATATGGAATAAATCCCTTTTCAAACGGTACTTTTCACTATTAGTTCCATTTTTTCCTTTTTTGGTGCCTGGTGACTCTGCTGGGAAATTCCAACAAGAAATCCTTTGATCTGATGTACACAACACCACTCCTGAGCTTCTCTGGATACCTTCACATAAGCCTAAAGTGACCCGCAGACTGCAAAGCTGGGGGTCATCGCCATTTGGCGAGTGGGGACACATGTGGGGGTGGCGTTTCTGCACCTGAAAAGTCCTGGAGTGTCTGTGGTCCATTGCACTTCAAAAGTTTTTTCCTATTGCGGATCAGAACATTCAGCACATTTATTTGGACTTTATTTACTTGTTTTTGCTTTGTATATTCACATCTGCAGTTATCTACACTTGGTCATGTCTATTAACATTTGTGAGCGCCACATTTACATAATTTTATTAAAATCACTGCTCTCGAAAAAACAGCCATTTTTAAAACTTTTTTTGCATTGATACATGTCACCTGGGGCAGGACTCAGGTCCTCAAACACATTTTATGGCAATAACTTGCATATAAGCCTTTAAAATTAGCACTTTTGATATTTCACATTTGTGTCTCATAGACTTTAATGGTGTTCAAACAATTTTTTTGCCTGTTTGCATGTACTGCTGCGAACTGAACCGGGGGTGTTCGGCTCATCCCTATTGGCAATACAATTTTTTTTTTAAATGGCGTGGGGTTCCCCCCCAAGCCATACTAGGCCCTTTGGACATGCAGCACGGCAGGTTAGGAAAGGGGGGAGACTAGCGAGCGCCCCCCCCTTCCTGAACATACCAGGCCACATGCCACCGTCATGTTGAGGGCATGGCCTGGTATGGTTCATGAGGGGGCTTCAGGAAGGGGTATGGCTCACTCAACCCCTACCATTCCTGACTTGCCAGGCTGCATGCTCAAATAAGGGTCTGGTATGGATTTTGGGGGGACCCCAAGCCATTTTTTCTAAAATTTAGGCATGGGGTTTCCTTTAAAATTCATACCAGACCCTAAGAGCCTGTATGGATTGGGGGGGGGGGCCCACGCCATTTTTATTCACTTTTTTCTATTGCCGGCAATGTTTTTTTTTTGCATTCAGTTATCTGCAGGGAAGCCCGTTGACAGCTGATGACTCATCCGTTGTTAAGGACGCAGTGGCCGGCTTCCTGGCCCCCTCCTTAACAACCAGCTATGCACTATGCAGTGCGCAGTGCATTTTGGGGCGCTCGGTGGGCGAACATTCCCCCCCCCCAAAATGCGAGTGTTTGGCGAAAGGGAGAACAGGCGATGTTCAGGTCGAACTTTTGCTCAACTCAAATTGTTCACCCAACTGTAATCAGTGCCCTTCAGTGCCGCCTACCAATACCCATCAGTGCCACATATCAGTGCAGCTTCATTAGTGCCTCCTCATCAGTGCCCACCAGTGCCACCTCATCCTCTGCCCTGCTGACCCAGGCCTATGTCCCACTGACCCCATCCCATTGACCACATATGTGGCAGGTGGATGAATCATGTCTCAGGGTCTGATGAAGAAGCCGCAGCTGTTCACTGTGAACGGCTGCAGCTTCCTCATCAGACTCTGAGACAAGAATGGCATAACACGACAAATTTAGATGGTGGGACGCCTGATTTTAGTCTTGCCTAGAGCAGCACAATACCAAAATACACCACTGGCAAGGTGCCTTTTAAAGTTATAATAAGAGACATGCCTCCTTCTAAAAGCACTGGCTGCTATTCTGAGCTACAGATCCAGAACAAGTATGGTGATCTGTATAATCAGAGAAGAAGTCCTCACTTGCATACTTGTTTTTGTCATAACCCTGGTATTTTTTAAAAGGCAGGTGATCTGGCCTCCAATAAAAGTGGTCCCAGCGGCGGATTCACTACGAGATCCCTTTTATAGGCAGTGGGAGAGGTGCTTTCCAGTAATTTTCCCAATTACCGGAGGATTCAGTAAAGGGGGAAATGATCCGATCCCCTGGAGCAACGGGCAGGAAGACGAGTGAGGGCAAGATGGTCCCCACTCGACTTTATGCCCTTGGAGGACTGGAGCAACGTCAAACCTATTTTTTTTTCTTTGGGTAAAAGTAAAATTACATTTTGTTTTCGCTTTTAAGTGTAAATGTGAGATCTGAGGTCTTTTTGACCACAGACCTCACAATAAAGAGGCGCTGTCCTGCTTATTTCTATTACAAGGGATGTTTACATTCCTTGTAATAGGAATAACAGTGATAAAAAACATTTTTTTAAAGGGACAGTGTAAAAATAAAAAATAAAAAGTAAACTAAATAAGAAAAAAAAAAGAAAAACATTTAAAGCGTCTGTCCTTCCAAGTTTGTGCGCAGAAGCGAAAACATGCACAAGTCGAACCAACATATTTAAACAGTGTTCAAACCACACATGTGTGGTATCACCACTAGGGATGAGCTTCGTGTTCGAGTCGAACCCATGTTCGACTCGAACATCGGCTGTTCGCCCGTTCGCCGAATTGCGAACGATATGGGCCGTTCGCGCCAAATTCGTGTGGCGCGTCACGGCCCATAATTCACTGCGGCATCGCAGTGCATTGCTTGCTGATGATTGGCCAAGCATGCACTATGACCCGCATGCTTGGCCAATCACAGCGCCGCCTGAACAGAGAGCCGTAATTGGCCAAAGCCAAGGAGGCTTTGGCCAATTATGGCTCAGGGGATTTAGTACACGCCCCACACTATATAAGGCCGCCTGCACGGCGGCCCTGTGTAGTGTGTGTTCCGGCGTTCATTGAGAGAGAGAGAGAGACAGACAGTGTCATTTGATTTGAGTTAGATAGATTAGGCAGAACAGTCAGTCAGTTAGCTGCACTTACAGTGTATTGTGTATATATATGCATCCCAGGTGTTGCATATATATATATACACTGTATTCAGTTTAGCTAGATCCGTTCCTGTTATCTTCTAGACTATTTACATTTAGTGCAGTGCGTCCTGCTCACAGAGTTCAGCTAGATCCGTTCCTGTTATCTTCTAGACTATTTACATTTAGTGCAGTGCGTCCTTCTCACAGTGTTCAGCTAGATCCGTTCCTGTTATCTTCTAGACTATTTACATTTAGTGCAGTGCGTCCTGCTCACAGTGTTCAGCTAGATCCGTTCCTGTTATCTTCCTACTGACAGGCAGGCTTGTCTGGTTACAGTATATAAAGCTACCTGAAGAAAATTACTGGTGTTCTATTTGATCCTATTAGTACCACGGTCAGGCAGCTAGACTATTTACATTTAGTACAGTGCGTCCTGCTCACAGTGTTCAGCTAGATCCGTTCCTGTTATCTTCCTACTGACAGGCAGGCTTGTCTGGTTACAGTATATAAAGCTACCTGAAGAAAATTACTGGTGTTCTATTTGATCCTATTAGTACCACGGTCAGGCAGCTAGACTATTTACATTTAGTACAGTGCGTCCTGCTCACAGTGTTCAGCTAGATCCGTTCCTGTTATCTTCCTACTGACAGGCAGGCTTGTCTGGTTACAGTATATAAAGCTACCTGAAGAAAATTACTGGTGTTCTATTTGATCCTATTAGTACCACGGTCAGGCAGCTAGACAATTTACATTTAGTACAGTGCGTCCTGCTCACAGTGTTCAGCTAGATCCGTTCCTGTTATCTTCCTACTGACAGGCAGGCTTGTCTGGTTACAGTATATAAAGCTACCTGAAGAAAATTACTGGTGTTCTGTTTGATCCTATTAGTACCACGGTCAGGCAGCTAGACTATTTACATTTAGTACAGTGCGTCCTGCTCACAGTGTTCAGCTAGATCCGTTCCTGTTATCTTCCTACTGACAGGCAGGCTTGTCTGGTTACAGTATATAAAGCTACCTGAAGAAAATTACTGGTGTTCTATTTGATCCTATTAGTACCACGGTCAGGCAGCTAGACTATTTACATTTAGTACAGTGCGTCCTGCTCACAGTGTTCAGCTAGATCCGTTCCTGTTATCTTCCTACTGACAGGCAGGCTTGTCTGGTTACAGTATATAAAGCTACCTGAAGAAAATTACTGGTGTTCTGTTTGATCCTATTAGTACCACGGTCAGGCAGCTAGACTATTTACATTTAGTACAGTGCGTCCTGCTCACAGTGTTCAGCTAGATCCGTTCCTGTTATCTTCCTACTGACAGGCAGGCTTGTCTGGTTACAGTATATAAAGCTACCTGAAGAAAATTACTGGTGTTCTATTTGATCCTATTAGTACCACGGTCAGGCAGCTAGACTATTTACATTTAGTACAGTGCGTCCTGCTCACAGTGTTCAGCTAGATCCGTTCCTGTTATCTTCCTACTGACAGGCAGGCTTGTCTGGTTACAGTATATAAAGCTACCTGAAGAAAATTACTGGTGTTCTATTTGATCCTATTAGTACCACGGTCAGGCAGCTAGACTATTTACATTTAGTACAGTGCGTCCTGCTCACAGTGTTCAGCTAGATCCGTTCCTGTTATCTTCCTACTGACAGGCAGGCTTGTCTGGTTACAGTATATAAAGCTACCTGAAGAAAATTACTGGTGTTCTATCCCAGCTTAGTGCAGCTACAGGCCATTAGTATGTCTGGAAGGCCAAGAAGGAGAGGCAGACAGTCACAAGCCAATAAGAGAGGGCAAGCAGGCTCTGTGTCTAGTGCTGGTCGTGGAGACGGTGCATCCTCATCAGCACGTGGCCATGGGACACGCTTGGCCTTTTTTTCGGCAGCTGGCCGTGTTGAGCCGCAACATGCGGAAGACTTGGTCGAGTGGATGACCAAGCCGTCCTCATCCTCCTCATCCTCTCTCACCCATGCCCAGGGTGCTTTGTCTGGCAAAGCAGCGGCCTCTTCCCTCAGCTCAATGTCATCAGTGACTCCTTCCCTAGCTCCACCATGTCCTCCTGAGGATTCCCTCGAACTGTTTGACCACAGTGTTGGGTACATGCTCCAGGAGGATGCCCAGCGTTTGGAAGGCTCTGATGATGATACTAAGCTCGATGAAGGCAGTAACATGAGCACGGACAGAGGGGGTGCCCAAGAAGGACAGCAATCTGGCAGTCATGCTCCCCCTGCTGCAGCATACTGCCAGGTTTGCTCCAGTGATGAGGAGGGAGGGGATGATGAGGTCACTGACTCAACGTGGGTGCCTGATAGGAGAGAGGAGGAGGAGGCGGAGGAGGAGGCGGCACATCACCAACGAGGCAGGATGCCCTCCAGGGGCCAGCCTAAGGGCAGCACATTGACTGCATCACACCCCAAAGCTCCACATGTGCAGGGCGCTGCAGTCTCTGCGCATTATTCAAAAAGTTCTTTGGTGTGGGCCTTTTTTGAGACGAGTGCATCAGATCGCACCGCTGCTATTTGCAACATATGTCTCAAGCGTATCTCACGTGGCCAAAACATCTCCCGCTTGGGTACCACATGCTTGACCAGACATATGTTGACCTGCCATGCAGTTCGTTGGCAAGCGTATCTAAAAGACCCACACCAAAGAACAAAGAGGATCTCTCCTTGCTCCTCATCAGCTGAGATTTCCAACCCCACTAGACCTCCAGTCCTCTCTGAGACCTGCAGTGAGAGGAATGAAGGTGTAGAATTAGGTGTGTCACAGCCAAGTACTTGGGCAATCTGCTTTTGGTACACCGACGTCAGATTGTACCAGGCAAATTTCCCTGCCCCAGCTGCTGCACTGCCGAAAGAAGTTTGCTCCCAGCCATCCACATGCCCAGCGGTTGAATGCTAGCTTGGCAAAATTGCTAGCACTTCAACTGCTGCCTTTTCAGTTGGTAGACTCTGCCCCCTTCCGTGAGTTTGTGGAATGTGCGGTTCCTCAGTGGCAGGTACCCAAACGCCACTTTTTCTCACGGAAGGCGATTCCGGCTCTCTACCGGCATGTGGAAGGCAATGTCCATGCCTCGCTGGACAGGGCGGTCAGCGGTAAGGTGCATATTACCGCTGACTCATGGTCCAGCAGGCATGGACAGGGACGTTACCTAAGTTTCACGGCGCATTGGGTGACTCTGCTGGCAGCTGGGAAGGATGCAGGACAAGGTGCAGTAGTGTTGGAGGTTGTTCCGCCACCACGCCTCCAAAATGCTGATTGTGACACACCACTCTCCTCCACCCCCTCCTCTTCTTCTTCCTCCATGGCCTCTTCCTCGGAACCAGCGGTGCTCCGTAGTCGTTCAAGGGGCTACGCAAGTTCACAGGCCAAAAGATGCCATGCGGTGCTTGAGCTGGTGTGCTTGGGGGACAGGAGCCACACTGGGGCAGAGGTTCTGTCAGCTCTGCAGGGGCAGGTTCAGAGGTGGTTGACGCCACGCCAACTTAAGGCAGGAATGGTGGTTTGCGACAATGGCACCAACCTCCTCTCTGCCCTCCGACAGGGACAAATGACCCATGTGCCCTGTTTGGCTCACGTCCTTAACTTGGTGGTGCAGCGGTTCTTGGGCAGGTACCCGGGCTTACAGGATGTCCTGAGGCAGGCCAGGAAAGTCTGTGTGCATTTCCGCCGGTCATATAATGGCAGTGCTCGGCTGACGGACCTCCAAAAGGAGTTTAACCTGCCCAAGAAATGCCTAATCTGTGACATGCCCACCAGGTGGAACTCAACGTTGGCCATGCTGCAGCGGCTGCACACGCAGCAGAGGGCCATCAATGAGTACCTGTGCGACTATGGCACCAGGACAGGGTCAGGGGAGCTTGGTTTTTTTCCCCACGCCAGTGGGCCATGATCAGGGATGCATGCACTGTCCTGTCACCATTCGAGGAGGCCACGAGGATGGTGAGCAGTGACAGTGCATGCATCAGTGACACTGTCCCCCTTGTCCACCTGTTGGAGCACACGCTGCGTGGAATAATGGACAGGGCACTTGAGGCAGAACAGAGGCAGGAAGAGGAGGACTTCCTTAGCTCTCAAGGCCCCCTTTATCCAGACAGTGAGGAGGAGGAGGAGGAAGATTGTGTCAGTATGGAGGTGGAGCCTGGCACTCAGCATCAGCAGCAGTCTTTAAGGGATCAGTCCCAAGAAACACATGGACTTGTACGTGGCTGGGAGGAGGTGGCTGCGGACGTTGTCGTCCTTAGTGACCCAGAGGACTCCGGACCGAATGCCTCAGCAAACCTACGCTGCATGGCCTCCCTGATCCTGCAAAGCCTGCGTAAGGATCCTCGTATTCGTGGTATCAAGGAGAAGGACCAATACTGGCTGGCAACCCTCCTTGATCCACGTTACAAGGGTAAGGTTGCGGACCTTATCTTGCCATCGCAGAGGGAGCAGAGGATGAAACATCTTCAGGAGGCCTTGCAGAAAGGTCTGTGCAATGCGTTCCCAGAGACTGGGAGGTTACAAACTCCTGTTTCTGGACAACGTGTTGCTGAGGCTTCGGTCAGTCAAAGAAGGAGCGGTGGAGAAGGTGGCCATCTGACCGATGCGTTCAGACAATTTTTTGGTCCGCAGCCCCAAGGTATGATCGGTTCCAGCAACCATCGCCAGCGTCTGTTTTACATGGTGCAGGAATACCTAGGGGCAAGATCAGACTTGGACACCTTTCCCACCGAAAATCCTCTGGGTTACTGGTTCTTGAGGATGGATCACTGGCCAGAGCTTGCACAGTATGCAATTGAGCTACTGGCCTGTCCTGCATCCAGCGTTCTTTCGGAACGCACATTCAGTGCTGCTGGAGGCGTGGTAACCGATCACAGGGTGCGTCTGTCCACCGACTCGGTCGATCGGCTGACCTTCATAAAAATGAATCAGTCTTGGACCACCACCAGCTACCAAGCACCTGATGCTGATGTAACCGAATAATTTTTTTTGAAATCTCAGATCCCTTCAAAGACTGCCTATGCTGATGCTGAGTGACTATCCCTGAGTAATTATCCTCTTCCTCCTCAATCATCACGCTGATAGCTTGTAAGAACATTTTTGGTTCTGGGCGCCACCACCAGTGCCTAAGGCACAATTTTTCAGGCCCTGTTTAACAGGGGCGTGTAATTACAATTTTTGATGTAATACTTTGCAGCAGGGCTCGTTCCTGCATTCCAACTAGAGTGTCTGTGAGGGGTTGCAGTGTTGTGGCACCAGCACCAGTGCCTAAGGCCCAATTTTTCTGCCCCTGTCTAACAGGGGCGTGTAATTACAATTTTTAATGCAATACTTTGCAGCAGGGCTCGTTCCTGCATTCCAACTAGAGTGTCTGTGAGGGGTTGCAGTGTTGTGGCACCAGCACCAGTGCCTAAGGCCCAATTTTTCTGCCCCTGTCTAACAGGGGCGTGTAATTACAATTTTTGATGCAATACTTTGCAGCAGGGCTCGTTCCTGCATTCCAACTAGAGTGTCTGTGAGGGGTTGCAGTGTTGTGGCACCAGCACCAGTGCCTAAGGCCCAATTTTTCTGCCCCTGTCTAACAGGGGTGTGTAATTACAATTTTTGATGCAATACTTTGCAGCAGGGCTCATTCCTGCGTTCCAACTAGAGTGTCTGTGAGGGGTTGCAGTGTTGTGGCACCAGCACCAGTGCCTAAGGCCTAATTTTTCAGCTCCTGTTCAACAGGGGCATGTAATTACAATTCTTGATCTAATATTTCACAGCAGGGCCCTGTGAGGGCTTACAGTGTTGTGGCCACAGCAACACCTAAGGCCCAAATTTCTGCTGAGTATATAGGGCAGGACCCTACTTTCAAACATCTAACTTACAAACGACTCCTACTTGCAAACGGAAGGAGACAACAGGAAGTGAGATGAAATCTACCCCTAGGAAGGGAAATTCTCTCCTGTAAGAGTTAATATGGGAAAACAATTTCTCCTTTCCACTGATGCTTTCCAATCCTTGTTCCACAGAAAAACCCAAATTTTCAAAAAACATTTTTCATTGGGACAAAAAGTGAGGTGAAATCTTCTGAAGAGGAGGAAAGACAGCAAAACAAATGTCACAGGGGTGATAACCCTTCCCTATGTTTTCCAAAAAGCTTAAAAAAGATTTTTTGGCTGGAGCTAAACACGTTAAAAATGTACCCGGTAATGGACTGGGGGGTACCCATGCCGTTTGTCTCACTGATTTTCATCCATATTGCCATGACCCGACATGACATTAAACCCGCAAGCAGTTTTAAATGAGATTTTTTCCTTTAAAAATGACATTTGGTGCAGGGACTGTTCTAAACACGGGAAACACGCGTCACTTTACAGGCATACTATAGACACCCCCCAGGTACGATATTTAAAGGAATATTACACTTTTTTTTTTTTACTTTAAGCATCATTAAAATCACTGCTCCTGAAAAAACGGCCGTTTTTAAAAGTTTTTTTTGCATTGATACAAGTCCCCTGGGGTAGGACCCGGGTCCCCAAACCCTTTTTAGGACAATACCATGCAAATTAGCCTTTAAAATGAGCACTTTTGATTTCGAACGTTCGAGTCCCATAGACGTCAATGGGGTTCTAACGTTCGTGCGAACTTTCGGTTCGTTCGCAGGTTCTGGTGCGAACCGAACCGGGGGGTGTTCGGCTCATCCCTAATCACCACAAATGCTAGAGTGAGAGCAATAATTCTAGCACTAGACCTCCTCTGTAACTCTAAACAGGTAACCTGTAAAAAATTTTAAAGTGTCGCCCTTGGAGATTTTTAAGTACTGTCGTTTGTCGCCATTCCAAGAGCATGTGAAATTTTAAAGCATAACATGTTAGGTATCAATTTACTCAGTGTAACATCATCTTTCACATTATACAAAAAAATTGCGCTAACTTTACTGTTTTCTTATTTTTTATTTGAAAAAAGGGTATTTTTTTCAAAAAAATTGCGTTTGTAAGACCGCTGCGCAAACACGGTGTGAAATAAAGGATTGCAACATTCTTCATTTTATTCTCTTGGGTCTTTGCTAAAAAAAATAATAAATAAAATAATGTTTGGGGGTTCTAAGTAATTTTCTAGTAAAAAATACAGATTTTAAGTTGTAAACAACAAATGTCAGAAATAGGCTTGGTCCTTAATGGTAGCAATGAACACCATATTTCTTTCCTGACTGGTTTCTTTTTGAGATCAAAATTGCAGCGATAGCATTGGTGTGCACATTCAAAGGAATTCCAGAGGCTTTTGCTAACGTCCACTCAGTGCTTAGTCTTCAACCCATTCCTCTCTGGGTATTAAAAGGTTCCAATCTCCAATCATAGTGTACCTTGACATGTTGAGACAAGGTATGATTTCTTCATAGCACATTATGGGCTCTTAACGTCTGACTGGCAAAACTTTTTTTCTGCATTTATAGTGACAGCAGCTCAACCCACGAGAAGGGAAAAAAAAAGACATTTTGTAATTTGTTCCATACTCAGAACTCTGAACAATTCTTTAGAGATCATGAGTTTTTGCTGTTTCGTGATCTGAGAATTGCTGCACCCATATAAATTTCTTGGCGTTCAGGACATAATTACTTTTAGTGGCAAATAATATTTAAATTCTGATTAGAAATAGAGGAATTCAGTCATCTGAGAGCACTTTTCAGATCATGTTATATATAATTAATGACAGCATTCCCTGCGGACCCCGGGGTTATTAGAGTGTAATGGAATGTAAATTAACACTTTAAAGCACATGAGATAGCGGGCCTGGATATCAATATCAGCTGGCAGCTCCCAGAGCTTTTCAAAGTCTGAGCATAATGTGTGCCTATTAATAAAACTATTATACAATGAAAAAGTCAGATTTAATAAGAATAACTGGTTCCAGTCTATTGTAAGCATCACCAAGAAATTGTAGGATCACATTTCAAATTAACCATGTTCTGATCATAACAAGGTTTGATATCACAATGGTAAATAAAGGACCTTAAAAGAAGAAGCATCCTAAATGAAAAAATATTCATTTAGTCAATGCATATAATTACAAAAGTGCTTGCTCCAGTAATACTGTAAACATTTTACATTAAAAGTGGTTGAAAAATAAACACCCCCCTCGCTCCTACTTGTTTACCAGGGCTTCACCTGTTGCCGACCAGCCGCCGTCGGCAGCAGGTTGGCACGGCTTCGCAAACTGCCGTAGGTGTACGTCAGCCGCTTTAAGAGCTGTGGGAGGCGTGCGTGCTCGTGGCACGACGCCGGAGCCGATGCGCGTGGCCGGCGGCCGCGATGTCCGCCAGCCACCCACGATTGCTCCACAGAGACCCAGAACGAGGATCTGTCAATGTAAACAGACAGATCCCCATTCTGACAGGGGAGGAGAGAGAGATCTACTGTTCCTAGCGATCGGGAACAGCGATCTCTCTCCTCCTCCAGTCAGTCCTATCCCCCCACAGTTAGAAACTCCTCCCAGGGAACACATTTAACCCCTTGATCGCCCCTAGTGTTAACCTCTTCCCTGCCAGTGACATTTACACAGTAACCAGTGCATTTTTATAGCACTGGTCCCAAAAAAGTTTCAAAAGTGTCCGATGTGTCCGCCGCAATGTCGCAGTCCCGCTAAAAATCACTGATCACCGCCATTACTAGTAAAAAATTAATTTATAATAAAAATGCCATAAATATATCCCCTATTTTGTAGAGGCAATAACTTTTGTGCAAACCAATCAATATACGCTTATTGCTAATTTTTTTTACCAAAAATATGTAGAAGAATACATATTGGTCTAAACTGATGAAGAATTTTTTTTTTCATTTTTGGGATATTTATTATAGCAAAAAATATTGTGTTTTTTTCAAAATTGTTGGCCTTTTTTGTTTATAGCGCAAAAAATAAAAACTGCAGAGATACCACCAAAAATACCACCAAAAGAAAGCTCTATTTGTGGGACATAAATTTTGTTTGTGTACAATGTCACACGACCGAGCAATTGTTAGTTAAAGCGACACATTGCCGTATCACAGAAAATGGCCCGGTCAGGAAGTGGGTAAATCCTTCCGAGGCTGAAGTGGTTAAATTACATTTTCCTGTGCCCCATCAGGTAACCAGAGGGGCCCAGGAGGTGGGAGCAGAGGAGGGACTTTTTTTTTCATTTTTGAGCCGTAGGCAGATAGTCAGTGCTGCTTAACTGCACCCGGGGTGGGGGGGGGGTGGTTGGAGGGTATAGACGGGGTTGGGAGGGGGCCCGTCAGGAAGGCTGTATGGGGCACCATGATTTCTAACAGCGGCCCTGGGAATATTCATTAAGCATCAGGAGGGGAGCAAAAAACAGAACTAATGAAGCAGAAGAGGGAAGATCTGTGTCACCCAGGCTTCCTCCCCAGCGAGGAGAATCATGAGCAGCACAGTATTGACATCAAATCTCACTCCAAATCTTGTGAGACTAGCAGTTAAAAATAGCACTGCATTGGATGACCTCACACTGCAGATATGCAGGTATGAAATTTTAGGCACAGGAGTGCCTAAGCATTGGAATTGCACTGGTATTTTACAGGGGAAAGACAAAAGGTTACTTATAACATAGCAAATTACATTAAAAATTAACAACATGTCCTTCTATAGTGTGTACTTTCCTCAATGCAAAGCACTAGCTATGAATCAAGTCTGCTGCTTCGAGTCATTGCTGACAGGTTGTGCGGGATCAAATTAGATGGAGGAAGGGAGCAACAACACACAGCCTGTGATAGACAGCTTCGGCTTTGCATGTTTCCATTCCCTCCACTCAGGTTTCAGATTACACGTAGCTCTCCTATCTGAGCTGTGCAGTATGCAGCATCAGATCCCCACCCCCTGCCTTCTGGAGCTTAGAAAGTTGTGTAAAGTGTGTGCTTTACTAGGCTGCAGAGCAGTGGCGACTCTAGGAACAATATATGAGGGGAACATAAGATACCACAGTCAAAACTGGGGGGGGGGGGGGGGGGGCACTAATAATTTTCACCAGTAAATCATACCACTGAAAAAAACGAAATAAGTATATATAAATAAGATTACAAAATACGAGAGAATAAAACTTTTCTTTAAAGTATAAAGCAATTTCAGCAAACACTAGGACTAAACGCACTATTAACCCCAGCACTGGTGTCAGCAGATGCACTATTAACCCCCAGCACTGGTGTCAGCGGACGGACTAATAACACCCAGCACTGGTGTCAGTGATGCTCTATTAACCCCCAGCATTGGTGTCAGTGGACGCACCATTAACACCCAGCATTGGTGTCAGTGGTGGCACTATAAACACCTAGAATTGTTGTCAGTGGATGCACTATTAACCCCCAGCATTACCCCTACAATCCACAAATACCCCCCACTCCACAATTACCACCCCCCCACATTCCACAAATACCCCCTCTTTACAAATTTCAACCCCAGTCACCCCACTAAGGACTTTGCTCGGCCTCGGTGTGATGGCTTACTCACCTCTCCTCCTGATAGTGAGCTGGTGGCCTGCTTGATCTTCTACCTCCCGAGTCTTCTTCTCTTGGCTGTCAGGTTCTTCAACAAAGGCCTAGGACACCCCAAGAATGCCACGATCTCCCACCCTGAGTGGAGGATGGATGGGTGGCAGCAGGACCCTGGATCAAGAGCCAGGTACAGCCTCCGAGGGAGCTTAGTTCTGGTCGATCAGTGCCTATGTGGGCGGGGCGATGGGTGATTCCTACATCCGGTCTGTTCTTTCTGCTCGTCTGTGTCTGTTTCCTTTACTGTGCGCGCTTGGCTGCAGCAGTATGCGGGGGAGAGGAGACAGGAGAGAGAAAGCTCCCACCATGTGGGCGATGCTGCGTGCTGTCACATGTGACCCTCCCTGGCCCCCAGTGGGGTGGGACAAGTGGCGGCAATAAATAACCTAGCAACACCACTGTTTAATTGGGGGAGCACATGGGGGGCACAGTATAATGTTGGGAGGGCCATGGTCCCCTCTGCCCCCCCCCCATTGACATCGCTGCTGTAGAAAAGAGACAGCTGCAGATAAACAGGTACAATTTATGAGGATTGTTTCATCTCTGTGTATCACCTGAGGCTGGTCACTTCACTGGATATATGTAAGAATGTACAACCGCGTTGTTTTCATGAATCCATATGTGTGGAATTCAGCTCTACCTTTCCCACTACCTATTATTTCAAGTATCAGCCTGAATGCTGAGGCAAGTGTAGAATTTTAACATTGAGTATTTCAACTTATTCAAAGACTACAAAAAAACAATGATTATCGTGATTATGTACAAGTACAAATTTGGAGTTTATAGTCATATCCTAGTAGCATCTTTAAAGCCAGGATATTAGCAACCTCAATCTCAGCTCCCTTTAACTAACCACTGGTATGAAAAAAAGAAAAAATCTATTCAAATGCCCATTGTCCTATTGGTGGAGGTAACACATCCAGTGGCCAGGTTGTCTCTCATAGTCCCTCGAGGCAGGAGAGCTTGCAGGGGTTGTGAGGGGAGCAGTTCCCAAGAAGATAAGCAGTAAAAGATGTTTGGGTTCCTGGGGCAGGAAATTAGCCTTACCCACAGAGGAAATTGTGACTTTGATCCATTACACTGCAGGATGGCTTAGAAAGAGGTGTTTGGAATCAAGACTGAGAAGTAATTGATGCACAATGCGCTGTTTAAATTACATTCTCTCCTAGAGTTGGGTTTTAAAAGAATAAAAACCTAAAGTGAATACCCAAGCAAACCCAAGCTCTAGTTTTGTATTAGACAGCCTGCTTTGTGTTTTTTGTCTGCTGCAGCGTACACACGGGCGGATTTTCCGACCGGATTGGTCCGACGGACCGAATCCTGCGGACAATCCGACCGTGTGTGGGCTGCATCGGACTTCCGATGATGACCACGCCCCCTTATGACAGCACAGTCCCAACATGCCCCGGGACTGTGACGTCATAAGGGAGTGTATATGGGAGCGGGGTCACCGCCTATATAAGTCATTGCGGAGCGCTCACACAGCATTGCAGCGGGAGAGAGCGTCGTATCAACATCGGAAGAAGAGAAGAGGGAAGATGATGACACAGAAGTCCGGGCCACCGCTAGCAAAAGAGTGGCAGAAGATAGCGGAGGACCCGGCAGAAGAACCGGACCCCGGGAGAAGAGGTTGAACACCGGGAGAAGAGGCCGGAGAGCGGGAGAAGAACCGGACACTGGGAGAAGAGGCCGGAGAGCGCGGCAAAGTTGAAAGAAGACCCCGAAGTCAGAAGAAGACCCCCGAAGTTGCAAGAAGACCCCCCAGAGCTGTCAAATAAATTACTTTAAAAACCTGTGTAGTGTGTTTTTTTATTGACACTTTTTCCCTAGGTGAATGGGTAGGGGTACGATGTACCCCATACTCATTCACATAGGGTGAGGGGCCAGGATCTGGGGGCCCCCTTATTTTAAGGGGGCTCCCGGACTCCAATAAGCCTCCCACCCACAGACCCCGACAACCAATGGCCAGGGTTGTCGAGAAGAGGCCCTTGTCCTCATCAACATGGGGACAAGGTGCTTTGGGGTGGGGGGGCCGCAGGGCGCTCTCGCTCGTCCCCACCCCCTTTCCTGACCGACCGGGCTGCGTGCACGGATAAGGATCTGGTATGGATTTTGGGGGGACCCCCACGCCGTTTTTTAGGTGCAGGGGTTCCCCTTAAAATCCATACCAGACCTAAGGGCCTGGTATGGCCCGCGACGGGGCTCGCAAGGTGTCAATCTCGTCGATAAAAGCGGCGAGATTGACTTCCTTTTCTAGTTCTGTCGTACCCGAGTCACGTTCAAAATGAGCGGACTTGTTCGTGTGTGGGCAAGTCCGTTCATTCGGAAAGTCCGTCCTAACTCCGTCGGGAAGACCGGCGGACATAGTCTGCCAGAAAGTCCGGTCGTGTGTAGGCAAGTCCGTCCGTAGTCCGGTCGTGTGTAGGCAAGTCCATCCGTAGTCCGATCATGTGTAGGCAAGTCCGTCCATAGTCCGTTCATGTGTGGGCAAGTCCATTCATTCGGAAAGTCTGTCGTAACTCCGTCGGGAAGACCGGCGGACATAGTCTGCCGGAAAGTCCGGTCATGTGTAGGCAAGTCCGTCCGTAGTCCGGTCGTGTGTAGGCAAGTCAGTTCGTAAAAAAAGTCAGTCGGAAGTCTGTCAAAAGTCCGTCGGACCAGTCCGGTCGGAAAGTCCGCCCATGTGTACGCCCCATCATGCTTCTTTTCTTTTTCCCTTTTGCTCAGTCCCAGGGGTATACCCTCCTCTATGAACCTGACGATCTGGATAGATTGCACTTCAGCATTTGCACCAGAAACATCTAATCCGTTTCTTATTATTTTTCAAACGGTAAAATTATTTTATTAAGTGTACAGAAACATAACTCTAATTAAGGAATAGTACTGCAAGTATTTAAAAGAGACACATTTGGATAAATTACTAGCTACCTAATTCTCCCATAGATTCTATCTGGCCTCCAATATCGAAAAACACAGGTTTAGCTAATTTGCAAACTCATTAAGTGGATCAAACCACAGAGGAAGGGAGGGAAGATATGTCAAGCTAAAGGGTAAATGGCAAAAGAGCCCATTAACTTAAGTTAACCTCCACACACCTTGCACTAACACAATTAATTTCATGCAGACATTATTCATTAAACTGTTTGGGAATGAACAGACACTTGTAATTATAAAAGGTGATTTTAATGCCCTTTTCTACACACACTAAGATAGGCATTTGGCACTTGATACATCCTTTCCAATTTGAACTTCACAGTTGACTAGGAATATGCTCTGCATGACATCTGAAGTATCTGAATGTTTGTACTGTTGGAGTACTGGTGAGGGGACGCACTGGACACCTTTGCTGCTATTGTGCTATATGCTGGGTGTCCAGTGTGCCCCTGTGCCTTTAAGGAGGGGTGTGCTCCCTCCAGGCTCACCTGCCCTCTGCCTATCCATTATAATGCATGTGCTTCTACTATGGAGGCTCTCATAATTTAGAGTTAGGACTGCAGATAATACTGGCGTGCCTTGAAGTGGCTCTGCAGCTTACACGTGTAATTGAAAATGTGTGCAAACTAAACCCCTGTTTTTAATGCATACTGTTAGACAGGACAATTCGCTGGTTGCAGGCTGGTCAGTAAGTTGAGCTGGGAATTTTCTTTGTTTTTTGTTGATAGTGCATACATGCTTACATAGGTCCAAACTGGATGTAAAAAATTGCCATACATAAAGCTTAGCTTGAAAAATCTGAGCAATCCATACTGTTGAATGTGGGAAGAGCCTTTGACGAGCTTAGCTGATCTTTAAGTCTTTTAAGTCATTTGTTTTTGGTTTTTGCACATTTAAGAACACAGTTATAAATATCATATTCATTATCAAACTATCCCCTACAAACCTGGCCAGGACAAGAGAAAAACTGCCCTTTTAAATGGGAAGAGACAGCTCTAAAATACCTGGGTATTTGGCTGACCCCAAAGATCTCACTAATCTTCGATGTAAACTTCCCGCCTCTACTCCAAGCGATAGAAAAAGATCTAAAATTATGCAACGCCGGTTATTTTTCTTGGTTTGGGAGCGTGGCCATTCTAAAAATGGTCATCCTCCCCAGGTTGCTTTATCTGCTACGTTCATTACCGACATCTATCCCCCAAAAATTTTTCAAAAAATTACAATCAATTCTAATACAAATCCTCTGGTCACATAAAAGACCCAGAATAAAGTTTACACTTCTGGCCAGACCCAAAGAAGCCGGGGGAATGGATCTCCCTGACTTCAAAAAATACTACCAGGCTCCTGCACATCTAACGAGGCTGGTAGACTGGCATTGCCACGAAGATTCCAAGGATTGGGTGGCCTTAGAAAAGGAACTGGGCCCCCCCACACTACATATCTCATTGTGGAACCCGGGCCTCAGACACAACAGCTAATACATCTACACCCCATCAGGAAAACTACCTCAGAAGTGTGTAGGGAAGTAGCGAAACTACCTGAGGTAACTTCCTCATTTAGCCCCCTGACTCCCCTAGTTGGCAACCCGGATTTCCCCCTGGGATTTGGAAACCTCCTACTATACCACCGATGACCGAAAAACCCCTACTTACAGGCGAGTGTTTCCATGCTGGGACACTCAAAGAATACGGAACTTTAAAAAAAGACAGTGGACTCCACACCCTCCCACTTTGGACATTTTTCCAGCCTCGTAGCTACTTAAGCAGCACAATGAAAGAGGGTAACTACACAAGACAGCTGAGCACAAGCACACAAACAGTGAACAGATTCCGGACTCACTGGTCCGCAGCCCCAGAGACAAATATAACCGAAAATCTATGGAGAAAGGCTTGCATACTTGCACATAAGTGCTCAATTAGCACCAAAACACAAGAAACGTCCTACAAACTGTTGACTGACTGGTATACCACTCCGGCAAAAATACAGGTCTGGAATTCACAGACCCCAGACACATGTTGGAGATGTGGCAGTGACGGGGGCACCCTTGTACACATCTGGTGGAATTGCCCTTCCCTGACCCCCTATTGGGATAAGGTCAGAGAACAGATAAAGCAAATCACTGAGACCACGATGGAACTCAGTGCTGCCTGCTGTCTACTCCACATTTCAAACTCCACGCTGAAGAGATATAAAAACTCTCTAACAAAACACCTGCTAAACGCAGCCAAAGCGCTGATACCTGCCCTCTGGAGATCCACTCGTGTGCCTTCTATCTCAGACTTGCTAACACGAGTAGCTAAATTATGTGAAATGGAAGACACATTAGCTCAAGCCACGAACAAAGTGGACAGGTTCCATAAAAACCTGGTCACCCTGGTTTACTTTCCGCTACTCTGCTGAGTACCAAGAACTGAAATCAGGATGTACGTTGATCCGAGCCTCTCCCCTCTGACTTCCCTATTCTCTCCCCCCTTTTTTTTAACCTCTTTGCTATAATCTGTGCTTTAGTCAAATTGTTTGATTACTTTGATTCTACGCCAGGTTTACCTGGACAACAGGTCTACCCAATAAGCACATAGTAGCTCTGGGCCACTCTTGCTGCTGAACATTTTTTTGTCATTTGAGATTACTTAACAACAAAATAACTCCACAAGCTACAACAGCTGACAGCTGAAACCTTTCATTATGTTTATGATATCTATACATGTTACCTGCATTCTGTATTGCAATTGCATATTTTGTTCTCAATAAACTTTGCATGCTAAAAAAATATATATCATATTAATTTTTGCTCTTTGCCTCCCAATGCTAAACAATGCCTAATGTGTACTGTGGGACCATCTTTCACTGATTACACTGCCTGTAACACCCTCTGTGAATGGGGGAGAGAATCCCGTGACTGAGCAGACTCTCCCCATCCACAGATCATGTTTCAGGCAGTGTAATCAGTGATAAAACCTCTCAATGAAAGAAAGGGCCCAAGGGGGTTTGTCATCATCGGATCATCTTTAGTGCAGCTTAGCCTGGAGACCCAAAGCTTTTAAGAGGACAGGGCAGTCTAAAGGCTTGTACACACTATAAGAAAATCAGCCAAACATTTTCGTCCAAAGAATTTTCATGCGATTTTCATATTGTGTGCATACAACTTTTGACTTTTCGTACGAAAATACAAACTCCAAAATTTTTCTCGTATGGGAACAGAACAAAGATTTTTGTTTAATGTGTACCGTTTTCTAACGATTTTTGTACAAGAGAAATCAGAAAAGAAAAACTGCACATGATCAGAAAAATAAACAACAACAAAAAAAAGGCTTTGTCATACGAGAATTTTCGTATGAATGTTCATTCATCGGTTCCGATTTGCTGTGAAACAACGAGGAAAATCGGACAATCATTCGCCCGATTTTCCTATAGTGTGTACCCCACTTTACAGGGAAGATTTCTACAAAATCTAGCAGCCTGCACATCGTGGGACATACTTCCTAACAAGTATTTGTTGTAATCAGTGATGATGAAGCACAAGATGTATGTGTGAAACACGTCTACGTGACTGTATGCTGGTGTTATCATGGTGATTAATAAAAGGCAACTGGAACCTCTGGATGTGCAGCCGTTTCTTTTTCTTGAGGATTTCTATGGAGGTGGGTTGGGGCTGGCACTCCTAGTTAGGTTCCATTGGGCTTATTCCATACACCTGGAGCAGCGGGTTCTTTTCCTCTTAAGTATTTGTTGTAACCGAAGATGTAGAGAATTTTTTTTTTTTTTTAACTAAACTTTATCTGTAAGTAGGAACTTATCATTCTAAAATACACATTTTTTTTGTACTGTACTATGAATTCTGGCAAATCCAAAAGGTGCCTAGAACTTTTTTGTAATATAGTTGTTTTTTTTTGTATGTACAATGTATATGGACTTTTTTTCAAAATTGGACTACATTTTGCTCAGCCTAGATATGGGTTACAATATATGCAGTACAGTTTTCACATATACATACATTTCGATTTTTTTTAATACCTTTACTGGGGTAGAAGTTTGCCTTTTGAAAACCCTTTTGCTTGGCCCAGTTACAAAGCTTACAATACCATTTGAAATGGGTACATTTGTATATGTGACATGTTAAGAACTGCTGTTGTTTAGGCTAGTTTAGGAAGTAGAAGTCAAAATTCTTTGAAGGGAGAAAAACAACACTTTAGTAGATAGGGACTATCATGTTAACAAGTGGAGACAGGATGGCAGACATTTCTCTCCAGGGGGAATAATTAACCGGGAACCAAATAAGTTCAATAATAAGCTAAAGAAAGTAGAATAGAATATGTTCCATGTACTACATATAGATTACATAAACAAATCAATTATGATCATGGTTTGCAGCACAGACATATTCAGTGATTATTAATATTCGGTTGCAATAGTGACAAATCAGTGTTGAAGGGATGAAACATAAGGGCACAGTGCTGTATTGTTAACTGTAGAACACAGTTTCTGTTTTCCAGTGTTGTATCTGAAAGCTATGATTGAAGACAGGTGTTATTGTGAATAATTAAAATGTCTACATATGGAGTGAAATAGGCTTGTTATAATCCTAAGCCTTGCACATTTCTCTTTAAGGACTTCTGCTTATACAGGCTACCTGAACACAGTGTGTGGGAGTGTTCACTGTGAAGACAATTGTTTTCTCTGGATTGTGGGGTTGTCCCACTGACTTTGCTCAGAGACAAAAGGCACCTTCTGATGTTGTGTGCTGTCCTTCGTTAAATCCAATGCTGACCAAAATTTCAGCAAGAGCCAATAACTTGAGTTATTATAGAGAACAGTCCGTTTTGTGTGGTACACTTTCACACATGCCTTTTGCTAGCATCTTTTATTCAATGGAATAAAAAATAAAAAATAATGCTACACAGAAAATTCTTACCTGATGCATACCATGCACACTGACTCCCAGGGCAAATAGGCAGTAAAAGCATGGGACCGCTATCATGCTAATACTAATCCCCATATTATTCATCAGTTACGGGAGAGGCTGCTTGGAGGTGGTCCTCAAAAAAAGGGTATTTCTCCAAACCCTTTGACAATCATCCCCAACGGCCAGGAGGGAGCATAGAGGGGATTTATTGGAGACCTACCTTATCACCATAGGAGGAACCCATTTGCCTTCGTGTAGGGTCTCCAGTGAAGCAGGGATAATTGTGCATGAGGACTTATGATCTTTTGAGTGTAATAAGTGTCTGATGTATACCTGTGCATCCTAAATGTGCACTCGTGTACGTAATGTAAGTACAGGTATGTTGCACATATATGGGGTTTGTTTGTTTTTTATATGTTTTTTATATTTTATGTTTTTTTAACCAAAGGATCTATTTAGCAATCTTTTCAAGATTTGCACAGTTACACATAGAATTTCATAAAAAAAAAGTTATGTGAACCTTGAGTAAAAACATAGATGAATGGATGTCTAAATTTCACTTCCTTACTTAAAAAGAGTCTCCTGGTGGTATTATTTACAGGCGGTAACAGGTTCTCTTTAGGGAGAAATCAGGTTCCTAAATAACAACCTAATGTGTCCATTTCTGAGCACAATCCTGAGCCAGTCATATCACTATTGCAAAAAATAGACGAGACATTCTTGAAAATTTTGGAAAATTTACTCCCTGTTGGCGAGTGGTAACTTGCTGTGTGACTCATAACAATACCAAAGTTTTAGAAAGAAGCATCACTAAAGATTCTCTAAATTGTAATGACACACCGAAGACAAAAAAACTTTTTGCAGCTTTAAAAGCTTAGTCATAAACCTCTAGCCACTTCCAAGTTGCACTTTGATCCAAACATCTATGAACAGACTTAGCAACAAAGGCTTTAAATTTCAGGAGTAAATTAAAAAATTAAAAAGTTCCAAGAATGCCCGCAGCTTGTGTTTATTCTTAAGAAAAAGCTAATGGCTTTTACTTTGGCATCCATAGGATGTATTCCATTTACATCCATTTTATGCCCTAGGAAAATATTTGCAGTACTTCTCGGATCCAACCAGTTACTATTTCTTTAGAGTGTCTCCAAGCAAAAAATTACCAAAACATGACACTACACCTGGAATATTAAGAAAGGACGCCTACCATCAGTTTGTAGCTGATGTGCAAGTGTGTAAGTGCTGGACTAATAGAGGTGAGGAATTTATATTTTTGGATAAATCTAATGCCGCGTACACACGGTCGGACTTTTCGTCTACAAAAGTCCAACGGACGCTGACGGACTAAAGCTGGCTGGTAATCCGATCGTGTGTGGGCTTCTCCGGACTTTCAACGTACTTTTTTAGCCTCAAATCCGACGTACTTTAGATTTGAAACATGCTTCAAATCTTTACGTCGTAACTACGACGGACCCCGAAATCCGCTCGTCTGTGTGCTAGTCCGACGGACAAAAAGCCACGCTAGGGCACCTATTGGCTACTGGCTATGAACTTCCTTATTTTAGTCCGGTGTACGTCATCACGTACGAATCCGTCGGACTTTTGTGTGGTCGTGTGTAGGCAAGTCCGTTCGTTAGAAAGTATGCCGCAAGTCCGCCGCAAGTCCGCCGAAAGTCTGCCGGAAGTCTGTCGGACAGGCTGTCTGACTTTTGTAGACGAAAAGTCCGACCGTGTGTACGCGGCATAAGAATTCAATCTTCCTTCAAAGGGGCTGATGTGCAGTGAAGGTGCCGTGTAGATGGACCTTGTTCTGTTCTTGGGATGCTGCCTCTCTGATGGTCTCTAGGATGACCAAATGTTCTATAGGATCAGTGGACGACGAAACTCTGGGATGGGTATTGCACATCCAGTGCAAAAATTCATGAAACAAAAAGGTCAAATTGGAATGTTTGTTGAACAACGGTATCAGATGAAGTCAACACATTTCAGGGGGAAATGCCTCCCCCTTCCTTGGGGCTAGAATACAGAAAAGTGGAACATAACAATAAATACCTCATAAAAAAATGTATATAACTGATGAAAATATATGGGTCCTGGACAGCACTATGTGTCACCCATTTTTGGATTGTGGTCCCTTTAAGGGGGATGATTTGTGTTCAGTTGATGTACTCATGGGTTCTCACCCATGCAGAGTGAGGGGTTCTGGGACAGTCTGATCAGAGAGGAAAGGACTGACTTATGATCTTCTCTGGATCGATCATTTCTTATTTGGGACCCAGAATTTGGAGGTTTGTAGATATGAGCAACATAGAAATATAGAAATATAGAAAAGTTATAGCAGAAAATAGACCAAGTAGTTCATCAGGTCTGTCCTTTTTTTTAAATTCATGTTTTGTATTTTTTTTTTTTTTTTTTCATTAACTTTTTCATCTGAATATAGATCTGTTTGTCAACAGACATGTTTGAAACCTCTTACTGTTGACTGACTCTGTCATGATCAGGGGTCAGGCTCGGAGACCAGTAGCTATAGCAGTAGGGGGACTCCCACTGATACGTAGGATAGTTATACAAGCAGGTCATCCTGGCGGATAACGGGGGCTCACCTGAGATGCAGAGCTCCTGATGGTGGAGATGGGTTTTGCTACATGTTAGTACCAGGTTGCGGTCCTCAGGATCACCTCACCAGGAGGTGAGCAAGCCGAGGTCCAGTAGCAGATATAGCAGATAAGGATCAAACAGAAGCATAGTCAGCAAATAAGCCAAGGGTTGGTAAGAAGTGGTTGCAGGTTGGGATCAGGCAAAAGCGTAGTCGAGGAGCAAGCCAAAGGTAGGTAACGAGTGGTAGCAAAAATATGGATGGCAGCAGGGAAGACAAGAGCGAGCTATTGGCTGGACAGAGCACAATAATCTGGCAAACAAGTAGTGCAAGTACTTAAATCTGAAAGTTCATGGGAGGAGCAAAGAGTTGAAGGTTCAGAAAATGTCCAGGAACCAGACAGGGTTGTTCAATGGATCACATAGGGTGCAGTCCAGCATCTCAGGTAGCACAGCGAGAGGAGTCATTGTCAGACACAGTAGAGGTCCTAGGTTCAAGTCCAGGCCCAGACAGACTCACTACCTCTTCTAAGATTAGTTTTGAACTTTCCTCCAGTTAGTTTGACATGAATATTTCTTATTTGGGACCCAGAATTTGGGGTTTGGAGAGATATTACGGTGGGAAAGAACCTCCACCCCTGATTACTGGGACTATTCCTAAGCTGTAATATAATATATATATATATATATATATATATATATATATATATATATATATATATATATATATATATATATATATATATATATATATATATATATATATACACACACATATAAACGGTGTGTATACAGTTCATTGAGGGAATCAATGAATGCCAACATCTACTGTGACATACTGAAGTAAAGCATGATCCCCTCCCTTCGGAGACTGGACTGCAGGGAAATATTCCAGCATAACGACCCCAAACACACCTCCAAGATGACCACTGCCTTTCTAAAGAAGCTGAGGGTAAAGCTAATGGACTGGCCAAGCATGTCTCCAGACCTAAACCCTCTTGAGCATCTCCGGGCTATCATCAAACTGAAGGTGGAGGAGCGCAAGGTTTCTAACATCTACCAGCTCCGTAATGTCCTCATGGAAGATTGGAAGAGGACTCCAGTGGCAACCTGTGAAGCTCTGGTGAACTCCATGTCCAAGAGGGTTAAGGCAGTGCTGGAAAATAATGGTGGCCACACAAAATATTGACACTTTGGGCCCAATTTGGACATTTTCACTTAGGGGTATACTCACTTTTGTTGCCAGCGGTTTAAACATTAATGGCTGTGTTGAGTTGAGTTTGAGAGGACAGCAAATTTACACTGTTATACAAGCTGTACACTCACTACTTTACATTGTCATTTCTTCAGTGTTGTCCCATGAAAAGATAGAATAAAATATTTACAAAAATGTGAGAGGTGTACTCACTTTTGTGAGATACTGTGTGTGTATATATATATATATATATATATATATATATATATATATATATATATATACACTACCGTTCAAAAGTTTGGGGTCACCCAAACAATTTTGTGTTTTCCATGAAAAGTCACACTTATTCACCACCATACGTTGTGAAATGAATAGAAAATAGAGTCAAGACATTGACAAGGTTAGAAATAATGATTTGTATTTGAAATAACATTGTTTTTACATCAAACTTTGCTTTCATCAAAGAATCCTCCTTTTGCAGCAATTACAGCATTGCACACCTTTGGCATTCTAGCTGTTAATTTATTGAGGTGAGCTGGAGAAATTGCACCCCACGCTTCTAGAAGCAGCTCCCACAAGTTGGATTGGTTGGATGGGCACTTCTGGCGTACCATACGGTCAAGCTGCTCCCACAACAGCTCAATGGGGTTCAGATCTGGTGACTGTGCTGGCCACTCCATTACCGATAGAATACCAGCTGCCTGCTTCTGCTGTAAATAGTTCTTGCACAATTTGGAGGTGTGTTTAGGGTCATTGTCCTGTTGTAGGATGAAATTGGCTCCAATCAAGCGCTGTCCACTGGGTATGGCATGGCGTTGCAAAATGGAGCTATAGCCTTCCTTATTCAGAATCCCTTTTACCCTGTACAAAGCTCCCACCTTACCAGCACCAAAGCAACCCCAGACCATCACATTACCTCCACCATGCTTAACAGATGGCGTCAGGCATTCTTCCAGCATCTTTTCATTTGTTCTGCGTCTCACAAACGTTCTTCTTTGTGATCCAAACACCTCAAACTTGGATTCATCCGTCCACAACACTTTTTTCCAGTCTTCCTCTGTCCAATGTCTGTGTTCTTTTGCCCATCTTAATCTTTTTCTTTTATTGGCCAGTCTCAGATATGGCTTTTTCTTTGCCACTCTGCCCTGAAGCCCAAAATCCCGCAGCCGCCTCTTCACTGTAGATGTTGACACTGGTGTTTTGCGGGTACTATTTAATGAAGATGCCAGTTGGGGACCTGTGAGGCGTCTGTTTCTCAAACTAGAGACTCTAATGTGCTTATCTTCTTGCTTAGTTGTGCAACGCGGCCTCCCACTTCTTTTTCTACTCTGGTTAGAGCCTGTTTGTGCTGTCCTCTGAAGGGAGTAGTACACACCGTTGTAGGAAATCTTCAATTTCTTTGCAATTTCTCGCATGGAATAGCCTTCATTTCTAAGAACAAGAATAGACTGTCGAGTTTCAGATGAAAGTTCTCTTTTTCTGGCCATTTTGAGCGTTTAATTGACCCCACAAATGTGATGCTCCAGAAACTCAATCTGCTCACAGGAAGGTCAGTTTTGTAGCTTCTGGAAGGAGCTAGACTGTTTTTAGATGTGTGAACATGATTGCACAAGGGTTTGCTAATCATCAATTAGCCTTCTGAGCCAATGAGCAAACACATTGTACCATTAGAACACTGGAGTGATAGTTGCTGGAAATGGGCCTCTATACACCTATGTAGATATTGCACCAAAAACTAGACATTTGCAGTTAGAATAGTCATTTACCACATTAGCAATGTATAGAGTATATTTGTTTAAAGTTAGGACTAGTTTAAAGTTAGCTTCATTTAAAAGTACAGTGCTTTTCCTTCAAAAATAAGGACATTTCAATGTGACCCTAAACTTTTGAACGGTAGTGTATATATATATATATATATATGCAGAAGGCAGGTGTGAACAAGTGCTGTAATGCTGTAAAGTTAAAATGCTTTCAAAAAGATATATTTTAATTCTTTTTTTATCAATGTACAAAATGCAAAGTGAGTGAACCAAAGAAAAATCTAAATCAAATAAATATTTGGGGTTATTATCATTTGGTTTCAAACCAGCATCAATTCTTACACTTGCACACTTTGTAGACTTGCACAGTCAGGGAATTTGTAGGATTAAAGTCAGGAGTATGATTAACCTATTATAACAAGCAGGTGCTAATGATCATCAATTTCATATGTAGGCTGAAACACAATCATTAACTGGGTGAGGAACAGTCAAACTCTGCTACTAGGGTGAGGTTGTGGAAGCCCATGGCAAGACACAAGGCAGTTATACTGCATCATCAAGGTCTCCCCCAGGCAAAGGTTTCAAAGCAGATTGGGGTTTCAAGATGTGCTTTTCAAGCTCTTTTGAAGAAGCATGAAGAAATGGGCAACATTGGAGAACCGTAGATGCAGTGGTTGGCCAAGAAAACTTAATGCAGCAGATGAAAGACACACCATGCTTACTTCCCTTCGACATTGGAAGATGACCAGCAGTGCCATCAGCACAGAACTGGTGGAAACCAGTGGGACCCAGGTACATCCATCTACTCTATGGAGAAGTCTGGCCAGAAGTGGTCTTCGTGGAAGAATTGTGGCCAAAAAGCTATACCTCCAACCTGGAAACAAGGCTAAGTGGCTCAACTATGCACAAAAACATAGGAACTTGGGTGCAGAAAAATGGCAGCAGGTGTTCTGGACTCATGAGTCAAAATTTGAAATATTTGGCTGTAGCAGGAGGCAGTTTGTTCGCTGAAGGGCTGCAGAGCAATACAATAATAAATGTCTTCAGGCAACAGTGAAGCATGGTGAAGGTTCCTTGCAAGACTGGGGCTGCATTTCTGCAAATGGAGTTGGAGATCTGGTAATGATCAATAGTGTCCTCAAAGCTGAGAAATACAGGCAGGCATTCTTAATTTACAGCATTTTATCACATCTGCCTAAAACCTTTGCGTGGTAATATATACAGTATATACAATGTGTTTGGTGTGGAGCCCTCTTATATCCAATATTGTATTAGGTTTTTAATGTTGATTATACAAGCTTGAAGGGAGAATTCAACTGTATATTGAGGGATTCTCAAAAAAGTTTTGCTGCAATATAACTGTATGTATTTTTAGCATAATGTGTTTGTACAGTGCCTTGAAAAAGTATTCACACCCCTTCAAATTTCCCACATTTTGTCATGTTACAACCAAAAACGTAAATGTATTTTATTGGGGTTTTATGTGATAGACTAACACAAAGTGGCATGTAATTGTGAAGTGAAAGGAAAATGATAAATGGTTTTCAACACTTTTTTACAAATAAATATGTGAAAAGGGGTGGCATTTATATTCAGCCCCCTTTACTCGGACACCCCTAACTAAAATATAGTGGAACCAATTGTCTTCAGAAGTCAGCTAATCAGTAAATAGCGTGCACTCGTGTATAATTTAATCTCAGCATAAGTACAGCTGTTCTGTGAAGCCCTCAGAGGTTTGTTAGAGAACGTTATTGAAGAAACAGCATCATGAAGGCCAAGGAACACACCAGACAGGTCAGGGATAAAGTTGTGGAGAAGTTTAAAGCAGGGTTAGGTGGGGGCGTGGCCAGCGAGCATGGGAGATGGCCGCTTGAAAAGACTGCTCCGCACACAGTCAGCTCGCCAGAACTCACAACGGCTGTTCAGCACCCAGAAACACAGCGGTTTTTACATCCATCAGGTCGGGCATCCCCCCCTTAATGACCCGCAAGAGGAAAAACAGAAACCTATCGAGGAGGATGACGGACTACTACTCACAGCCCTGCCACCTCTCCAGCCAAGATGGCGCTGGTGGATCCCAGCATAACAAACGTGGCTTCCTGTCAGAGGGTTAGCAGAGTCAGAGCCTGTCAGTATCGGCGCGTCCCGGTGCGCCTGCATGTTAGAGCTACACACCAACACGTACGGGCACACGATCGGCGGGTACGAGCATGTGACCCGAACGGGTTAGCACGCGTGGGTACACGAACGCATGCACGTACAGCGGGACGTCCCCTTGGCGGGCCTATATAAAGGCAGCTATGCCTTGTGCTTATTGCTGGTTTGTCTTCTCAGCTCCCAGTGTTCCCGTTTATCCTCTGCATACCTGTTCCTGCCTATAGTGACCCGGACCGTTTGACTACTCTGCTTATCTCTCTCCAGTGTTTGACCCTCGGCTCGATTAAGGACTCCTCTGCTTATCTCCTCTCCAGTGTTTGACCCTCGGCTTATGAAAAGGACTTGCTACTACGATTACCTGGTGTTTGACCCTCGGCCTGCTTAAAGGACTTGTCTTGCTTAATCCCGTGCTTGCTACTACGATTACCTGGTGTTTGACCCTCGGCCTGCTTAAAGGACTTGTCTTGCTTAACCCTGTGCTTGCTACTACGATTACCTGGTGTCTGACCCTCGGCTTGCTTAAGGACTTGTCTTGCTTAATCCTGTGCCTCTCCTCAGCTCTGTTCCTGGTGCCAGATCAAGTTTTGGCGTCCCTGCCAAGCTTCTCTCCAGCTCAGCAACCAGTCAACGCTACACGGGTTCTACACGCCCAGAGACACCTTGGTGACCTGCACACCTGCTGGCAACCCGTGCCTCTCCGTGCCTGATACCCTCTGTGCCACCTTCAGGGGTATCTCGCACCTAGTTGCTAGGGAAGCCACTCTCAGCATTCTGGCCTTGGTGAGTACCTGACAGTACAAACCAGCCATGTCAGAGGCCGACAGAGCTGGCTCTCCCCTCGAGGCCATCTGCCAGCAGGTTACAGCCCTTACACAGGCTGTCCAGAGACTGCAGGATGGATACTTCCAAATTGAGGGTCGCCTTCAACACCTAGCAACTTCCTCGGCTTCCCCGGAAGCACCTTCAGCCTCACCCAGTGGGGTTTCCTCTTCCCAAGGCCAAGTCAACCCAGTCATGATGACCATCCCTGAACCTAGGGTTCCCATTCCAGATTGATTTTCCGGAGTCCGAAAGAAATTCAGAGCTTTCAAAAACGCTTGTCAGCTTTACTTGGCCCTTCAACCCAGGACTTTCTATTCCGAAACTGTAAAAGTGGGGTTTGTCATTTCGCTTTTATCAGAAGAACCTCAAGCCTGGGCCCATAACCTCCTGGAACAGAAAAGCTCCCTGTTGGATACGGTAGAAACTTTTTTCAACGCTATGGCACAACTGTATGACGGCCCACAACGCACTGCCACAGCCGAGTCCATCTTACACACCCTGACCCAGGGAAAGAGACCAGTGGAAGACTACACCGTTGAATTCTGGAAATGGTCTGGAGACACCAACTGGAATGAGGCTGCTCTAAAATACCAGTACCGCCAAGGTCTATCGGAAAACCTAAAAGATGAATTGGCTCGGATGGATACTCCTTCTTCCCTGGAAGAATTAATACAACTAGCAATTAAGCTTGACAGACGCCTGCGTGAACGCCGCTCTCTGAACGCTTCCAGTCCTCACGACCAACCTGGATGTTACCTCGTATTCCTCCTGTTCCAGCACCCTCTGCCGTACCTTCCTCTTCCTCGGACCACGAACCTATGCAGTTGGGATTGGTACGTTCTCCGCTCACCCCTGATGAATGACTCCGCCGGCGCCAAGCCAACCTTTGCCTTTACTGTGGGGAAGCCGGTCAATTCTTACGCAACTGCCCCGTGAGACCCAGTAAGTGCCAGCCACAGTACACTATGAACTTTCAAGTTACCGGCTCTACCCAATCTCACTTTGTTCTTCCGGTCTCATTACAGGTGGCGGAAGAGGAGGCTCGGCTGCTGACCATCATTGACTCCGGAGCATGCAGTTGTTTCCTGGATGCATCCTTGGCTCACACCCTGCATATTCCCCTCCAAGATAAAAAACAACCTCTGCGGATACATCTAGCCGACGGATCCTTACCATGCTCGGGACTTGTTACTCAAGAAACCAAACCTATTCTCACCTCCACAGACTCTGGCCACCAAGAATTCCTTTGCTTTAACATTATCAGTTCACCCATGTTTCCTGTTATCCTGGGTTTCCCCTGGTTACAAGCTCATGACCCTCAAATCAGCTGGTCCAAGAAAGAAATTCTCTTCTCATCTATATACTGCTCTCAACATTGTTTTGTGCCTACCACCAGCACACCGGCCTCCTGCTTGGCCCTTCAGCCAATACCAGACAATCTTCAGCATGTCCTGCAGTATACCATGAATTTCTGGACATTTTTGACAAAAAGAAGGCCGACAGCTTACCACCTCATCGCTCCTATGATTGTCCCATTGACCTTTTACCAGGATCCGAGATTCCTTTTGGTCGCATATTTCCATTATCTGAAACTGAGTTGGAAGCTCTTCGTTCCTATATTGACAAAAACCTGGAAAAAAAGTTCATCCGCCCTTCCTCTTCTCCAGCTGGGGCGGGTATCTTTTTTGTTGAAAAAAAGGATGGATCTTTAAGGCCCTGTGTAGACTATAGAGAACTTAATAAGATCACTGTGAAGAATAGACACCCGCTCCCTCTCATCTCTGAACTATTCCAGCGCTTCAGAACCGCCCAAGTGTTCACCAAACTAGACCTACGGGGAGCATACAATCTCATTCGGATACGTGCCGGGGATGAGTGGAAAATGGCCTTTAGATCCAGGTTTGGGCACTTTGAATATCTTGTGATGCCTTTTGGACTTGCAATGCCCCAGCCACGTTTCAACACCTAGTCAACGACATTTTCCGTGAGTACCTAGATAACTTTGTGATTGTATATCTTGATGATATTTTGATTTTCTCCACCTCACTAGAAGTACACCGCACCCATGTAAAGAAGGTACTCTCGGTTCTCAGGAAACATGGTCTATTCTTAAAAGGAGAGAAATGTGAGTTTGAAAAGACCACCATCCAGTTCCTTGGGTTCATCATCTCCACAGAAGGGGTTGCAATGGACCCACAAAAGGTTAGAACCATCCAGGAGTGGCCAGCTCCTTCAGATAAAAAGGGAATCCAGTGGTTTGTTCGCTTTGCCAATTTTTACCGCAGGTTCATTAGAGGATTCTCTTCAATTATTTCACCCATTACCCGACTCACCCGCCAGCAAGCCAAGTTTCAATGGCCCCAGGAAGCCCAAGAAGCCCTTGATAAATTGAAAGGTCTGTTTACATCGGCTCCCATTCTACAACACCCTGATCCAGCCTTATCATATGTACTGGAAGTAGATGCCTCCGAATCAGCGACAGGTGCAATCCTGTCTCAGCGGAGCAGTCCGAAGGCCCTTCTTCATCCAGTTGCCTTTGCTTCTCACAAGTTAAGCCCACCTGAAAGGAACTATGACGTTGGTGACCGGGAACTACTAGCTATAAAATTTGCTCTGGAGGAGTGGAGGTACTTGCTGGAGGGTGCGTCCCAACCCATAATGATCTTTACTGATCATAGGAACCTGGAATATCTCCGAACGGCCAAGCGACTCCGACCTCGACAAGCCCGATGGGCATTATTTTTCTCCAGATTTAATTTCCACATCTCCTACCGACCGGGTTCCAAGAACGGAAAAGCGGATGCACTCTCCCGAATGTTTCCAGAAGTCAATGAGGCAACTGAGCCTGGGACTATCTTATCCCCACATAACTTCCTTCTTATCCAGCCTGATCTCAAAACTGCCATTAAAGAGGCATCCAGTCAATGCACAGAACCTGAAGTACCCTCATTAAGGAAGAGGGATGGCCTACTGTGGGCCCAAAATAAAATATTTGTTCCAATAAAGAATGCAATAAGAAATGTAAGGGTGCAATTAGGACGGCTAAGATAGAACATGAAAGACACATAGCGGAGGAGAGCAAAAAAAATCCCAAGAAATTCTTTAAGTATGTAAACAGTAAAAAAGGGAGGACAGACCATATTGGCCCCATAAAGAATGAGGAAGGACATCTGGTTACAAAGGATGGGGAGATGGCAAAGGTATTGAATTTATTCTTCTCCTCAGTCTTCACGAGTGAATCGGGGGGCTTCAGTAACCAAAACTGCAGTGTTTTTCCTCATGACACAACACAGGAAGCACCTCCATGGTTAACAGAGGACGGAATTAAAATTAGACTTGAGAAACTTAACATTAATAAATCACCGGGACCAGATGGCTTGCATCCAAGGGTACTTAGGGAACTCAGTCAGGTGATTGCCAGACCGTTGTTCCTAATTTTTACAGACAGTCTATTGACTGGAATGGTACCAGCTGATTGGAGAAAAGCCAATGTAGCACCAATATTTAAAAAGGGCCCAAAAAACATCCCTGGGAATTACAGACCAGTTAGCCTAACATCAATAGTAGGTAAAATCTTGGAGGGGATGATAAGGGACTATATACAAGATTTTAGTAATAAGAACGATATCATTAGCAGTAATCAGCATGGATTCATGAAGAATCGTTCTTGCCAAACCAATCTATTAACCTTCTATGAGGAGGTGAGTTGCCATCTAGATAAAGGAAGGCCCGTAGACATGGTGTATCTGGATTTTGCAAAAGCATTTGACACAGTTCCCCATAAACGTTTACTGTAAAAAATAGGGTCCGTTGGCATGGACCATAGGGTGAGTACCTGGATTGAAAACTGGCTACAAGGGCGTGTTCAGAGGGTGGTGATAAATGGGGAGTACTCAGAATGGTCAGGGGTGGGTAGTGGGGTTCCCCAGGGTTCTGTGCTGGGACCAACCCTATTTAATTTGTTTATAAACGATCTGGAGGATGGGATAAACAGTTCAATCTCTGTATTTGCAGATGATACTAAGCTAAGCAGGGCAATAACTTCTCCGCAGGATGTGGAAACCTTGCAAAAAGACCTGAACAAATTAATGGGGTGGGCGACTACATGGCAAATGAGGATCAATGTAGAAAAATGTAAAATAATGCATTTGGGTGGTAAAAATATGAATGCAATCTATACACTGGGGGGAGAACCTCTGGGGGAATCTAGGATGGAAAAGGACCTGGGGGTCCTAGTAGATGATAGGCTCAGCAATGGCATGCAATGCCAAGCTGCTGCTAATAAGGCAAACAGAATATTGGCATGTATTAAAAGGGGGATCAACTTCAGAGATAAAACGATAATTCTCCCGCTCTACAAGACTCTGGTCCGGCCGCACCTGGAGTATGCTGTCCAGTTCTGGGCACCAGTCCTCAGGAAGGATGTACTGGAAATGGAGCGAGTACAAAGAAGGGCAACAAAGCTAATAAAGGGTCTGGAGGATCTTAGTTATGAGGAAAGGTTGCGAGCGTTGAACTTATTCTCTCTGGAGAAGAGACGCTTGAGAGGGGATATGATTTCAATTTACAAATACTGTACTGGTGACCCCACAATAGGGATAAAACTTTTTCGCAGAAGAGAGTTTAATAAGACTCGGGGCCACTCATTACAATTAGAAGAAAAGAGGTTTAACCTTAAACTACGTAGAGGGTTCTTTACTGTAAGAGCGGTAAGGATGTGGAATTCCCTTCCACAGGCGGTGGTCTCAGCGGGGAGCATTAATAGCTTCAAGAAACTATTAGATAATCACCTGAATGACCGCAACATACAGGGATATGTAAGGTAATGCTGACACATAATCACACACATAGGTTGGACTTGATGGACGTGTGTCTTTTTTCAACCTCACCTACTATGTAACTATGTAACTATGTTCCTTCCCCAGTGAGACTTCAAGTATTACAGAACTTCCATGACCATAAGTTGGCAGGGCACTTCGGAATCCGGAAAACCTCAGAATTAGTTCATCGCTCCTACTGGTGGCCGGGTTGGAGTCAGGACTGTAAAAACTATGTCCAATCCTGTATTACGTGTCAACGTAACAAAGGGTCGAACACTAAGGCTTGGGGGCTCCTGAGACCTTTGCCTGTCCCTGAACGTCCATGGAAGGAGGTCTCTATGGACTTCATTGTAGAACTTCCCCCCTCTGAAAAATTTACTACCATCTTAGTGGTGGTTGACCGCCTCTCTAAGATGGCACACTTCCTGCCCATGATGGACACCCCTTCTGCTCTGGCTACAGCAAATATTTTTATCAAAGAAATCGTGAGGCTTCATGGTGTTCCCCACAATATCGTATCAGACAGAGGTATCCAATTTACCTCAAAATTCTGGAAGGATCTCTGCAAATCCCTTGAAATAAAGACCTCTCCTCAGCATATCACCCACAAAGCAACAGTCAAACAGAAAGAACGAATCAAACTCTGGAACAATATCTCCGTTGCTTCTGCTCATGTTCCCAAGACAACTGGTCCACTCTCCTTCCTTGTGTAGAATTTGCTTATAACAATTCCACTCACTCTGCCATTAACCAAACACCTTTTTGGGCTAATTACGGCTTCCATCCTTCCTTCTTGCCAGATTCCTTCCCTGAAGTGTCAACCCCTGCAGTACAAGACCGGATTAACTTTATCCAAACCAATTTTTTACAGATCCAGGAAACCATGAAGAAGGCCCAAGACAGTTACGAGAAGTACTATAACAGAGGGAGAAGGCCAAACCCAAGTTTCAAGATTGGGGATAAGGTATGGCTATCTGATATTAATCTTAGATTGCCCTGTCCATCCCACAAACTAGGTCCAAGGTTCATTGGCCCTTTTGAAATTAAGAAAGTGGTGAACCCCGTGGCTTTTGAATTAGCTCTTCCTGTCACATATAAGATACATCCGGTATTCCATGCATCTTTATTGAAGCCAGTGGTCCCTAGCCCTTTTTCTGGAAGAACGGAACCACCACCTCCTCCAATTGAAATTGAAGGTGAAATGGAGTATGAAGTGGAGTCGATAATGGACTGTAGAAAAAGGGGGGGACAGATCCAGTATCTTGTTAAATGGAAAGGATACCCTCCAGAAGATAACTCCTGGGAACCTTCCAGCAACTTACACGCCCCTCGTTTAATACGTAATTTTCACAGGAGACAACCAGGAATCTTGCCCAGATTGGGCATCCGGAGGCTGCCCCTTGGGAGGGGGCACTGTCAGAGGGTTAGCAGAGTCAGCATTCCGGCCTTGGTGAGTACCTGACACTTCCCCAGCACAACAGAGAGGTGCATACAGCACTTCTCCCCAGACTTCAATCACCCACAGCAGGTGAATGGAAGAGCTTCTCAATCCTCCTCATTGCTCTTCCAGCCCAGTTAAAGCCAAGCACAAGCCCCAGGATACATCTGATCCAGCTCTGGAGGTGAGTGACATGGCAGGCTCCCTTGATGATACCAGGGAGCTGCAGGACTCTATTTCTGAGTTTCCCACTGCAAACCAACGGGTGCTTTACACCACATTAAAAGACATGTTAGTCTCCCTGAGAAGCACACTCCATGCAGACATCCTGTCACTTGCCCAGCAATTCAAATCAGATGTTACAGAAATTGGCGATAGAGTGACACATGCTGAACACAAAATGGGTAAATTTGCCTCCACTTTTAATGATTTGATAGACACCCATAACGCTCAGGATGATGACATCACCTGGATGAAATAAAAAAATCGCAGACCTGGAGGACGGCTCCAGGCGCAATAATGTTAAAATACGCGGAATCCCTGAATCAGTTAAACATCCTGACTTAATGGCCTTCTTTACGGATGTGATGAAAGCCGCACTACCAGACCTCCCCTAGAGAATCTTCTAATAGACCGAATACACAGACTACCTAAACTGAAACACATCCCCGCTCATCTGCCTAGAGACACCATCGCTCGCATCCATTTTTTCCACACCAAGGAAAAATTAATGGCATCATTCAGACACGTTGACCAACTTCCAGAACACTTACAGTCACTCTCACTGTTCATTGACCTGCCCCCTGTCTCTGCTCATTTTTGAATTGGTCATGGAGCCACTAGCGGAGAAAATTAGATCTCATAACAGTATTAAAGGAATCTCAGCAGGAGGGGAACCACATCCTATAACACTTTTTGCAGATGACATTATATTGACATTAGATGACCCAGCCAGATCACTACCAGCTGTACACCAGATCCTTAATGAATTCAACCTAGTATCCCTATATAAAATAAATGAAACTAAATGTAACATTTTAGATAATAATATCAACAACACCTTGAAAAGAACTTTACAATCCCAGTTCTCATACCCTTAGACTTCCAACTCACTGCCATACTTAGGAATGACGTTAACCTCCCCTCTTTCCAACTTGTATAATGCCGCGTACACACGGTCCTACTTTTCGTCTACAAAAGTCCAACGGACGCTGATGGACTAAAGCTGGCTGGTAATCCGATCGTGTGTGGGCTTCTCCGGACTTTCAACCGACTTTTTTAGCCTCAAATCCGACGTACTTTAGATTTGAAACATGCTTTAAAACTTTACTTCGTAACTACGACGGACCCCGAAATCCGCTCGTCTGTGTGCTAGTCCGACGGACAAAAAGCCACGCTAGGGCACCTATTGGCTACTGGCTATGAACTTCCTTATTTTAGTCCGGTGTACGTCATCACGTACGAATCCGACCGACTTTTGTGTGGTCGTGTGTAGGCAAGTCCGGTCGTTAGAAAGTAGGCCGCAAGTCCGCCGCAAGTCCACCGAAAGTCTGCCGGAAGTCTGTCGGAAAGGCTGTCCGACTTTTGTAGACGAAAAGTACGACCGTGTGTACGCGGCATAAGGAGAACTTTGCCCCACTGTTGACAGAGACTCAAAGAGACACTACTAAAATGGGCAAACTCTACTTATCATGGGCGGGAAGATTGGCAGCGTTTAAAATGTCCACTCTCCCCAAAATTCTATATATTTTTAGAACACTGCCAATCCAAATCCCACTCGCTTTTTTTAAAAATATACAGAAGACAATATCTACATTTCTCTGGAACAGGGGTAAATGCAGATGCAACCACTACTTTACGAAAACATAGAAGGGCAGGTGGTATGGGAGTACCAGATCTGTTAGACCAGCTCAGGTTCTGGTTTATACAACCACATCTCAAACCATGGTGTACTTTAGAACAATCCGCTGTTCCATTAGGTAACCTACAGTCACTTCTACTAGCTAATGCCATATCCCCTAATATTAAAACAGGTATGGATCACCCCACAATATCAGCCTCCATACTAGCATGGAAACGCTTCATACAACATGGTAACCATTCAACCAAACAGACGAGGGTCCCAATTAGCATAGGTACGCTCAGATTCATTAACCCCAGTATAGCAACTCCCAGATGGGAAGCGAGAGGTATCAAGGAAGTTTCAAACATTCTTAAGGAAGGTCAACTACTCTCCTACCCTGTTTCCCCGAAAATAAGACCTAGCGTGATTGTCGGTGATGGCTGCAATATAAGCCCTACCCCCCAAATAAGCCCTACTCTGTTTCCCTGAAAATAAGACCTACAAGAGGTTTAACTAGGGCTTATTTGGAGGGTAGGGCTTATATTGCAGCCATCACCGACAATCACGCTAGGTCTTATTTTCGGGGAAACAGGGTACGAGGAACTAGCTTCCAGCTTCCAGATTTACCCTTCCAAAAGGGGAGTTCTTAACGTATGCCCAACTAAAATCTACTTTACCACCTAACCTAGTTTCAGAAATAAAGATTTCCCAGGAAGCCTGGAATTTTTGGACATCCCCACATCCCAAAAAGAAGGGCATCTCCCTTTTCTACAACTCCATGCATGAGAAACTCACCTTTAAATTATGCAAGCCCCTGATTAATTGGGAAATGGAACTTAATGTCACCATCACAGAACACCAATGGCAAAAGGCAATAGTGAACAACCTGTCTGCTTCTAAATGTGCAACCTACTGGGAAATGGCACAGAAACGCCACCTTAGGTGGTATTATACACCATACATGATTGCCAAATTTAAGCCAGAGCAATCTAACCAATGCTGGCGTAGTTGTGGACTAATAGGTACTCTGTCTCATTTGTTGTGGTTCTGCCCTAACCTACGCAGCTACTGGAATTCAGTGTTTAAACACATAACAACGTTGACTGGATTCATAACCAGACCTGACTTCAAGATAGCAATTCTCAGTATCTGAATAGAAAAATACCCACTCAACCTTAAACATGTGGTTATGCACATACTTTTTTGCCGCACAGTTGATACTCATGAGGGTATGGAAATCTAATACAGCCCCGAAAGTAATTAACCACTTGAGGTCCGGGCCATAGCCGAATGACGGCTACAGCGCGGACCTCAATTTCTGGGTGGCCGTCATAGGACGTCCTCCCCTTTCCTTGAGCGCGCACGGGGAAATTCTGTGCTGGCCGTGTCCCTTGGACACAGCCAGTCACAGATCGCTGTAAATGGCCAATTACAGCGGCCGTTTACAGCGCGATCAGCGGTGCCAATAGGAGCTGATCTCAAATGTAAACATATGAGATCATCTCTCATTGCCGGCTCTCTCTCCTCACACAGAGACCGTGTGTGAGGATAGAGAGGATATCTGCAGCAATCTGTGCCTTCAGTGCTCCAGTGAGTGAAAAAAAAATTTCACAGTGATAAAAAAAGTGTCCAAACAGTGCCCAATCAGTGCCCACCTGTGCCAATCGGTGACCAACTGTGCCAATTTTTGCCCACCTGTGCCCACCTGTGCCATTGGTGATCAGTGTCCGGACATTGTGCGCATCTTTGCAATCAGTGCCCACATGTGCCACCTCATCAGTGCCCACCTGTGCCACCTCATCAGTTCCCACCTGTGCCACCTCATCGTTGCCCACCTGTGCCAATCAGTGCCCATCTGTGCCGCCTCATCAGTGCACATCTGTGCAATCAGTGCACATCTGTGCCGCCTCATCAGTACCTATCTGTGCCACCTCATCAGTGCCCATCTGTGCCGCCTCATCAGTGCCCATCTGTGCTGCCTCATCAGTGCCCATCTGTGCCACCTCATCAGTGCACATCTATGCAATCAATCAGTGAACATCTGTTCCGCCCCATCAGTGCCCATCTGTTCAGCCTCATCAGTGCCCATCTGTGCCACCTCAGTGCCCATCTGTGCCATCTCATCAGTGCCCATCTGTGCCACCTCATCAGTGCATATCTGTGCCATAAATCAGTGCCCATCTGTGCCGCCTCATTAGTGCACATCTGTGCAATCAATCAGTGCCCAACTGTGTGGCTTCAGCAGTGCCCATCTGTGCCGCCTTATCAGTGCCCATCTGTGCCACCTCATCAGTACACATCTGTGTAATCAGTGCACATCTGTTCCGCCTCATCAGTGCACATCTGTTCCGCCTCATCAGTGCCGCTTCATCAGTGCATATCTGTGCCGCCTCATCAGTGCACATCTGTTCCACCTCATCAGTGCACATCTGTTCCACCTCATCGGTGTCCCTCTGTGCCACCTCATCAGTGCCCCTCTGTGCCACCTCAGTGCCCATCTGTGCTCATCAGTGCCGCATCATCAGTGCCCATCAGTGCAGGCTTAGCACACACCTGTGTAATCAGCAAGCATGTCCAAAAGAGGCATGTCCAAAAGAGGCTTTTCTGCCGAGGAGGCGTAACAGATACTTTCCCAGGCCGATGAGAGCAACGGGGAGCTCTATTGTTCGGATTCCATTTCAAACTTCGATTCTGAGTCGGATGTAAACTTTGAGCCAGTCCTCAGTAGTGGAACACTGAGTGACTCAGAGGAGGAAGATATTTGGCCCGCCAAACAAAGGCGTTCTAGTGAGGAGGCAGTGGCATCCACCAGCACCGCAGTAGCTCGGCAAGAAAGGCCAAGGACCCATGCCAGCCTTCCCTATGCCCTTCATAACCCCTTGTGGCTTTCTCCTAATTCAGGAGAAGCCAATTTTCCCCTTTCACTGCCCAGCCAGGAGTCCAGGTGGACACAGAGAATTTTTCCCCAATCAATTTTTTTGATTTAATTTTTACAGAGAAAGAGAGAGGGGGCTGTGTAATGACACAGGTGGGACTTTAAATGAGGCGCACATGGAGTGCGCCTCCATCCCTGATACAAAGTGATATAAGAGGAAGGTTGGGACTTCATATGAGGTTCAAGACATGGCGGAGATGCGTATAAAAATCACATGTTTATTAACATGGAGATTGTGTAAGTGTACATGCATGGGTCATGGGATAGCACATAATATACATATATAACATGGACATAGGTAGCACATAATCATATCAACTTGGAAACTCATGACAATATGGCAGTGCATATATAAAACATGGTACATCAAGGTTACGAGGTAGTGCCAACTTAGGAACACATGACATGATGACAGTAATAAAAATTATTGAGCAATTCCCATGAGTCCATATACGTAAACACATATTTGGTTGCGGCACACTGCATAAAAATAGCATAATATGAATGCGTGGAAGCACAATTTGTGAGGAAACAGGGGATAAGGTTGGTTGCTACCCTGTTTCCCCGAAAATAAGACCTAGCGTGATTGTCAGTGATGACTGCAATATAAGCCCTACCCCCCAAATAAGCCCTACCCCGTTTCCCCAAAAATAAGCCCTACCATGAAAATAAGGACATACAAGGAACTTTAACTAGGGCTTATTTGGGGGGTAGGGCTTATATTGCAGCCATCACCGACAATCACGCTAGGTCTTATTTTCGGGGAAACAGGGTAGTAGTGGTGTATGTCGGCATCCTGGATTGCCCGACGCGTTTCGTGTTTACACACCGCGTGTGGCTGAAGTATATTGCATAGAGCTTCCTCAGATTACATTAATCGCTCTATATCACATGCCATGGTACAAGACGAGGTAGGTAAAGGAGACTGCCATGGAATCTACATAAATAGATAAGAATCTGTGTTAGGTATTGGGATAATACTGACTATTCCAATGGTATGGCAGCTGCCATTAAAGTTACCTTGGTAGCGTACATGGAAGGATGGAAGGTCCTACTGCAATCTGATGTGTACCTGCGGTGAAGTAGGTGGCTGTGTGCGAGCGGCGTGTTAAATACACACCGCACAGCCACACGCTGGCTCCTACCGACGTCATGCCGGCTCGGCACGTGTAGGGGGGGGGCCTCGGCCTGGGTGGAAGCTGTGATGTGCTCTGTGTGGCTCCCTCCTCCCCCTCCCTCCCTTCGAGGCAGGGGTTCGGGGGTCTTGAGCGGCATCCACAGTGCATCGACGCCACGCTACGTGCCTCACACGTGACGTCACTCTGTGCGTCACTATGTGCGTCACTATGTAGGGTGTGATCATTACGATCCTAGCCGCCACAGCTGGGTGGGTCATCCCCTGCCGGGGGCGGTATTCTTCCGCCCAGGCCGAGGCCCCTCCCTACACATGCCCAGCCGGCGTGACGTCGGTAGGAGCCAGAGTGTGGCTGTGCTTCCTTAGCTACCAGGAGGAAGTTTTCACTGCCCTTATATTCCCGAACGGCCCACCAGAAAACATCCGATCAGATGTTCTTAGTCGACTCTCTGAATGCCACTTTCCAGATAGACTCGCTCCCAGACCAACAGGCCAATGACGTAAAAAAAAATGTAAGGTGTGTACCAGAGCAGGAGTCAGAAGAGACACATCTTATTACTGTGCCCAATGATTTGCACCTTAGCTTGTAGACTTTAGCTTGTAAACTTTCACACAGACCAAATAATTTCCACTCATTTTGGGTTATTTTTTACCAAAGATAGGTAGCAGTATAAATTGTGGCCAAAATTTATGAAGAAAAATTACTCATTTGCAAAATTTTATCACAGAAATTAAGAAAAATGTTGTTTTTTTCAAAATTTTTGGTCTTTTTTAATTTACATCGCAAAAAATAAAAAAGATCCCAGAGGTGATCAAATACCACCAAAGGAAATCTCTAATTCTATGGAAAAAAGGACAAAAAATCATTTGGGTACAGTGTTGCATGACTGAGTAATTGTCATTGAAAGTGTGCGAGCACCGAAAGCTGAAAATTGGTCTGGACAGGAGGGGGGGGGGGGGTAAGATCCACAGCTCAGGTTGGAGAATCTGTCCACAGGACAATTATTATTATTATTATGGCCTTTATGGAAGAGTGGCAAGAAAAAAGCCATTGTAGAAAGAAAGCCATGAGAAGTCCCGTTTGCAGTTTGCGAGAAGCCATGTGGGGGACACAGCAAACATGTGGAATAAGGTGCTCTGGTCGGCCAGCGAGCGGCATGTGAGGAGCCTGAGAACGGAGCTCCGTTAGCAGACAGCAGATCCTGCAGTGATCCTGGGCTAAAGACACCCACTTTTCTCTCAGGAGGTGGGGGATGAGTTCGGGGACACCCCGGGAGTCTCCGGGGATGGTGAAATACGCCCCCCCCCTGGCCAAAATCGACCGGAGAACGGCTGGCGAAATATGCTTGGGGCTCTCAAAATGGCGCCGGCACACAGGAGGAGGAGGACGAATGGCCGCCGCTTCACAGGCCTGAGGATCCTTCACAGCAGGCGCCTCCTCAGCAAGACAGGGTGAGTCCTAAACCCCAGCGGGCTGATGTGCTGAAGAGGGGGAGATCCCTAGACAGGCTGAGAGACTCTAGGGCCAGTGCTGACAGAGCGGTGGAGGAGGGAGAGGAGCCATCCCTAACACAAATCATGGATGCCATACAGGGATGTCAGAGCAAGTTAATAAACCACTTTGAGGAGCTGAAGGTAGAATTCTCCTTCATGAAGCATGACATGCAAAAACTAAGAGAAAAGGCACAGATCACGGATCGCCGCCTTACTTCATTGGAAGATGTATTCAGACCATTAGATACTGCAGCACAAGTGACTAAGAAGACACTGTCTGAACATACATTAAAGATGGCTGATATGGAAGATCGTATGAGAAGGAACAATATTAGGCTGGTGGGGTTCCCGGAAGGGGTGGAAGGGAGGCATCCTGAAGAATTCCTTGAGAAGTGGTTGTTGGAACATATGCCTTCTAACACCTTTACAAGTATGTTTGCCATTGAAAGGGCACACCGCATTCCAGGACGGGCACCTCCAAAGGGAGCCCCCCTAGATCAATGATTGCAAAAGTACTGCACTTCCGTGATCGGGAAAATATTCTGCGGGGAGCCCGAACGGGTCCTGAGTTAACGATCGATGGATGCTGCATATCAATATACCCTGATTTTTCTGCAACTACACAGAAGCAGAGGGCCTCCTTTCATCCTGTAAAGAAGAGATTGAGGGATCTTAGCCTGATCTACAGCATGCTCTACCCTGCCAAATTGAGGGTGGTGGATAATGGGAAAGTATATTTCTTCAACAATCCTACTGAGGCCTCAGAGTGGTTGGATACACGTGGTCGCCAACGAAATAGAGTTTCTCCCAGCCGACCATGAGTGAGTCTTGTGGAGACACCACTGGATCGGGAGGCCCAAAGAAGAAATGTCAGCAGAACCTTGGTTTTTTTTTTGAAAAAGGGGGGGGGGGGATTTTGTGTTTTTTTTCGATCGTTTTCCTCCAGACCAACCTAAAATGATGTTCAGGTTTCTCCTACAAAACCCTTTTGCATACATGCTGGGAGGAAGAGGAAGGGCATTTGCAGTAAAAAATGGGAGGAAAGTTTTTTTACCCCTGCATTATTCCCTCAAGGATGGCATTTAGAGTTGTGCTTGATATTGCACAGTTATGGACGATACACTTGTGGGACACACAATTTGGGGAACTGAATGATTTTTTTGTTTTAATTTTCTTTTTTTACCATTACCTCCTAGTATTGTTTTGTAAAAAAGAGGGAAAACAAAAAGAAAAGGTTTTTTTGCTGATATTGGGACTGTTCATGTCAATTGCCAGCAATATATGCTAAGTCTGCAAGATGCTCTAGGCCAGTGGTTCTCAACCTGGGGGTCAGGACCCCCTCGGGGGTCAAATGATGATTTGCCAGGGGTCACCGAATCCTGGGCTGTTCCTGAAGCCTGCAACGCTCTCCCAGCCGTTTTGCGGCCGCCCAGCTGGGCTGTTCCTGGAGCCCGCAGCTGCCCATTCAGTTAACTGCATGGCTGGGGGGGCAGAGACTAGAGGTCAGCTGACTGGTGAGGAATGTGAAGTGGGAGGGGCTGGAGGAGACCCTATCTCCTGATTTCAACATAGGTGTCACTGCTACGAGACACCACAAAGTCGGAGACACAGTGAAACCGGAGACACAGTGAGTAACCCTACCTGTGATTAAAGTTGCCATTAAAAGTCCCCACTACAGTTCTCAGATCAGCAGATGACCTTGATCAAGAGCACCTAAGTTGGCCGATCAGAACGCCCCGCCAGCACTGCCATTCATCCGATTCCCCCCACCCCCTCCACCAAGGACTAAGAGAAGGAATAAAAATAGAGAATACATGGAAGCGAGAGGAAAAAGAGGGGAAGGAACAAAGAAAAAGGGAGAGAAAGAATATGAGAAGGGGGCAGGGAAAAAATACAAGAAATTAGGATAGAGAGAGATAAAAGGGAAAGAAAGGAGAACAAAGAGAAAGAGTGGTACATCCTAAAATGTACCATAAGGGGTTTTAATACTGTAGTGGAAGGGACTCGTAATGTCAGTGGGTTAGGGGCGCAAATTACTTGTCTTGCCTTGGGTGCCGATAACCGACACTACGAAAATAATTTTATTGTTAGGAGTCCCCACAACTTGGGAAATTTTATCAAGGGGTCACGGCACTAGGAAGGTTGAGAACCACTGCTCTAGGCAATATATTTTTCTATTAGTGGACTTTGCCTATTGCTCTTACCTTTTTGTTCAATAACAGGTGAACGGTTCTTGAACTATACGGGTAGAACTGGCCGCCCATTTGGCGACTGGTCTCATGTGACAGTTTTTTTTGAGTCGCATCTCTGTTACCTACTTAAATTCAGGTTATGGGAATAAAGTGCCTGGCATGTTGGGGCTGGGTGCGGGGAGGGGGGTGGGGGAAGTTGGGATGTTCTTTGGGGCAAGGGTTCTATGTTAATGTACGGATGGGATTGTCTTTACTTGCTGTTTCTGCATTAGGTACTGCCCAAGGTATAAAGTGTAGTGGCGTGTGTGTGGGGGGAGGAGCCTGGAAGCCTGACTTTACAGATGACCATACCCAGGGGTGGAGGGAACACCTCCACTCGACTCTTTTCTTTACTTTTTCATATCTGCCATGGAGGTAAATTTGAGGGTTGTGGCCTGGAATGTCAGAGGCCTAAATGCTAAGTTTAAACGCTCTTTGGTGTTTGAGTATATAAAAAAATACAAACCTCACTTGATACTCCTCCAAGAGACTCATCTGCAAGGCTCCAGGCTTCTCTCCTTAAAAAGGGCTCACATTGCTGGGGCTTATCATTCCAGCTATTCCTCATATGCGAGGGGAGTTTCTACTTTGGTCACCAAGACCATGCCCATATCCATTCAAACAGTAAGAACTTGTTTTGAAAGTGATGAATAGGACATTAACATTTGTGAATCTGTATGTTCCTCCTCCCTTTGCGCTAACTCATCTGGATGATATGATGAAGGATACATATGAGGTAGCGGAGGGGAGGATCTTCATATTGGGGGACTTTAATTCAGTCTCTGATCCAGTGTTGGACAGGTTGGGAGGGACGGTTGGTGCTCCTGCCCTATTGGCGGGATGGATGTCTGCTCATGGCTTTAGAGATGTCTGGCGTTTTCACCATCCTGATACTAGGGAATACTCCTGCTACTCAGAAACGCACAAGACACTCTCCAGAATAGACACCATCCTAACGGAGGGGGGGCATGCCATTAGTTCAGAAGATGTCTTACCTGCCCAGAGCTCTCTCTGATCATTCCCCTATGCTGCTGGAGCTTCATCTGGTACCGAGGCCTGGGTTGCGACTCTGGCGGATGGAGTCTAGTTGGCTTCAGGAAGAATATGTTACAATTAAGTGCACAGAGGCCATCAAACATTACTGGGCTGATAATGCCGGTTCTGGGTCCTTTCTGCTTCAGTGGGAGGCCTTTAAAGCCACGTTGAGAGGGGTGTTCATGGCGGAGGTAAAGGGATTTAAGAAACAGTTGGCCTCCACATTGCAGCATAGGGAAACAGAGGTCTCTCTGGCGGAGGCAGAATATGTTAGGGATCCCACTGAGGAGCGGCTGTTGACATTGCGGGTGGCAATAAGAGAGTACAAGACAGCACTAACAGACCATACTACGAAGCTTGGCCTGGCTCAACGCCGGCGTTTGTTTGAATTTGGTGACAAGAATGGCAGATTGGCAAGGCCGGAATACGTTCCGGTACATATCAAATCGGTTTTTGACGACTGTAAGCTGGAGGTCTGTGACTCGGCGGATATTTTGAACACTTTTGTCCTTTTTTATAAAGAATTATACAAGTCTTGTGATCCTCTGGGGTCAGAAGCAGTGGAAACGTATATAGCGGACATCAATCTCCCTAAATTGTCGGACGATGACAGCACTGCTTTGTAGGCTGGCATTACGGTAGAGGAGGTGGAGGAGGCGATTGCCTCCTTCCCCCCTAGAAAATCCCTTGGGTTAGATGTTTTCCCATCAGAGTGGTATTGCACCTATCGCTATGGATTAGCTCCCCGCTTGCTTAGAGTGTTTAATGCAGCCAGGGTGGGCGGTGGGTTGCCCCCTTCTATGAGGGAAGCTTTGGTGGTCCTGATACCTAAAGGGGGGAAAGATCCTCGGGAATGTGATTCTTACCGCCCGATCTCGCTGATGAATGTTGATACAAAGATATTGGCCAAAATACTTGCAAGTAGGCTGCAGTCAGTCATTCCTAAGCTGGTGGATGCAGACCAAACAGGATTTATCCAGCGTAGGTGCACTCAGATAAATATCAGGAAGCTTTTTTTGAATCTTCAGACTGTTCATGACAACTCCGGGACTAGGGTGGTGGCCTCTTTGGATACAAAGAAGGCCTTTGACTCGGTTGAGTGGCCGTATTTGTTTCAGTTGCTGAAGTCCTATGGGTTTGGCCCAGTGTTCATCTCATGGGTCCGGTTGTTGTATACGGACCCATTGATTAGAATACGGGTCAATGGTATTATATCAGATCCCTTTCCTATTTTTCGGGGCACCAGGCAGGGGTGTCCACTTTCACCCCTCCTGTTTGCCCTGGCCATAGAGCCCTTAGCGGTACAGCTGAGGTCTAGTTCACAGTTGACTGGATTGAGGATCGGGGATTTTGAGGAGCGAGTGTCACTCTATGCAGATGACATGTTGCTCTATCTGCAGGACCCTGGACCCTCGCTCCTGGAGGCTTTCCGACTGATACAGAAGTTTGGAGATTACTCTGGATTCCGTATAAATTGGAAAAAATCTTCTCTTTTCCCTATCGATGAGGGGGTGAATGTCCCATTGGGGTGCCCCATTCCACTGTCTACATCTTTTAGATATCTGGGAATTGAGATTCAACTTCCCATTTCTAAGTTCCTGGAGGCCAATTTGTCACCGATTGTGGGGAAGTTTCGGGAAAAAGTTCAAAGGTGGCAGAATTTACCGATCACCTTGATTGGAAGGATAAATCTGTTTAAGATGATCTTCCTGCCCAAGTTTCTCTATATCCTTTCGAACTCCCCGGTTTTCGTGACATTGCAGGTCTTTAGGAATATTGACTCCATTATTGTAGTTTTCTTGTGGGGGTCTAAAGCTCCCAGGGTCTCTTTAAAGATTTTAAAACTACCAGTTACATTGGGGGGGCTTGCCCTTCCGGATTTGCGCTCCTATTTTTTGGCCTCACAGCTCTCTTTCCTGCACTGGCGGCTGTCTCCACAGACACCTAATGCCACTGCCTTGTTGGAGGCTGCAATTGCCACATCACAGGAGACCCTGCAGAATGTGTTATATAGGAGGGGGGTTCCGGGTAGAAAGATGGGTTCGGTGATGGCGTTACTGGGGAAGGTTTTTCACCTGTGCTCTCAGCGACGGGGAGATGACCCCTTGTGGCTATCTCCTAACAGTCCTTTATGGTACAACCGCTCATTGGGGGAGTTTATGAAACTTTCTGATGGTCCAAGGTCATGGGCAAAATATGGTATTAAATATCTACACCAAATTTGTAGGGATGGTCGTTTGTGTACGTTTACCCAGTTGCGTGAGCAATTTGGAGTGCCGAGGTCTTGGCTCTTCTGATATGCACAATTGAGGCACAATTTGGAGGGTCTGAGATTCGTGTACAGAATACAGACTTAGAAAGGGTACTGATTGACCCGGATGTGTCAAAGAGGATTTCCAGATATTATGGGGCGGTGGGTCCGGGTCAGGTAGCTTTGACCTCCAAGGCCAGGGGAAGATGGGAGATGATTGTCCCGGAGTTGTCGGAGGAAGTGTGGCAGGAGGTATTGGACACATTTTTGGTGTCTGTTATCTCCTCCACGGACAGAATGATTCAATATCGATATCTACACCAACAGTATTATACACCGACCAGATTACATCGAATGCGTAGGAGGGACTCTGCTATTTGTCATAAATGTGGGAAGGAGGAGGGCATATTTGCACATATGGTGCGGGAATGTATGAAGGTGAGACCGCTATGGTCTCAGGTCACTGAATTTATATCAGATAAGTTTGCTTTACCGAATATTTGCTCTCCTATGCAGTGTTTACTTGGGATTTTTGATCAAGAGGAGTTAAATGCCCACACTAACTTGTTCCTAAGGATCCTGTATTTTGGTGTTAAAAAGCTCATAGCAAGGAGATGGATACATAAGGAACAATTGACGCTAGGGATGTGGATTAAAATAATAAAAGCAGATTTGATGATGTATAAAATGACTTACGAGGCTAGAGGGGCTACCAAGAAGTTTAGGAAAGTTTGGTTCCGGTGGATAGACTCTGAGAATACTCTGGATGAGGGAGAGCCCTAGTATGTTGTATGAGTGGTAGATAAAAACTCTGGAGAGATGGAAATTGATTGCTTGCTTCCCTTTCCTAGATGGGCCAGATATGTTCGTTTTAAGAAGGGGCAGTAAAATACTGAAATGCAGACATCCCAGGGGAAGAAGGTGGGAGGGGAGGGGGGGTGGGGGGGTTTAATGTTATTGGGGTTTCTCTTATGGAAAAATGCACGTGTATACTATCATAAGACAGAATTGGTGATGGAAAGGGCATATTTTAAGCCTGCAATATGATTGTTATGTTTATGGAATTTGTATGCTAATGGAACATATGGAATATGTGTAATATGAGTGATATGTATACTTTTGTTGTGCATAATAAAAAACTTTTTCAAAAAAAAAAAAAAGAAGGTGCTCTGGTCAGATGAGACCAAAATTGAACTTTTTGGCCTAAAAGCAAAACGCTATGTGTGGCAAAAAACTAACACAGCACATCACCCCGAACACACCATCCCCACCATGAAACATGGTGGTGGCAGCATCATGTTGTGGGGATGCTTTTCTTCAGCAGGGAAAGGGAAGCTGGTCAGAGTTGATGGGAAGATGGATGGAGCCAAATACAGGGCAATCTTAGAAGAAAACCTGTTAAGCCTCGTACACACGATCAGATTTTTCAACAGGAATTGTGTGATGACAGGCTGTTGGCGGAAAATCCGACCGTTTGTATGCTCCATTGGACAGTTGTTGTCGAATTTTCCACGGACAAATGTTGGATGGCAGGCTTTAAAATTTCCTGCGGACAAATGTCTGTTGTTGGATTTTCTGAGCGTGTGTACACAAGTCCATCGGAAAAAAGTCCAAAGTACAAACAGGCATGCTCGGCAGCAAGGACAAGCCAGAAGCAGTCGGTCTTGTAAATTAGCATTCGTAATGGAGAATTAACATTCGTGACACAGCAAATTATTAAATCTCGAAATGCAGCGCACATTCTCTTCTTCTTTAGTGGGATAATAATGAAGCTGCTTTGCTAGTGATACTGATGGAGTTATTACAAATGAATTTTCAAAGGCTTTTTTTTTTTCTAGTGATATCAAGAATAATATTATGCTTGTTATTTTTTTTTTGGTGCAAGTTACCACAACACCATTATCCCATAGGGGTCAATAATGCCAAGAGTTGGTGAAAGCAGGGGTCCGTCATCCAGAGATAATTCTGAAAATAATTCGGATTATTCTCCTGGAGCTCCCGCAACAAAGGCATATGACATCATTGGTCACGATTAATATTTACAGTCAGGTCCATTAATATTGGGACATCGACACAATTCTAATCTTTTTGGCTCTATACACCACCACAATGGATTTGAAATGAAACTAACAAGATGTGCTGTAACTGCAGACTTTCAGCTTTAATTTGAGGGTATTTACATCCAAATCAGTTGAACAGTGTAGGAATTACAACAGTTTGTATATGTGCCTCCCACTTTTTAAGGGACCAAAAGTAATGGGACAGATTAACAATCATCCATCAAACTTTCACTTTTTAATACTTGGTTGCAAATCCTTTGCAGTCAATTACAGCCTGAAGTCTGGAACGCATAGACATCACCAGACGCTGGGTTTCATCCCTGGTGATGTTCTGCCAGGCCTCTACTGCTACTGTCTTCAGTTCCTGCTTGTTCTTGGGGCAGTTTTGTCTTTAGCAAGTGAAATGCATGCTCATTTGGATTCAGGTCAGGTGATTGACTTGGCCATTGCATAACATTCCACTTCTTTCCCTTAAAAAACTCTTTGGTTGCTTTCGCAGTATGCTTCGGGTCATTGGTCATCTGCACTGTGAAGCGCCGTCCAATGAGTTCTGAAGCATTTTGCTGAATATGAGCAGATAATATTGCCCGAAACACTTCAGAATTCATCCTGCTGCTTTTGTCAACAGTCACATCATCAATAAATACAAGAGAACCAGTTCCTTTGGCAGCCATACATGCCCACGCCATGACACTGCCACCACCATGCTTCACTGATGAGGTGGTATGCTTTGGATCATGAGCAGTTCCTTTCCTTCTCCATACTCTTCTCTTCATATTACTCTGGTACAAGTTGATCTTGGTCTCATCTGTCCATAGGATGTTGTTCCAGAACTGTGAAGGCTTTTTTAGATGTTGTTTGGCAAACTCTAATCTGGCATTCCTGTTTTTGAGGTTCACCAATGGTTTACATCTTGTGTTGAACCCTCTGTATTCACTCTGGTGAAGTCTTCTCTTGATTGTTGACTTTGACACACATACACCTACCTCCTGGAGAGTGTTCTTGATCTGGCCAACTGTTGTGAAGGGTGTTTTCTTCACCAGGCAAAGAATTCTTCGGTCATCCACCACAGTTGTTTACCGGGTCTTCCGGGTCCTTTGGTGTTGCTGAGCTCACCGGTGCGTTCTTTTCTTTTTAAGGATGTTCCAAACAGTTGATTTGGCCACACCTAATGTTTTTGCTATCTCTCTGATTGGATTGTTTTGTTTTTTCAGCCTAATGATGGCTTGCTTCACTGATAGTGACAGCTCTTTGGATCTCATATTGAGAGTTGACAGCAACAGATTCCATATGCAAATAGCACACTTGAAATGAATTCTGGACCTTTTATCTGCTCCTTGTAAATGGGGTAATGAGGGAATAACACACACCTGGCCATGGAACAGCTGAGAAGCCAATTGTACCATTACTTTGTGTCCCTTAAAAAGTGGGAGGCACATATACAAACTGTTGTAATTCCTACAACGTTCAACTGATTTGGATGTAAATACCCTCAAATTAAAGCTGAAAGTCTGCAGTTAAAGCACATCTTGTTTGTTTCATTTCAAATCCATTGTGGTGGTGTAAAGAGACAAAAAGATTAGAATTGTGTCGATTTCCCAATATTAATGTACCTGACTGTATATGTAAATTTTTGGTACAAGAAATCCTCCTCCTCCTATTCCTGGACTGGACTTGGGTCAAAGCAGTAACTCCAAGGCCAATAATAAATAACACGTTATCTCCTCCGATTCCGCAACATGGCTGGTTGTCAAATGGCCATTCAGAAACAAACTGAAACTGAAACTGAAAAACGCAAACTGAAAAGTGCGCAATGAAAAGCACGAATCAACACTCACCAAACTTCTACTAACATGAAATTAGCAAAGGGTGGCGCTAAAGAGCTGAAAAACCACGTAGTATGTCACTACGTTCCTGTTTGTTGCCTGACAATTCCTTGACGTTTGTATGCAAGACAAGTTCCTGGCCAACGCCCTTCGGATAAAAGTCAGAGGTTTTGTCTGCGGAAAATCCAATCGTGTGTACGAGGCTTTAGAGTCTGCAAAAGCCTTGAGACTGGGATGGAGGTTCACCTATCAGCAGGATCCTAAACATACAGCCAGAGCTACAATGGAATGGTTTACATCAAAGCATATTCATGTGTTAGAATGGCCCAGTCACAATCCAGACCTAAATCCAATTGAGAATCTGTGGCAAGACTTGAAAATTGCTGTTCACAGACGCTCTCCATCCAATCTGACAGAGCTTCAGCTATTTTACAAAGAAGAATGGGCAAAAATGTCACTCTCTAGATGTGCAAAGCTGGTAGAGACATCCCCAAAAAGACTTGCAGCTGTAATTGCAGCTAAAGGTAGTTCAACAAAGTGTTGACTCGGGGGGGGGGGGGGGGGGGGCTCTGAATACAAATGTTCCCCCACACTTTTCACATATTTATTTGTAAAAAATGTTTAAAACATTTATCATTTTCCTTCCACTTCACAATTATGTGCCACTTTGTGTTGATCTATCACATAAAATCCCAATAAAATACATTTACGTTTTTGGTGACAAAATGTGGGAAATTGAAAGGGGTATGAATACTTTTTCTGTATATGCATCCTTGTGGCTGAATCAAAAGATTTTATTTTACTGAAAAAAAAATGAAAGCAGATCTTCACTCTCCACCTCCCCTATTTCTTTTAAACCCCTGCTTAGCGGAGGGGGTTATCTTCTGCACAATTCAGATACTCACCCACCCAGCAGATCCAGAGTTGTCCCCGTGAAATCGTCTTCTGTTTTCTGTGACATCATCAGTAGGCACCAGCTTTTTTAGGTTCAGCCAGCAGGCCTACCGATGACACACCGCTAGGCCCGCCCCACTCCTCCTTTACTGAATAAAGGATAATGCCTCCTGGGATATGCAAAGGGGGCACAGCACACATCATTCACCTGGGCAAATGTACAGGGGGGTGGCTTGAACTTTTTTTTTTTTTTTAAAAGGCTAAAAAATAAATTAATAAAACAGCCCTCTTTCAGGAGAGATGGCAGAAGAGGTGGATAGGAGTATCGTTGCCTGGAGGGTAAAGATCCGCTTTAAGCAGCTTGAAATGATGGCCAGCCTCCTGCAAACCGCTTGAATAGATAAGCTTAGAAGTAAACTGTATGTAGACTGAAATCACACACGGTCGGAATTTCCGATAACAAGCTCGGATTGCACATTTGCCGTCGGAAAATCCGACCGTGTGTATGGGGCATAAGGCTGGGTTCACACTATTGCAAATAGGATGCGGGATCTCGCATCCAATTCACAATAGCAGGAGATTGTGACCAGCTCTCTATGGAGCCTTCACATCTCCAATGCGGCCCGGTGCAAATTTGCACAGGAGCCCTGTGCGTCTTTTGGTACGTTTCAGGTCTGAATTCAGCCCAAAATTTGGGCTGAAATCAGATCTGAAATGATGAACCAGGACACACAGGACCCTTGCTGTGAGCTGTATCGGCATGCAGTGCGACCTGAGCCTCATTCATCCCAAAGGTGTTCTATCAGGTTGAGGTCAGGACTCTGTGCAGGCCAGTCAAGTTCCTCCACCCCAAACTCGCGCATCCATGTCTTTATCGACATTGCTTTGTGCACTGGCGTGCAGTCATGTTGGAACAGGAAGGGGCCATCCCCAAACTGTTCCCACAAAGCTGGGAGCAATATATTGTCCAAAATGGTATGCTAATGCCTTAAGAGTTCCCTTCACTGGAACTAAGGGGTCTGACCCAATCCCTGAAAAGCAACCCCACACCTTAATCCCCCCTCCACCAAATGATTTGGACCAGTGCACAAAGCAAGGTCCATAAAGACATTGATGAGCGAGTTTGGGGTGGAGGAACTTGACTGGCCTGCACAGAGTCCTGACCTCAACCTGATAGAACACCTTTGGGATGAATTAGAGCGGAGACTGCGAGCCAGGTCTTCTCGTCCAACAGACCTCACAAATGTGCTTCTTGAGGAATGGTCAAATATTCCCATAGACACATTCCTAAACCTTGTGGACAGCCTTCCCAGAATAGTTGAAGCTGTTATAGCTGCAAAGGGTGGGCCAATTATTATACCCTATGGACTAAGACTGAGACAATAATAAAGTTCATGTGCGTGTAAAGGCGGCAGGCATCCCAATACGTTTGACAATATAGTAAGTATATATACTTGACTTAAATATGTTTTGGTAAATACCTGAAAAAAACTAAAATTGTGCCTGTGTCCAAATATATATGGACCTAACTGTATATACAGTATATATATATATATATATATATATATATATATATATATATATATACAGTATCTAACAACAGTGAGTACACCCCCTCACATTTTTGTAAATATTTTATTATATCTTTTCATGTGACAACACTGAAGAAATGACACTTTGCTACAATGTAAAGTAGTGAGTGTACAGCTTGTATAACAGTGTAAATTTGCTGTCCCCTCAAAATAACTCAACACACAGCAATTAATGTCTAAACCGCTGGCAACAAACGTGAGTACACCCCTAAGTGAAAATGTCCAAATTGGGCCCAATTAGCCATTTTCCATCCCCGGTGTCATGTGACTCGTTAGTGTTACAAGGTCTCAGGTGTGACTGGGGAGCAGGTGTGTTTAATTTGGTGTTATCGCTCTCACTCTCTCATACTGGATCACTGGAAGTTCAACATGGCACCTCATGGCAAAGAACTCTCTGAGGATCTGAAAAAAAGAATTGTTGATCTACCTAAAGATGGCCTAGGCTATGAGAAGATTGCCAAGACCCAGAAACTGAGCTGCAGCACTGTGGCCAAGACCATACAGCGGTTTAACAGGACAGGTTCCACTCAGGCCTCGCCATGGTTGACCAAAAAAGTTGAGTGCACGTGTTTAGCGTCATATCCAGAGGCTGTCTTTGGGGAATAAACATACGAGTGCTGTAAGCATTGCTGCAGAGGTTGAAGGAATGGGGGGTCAGCCTGTCAGTGCTCAGACCATACGCCGCACACTGCATCAAATCGGTCTTCATGGCTGTCGTCCCAGAAGGAAGCCTCTTCTAAAGATGATGCACAAGAAAGCCCGCAAACAGTTTGCTGAAGACAAGCAGACTAAGGACATGGATTACTGGAACCATGTCCTGTGGTCTGATGAGACCAAGATAAACTTATTTGGTTCAGATGGTGTCAAGTGTGTGTGGCAGCAACCAGGTGAGGAGTACAAAGACAAGTGGGTCTTGCCTACAGTCAAGCATGGTGGTGGGAGTCAGCATAAGTAAGCATCATCAAAAAGCATAATTTGACGTGAAACGCGTTAACCTTTGATCGCTGTTCCATCCATTTTTGATGTGACTGTATTTTGGATTTTATTTTTGCAAATAAAGATGCCTTTTCTATGGAGTGCGGCAGTCCAGGATCTTCTTCCTTCTTCATGGTGGTGGGAGTGTCATGGTCTGGGGCTGCATGAGTGCTGCCGGCACTGGGGAGCTACAGTTCATTAAGGGAACCATGAATGCCAACAGCGACCCCAAACGCACCTCCAAACGCACCTCCAAGACGACCACTGCCTTGCTAGAGAAGCTGAGGGTAGAGGTGATGGACTGGCCAAGCATGTCTTCAGACCTAAACCCTATTGAGCATCTGTGGGGCATCCTCAAATGGAAGGTGGAGGAGCGCAAGGTTTCTAATATTCACCAGCTCCGTGATGTCATCATGGAGGAGTAGAAGAGGACTCCAGTGGCAACCCGTGAAGCTCTGGTGAACTCCATGCCCAAGGGGGTTAAGGCAGTGCTGGAGAATAATGGTGGTCACACAAAATATTGACACTTTGGGCCCAATTTGGACATTTTCACTTAGGGGTGTACTCACTTTTGTTGCCAGTGGTTTACACATTAATGGCTATGTGTTGAGTTATTTTGAGGGGACAGCAAATTTACTCTGTTATACAAGCTGTACACTCACTACTTTACATTGTAGCAAAGTGTCATTTCTTCAGTGTTGTCACATGAAAAGATAGAATAAAATATTTACAAAAATGTGAGGGGTGTGCTCACTTTTGTGAGATACTGTATATATATATATATATATATATATATATATATATATATATATATATATACTGTATATACAGTTGGGTCCATATATATTTGGGCACAATTTTAGTTTTTTTCAGGTATTTACCAAAACATATTCAAGTTAAAGTTATATAATGGGTATGAGCTGAAAGTGCACACTCTCAGGTTTAATTTGAGGGTATGTACATCCAAATCGGAGGAAGGATTTAGGAATCACAGCTCTTAACAATAGCCATCCCCCATTTTTCAAGGGACCAAAAGTAATTGGACTACTGAATCAAAAGCTGTTTCATGGCCAGGTGTGGGCTACTCCTTCGTTATTTATTTACCATTCAAGCAGGTAAAAGGTCTGGAGTTGATTCTAATGCCCTGTACACGCGGTTGGATTTTCCGACGGAAAATGTTCGATGGGAGCTTGTTGTCGGAAATTCTGACTGTGTGTATGCTTCATCGGACATTTTCCATCGGAATTTCCGTCACACAAAATTTGAGAGCTGGTTCTCAAATTTTCCGACAACAAAATCCGTAAATTACAATCGTGTGTACACAATTCCGGCACTGGCACTGGCTATTTAACTTAATTTTCTCTGTTGTACGTCACCACGTTCTTGGCGTTCTGAATTTCCGACAAGATTTGTGTGACCGTGTGTATGCAAGACAAGTTTGAGCCAACATCTGTTGGAAAAAAAATCCATGGATTTTATTGTCGGAATGTCCGCTCGTGTGTACGCGGCATTGGTGTGGTATTTGCATTTGTATCTACATCGTGCGTTTAAAGGAGCTGTCCGTGCAAATGAAACAGGCCAATTATAAGGCTTCAAAAACTAAACAAATCTATCAGGGAGATAGCAGCAACATTAGGGGTGGCCAAGTCAAAAGTTTGGTACATTCTGAAGAATGAAGAACACACTGGTGAGCTCAGCAACATAAAAGGCCTAGACATCCACAGAAGACAACAGTGGTGGATGATCGCAGGATCCTCTCTATGGTAAAGAAAAAAACATTCACAAGATCCAGACAAGTGAAGGACACTCTGAAGGAGGCAGGCTTATCATTGTCAAGTCTACAATCAAGAGAAGACGTCATGAGGGCAAATACAGAGGGTTCACCACAAGGTGCAAACCATTCATTAAAGACAAAACCTGAGAACATTCCCAGCTCAACTCATGATCCAAAGCACACAACGCCATCTGTAAAACATGGTGGAGCTTGCAGTGTGACGGCATGGGCATGCATGGCTTCCAGTGGCACTGGGTCATTGGTGTTTATTGATTATTTGACAGAAGACATAAGCAGCTGGTTGAATTCTGCAGGGTTTAGAGATATACTGTCAGCCCAGATTTAGCCAAATTCAGCAAAGTTGATTGGACAGAGCTCCACAGTACAATGATCCAAAATACGCTGCAAAAGCAACCCAGGAGCTTTTGAAGGGAAAAAAATTGAATATTCTGCAATGGGTGAGTCAACCACCTGATCTCAACCCAATTAAGCATGCATTGCACTTGCTGAATGCAAAACTAAAGGCAGAAAGACCCACAAACAAAGAACAACTGAAGACAGCTGCAGTTAGAGCCTGGCAAAAAATCAGAAAGGAAGAAACTCAGTCTTTGGTAATGTCCATGGGTTCCAGACTTCAGGCAGTCATTGCCAGTAAAGGATCGTCAGGAAAATATTAAAAATTAACATTTTATTTATGATTATATTAATTTGTCCAATTACATTTGAGCCTCTGACTGTGACTGTGTATAAAAATGGTTGCAGTTACTAAAACGTGTATTTGATATTCATGTTCAACCCATGAATTAAAGCTGAAAGTCTGCACTTAAAATTCCTTTTGCAGCTAAAAAAGCTTCAAATCTTCTGTTATGGTTGTCCACAAGTTTTAGGAGTTTGTCTATGGTAATGTTTGACCATTCTTCCAGAAGCGCATTTGTGAGGTCTGACACTGATGTTGGACAAGAAGCTCTGGCTCACAGTCTCCGCTCTAATTCATCCCAAAGGTGTTCTATCGGGTTGAGGTCACGACTCTATGCAGGCCAGTCAAGTTCTTCACCCAAAACTCGGTCATCAATGTCTTTATAGACCTTGCTTTGTGCACTGGTGCACAGTCATGTTGGAACAGGAAGGGGCTATCCCCAAACTGTTCCCACAAAGTTGGAGCATGAAATTGTCCAAAATGCTGACACTTTAAGAATTCCCTTCACTGGAACTAAGGGGCCAAGCCCAACCCCTGAAAAACAACCCCACGCCATAATCCTCCCCCACCAAATGTGCAGGCCAGTCAAGTTCCTCCACCCCAAACTCACTCATCCATGTCTTTATGGACCTTGCTTTGTACACTGGTCCAAATCATTTGGTGGAGGGAGGATTATGGCGTGGGGTTGTTTTTCAGGGGTTGGGCTTGGCCCCTTGGTTCCAGTGAAGGAAAATCTTAAGGCGTCAGCATACCAAAATATTTTGGACAATTTCATGCTCCCAACTTTGTGGGAACAGTTTAGGGATGGCCACTTCCTGTTCCAACATGACTGTGCACCAGTGCACAAAGCAAGGTCCATGAAGACATGGTTGAGCAAGCTTGGGGTGGAGGAACATGACTGGCCTGCACAGAGTCCTGACCTCAACCCGATAGAACACCTTTGGGGTGACTTAGAGCAGAGACTGCGAGCCTGGCCTTCTCGTCCACATCAGTGCCTAACCTCACAAATGCACTTCTGGAAGAATGGTCAAACATTCCCATAGACACACTACTAAACCTTGTGGACAGCCTTCCCAGAAGAGTTGAAGCTGTTATAGCTGCAAAAGGTGGGCAAACTCAGTATTGAACCCTATGGACTAAGACTGGGATGCTATTAAAGCTCATGTGCGTTTAAAGGCAGGTGTCACAATACTTTTGGTAATATAGCGTATATAGGTATCCACATATTATCATTGAACTAAAGAGGAGAATATTTAACAACATTTTTACTAAATTAGTTAAATACCCCATTCAACCATCCCATTATACTAAATAATACAGCAACGCATTGAATCTATTTCAGTAACAACCTTTTATATAAGAATAGCAGATTCTTATTTTAATTTACAACTCGCTTATTTGCTGCGTACCCTCCTTCATGCTTGGCTGCACCGTCACCGGTTATTTAAACTAGAATACCCAACCCAAACATACTGATGAATAATTATTACGTGACTGGGAAAATATCAGTGTCATTGTAAAAGAAGAGCCTAAAAATAGCACGTGAAATGTTTAATTGAAACCTTTGCAATTAAAGATCCATTATACAATCAAATCACAGTTCAATTAGTAACCCCACATAGGGATTAATGGCTAACAGATTGCTATCAACACATCCATGTCTTAAAATAAAAGTGGCATCCCTGGGGCACATCTAGTAATAGTGCATCAAATTTGGCAGGCTATTCAGGATGATGGTGGGGCTAAGGTTGCCTGTCTTTGTTTTTTTATTAAAGCAGAACATATAAAACTTTAAACCCAGCTGTGCATGGAGCCATCTAATTAATACTGAGACCCCTAAAGGCAACTTTGCTGTGCTGCTCTAATTTAGGAATTCAGTTGTTGTGCTTGTTATTCAGGCAAACGCAGATACACCATTGAAATACATATACAAAAGCTGTTTCATCTGACAAAAAATGTATTTCTATCCATCCGGTCCTGAGATTTACATAGCTCTGCCACACAGCTTATTCCTGCCAGGCAAGAGAGGGGACATAATATTTCTCAACCACTGTTTCGTCATGTTTTTGGGGTTGTATTCGATATGTGCAAAGAGAGATCACAAAAATACTTATAAGTATAATATTTATTAAAAGTAATGACAAATATACAGTATATAAATATAAATATTAGAAAATATAATAATTATTTTTAACTAAAGATGCTGTTTCGCCATGGAGTCCCCACCACTTTTCATATGGCATGGCACACAGGTGCTCACAGATGCATGCATGATTGCAAGCTCTGAGGTGAGACTAAAATCTTACCAGTTTTGGCTTTGGTAATATAGAACTTGAATGTAAGGAAATGGCCAATCATAGAGAAAAAAGTGGGCTCGGCCACATCCTGGTCAGTTAACAATAACATTATTTTTGTGTGAGTTATTTTTGTGTGAGACCACTAGACAACTTTAACTAGGGAAATATGTAAAATGCAATTTTCCTATCAACCACACTTTCACTTTTACTTACAGGTCCCCTGCCCACCTTCACCTTGTGACTGGACAGTGAAATGGGAAGCAGCACAATGATGAGCTCATCTCTCTGTCAGTCTGTTCTCTCCTATCAGCAAGCTTCTTGCAATGCAAACCTGATGGTCTCCCTGTGCTGCTTCTTCTTCCACCTCACTGTGCTCTGCTGACTGTACAGTGACTGAAAGAAGCTGATACCAAGTCAAATTTGAGTACCTACACTGCTTGCATTAAAAATGCATTTATTAATGTTCTAAAGAGCTGTACCAATTCTTATCTTATATCTGACTGAAGAGCAGCTTTAACCACTTGCTCACTGGGCACCTAAACCCCCCTCCTGCCCAGACCAATTTTCAGCTTTCAGCGCTGTCACTCTTTGAACGTCAATTGCGCGGCCATACAACACTGTACCCAAATTAAATTTTTATCATTTTTTTCCCCCACAAATAGAGCTTTTTTTGGTGGTATTTGATCACCTCTGGGTTTTTTATTTTTTATTAAAAAAATTAAAAAAGACCGAAATCAAAAAAAAAATAAAATACCAAACCGTTTTATATTTTGTTAATAAATTTTGCAAACAGGTAATTTTTCTCCTTCATTGATGTACGCTGATGAGGCTACACTGATGGGCACTGATAGGCTGCACTGATGGGCACCGATAGTCTGCATTGATGGGCACTGATAAGGCAGCACTGGTGGGCACTGATGAGGTGGCACTGGTGGGCACTGATTGGTGGCATTGGTGGGCACTGAGAGGTAGCACTGGTGGGTGGCACTGATGGGTGGCACTGAAGGGCATTGTTAAGTGGCACTGAAGGGCACTAATAGGTGGCACTGATAGGTGGCACTGATAGCTGGCACTCATGGGCACTGATAGGTGGCAGTGATGGGCACTGATGGGTGGCAGTGATGGGCACTTATGGGTGGCAGCGATGGACACTGATTGGCACTGGTAGGTGACACTGATAGGCAGCACTGCTAGGTGGCACTGATGAGGCACTGTTTGGCACCACTGGTGGGCATTGATAGGTTGCACTCGTGGGCATTGATAGGTGGAACTTATTGCTGGCACTGTTATGCACTGATTTATGGCACTGTGGGCACTGGCAAGTGGCACTGGCAGGCGGTACTGGTTGGTACAGATGAGGCGGCTTCGCCTCTTCCTCTTCGGGATCGATGTCCTGTGCACAGAAGCTTGTGATTGGCTTTTTTTCTCCTCACGCTGTAAAAAAAAAAAAAAAAGATTACCAATCTTCTGTTTACATCACGTGATCAGCTGTCATTGGCTGACAGCTGATCACGTGGTAAGGGGCTGGGATCGACCCTTTACTCCGATTGGTGATCACCCGAGTCATTGACTCAGTGATCACATCGCACGCCGCGTGCATGCAAAGGGGGCGCGCGGGGAGCGTGCACAGGGGAGGACATCTATTGAGGGCCTCCCAGCAAAGTAGATCCGTGCTGTAGCCGTCATTCGGCTATAGCGCGGATCTGAAGGAGTTAAAGTAGAAGTCCAATGAAAACTTTTTTCAGGTCTGAGTGCACAAGGTCTCTATCAGATGTTTATCCCTCCCACCTGGGGATGTTTTCCTTCATTTCCTGTCCCAAAAGCACAACAGGAAGTAAGAACAAAATGGGAAATCCATTCTTTGAAAGCTGATATCAGACACGTTCTAATCTATTTCTGTGCTGGTGACAACTGTGAAATTTAGGATATCCTCTCACTTTCTGTGACGATGACAATGGATATCAGAACAAATAATAAGGGTCAATAAAGACATTAATGAGGCACTAAACCTCTCCCATTTTTTCCAGAAATATAGTTATAGCTATAATGCCATTTAAAATAGAAATGGAAATCAGTAAAATAAGTTTTGGGCAGATTACAGCCCTGTAGCTGCAAAGAAGCTGGAATTTATACAATGCAGAGTCTGTAGTTATGTATTAATGTAATGTGGGGTTTCCCTTTTGCTGTTATTAGAATAAATATTGGGCATACGGATAAGGATAGTATAACACAATGTACAGCAGCATAATATCTATTTCAGCATTGAGATTACCCTGACACTATAGTTCTTATCACTGTTCACACCATTTAAGAATTTTTGCTTATCCTGCTATAGCAAGGGTGTTGCTTTCTTTTCCATTCTCTGTACTATAGAATGAACTTAAAATCCAACCATGAGTGTTGACTCTTGGGATTGCCAAGTATATGGACTTGGAAACAGCAAGACAAGTTGTATTTTCAGAATCAGGTCAGCAATGCCATCCTCTGCATTTGTCTCAGTACAGGTTTCCTTTAAAAAAAAGTATAACTTCACCTACTGCAAAAAAAAAAATCTCTTTCGGAATGAAAAGAATTTTATGAGCAGCTGTCACAAAGAAATCAGATTAGAAGGTTATTTATACAAATTAATTGTCCTATTGCCAGGCGCATTAAGCATTTCAGGTGTGAACATTTACCCCTCGGGGTGCAGTTAAGCAGCCCACTCATATCCCTGCCACTATTCCATTCCTCTCTATAGGAAACCTCCCCTGCAGCTTACTGACATATATGACCTATATGAAATTAGAAATTAGAAATTGACATTTTACCATCATTCAACCGTTCTGTACGCCACATCCTGCTGACTTTTGTCGTATTCCAATATTTTAATCATCATGACAATTAAAAATAATGAAATGCAAGTTCATTACAGAAATACGGTAATGTTTAAACTGCATCATATAAAATTACTAAGAACTGTGTAGCTTGAGTGGAATTCATCCTGCTTAGAATGATCGAAGACTGGGAATTATTCACCACTTACTGGCAATCATTTGGGTTGTGCATCTAATTATTTCTTTTATGCGTTGTAGAAAATGGTCCTAAGGCTCTAATCCATGTACTATTTCATCACAACATGATATGTTCTGTATGAGAACCATGTACATTAATTCTAGGGCAAAGGGCCGTGGAGTGTTACCCAAAGCAACATTTCTATTGCCATTTTTCCAGCGCTGAAAGCAAACAGCTAATTGGCTGCTATGGATGACACTGCTGATTTTTCTAGGTGTTTATATAACGAGAATATGCTCAACTGTAACTGGTTCTCTGAAAAGCTGTAAGTTAGAATGGCTTATTCAGTGTTAGGGATTAGTAAAGGAGTTACGATAGGTTAATGTTGGCTGTAAGGTTTTGGAGGTTTATTTTAAAGCTTTATTTCAGGTGGGGCAAAGCTCACTACCCATCACCCACACCTCTTGGCACTTTTTTTTTTTTTTTTTTGTATACATACCTTTTTACCAGCTATCTTCTGTTTTGATTGCGGTCTTCTTCTTCCCATGCGGTCTTATTCTTCCCTTACGTAGATGGCAATTCTTACTCCTGTGTAGTGACATGTAACCACTGCTCAGTACAGCAGTACTGTGAACAAAGGATGGTTTGATGATGTACCCTCAGAGGGAAAGTGGTTTGCTTGAGACCTGGCATCATTAAAAATGGAAAACCAACAGCAGAAAGAAACCATGAGTCTTCTGAGGAGAGTGTCGGAGGAGAAGGGCGTATTCTAGAGGTTTGGTTAACTGTTAGGGCTCATGCACACTGCATCTCAAAGAAGCTCAAATAAGCTTAAAGGCTTTTGAGCTTTTTTGAACTCTCATTTTTTTTTTGACTGGAAACTCCCTAGCTAATGTGTCCATGCACACTATGGCGTTTTCAGGAATTTACAGGCATATGAGCTGACAGGCAGAAAACCCCCCACCAAACTCACATTTCTGGGAGGAGCTTTCAAGCAGAAAAGACGCCTAAGTGCCCAAAAATGGACAAAAAAGCGTGAAACGGCTTGAAAAAGCACCAAAAAAAAACACTAAAAAGCACCAAAGAAATGGAAAAAATGAGCCGAGCTTATGCTTAAAAAGCTCAAAAACAAGCAATAAAAATGTGTGAAAGAGCAAAAAAAAAAACACAAGCTTCTTCAAGCTTTTTAGGCAGAGAAATAAAAGCTCAAATGCCTGTTAAAGTAGCTTTATTTGAGTTGCAGTGTGCATGAGCCCTTAAGGCTGAACTTCAAGCAGAAAAAAGAGAAGCTATCATCTCAGCTTCCTCTTACCCTCTTTGTGTACATTTCCAAGTCCAGAAGGGGTGAAGGTGTGCAAAGGCCTAAGCCAAATTTCTCATGAAAAAAGACCTCAAAACTTACTGTTTAGCTGATTTGTGGGGTGGATTTTAATTGCATAGTTCACATGGATAGGAGGTGGTTAGAAGATCGAACAATATGCAACACCACTGCTAAATAGCCATCTGTAGCTACAGGAGGTAAATCTTGAGATGGCCAACTCATCATCAAAACATTGGTACAGTACAAAAAACGTTGCTGATTTCTAGCTTCTGTTTTAAGACTCGCGAGTGCCTCTAACACGTCTGGAGTGCAGCTGCGCCAGTGTTCCATATGAAATGTGCAGATATATATATATATCTATATATCTAGATAGATATAGATAGATAGATAGATAGATAGATAGATAGATAGATAGATAGATAGATAGATAGATAGATAGATAGATACATATACACACAGTATATATATATAGATATATAGATAAAAAATGTATCTCACAAAAGTGAGTACACCCCTCACATTTTTGTAGATATTTTATTATATTTTTCATGTGACAACACTGAAGAAATTACACTTTGCTGCAATGTAAAGTAGTGAGTGTACAGCTTGTAAAACCGTATAAATTTGCTGTCCCCTGAAATGAACTTAACACACAGCCATTAATGGCAACAAAAGTGAGTAAATCCCTAGGTGAAAATGTCCAAATTGGGCCCAATTCACCAATTTTCCTCCCGGTGTCATGTGACTCATTAGTGTTACAAGCTCTCAGGTGTGAATGTGGAGCAGGTGTGTTAAATTTGGTGTTATCGCTCTCACTCTCTCATACTGTTCACTGAAAGTTCAACATGGCACTTCATGGCAAAGAACTCTCTGAGGATCTGAAAAAAAGAATTGTTGCTCTACATAAAGATGGCCTAGGCTATAAGAAGATAGCCAAGACCCTGAAACTGAGCTTCAGCACAGTGGCCAAGACCATACAGTGGTTTAACAGCACAGGTTCCACTCAGAACAGGCCTCTCCATGGTCGACCAAAGAAGTTGAGTGCACGTGCTCAGTGTCATATCCAGAGGTTGTCTTTGGGAAATAGATGTATGAGTGCTGCCAGCATTGCTGCAGAGGTTGAAGGGGTGGGGGGTCAGCCTGTCAGTGCTCAGATCATACTGCAACACTGCATCAAATTGGTCTGCATGGCTGTCATCCCAGAAGGAAGCCTCTTCTAAAGATGATGCACAAGAAAGCCCACAAACAGTTTGCTAAAAGGACAAGCAGACTAAGGACATGGATTACTGGAACCATGTCCTGTGGTCTGATGAGACCAAGATAAACTTATTTGGTTCAGATGGTGCCAAGCATGTGTGGCGGCAACCAGGTGAGGAGTACAAAGACAAGTGTGTCTTGCCTACAGTGAAGCATGGTGGTGGGAGTGTCATGGTCGGGAATTGCATAAGTGCCACCGGCACTGGGGAGCTACAGTTCATTGAGGGAACCATGAATGCTAACATGTACTGTGACATACTGAAGCAGAGCATGTTTGTCTATTGTATGGATTCTGACCAAATCCTTTTGGGCTGGAGCACCCCACTCCCTCATCTTTAGTGTCCACCTGTGTCATGGGTGGAGACCTTTAGTTCTCCCATATAGAGGAGTGTATGGCTCCCATGGTTCAGAGAAGCAGGATCTCCCATTCTATGGATAGCGTAGGACCCACTAATCATGGGGTACTTTGTCGCAGTAAGTGGGCTTAAGCACCATATAGCAATATGGTGTGACCAAATCACCATATTTTTTGATAATGTTTTTTGAAAATGTCTAGGTGTTTTAAATAGCCTTGCAGCAGGAGGTAAATGTCTTTTTTGCATTTGTGCGCTGTAATATTTTGTTCTTTCTTAAATTTGGTGTTATCGCTCTCACTCTCTCATACTGTTCACTGAAAGTTCAACATGGCACTTCATGGCAAAGAACTCTCTGAGGATCTGAAAAAAAGAATTGTTGCTCTACATAAAGATGGCCTAGGCTATAAGAAGATAGCCAAGACCCTGAAACTGAGCTTCAGCACAGTGGCCAAGACCATACAGTGGTTTAACAGCACAGGTTCCACTCAGAACAGGCCTCTCCATGGTCGACCAAAGAAGTTGAGTGCACGTGCTCAGTGTCATATCCAGAGGTTGTCTTTGGGAAATAGATGTATGAGTGCTGCCAGCATTGCTGCAGAGGTTGAAGGGGTGGGGGGTCAGCCTGTCAGTGCTCAGATCATACTGCAACACTGCATCAAATTGGTCTGCATGGCTGTCATCCCAGAAGGAAGCCTCTTCTAAAGATGATGCACAAGAAAGCCCACAAACAGTTTGCTAAAAGGACAAGCAGACTAAGGACATGGATTACTGGAACCATGTCCTGTGGTCTGATGAGACCAAGATAAACTTATTTGGTTCAGATGGTGCCAAGCATGTGTGGCGGCAACCAGGTGAGGAGTACAAAGACAAGTGTGTCTTGCCTACAGTGAAGCATGGTGGTGGGAGTGTCATGGTCGGGAATTGCATAAGTGCCACCGGCACTGGGGAGCTACAGTTCATTGAGGGAACCATGAATGCTAACATGTACTGTGACATACTGAAGCAGAGCATGTTTGTCTATTGTATGGATTCTGACCAAATCCTTTTGGGCTGGAGCACCCCACTCCCTCATCTTTAGTGTCCACCTGTGTCATGGGTGGAGACCTTTAGTTCTCCCATATAGAGGAGTGTATGGCTCCCATGGTTCAGAGAAGCAGGATCTCCCATTCTATGGATAGCGTAGGACCCACTAATCATGGGGTACTTTGTCGCAGTAAGTGGGCTTAAGCACCATATAGCAATATGGTGTGACCAAATCACCATATTTTTTGATAATGTTTTTTGAAAATGTCTAGGTGTTTTAAATGGCCTTGCAGCAGGAGGTAAATGTCTTTTTTGCATTTGTGCGCTGTAATATTTTGTTCTTTCTTAAATTTGGTGTTATCGCTCTCACTCTCTCATACTGTTCACTGAAAGTTCAAGATGGCACCTCATGGTAAAGAACTCTCTGAGGATCTGAAAAAAAGAATTGTTGCTCTACATAAAGATGACCTAGGCTATAAGAAGATTGCCAAGACCCTGAAACTGATCCCCTCCCTTCGGAGACTGGACCGCAGTGCAGTATTCCAACATGATAATGACCCCAAGCACACCTCCAAGACGACCACTGCCTTGCTAAAGAAGCTGAGGGTAAAGGGGATGGATTGGCTAAGCATGTCTCCAGACCTAAACCCTATTGAGCATCTGTGGGGCATCCTCAAATAGAAGGTGGAGGAGCACAAGGTCTCTAACATCCACCAGCTCCGTGATGTCATCATGGAAGAGTGGAAGAGGACTCCAGTGGCAACCTGTGAAGCTCTGGTGAACTCCATGCCCAAGAGGATTAAGGCAGTGCTGGAAAATAATGGTGGCCACACAAAATATTGAAATTTTGGGCCCAATTTGGACATTTTCACTTAGGGGTGTACTCACTTTTGTTGCCAGCGGTTTCAACATTAATGGCTGTGTGTTGAATTATTTTGAGGGGACAGCAAATTTACACCATTATACAAGCTTTACACTCACTACTTTGCAGTGTAGCAAAGTGTCATTTCTTTAGTGTTGTCACATGAAACGATATTCGGTAATAAAATATTTACAAAACTGTGAGGAGTGTACTCACTTTTGTGAGATACTGTAAATATATATATATATATATATATATACATATACACACTATATTACTAAAAGTATTGGGATGCCTGCACGGACATGAACTTTAATGGAACCCCAGTCTTACTTGGTAGGGTTCAATATTGAGTTGGCCTACCATTTGCAGCTATAACAGCTTCCACTGTTCTAGGAAGGCTGTCCACAAGGTCTAGGAGTGTGTTTATGGGAATGTTTGACCAGTCTTCCGGAAGCGTATTTGTGAGGTCAGATACTGATGTGGAAGAGAAGACCTGGCTCGCAGTCTCTGCTCTAATTCATCCCAAAACTGTTCTGTTGGGTTGCGGCCAGGACTCTGTGCAGGCCAGCCAAATTCTTCCACCCCAAACTCGCTCATCTATGTTTTTATGGACCTTGCTTTGTGCACTGGTCCAAATCATTTGGTGGGGTAGGATTATGGCGTGGGGTTGTTTTTTCAGGGGTTGGGCTTGGCCCTTAAGTTCCAGTGAAGGGAACTCTTAAGGTCTCAGCATTTTGGACAATTTCATGCACCCAACTTTGTGGGAACAGTTTGGGGATAGCCCCTTCCTGTTCCAACATGACTGCGCACTAGTGCACAAAGCAAGGTCTATAAAGACATTGATGACCGAGTTTGGGGTGGAGGAACTTGACTGGCCTGCATAGAGTCCTGACCTCAACCAGACAGAACACCTTTGGAATGAGCAGAGCGGAGACTGCGAGCCAGGCCTTCTTGTCCACACAAGTGCCTAACCTCACAAATGCGCTTCTGGAAGAATGGTCAAACATTTCCATAAACACTCTCCTAAACCTTGTGGACAGCCTTCCCAGAAGAGTTGAAGCTTTTATAGCTGCAAAGGGTGGGTCAACTCAATATTAAACCCTACGGATTAAGACTGAGATGCCATTAAAGTTAATGTAGGCAGGTGTCCCAATACTTTCGGTAATATTATATATATATATATATATATATATATATATATATATATATATATATATATATATATATATATATATATATATATATATACAGTACTGTGCAAAAGGTTTGAAGAAGTGTAAAGTAAGATTGTTTTCACAAATATATATTTAATTTTTTTATTACATTTTTTAATTTGTTAATTTTTATCAATTTACAAAATAGACTGATCTAAATCAAATCAATAATTATATAAACAATAAAACTGGGTGGGGAACAGCCAAACTCTGTAACTCAGGTGAGGTTGTGGAAGACAGTATCATGTCCCAGGTCATAAACCATGGCAAGACTGAGCACAGCAGTAAGACACAAGGTAGTTATACTGCATCAGCAAGGTTTGTCCCAAGCAAAGATTTCAAAGTAGATTGGGGATGTTCCAGCTATTTTGAAGAAGTACAAAGAAATGGGCAACGCAGAGGACCGTAGACGCAGTGGTTGGCCAAGGAATCAATGCAGCAACTGAAATCATGCTTACTTACCTTCAACATCAGAAGATGTCCATTAGTGCCATCAGCACACAACTGTCATAAACCAGTGGGACCCAGGTACACCCATATACTTTCCAGAGATGTCTGGCCAGAAGTGGTCTTCATGGAAGAATTGTGGCCAAAAAGCCATACCTCTGACATGGGAACAAGGCTATGCGACTCAACTATGCATGAAAACATAGAAGAACATAGGAACTGGTGTGCAGAAAAATGGCAGCAGGTGCTCTGGACTGATGAGTGAAAATGTTAAATATTTGGCTGTAGCAATAGGCAGTTTGTTTGCCGAAGGGCTGGGGAGTGATACAATAATGATTATCTGCAGGCAACAGTTAAGCATGGAGGAGGTTCCTTGCAAGTTTGGGGCTGCATTTCTACAAATCGTTTTGATGCTATTTGGCACAATTGCCTACATAATTTCTAATTATACTTTATTCAGCCAGGAGCATAGCCAACATCCAGCAATACCTGATCAGAGATAGTGACCTACTCCATACTTCCCTCTTGTTGTACATTGTCCATCCCAATGCAGTATCCCAACTGTGCCCCTCATAGATTAACTTCAACAGAACTACAGTAAACATTCAACAAAAAAAGAAGGACATTTGTTGAAGAAAGCAGGTCAGAGAGATTTTGATCCATAAGAGGAACAGTCCTTCTGAAAGATGGATGTTTGGGACCTATATCTAAATATCTGTACTCAGAGTGGTAAAAGTACATGTCTTATCTTATTATCTTTGACCTACAAGGTGTATGCAATATATATGAACATCACGCAAATCTACTGTAGTTGTTGGAATCAATTATTACAGTGTGTTAGAACATCCTAAAAAATGTAAGTAAAACTCAGTTGTCCAAATTAGCCCCAAAGGGATTTCAGTGTGTCCTTTGGTTGACTGAAGCACTTTAATGGTTTGTCTGCGCATAAGTAAGCCTTACTAAAAAAAATACTTAAAACACCACTAGACAGCTTTTAAAACACCCCGGAGAAAGCAATGAACAGTGCTTCCATCATTTCTAATACACAGGGTAAAAAAATCTGGTCCATGATGTCCCTCCAATTTCCAGTAAGATGGAAATTTTCCTATAAACGTTCCTTTTTGTATTCATTTACCTAGAGGTGTATCTGAACTACACAGACAATGTAATACGCTATATTGTGAAGGCCCTAGTCCTAAGATGTGGTAATTGAATTTGTTTTCTTTTCTTAGGTTTTTTTCCCATTATTTATATTTAGTGACCCTACTAGGAACACATTTACTCTTCTAGTGTTGTTACCTAATGCTGCTTGCCTCTTATTTGGGCTACAAAAAACAGGAAATTACCCCGGGACTTTAAATGAGGTAAATGCAGTTAGCCAACAATTGACAGAGTAAATGCAGTCTCAAAATGTATTAAAATTGTCATGCAAACATAAGCAACATGTACCAAAAAAACCCGGGGAATGCCCAGGAAAAAATTCCAAGCCTACTTACCACCAACTCGCAGACAACCAATTGACCTGTCTAACAGTATGCGTTAAAAACAGGGGTTCAGTCCGCACGCATTTGCAAACGCATGCGTAAGCCACAGAGCCACGTCACGGCACCCTGTAATCTGTGGTCCTAACACTAAAATTTGGGTGTCCCCACAGTGGAGGCACATGCATTCTAATGGATAAGTGAGGGCAGGTGGACTGAAGGGAGCCCACCCCTTCTTAAAGGTACAGGGCACACCAAACACCCAGCAGGTAGCACAATGGCTGCAAAGGTGCTGGTGCGTTGCTGGACCAGTACACACACCCACGTGATTGCAAAAAACTTGCCACCACCCTCACTTATAGCTGGCTATTGCAGTAAGAGGCATTGGAAGGCCACAAACAGATACCAAAAAAACCCGGGGAATGCCCAGGAAAAAATTCCAAGCCTACTTACCACCAACTCGCAGACAACCAATTGACCTGTCTAACAGTATGCGTTAAAAACAGGGGTTCAGTCCGCACGCATTTGCAAACGCATGCGTAAGCCACAGAGCCACGTCACGGCACCCTGTAATCTGTGGTCCTAACACTAAAATTTGGGTGTCCCCACAGTGGAGGCACATGCATTCTAATGGATAAGTGAGGGCAGGTGGACTGAAGGGAGCCCACCCCTTCTTAAAGGTACAGGGCACACCAAACACCCAGCAGGTAGCACAATGGCTGCAAAGGTGCTGGTGCGTTGCTGGACCAGTACACACACCCACGTGATTGCAAAAAACTTGCCACCACCCTCACTTATAGCTGGCTATTGCAGTAAGAGGCATTGGAAGGCCACAAACAGATACCAAAAAAACCCGGGGAATGCCCAGGAAAAAATTCCAAGCCTACTTACCACCAACTCGCAGACAACCAATTGACCTGTCTAACAGTATGCGTTAAAAACAGGGGTTCAGTCCGCACGCATTTGCAAACGCATGCGTAAGCCACAGAGCCACGTCACGGCACCCTGTAATCTGTGGTCCTAACACTAAAATTTGGGTGTCCCCACAGTGGAGGCACATGCATTCTAATGGATAAGTGAGGGCAGGTGGACTGAAGGGAGCCCACCCCTTCTTAAAGGTACAGGGCACACCAAACACCCAGCAGGTAGCACAATGGCTGCAAAGGTGCTGGTGCGTTGCTGGACCAGTACACACACCCACGTGATTGCAAAAAACTTGCCACCACCCTCACTTATAGCTGGCTATTGCAGTAAGAGGCATTGGAAGGCCACAAACAGATACCAAAAAAACCCGGGGAATGCCCAGGAAAAAATTCCAAGCCTACTTACCACCAACTCGCAGACAACCAATTGACCTGTCTAACAGTACATAAGCAACATGAATCATAGCCAAGCCACTGAAATGATACATACAGTAAAAAATGAGAAGTGGTATGTGATTCTGCGCCATGGAATATACAAGCAAAATACAAGTGAAAGATAAGCGTGCCCTCGTAGTCAAAAAAGAAAGAAAGAATTGCTGCCTCTACATATTACTACCATCTAAGTGGAGCAAGGGGATGGATTGGAAAAGTGTAGATGTGGCACTATTCCTCTTTAAGAATAAAAAATGGGAACCAAGTGGTGGTGAAAACTTGTTGAAGACTTATGCCCCGTATACACGGTTGGACTTTGTTCGCACATTCTGACAACAAAATCCTAGGATTTTTTCCGACAGATGTTGGCTCAAACTTGTCTTGCATACACACGGTCACACAAAGTTGTTGGAAAATCCAATCATTCTGAACGCGGTGACGTAAAACACGTACGTCGGGACTATAAACGGGGCAGTAGCCAATAGCTTTCATCTCTTTATTTATTCTGAGCATGCGTGGCACTTTGTGCGTCGGATTTGTGTACACACGATCGGAAATTCCGACAATGGATTTTGTTGTCAGAAAATTTTATAGCCTGCTCTCAAACTTTGTGTGTCGGAAAATCCGATGGAAAATGTGTGATAGAGCCTACACACGGTCGGAATTTCCGACAACAAGGTCCTATCACACATTTTCCGTCTGAAAATCCGACTGTGTGTACGGGGCATTACACAACAGCAAAAACTGAAAATCAATACTTAAAGTGAAAAAAATGTATCAATTGAAAATAGGGTGTTGTGCTACGCCCACTGCCTAATGCAACCTAGTGTTGAAATATATATTTAAGCCAAGTGTTTTATTTGTTAGATCCTCTGTGATGTTGAAAGTGGCCTTAAATGAGTGTTGGTGTGTTGCATCTGCCTACTACACAGGTGAATGGAAAAAATGTGTTACAAATATTGAATGCACTGCCTCCTGATGTGAGAAACACAAACAAATTTATGACAAACTAGTGTGTTACACCCTCTGGGGTGTCCAGGGTGTTAAAGCTATCACGCAGTATATGCTAGCGTTGTAGAGGATATGAGTCCTCTGTTCCCCTGTGTATAGAAAGTGACGTGTGTTTGACCCTCTGTGCCAAAAACCAGTGTGCAAACATAAACATATAATCACAAACATAAGTGTATAGTGAAAAAACTGAAATAATAAATATATATCTCTATATCCCACCATAAACACAACAATGGGTATGCAAATTAATTCAAACAGTATGTAATTAGTCCATGGAATAAAGTGACTTGTGCTCAAAAACAGTGTCCAGTGCCTGTTTAGAATAGTGCTTGTTATTCTTTGAAGTGACAATGGTGCCAGGTGATATTATCCGTGCTGGTAATAAGATTGCACTCACCAGATGACATTACCCCCCTAGGGGTATTGAGCATTCACAGTATGAGCCACTGTGTAGCTCTCTGGAGCCTGCTGAGCAATATGTAAAGCACTTGCTGGCTTTCCACCATATTATCACATGCAGAAAAGAGGAATGCCCATAGTATAATATTGCTTTAAAAAGGCTTTATTTTAAATAAAATGTGGAAATATACTCACATATGATAACATTTTAACATGCATCAATGAGAAATGGAGCCGGCGCTGTGTAAACAAACAATCGCCGCTCTAAACCGGAAGTTACACAAAGACGTATTGTAACTCTGCCCTTCGCGTTTCGTCATTCAAGACGTTATCTGGAGCGTCCATCTTGCTACACCTCCCGTATTTTTATAGGGTGCAGTGTCCCTATGGCACTTGCGCGAAAAAACACAGCAGCCATTTTTGGTTGGATTTTGCAGACCGAAGCCTGTACTTCGGCAGAAAGTTGTAGTGTGATTTAACAAATGAAAAGCATCCTATTAGAGTGTTCTCTATTAAATTTCTCGGGTTATGTGCTGTCATCCTATCCAATATAGGAGAGCTTATAGCAGAGAACCCTGAGTTATTAGATAGAAGATGCAATCTTGATGGTAATCTATATGTATTAATCGATCAATTTATGGCCAAGACGTGGTACTGCCCGGGGCACTACATGCTATAAACCAAATATTTTGTACCAGGTAAAACATGTAAAAAGCATAAACATTGGTATATACATAGAAGAGAAAGATAAAAAACATTTTATTAGATGTATATGGATACGAAAAAAAACTTTAAACTAAATATTTTAAAACCTTTAGGGAAGGGTAACATTGTGCAAAATACAGTAAATGTGTTTGGATCCCAGAAAATAAAAATAAAAAATAAAAAAGTATGCTTAAAAAAAATACAGATTGGAAATTGAAAGACAGATGGAAAATTGAGAGGTTAAAAATTGTGTGAGCTTAATAGCCTAATGGGTGGTAGAAAGGAAACTGTACAGGTAGTCCAATAGGGGGAACACATGGGAAGGGGGTAAGAGTGTTAAGTAGCACAACTTTAAATGCCCAAAAGACAGAAGGTAAATGAAGATGAAACCTGATTAATTGGTGTATGTCCCTAATTTTTGTAAAAGGGGGTCTGCCTCAGAAATTTGTCAGGAAACAATTCAAATCCAGGTCAATGTTTAGTCCTTCTGGCTGGAGGGTGTCCAAATTAAAAATCTATTTAGTTTAGTTCTGTGAAACCTTAATTCTTTTATTTTCTCCTCGCCAGTGGCCTTTTATTTTTTGACATAAAAAATCATACATGTTGGATCCCTCCTATGGTGCTCTCTAAAATGTCTTGAGATGCTTTGCTTATTAAACCCATTTTTTATATTGGTGATATGCTCCCTGATTCTGACGCATAGCTGCCTAGTAGTTCTTCCCACATATTGCTTGTGGCATGGGCATTCTATAACATAGGTTGTAAGTGTAAGTGCTGTTGCAGGTTATTAATTTGTTTATTTTATATTCATTTCCATTCGTTGTTGAAATGAAGTTTGTTTTTTTCTTGTTAGTTTTTTTGCTGACTCTACATGGTAAACATTTTCCACATTTGTAAAAACCTTTTAGGTTTTTACATATTTTAATTTGTTTTGGTGGATCAAGAGCATTGTGTACTACTCTATTTCTTAGAGATGGTGCTTTCCTATAGATAAAAGTGGGCCTAGTTGGTAGTATGGACGTTAGCACTTTGTCGGACTATAGAATTGTTGGCTAACCGTATTCACCGCATTTAAAGTCCAGAGCGATTTCCTGTTTTTTGTTGCATATATTGGGATGAAAGTGGTTTGCGGGTGACACAAGACCTTTTCCTTTGTGCTTATTTGGACTACAGAACAACCTCCTCATCTCTTCTCCATAACATAAGGGGGAGATGTTCTATTCACAGACAACACCTATGGAAGGCTAATAACACAATTTAACACCAGATTGCACTGGATTTCTGTTGGGATTAATAAATATATGTTTGCATTTCTCAAACAGATATAATAAAATGCCTTTAATGGCATATTTAACAGGCCAAAAACGAGCAAATAAGTTCAATTTTAGGGTTTACATTTACACTTTAATATATTTGACAATGAGGGAAACCTGTGCTTTTCATTGTATTTGTCTTCTTACAGAGAAAAAAAAATCTATTCAACACTCAAGGGTACAAATCTTTGAAACGTATGCTTTCGGGGATAAGTAAGCACAAAGTCTCGGGACTTGGTGATGTGAAATTTTGCACACGCTTCTGGAAATAAAATGGTCAGAACCAGTGTATAAATATCGTGGTTCATTCCACAAAAAGGAAATTGGTCACAAGAATGAAAAAGGACAGTATGTTTAATGTATTCTGTGATTAAATTTACATATTCTGTACTGCCTTTCCTGAAAAAGTGTCTCAATTACCGGCCTATCTCTGAATTGTTGAATGGATACAGGCAGGATTCGTAGAATGTGTTCTTCTTTAATTAAGGCACATTTCTTAGAAAAGGTCTTGGATTTTGCCTTGATCTTATAATACCGTAGAAGAGAGAATTTCCAACTGCCAGAACTAGATTTTATAAAATAACTTAACCAGGCAGCTCCCAGAACAACGTACACGCATTTAATTCAGTGTAATTGAAAGCAGTGATACATTCCAGGATGTTATTTGTTAAAAGAGAGCCCTGATGACATTGGCAGGCTGCAAGGTGTTCTCTGTGCTAAACATACATCTGCTACAATCCAACATAAATACATCAATTGAAATATAATCAATATGTCTCAAATATCTAGAGAAATTCAGAATCCTATAGAATCATATAGACTTCCTTAGATGGTTTAAAGATATTCAAACACGAGTAATATGTTATACATAAATAAAAATACTACTATGAAGAATCTTGGGGCGTAGCTACACGGCGATCTCACACGAGTGCTAGAGGGGGGAGTGGGGGTTGGGGCGGAGTGGAGCTCCAGTCTAGGGACGAGTGCTGCGGACGGGTGAGACGAACGTGAGCGCGCACGCCTCCTGGGTCCGCCGTGGCCTGCCTGTTGTTAGTTTGGTTGCCATTGCTTGCTGTGCTGTGGGAGTTCTCCATTGAAGTGACTTGCCTGTTATTTTATTTTAAATGTGAGTTCAATACAAGTTGTTTTATGTGTGATTAAATCTTTTAAACGAGATTACACTATTGGAGCTTCTTTTATTTTTATGTCATACTACCAACCTGAGAAAAGCGGTGTTCCTATGGAGCAGTGGAGGTGTATGCTCGCATGTTAACCCCCATGTAAGTGGGTTAGAGGCTCTGTCAGGCCAAACACGAGAGTGAGAGGCCTTAACAGCTGGTGAGTTTGAATTTCAGCAGGGAGTGGATTCACGTCACAGAGGTGTGGTGGATGTTTGAAAACACAGCTGAGCAGTTTTTGGAGTCACCTTCACTCTTTTTTTGGACTTTCTTCAAATATTTTCACGATTATTTTTCACGATTGATTGGTTTCTGGACTTTATAGATATTTACTGTGCTCAATTTTCATTATATATTTTTTCTTGGATTTATATATTTGTATATCACTTTCACTGAGTGTTATAATTTATATTAGCTCATATTGAATTTTATTTAATATTAATTTTTAATTTTTGGGATATTTAGCAATATATGCTTCTTCACTTTTTCTCTAGTCACGTCTGTATTCAGCTCACTGGCTGGATAAGAGTGTCTGGCATCTCTGGCATGGGGATTAGCGCCACTATTTCATCTATAATTTTCTTTTGGTGAATTCGGTTTATATATGAAGAATCTTGACTGGAATTGACTGGAAGACCTCAGCAAGCCTGGAAAAGGGATTCACAAAAAAAAGAAAAAAAAGAAAATGCAATGATTATAACAAAAAGAAGAATGGCCATATGCAGTATGATTATTAGGCAGATGACATTTAGTTTACCAATAATTCTCCAATGATTAATAAGTAAAAGTGTAAGCCACCCTTAGTCACAATGAGAAGGACACCATCAAGTGTGATTCTTAATGGAACCCAAGTTATCACAAATAACTTAATATGAATCTATAAAACATTTAGAGGATAAGCATTTTGTACACATTAAACAAGTACAAGGAAATTACTCTTATTTCCCTTAATCAGCTTCAAGTAATAACACTGTTTTGTGTATGGGTCTTTCTAGATACACTGGCTTACTTGTGCGCACACCCTTCATTTCTATGGTTGTGTCACTAAGAAGAAGTTTAAATTTTCTGACCCTGCCATCAGTTCCTGGGAAGACTTCTACTACTTTGGCTAGCTTCCACTGATTTTTTGGTCATCTTGGAATAGAACAATGTTGTTTGGTTTGGCATTTTGTCTGCTCTTATTCCATTTATTTCTCTGTTGCAAGTTCAATAGACATTCCTTCCTCCACCTGGTCCAAAACTCATTTGCCAAGAACTGAACCTTCTTCCATCTTTTCTGAAGATAAATATCTTCTCTCACAAACTCTCCAGGTGGTGGTGCAATGATAGTGGATTTCATTGTTAGTATATGATTTAGTGTTAATGGTTCTGGTCCCGTTGGATCATTGATAATCTCTAAGGTTAATTGTCGACCATTCACAATCGCCATTGCTTCATATATAAATGTTCTTAAGGATGAACTGTCCAGTCTCCTGGCAGACTGGTCTAAGATGGATGCTAAGACGCTCCTCACTGCCCTAATCTGTCTTTTCCAGACACCATCCATGTGACAGGAAGCAGGTCGGTTCATGACAAAGCTACAGCCTCTTTTACACGTTCTTAGTCTATTCCCTTCATTAATTCCATAAACTCTTCCTTTGCACCAATAAAGTTGGTATCTGGGTCACTATGGAGTTGACTTACATTGCCACGTATAGAAATAAAACAACACAGCGCTTTAAGGAAGGCATCAGTCTCGAGCACGTACAGGTAAAGAAGAGTCCGTATCTCTTCAGCTCTTTCCTTCCTTCTTTAACCACTTCAGCCCCAGGGGATTTGGCTGCTCAATGACCAAAGCACTTTTTGCAATTTGGCACTGCGCTGCTTTAACTGGTAATTGCGCGGTCATGCAATGTTGTACTGAAACAAAATTTGCGTCCTTTTTTTCCCACAAATAGAGCTTTCATTTGATGGTATTTGATTGCCTCTACAATTTTTATTTTTTTGTGATATAATTGGAAAAAGACCGAAAATTTTGAAAAAAAAAAAGATATTTTCTACTTTTTGTTATAAAAAAAATCCAATAAACTCAATTTTAGTCATACATTTAGGCCAAAATGTATTCAGCCACATGTCTTTGGTAAAAAAAATGTCAATAAGTGTATTTTTATTGGTTTGCGCAAAAGTTATAGCGTTTACAAACTAGGGTACATTTTCTAGAATTTACTCAGCTTTTAGCATTTCTTGAGGTGCTAAAATGGCAGGGCAGTACAATCCCCCCCCCCAATGACCCCATTTTGGAAAGTAGACACCCCAAGGAAATTGCTGAGAGGCATGTTGAGCCCACTGCACATTTTGATTGAAAAATGACTAAAAAAAAAAATTACACAAGTTGTCACTAAATCATATATTGCTCACACGTGCCATGGTTATATGTGGAATTACACTCCAAAATAGATTCTGCTGCTTCTCCTGAGTATGGGGATACCTCATGTGTGAGACTTTTTGGGAGCCTAGCCACGTACAGGACCCCGAAAACAAAGCACCCCATCAGGATTTCTAAGGGCGTAAATTTTTGATTTCACTCCTCACTACCTATCACAGTTCGAAGGCCATAAAATGCCAAGATAGCACAACCCCCCCCCCCCCCCCCAAATGACCCCATTTTGGAAAGTAGACACCCCGAGCTATTTGATGATAGGCATGTTGAGTCCATGGAATATTTTATATTTTGCCACATGTTCACATGTTGCGGGAAAATTACAATTTATTTTTTTTTTTTGCACAAAGGTGTTACTAAATGATATATTGTTCAAACATGGCATGGTTATATGTGAAATTACACCCCAAAATACATTTTGCTGCTTCTCCTGAGTATGGGGATAGCTAATGTGTGAGACTTTTTGGCAGTCTAACCGCGTACAGGACCACGAAATCCAATCACAGGCTTTCTAAAGGCAAAAAAATTTACTCTTCACTACCTATCACAGTTACAGAGGTCATGTCCAGATAGCACAAATGTCTAACCCCCCTCCAAATGACCCCATTTTGGAAATTATACACCCAAGGTATTTGCTAAGAGGCATGATGAGTATTTTGCAGCTCTCATTTATTTTTGAAAATGAAGAAAGAAAAGAAAAATGTATTTTTTTTTTTTTTTCAATTAACAAAACTTTGTGACAAAAAGCGAGATCTGCAAAATACTCAACATGTCTCTCAGCCCCTCTCCCATGACACCGGTGATAGGTAATCCGGATTTTATACCGGGTCTCACTAGTAGAAAGATTAGACAACTAACACTAACAGGGAGATATCGCCTAATGGATGTCTGGACTAATGGGGCGATCCCCTCACCATGCCATGTTTGAACAATATATCATTTAGTGACACCTTTTGTAAAAACAAAAAAATTTTTAATTTTCCCAAAACTTGTGGCAAAATATAAAATTCCATGGACTCAAAATGACTCTCAGCAAAAAGCTTGAAGTATCTTCTTTCCAAAATGGGATCATTTGGGGGGGGGTTGTGCTATCTTGACATTTCAGGGCCTCTGAAACTGTGATAGATTCTGAGCCTGAATCTGACAGATGAGTGACTTCCTCTTCACTATCTGTCATGCTCAGAAACGTGTAGGCCTCTTCACTACTGTACCTTTGATTTGACATTTTGGTCTCTAAATTTACTGGTACAGTAGTGAGACTCACAAGAAAAAAAGGACCTGGCTGTCAGCGACTGATTCAAACACTACCAAAAAAACTGTTATGCCGCGTACACACGGTCGGACTTTTCGTCTACAAAAGTCCAACGGACGCTGACGGACTAAAGCTGGCTGGTAATCCGTGTGGGCTTCTCCGGACTTTCAACGGACTTTTTTAGCCTCAAATCCGACGGACTTTAGATTTGAAACATGCTTCAAATCTTTCCGACGGACTCGAGTCCGGTCGAAAAATCCGCTCGTCTGTATGCTAGTCCGACGGACAAAAACCCACACTAGGGCAGCTATTGGCTGCTGGCTATGAACTTCCTTATTTTAGTCCGGTGTACGTCATCACGTAAGAATTCGACGGACTTTTGTGTGATCGTGTGTAGGTAAGTCTGTTCGTTAGAAAGTCCGCCGCAAGTCCGTCGAAAGTCCGCCAAAAGTCCGTCGAAAGTCTGTCGGACAGGCTGTCGGACTTTTGTAGCTGAAAAGTCCGACCGTGTGTACGCCCCATTAGCGTTCGCAGGGATCGGGCCTGCATAACTTCAGTATATTTGCTGGAGTGATCATTCCTTCACTTTGTTCCTACACATGCTGCAGTTTCCAAAGCGAGCAAAGTCCCTTTTTGTATTAGGGGAGGTATGGACTCCAGAGAGCGAGATATCATTTTGCCCCTGTACAAATCATTAGTAAGCCCTCATCTGGAATATGCAGTTCAGTTTTGGGCACCAGTTCTCAAAAAAGATATCGGGGAACTGGAGAAAGTGCAGAGATGGGCAACCAAACTGATAAGAGCCACGGAGGAGCTCAGCTATGAGGAAAGATTAGAGGAACTGAATGTATTCTCTCTTGAGAAGAGGAGATTAAGGGGGATATGATCAACATATGTACAATACATAAGGGCTCCATATAATGAACTTTGTGTTGAGTTATTTACTTTAAGGTAATCAAAGAGAACAAGGGGGGCACTCTTTACGTCTAGATGAAAAAAGATTTTATCTCCAAATATGGAAAGGTTTCTTCATAGTAAGAGCTGTGAAAATATGGAATAGACTCCCTCAAGAGGTGGTTCTGGCCAGCTCAGTAGATTGCTTTAAAAAAGGCTTGGATTCTTTCCTAAATGTACATAATATAACTGGGTACTGACATTTATAGGTAAAGTTGATCCAGGGAAAATCTGACTGCCTCTCGGGGGGATCAGGAAGGAATTTTTCCCCTGCTGTAGCAAATTGGAGCATGCTTCGCTGGGGTTTATCGCCTTCCTCTGGATCTGTGGGTGAAAGATTGTGTATATGGGATTGTATGATTTTTAACATTTTTTTTGGTTGAACTGGACTGAACCTGACTAACTATGTAACACAAAGTAGACTTCAGATTTCAATTTTAGAAACTGTTTGACAGCGGGTAAAACTTGCTTCATGACAATCCTATGACTCACACCCATTTCATCTTCATAGCCATTGTCAGATTTATGGTATCCGATGATGCTCCAACCCACCACAGATCTCTGTGCAAATGGCTGGTCTTCATTACCACTGAGAACCTCTCTGGGCAGTAATGCTTGAGGACAGTATAGCCTATGAACAACCCTATATCACACTCAAGTTCAGGAAACATTTCATCTGCTAGATGTTCTAGATGGGGTCAGTTCCTTGCGGTGACAATTGTGGGTATATGCGATCTATTGGCAGGTATGTTGTCTCTGGTATAATTTGTTCGAAGTTAAATTTTAATTTCGGACTTGATGCCTCCTACTTGTAGACCAATCAATTTCTGGCTGGACACAACCTTTGTTTTTTAATATCAAGTATTTTGGCTGTATCTTTAAGGCTACTTTCACACTGAGGCGCTTTGCAGGCGCTATTTTTAGCACTATAGCGCCTGCAAAGCACCTCAGTGTGAAAGTAGCCTTAAAGATAAAGAGCCGCTCAATTCACTCCAATGTGAAAGCCCCGAGGGCTTTCACACTGGAGCGGTGCGCTTGCAGGAAGGTCAAAAAAGTCCTGCAAGCCGCATCTTTGCAGCGCTATAGGAGCCGTGTTTTTACCGCTCCTAAAGCGCCCCTTCCCATTGGAAACAATGGGGCAGCGCTGCAAACCCTTTTTTGGCCATTTTAGGGGGTTAAAACTGCCCCGCTAGCGGCTGCTTTACCACCGGCGCCCGCCCCAGTGTGAAAGTAGCCTTAGGATGAAAGTAGTGTCACTTTGCGTGTCAAGCAAAGTATACACTAGAATTTCTTTCCTCGGTTCAGTTATTGTTGAGACACATATTGGAACAATTGATGAGGTATGAGTGTTACTGCTTTCTTGGACAACTCTGTTGGAAGTCACTTGTATAGACTCTTGTGTCTTCTGTGAATCAGCTGTTCTTTTTGCGGGTCCATGATTGGCCTTTGTCTGCTCTGGATTGGTTCTGACTCTTTGTTCTTGATCTTTATTCTCCTCATCTTGATGTAGGCTTGTTGGGTGACGCCTTTCACATTTATCAGACACATTTCTGGAGGTGCAATTTTTGAAGTTATGACTGATTTTAAGGCAGCCAAAGCACAAATTCTTTGAATTTACAAACTTCAATCTTTCTTTAATTGGCCTTTCAATAAGTTTGTGACCAAGGATGGGCAAACGGTTCGGCCAGAGCACGAGTTTGGGCCGAACAATGACTGTTCGAAAGCTCTCCGACCAACCGAATTATAGCGTCATTCGGCCATTTGTTCGGCCCGCCAAACGACCACAATGCACTGCACCACAGCACAGTGCATTGAAAGCCCTCATTGACTGAAGCAATGAAAGCTTTATCCAATCAGGGCACAGAGCACTGTCAGAGCCATGATTGGATGCTGTCATGATGACTGTATCCAAACATGGCTCACTGCTCTTAATCCTGCCCCCCCCCCAAATGTATTCTTTCCATTGTGGCCATTTCTAGTGTGATAGCGGCGTGGAGAGAGATAGGGCAGGGCATTGTTCAGTGCTATTGGACAGTTAGTGTACTATAGTGTTCTATTCTGATTCTATTGTAAGCGAAGAATATCAGTTTAGTGTGCATCTAGGGATAGTTCAGTGGGAGTGTAGTGCGACCATTCATCTTTACATTAGTGTGAATGTAGGGATAGTTCAGACAGTGTGAGTGTAGTGACCGTTTAACACAGTATATTACATTGCGTTACTGCAAGTTTAGCGCCATATAGTTCTGTGCGTTACTGCAAGTTTAACGCTGTGTATTTCAATGCATTACTGCAAGTTTAACGCCATATATTTCATTGCCTTACTGCAAGTTTAGCGCTATATAGTTCTGTGCATTACTGCAAGTTTAACGCCGTATATTTTTTAAATGCGTTACTGCAAGTTTATCACCATATAGTTCTGTGCGTTACTGCAAGTTTAACGCTATATACTTCATTGCGTTACTGCACGTTTAACGCCGTATAGTTCATTGCGTTACTGCAAGTTTAATGCTGTATATTTCATTGCGTTACTGCAAGTTTAGCACTGTATATTTCATTGCATTACTGCAACTTTAACTGTGTATATCTCATTGCGTTACTGCAAGTTTAATGCTGTATATTTCATTGCATTACTGCAAGTTTAAAGCCGTACATTTCATTGCATTACTGCAAGTTTAAAGCCGTACATTTCATTGCATTACTGCAAGTTTAACGCCATATAGTTCTGCGCATTACTACAAGTTTAACGCCGTATATTTCATTGCGTTACTGCAAGTTTAACGCCGTATATTTCATTGCGTTACTGTAAGTTTAGCGCCATATAGTTCTGTACGTTACTGCAAGTTTAACGCCGTATATTTCAATGCGTTACTGCAAATTTAACGCCATATACAGTGGGGACGGAAAGTATTCAGACCCCCTTAAATTTTTCACTCTTTGTTATATTGCAGCCATTTGCTAACATCATTTAAGTTCATTTTTTTCCCTCATTAATGTACACACAGCACCCCATATTGACAGAAAAACACAGAATTGTTGACATTTTTGCAGATTTATTAAAAAAGAAAAACTGAAATATCACATGGTCCTAAGTATTCAGACCCTTTGCTCAGTATTTAGTAGAAGCACCCTTTTGATCTAATACAGCCATGAGTCTTTTTGGGAAAGATACAACAAGTTTTTCACACCTGGATTTGGGGATCCTCTGCCATTCCTCCTTGCAGATCCTCTCCAGTTCTGTCAGGTTGGATGGTAAACGTTGGTGGACAGCCATTTTTAGGTCTCTCCAGAGATGCTCAATTGGGTTTAAGTCAGGGCTCTGGCTGGGCTATTCAAGAACAGTCACAGAGTTGTTTTGAAGCCACTCCTTCGTTATTTTAGCTGTGTGCTTAGGGTCATTGTCTTGTTGGAAGGTAAACCTTTGGCCCAATCGGAGGTCCTGAGCACTCTGGAGAAGGTTTTCATCCAGGATATCCCTGTACTTGGCTGCATTCATCTTTCCCTCAATTGCAACCAGTCGTCTTGTCCCTGCAGCTGAAAAACACCACCACAGTAAGATGCTGCCACCACCATGCTTCACTGTTGGGACTGTATTGGACAGGTGATGAGCAGTGCATTGTTTTCTCCACACATACCGCTTAGAATTAAGGCCAAAAAGTTCTATCTTGGTCTCATCAGACCAAAGAATCTTATTTCTCACCATCTTGGAGTCCTTCGGGTGTTTTTTTAGCAAACTCCATGCGGGATTGCATGTATCTTGCACTGAGGAGAGGCTTCCGTCGGGCCACTCTGCCATAAAGCCCCGACTGGTGGAGGGCTGCAGTGATGGTTGACTTTCTACAACTTTCTCCCATCTCCCAACTGCATCTCTGGAGCTCAGCCACAGTGATCTTTGGGTTCCTCTTTACCTCTCTCACCAAGGCTCTTCTCCCCCGATAGCTCAGTTTGGCCGGACGGCCAGCTCTAAGAAGGGTTCTGGTCGTCCAAAACATCTTCCATTTAAGGATTATGGAGGCCACTGTGCTCTTAGAAACCTTAAGCAGCAGAATTTTTTTTGTAACCTTGGCCAGATCTGTGCCTTGCCACAATTCTGTCTCTGAGCTCTTCAGGCAGTTCCTTTGAACTCATGATTCTCATTTGCTCTGACATGCACTGTGAGCTGTAAGGTCTTATATAGACAGGTGTGTGGCTTTCCTAATCAAGTCCAATCAGTATAATCAAATACAGCTGCACTCAAATGAAGGTGTAGAACCATCTCAAGGATGATCAGAAGAAATGGACAGCACCTGAGTTAAATATATGAGTGTCACAGCAAAGGGTCTGAATACTTAGGACCATGTGATATTTCAGTTTTTCTTTTTTAATAAATCTGCAAAAATGTCAACAGTTCTGTGTTTTTCTGTCAATATGGGGTGCTGTGTGTAAATTAATGAGGAAAAAAATGAACCTAAATGATTTTAGCAAATGGCTGCAATATAACAAAGAGTGAAACATTTAAGGGGATCTGAATACTTTCCGTCCCCACTGTATTTCATAACGTTACTGCAAGTTTAATGCCATATAGTTCTGCGCGTTACTACAAGTTTAATGTCGTATATTTCATTGCGTTACTGCAAGTTTAACGCCATATAGTTCTGTGCATTACTGCAAGTTTAACGCTGTATATTTCATTACGTTACTACAAGTTGAACGCCATATAGTTCTGTGCATTACAGCAAGTTTAACGCTGTATATTTAATTATGTTACTGCAAGTTTAACGCTGTATAATCTATTGCGTTACTGCAAGTTTAACGTTGTATATTTAATTGTTTTGAAAAGGTTTTTTTTATAATTAGACTTTATTTTCATTTTTTTATACCACAACAACATATACACAAACACAACATTGAAATCAAAACACAAAATACATAAACACAAAGGCCAAAAAAAAAAAATAATCCACCCCTTTTCCCACTCTTTCCACTATCAAGTCAATACGCAATCCTTTTAACCTATAAATAGAAAAACTGTTTTTCTTTTTCCATACGTCTATATTCTGGCAAAGGTACCGCCTAACTCAGTCCCGTATCCATATGGTCAAGCCACGGCTTTCACAAAGTATCAAACCTCTTAGATACATTTCTCATAAAGAAAATATGCCTCTCATAGGAAATGGATCTATTCAGATCAAATATCCAATCAGATATAGTCGGAGGGTGAGGGGAGGTCCACCTAATGGCAATTTTTCTTCTAGCCAAAAAATAGCGCTCGTGCAACAGTAAACCACCTTGGTGGTTTAAGCACTGATCTATCAATATAGCCCAGTAGACATATTAAAGGATCCACTGAAAGATTCAAATCTAAGAGCCCAATAAGTGTACCCACAACGTCTGCCCAATACCTCAGAATTTTCGGCATCGCCATAGTAAATGTATCAATGACCCCGGATTGCCACGTCTGGAGCAAGCCGAGTCAGTTGTTAAGCCAATATTAAACAAAAATTCGGGGGTCCTATACACCCTGTGCAATATATAAAATTGTGCTAATCTAAATGAGGGTGAAATAGATCCAAGAGGAAGAGCCCGAAGAATCCTATTCCAGACACAGTCAGAGATAGGACCAATATCGCACTCCCATTTCTCTCTAGATGTACAATGAAACTTATTAGAAGTACACTGTAATAGAGACTTATAGGTAGCAGATAATAGGCCTTTGGTAGCAGATGGCTAAACTAATCATTCCAAGAATGGGACCGGGGGAAAGAAAACAGGAGAAGAAGAAAACTGCAAGTTTAATGCCATATATTTCATTGCATTACTGCAAGTTTAACACCATATGGTTCTGTGCATTACTGCAAGTTTAACGCCGTATATTTAACTGCGTTACTGCAAGTTTACCACTTTATATTTCATTGCATTACTGCAAGTTTAACGCTGTATATTTCATTGCATTACTGCAAGTTTAACGCCATATATTTCATAGCGTTACAACAAGTTAAACGCCATATAGTTCTGTGCGTTACTGCAAGTTTAACGCTGTATAGTTCTGTGCATTACTGCAAGTTTAACACTGTATATTTCATTGCGTTACTGCAAGTTTAACGTCATATAGTTCTTTGTGTTACTGCAAGTTTAACGCCGTATATTATAGTGTGTCCATGGAGTGTGTCTGTGTCGTGAATACTCAAATTAAAGTGCACCAAACACCACTTTCCATTGATTAAAGTGCATTCACTTACACCTTTACACATCCTTATTACATTTTGTTAATAAGCACCCCCCACTCCCCCATCATGTCTGGGAGGACTGCAAAGAGAGGCAGATGTTCCCATGGCACTTTAAGGGGGCCAGTGGCGTATGTGTCCACAGGCAAAGGTGGACATGGTCAGTCCTCAAGCAGGGCATTATTTCTTCTGTTTAGTGATGTTGCCCATGCTATCCAGCCACAGCATGCAGAAGAGGTGGTGGACTGGCTTACTAAACCGTCCTCATCCTCCTCATCCTCCGTCACCCAAGCAGAGACTAGTGTGCAGTCCCCTGCAGCTGCCAGAGTGATTAGACCCGAACTCATGCTTGTCCACAGCTATTCCTGCCATAGCCCCAGCATCAGGCATGGAGGAGTCAGCGGAGTTATTTGAACACAGCGTCAGCCACTTACTCCCTGATGATGCACAGCCATTACTCGATTCAGATGTTGGCTCTGACTCTGAGGTGATGAAGGCAGGAACATGAGCCTGCAGAGAGGGGAGAACACTGGTACACAAATTGACATTCATGTTCCCCCAGCCGCAGCATATTACCAAGTTGTCTCCAGTGATAATGAGGATGGAGGAGACGATGATGTAATAAATATATGCTTATTGCAATGTTTTACCAAAAATATGTAGAAGAATATATTTTGGCCTAAACCGATGAGGTTTTTAAAAAAAATTGGGGGGGGGGGGGGGGTATTTATTATAGCAGAAAGTAAAAAATATTTTTTTTTTTTCAAAAATGTACGCTTTTTTTTTGTTTATAGCGCAAAAAATAAAAACTGCAGAGGTGCTCAAATACCACCAAAAGAAAGCTCTATTTGTAGGAAAAAAAAGACGCAAATTTTGTTTGGGTACAGCATCGAACGACCGCGCAATTGTCAGTTAAAGCGACGCAGTGCCAAATTGGAAAAAGGTTTTGGTACTTGAACTGTGATTGCGTTGAGACTTAAAATAATCTTGATCTGTTTGCTTAGATCTTTCTTGTTCTGTTGGCTGTATTGTTTGCATGCAATTCTAGCTTCTTTGTTGAGGAATTCGACAAAGTACCTGAAATCAGGGAATGCTCTGTATTCATCTTGGAACCTTGTGACAGCTCTGTTCCAGCATGAACTCAACTACTGTACTCTGGTAGCTTGGCTGCTATCCTTTGATTTTCAACACAGTCATGTAGAGCTTGTAAACCTTGAACATAAGGCATGGCTGACTTAACGCTGCTTAGGAAATCTACAAATTCACAGAGATCTTTACTGTCCTTGGTGGCAATCCCATGCCATGCTTGTATTTTGTCACAATAGGATTTTCCAACTACAAATGGATTACCAAATCTGTCATCAAGTATGTCGCAGGCAGACCGATAAGCGGTCCTGCAATGGCTGTCTTTACTGGGTCATTTACATACTTGCATAAAAAGAAAAGCTTTTCTTGGGTTGGCAAGTTCTTGCAGTCAATTAATGTCTTGAAAGACAGCTTCCAATCATTATACTTCAGAGGGTCTCCAACGAAAACAACAGGTTCTGAAATTGGAATCCTATTCGTAGTAAATTGCTTCAGCGAGTGCTTTCACAATTTCATTAGAAGCTTCATGGGAGGTAGTAAATATAGCTGACTGAGGGACAGGACCTTGGGTGAATGGAACCCCTTGAGTGGTGACCAGGAGTTGGTTTAAAGGAGCTGTGACTTTAGTGAGCAGGACTTGCTGAGAAAGAGTAGAAGGAGCACTTGGTTGAGAAACATGACCTTCCTGTGTTCTTCATCCTCACTTTTGATTCTTCCAGCATACACTTGTAGCCTTGCTTGTGCTGCATTGTGCCTTTTTAGTTCCTCCAACTGTTCCACTTCTTTCTTCTTCTCTTTCAACTTAATTTTCTAATGGTGCTTTCTGATATAAATTGTGCTATTTTTTTTTTTTTTATAGTTTTTATTTGTTTTGATAGAAAGTAGTTTACAGGTTCAGATAGTACAATTGCATCCATAAACAAATCTCTTTTACAGAATATAAAAGAAAGTGCAATAGACCAACGGGGGCCAACTATTATAGTTATACATCATATTTACCAAATTCCTCAACGGAGGAATGGGCTATACCACTGGTCATGTAAGGGTAATGAGTGTGGACCTCATAGGGCCCCACAACCTAAAATCTCAATGCTATATACAGTAGGGATATTTCCGTTAACACAACATCCACACCAAACACGCACCCGTCTACACTCTTCCATACAAAAAAGCTAATTTTGTCCAGCCCTGCCACCTTCACACCCTCCCTCCAGGCACACAAATGGCCCACCATCAGAGGTCACAGCCTCACATAGATGCCAAAATTTATCAAGGGGAGGCAGGAGACAGTTATTGTTGTGAGAGCGGAGTGTCCTTCCAATAGGAGTTTGCTATATAAAGCCAGAGCTGCCAGATCTTAGAAAATTTTTTTGGGCAGGCCCTACCCTTATACACCAGTTTAAAAATTGGTATAACTTTATTCATCATACGGTACAGAACTTGTATATCTGGGGCAGTTGCAGTCTTCCATTGCATCAAAATTAATTTTCTGGCATAAAACAGTATTGTACGGACAAGAGTTCGAGTATGAGTCCTGTGTATGAAATCATTCAGCACCCTCAATAGTCCAACCTTCGGGGTTCAGGGCACCTTTATATGTAGTGTGTTTTCAAAAAAAGAAAATAAGTTTCTCCAAAAGATGGACAGGACAGGACCAAACATATGCATGTAGTCAGCCTGTGGGAAGCCACACCTAACACAGGAAGCTGCAGAGTCATATCCCATATGGGCCAGCCTGGCAGGAGTGTAATGCATCTGATGTATAAATTTAAATTGTACATATTGGTCGTTTGATCCAATAAGGTCCAGAAAGCACACCTCTGAGGCCTCCTCCCACCCCTCCTCTGACAACCCCGGAATTTCCCTTTCCCATTTCCGCTGAGCAATCTGAAAGGGTTTAACCCCCGCAACTTGCAGGCGAGAATATATAGTAGTGACAATATTCCCAATATCCAGATATGACAATAACACCTCTAGAGGTGATTCAGTGAGCTCCAGGGACAAACCAGAAAATTGTGCCCTGATGGCATGGCGCAGTGAATGGTACCTAAAATAAAGCCTGTTTGTTACACCACACTTAGTCCTCAGGTCCTCAAATGAGAAAAAAGAGTCGTTTGAGTAAATCTGAGAGACATGGGTAATACCAAGTCTCATCCACCACTGAGAATCTGGATGGCCCAGGAGCTCTGGAAAATTAGGATTATGCCATAGAGGAGCATTGGGGGACACCCCTATCAGGTTTGTGATTACTCTATTACCCCCATTCCAGGCCAGCCAGCCCACCTCAATTGGTGAGCCCCTAGAACAACGTTTAGGCACTGACCTATGTAATGTATCCACTAGTGAGTCCCTAGGGCCGTTAAGAGCGTTCAATAGAGCGGTGGAGCAGGAAGAGGAGGCCTCCAGAAACCAGTCAAAGACATAGGCAAGCTGTGATGCTATAAAATAGTGCCTTAGATTAGGGCAGGCCAAACCTCCATCCAGTTTAGCAGACTGGAGTGAGGCCCTAGCGATTCTCGGGTTCAAACCCTGCCACAGGAAGGAGGATACAAGTGAGTCAATTTTGATAAAAAGTTTCTTAAAGTTTCTTAAACAGAAATATTGGGGAAGCCCGAAAAACATAGAGAAATTTGGCTAAATATATCATTTTGAAAATATTTACGCGTCCAATCAAATTTAGTGGCAATGAGGCCCAGGAGCGTAGCCTGGTCTCCATTTGAGTTATGATCGAGGTGATGTTAAGGGTCTGGAAACTAGATAGGTTATTATGAATATGTATTCCTAGATATTTAAATGTATGATGTATAGTCAGCTTGGACTGGGCTAGGTAAGCATAATCCCTGTCAGGGCCTATGGGGAATGCCACAGACTTTTCCCAGGCAACTCTCAGTCCGGAGGCCCTCCCAAACTCCTCCACAACCTCCATCAAAGAGACAAAGGCCTGCTCTGAGCCATCTAAATAGATCAAGGCATCATCCGCATATAGGGAGATCCTCTCAGACAATTCACCATAGAAGATGCCTCCCACTGTCTCCGTCTGACGCACTGCCAGAGCAAGTGGCTCAATGGCTAGTGCGAACAGAAGTGGAGAAAGCGGACAGCCCTGCCTGGTTCCCCTCTGCAAACTAAACATGTCCGATACATCTTTGTTGGTACTTATCCTTGCCTTGGGGTTAGTATAAAGCAACCTGACCCATTTAATAAATTGGACGCTGAAACCCATACGATGCATAGTTTCCCAAAGGAAGGACCAACTAACCGTATCAAATGCTTTCATTTAGTCTAGTGATAGCACCAGTCCACTTCTTTTGTCCGTGGCAGCCCTGTGAATATGTAAATAAAGGCGACGAATGTTATCATATGTACTCTTTCCGGGCATGAACCCTGTCTGGTCCCTGTGAACAAGGTGGAGAATGACCTTTTGTAATCTCAAAGCTAGGACCTTCGCTAGTATTTTTACATCGCTGTTTAGTAAGGAGATTGGGCGGTATGACTCACACAACAGTTTGTTTTTGTTAGGCTTGGGTAGCACTACAATGAGGGCTTCATTCATGGAGGGGGAAGTTCTCCCTCCTCCATTTCCCGATTAAAGAGAGATAGAAGTTTTTGTGCCAATTCCTCAGCATAGTTTTTGTACCATTCTGTGGGCAGACCGTCCAACCCAGGGGTTTTATTGGGGGGTAAAGAGCAAATAGCTCCAGTGATCTCTTCGATTGTCAAGGGAGTGTCTAATATGGCGCTGTGAGAGTCTTCCAATACAGGAAATTGAAAAGAGTCAAAAAACCCCAGCGTTTCCATAAATTGTGCTATTTTTATTGCATTCTCTGCTTTTTATTTCCCTTTCTTGGGCGTCTCTCTCAGCTGTTAACCTCACATCCTCTGCCTCAAGTTTTCTACATTTTTTTTCATATTGATGTTGTATCTTCATTATTTTAATCACCTCTTGTGTGGCTGCTACTTCAGCTGCTTCTTGTTTTTTCTGCAGTGATTCGTGAGAAGGCTGACTGGACATCTTGGAAACAGGCCTTAACTTATGGGAGGTTGCTGAAATGATGCTGGACACAGTAGTTTAAAACACTGACTCTAAATCAGGCCAAGTTATGTCTTCTGGACCTTTGATGAGAAAGTGTTGAACCCTTTCATTTGCAGTGTTAGCGATTGCAAAACAAGTGTCATTTTTTTTCTCAGAATTTCAGGTTCAGGGCTTGTGATGCTTCTTATGTCATCATAAATATAGTCAACGTCTGACTGAGTGGCATTGATTGTGCTCATAACTTCAATAATCAATTTTGCATTATCACTTTTCTTAAGGGCTCTTTTCAAACCATTGATATGATATTTCCATCTTCTATATTGACCTACAACTTCGTAGGTCTTACTCGGTTATTCGCACACATCCGTACTTACTGCCTTTCTCCGTTCCTCATTCGAGCCCAGTCGCATCCGCGATGTTACGACTCATGACAGCCTCCACTCGGCACCACTGGTATCTTACCGACTAGGCGGTAAGAACCGTACGAATAAGCACAAGTCACTTACAACGAATGTAGTCGCAACATCGGCCCTATGATTTAGATCCTCAGCAAATCACAAGCCCCTTCAACCACTAACACCGTCAGCCGATCCGAGTCCAGTCGTAGCACCGGCTCAACGATTCGGATCCGGAAAGACACGAGCCCCATCGTCACCTTACATCCACAACCGATCTGAATCTAGTCGCATAATCAGCGCAAAGATTCGGATCCTCTACAAAACGAACTCCACCAACCGATCCGAGTCCAGTCGCAGCACCGGCTTAAAGATTCGGATCCTTGGCAATACAAACATCACCAACCGATCCGAGTCCAGTCGCAACACCGGCTCAATGATTCGGATCCTCAGCATACACAAGCACTCACCAACAGTGTGCTCCTTTCATCCGTCCGATCCGAGTCCAGTCGCAAAACCGGCTCAATAATTCGGATCCTCAGCATACACAAGCACTCACCAACAGTGTGCTTCTTTCATCCCACCGGCCCGAGTCCAGTCGCAACACCGGCTCAATGATTCAGATCCTCAGCATACACAAGCACTCACCAACAGTGTGCTTCTTTCATCCCACCGGCCCGAGTCCAGTCGCAACACCGGCTCAATGATTCAGATCCTCAGCATACACAAGCACTCACCAACAGTGTGCTTCTTTCATCCGACCGATCCGAGTCCAGTCGTAACACCGGCTCAATGATTCGGATCCTTAGCATTACAAACCCCACCATCCAATCCAAGTCCAGTCGTAGCACCGGCTTAACGATTCGGATCCTTCCCAAACCAACTTTCACCAACCGATCCGAGTCCAGTCGCATACCGGCTCAATGATTAAAGATCCTTGGCATTACAAACCCCACCGTCCAATCCGAGTTCAGTCGCAGCACCGGCTCAACGATTCGGATCCTTGCCAACCCAACTTCACCGACCGATCCGAGTCCAGTCACATACCGGCTCAATGTTTCAGAATCCTCAGCATTACAAACCCCACCGTCCAATCCGAGTCCAGTTGTAGCATTGGCTAAACGGTTTGGATCCTTCCCAACCCAACTTTCCCTGACCAATCCAAGTCCAGTCGTAGCACCGGCTCAATGATTCAGATCCTAGCCAAATACAATTTTCACCGACCGATCCGAGTCCAGTCGTAGCACCGGCTCAATGATTCGGATCCTCTGCAATACAAAGCGTCACCAACCGATCCGAGTCCAGTCGTAGCACCGGCTCAACGATTCGGATCCTTGCCAACCCAACTTTCACCAACCGATCCGAGTCCAGTCGTAGCACCGGCTCAATGATTCGGATCCTCTGCAATACAAAGCGTCACCAACCGATCCGAGTCCAGTCGTAGCACTGGCTCAACGATTCGGATCCTTGCCAACCCAACTTTCACCGACCGATCCAAGTCCAGTTGCATACCGGCTCAATGATGCAGAATCCTCGGCATTACAAACCCCACCGGCCAATCCGAGTCCAGTCGTAGCACCGGCTAAATGATTCGGATCCTCTGCAATACAAAGCATCACCAACCGATCCGAGTCCAGTCGCAGCACCGGCTCAGCGATTCGGATCTAGCAATCCAGCAATCCATACAAGCCCCCTCGTCACCTCACATCCACAACCGATCTGAATCTAGTCACAGCATCAGTGCGATGATTCGGATCCTCGGCAATACGAACTCCACCAACCGTACAACTCCACCGACCGATCCGAGTCCAAATCGCAGCACCAGCTCAACGATTCGGATCCTGGGCAATACAAAACTTCTTCGACTAATCTTTCACAAATAAAGCCCCACCGGTGCTTACACCTCAGCCCGGTTTGAACTAGTTGCATCGGCGCTTACGAATACAGTGGAACTTAGGATTCAGATCTTCAGCCTTACGTGTATTAAAGCATTAACATTCACAGACACGCATCTCATCATAACTCCTTGCAATCGCTGCAAGACACGCATCTCATCATAACTCCTTGCATTTGCTGCAAAAAAAAAAACGCATCTCAGCATATACCCATTTTGCAATCTCTGTAAAATATGCATCTCAGTACAAACTCCTTGCAATTGCTACAAATACACGCATCTTACCACATACCCATTTGCAATCACTGCAAAACATGCATCTCAGTATAAACTCCTTGCAATTGCTGCAAATACACGCATCTTAGTGTTTACCCACTTGCAATCGCTGCAAAACACGCATCTCAGCATATACCCATTTTGCAATCTCTGTAAAATACGCATCTCAGTACAAACTCCTTGCAATTGCTACAAATACACGCAACTTACCACATACCCGTTTGCAATCACTGCAAAACATGCATCTCAGTATAAACTCCTTGCAATTGCTACAAATACACGCATCTTAGTGTTTACCCACTTGCAATCCCTGCAAAACACGCATCTCAGCATATACCCATTTTGCAATCTCTGTAAAATACGCATCTCAGTACAAACTCCTTACAATTGCTACAAATACACGCAACTTACCACATACCCGTTTGCAATCACTGCAAAACATGCATCTCAGTATAAACTCCTTGCAATTGCTGCAAATACACGCATCTTAGTGTTTACCCACTTGCAATCCCTGCAAAACACGCATCTCAGCATATACCCATTTTGCAATCTCTGTAAAATACGCATCTTAGTACAAACTCCTTGCAATTGCTACAAATATACGCAACTTACCACATACCCGTTTGCAATCACTGCAAAACATGCATCTCAGTATAAACTCCTCGCAATTGCTGCAAATACTCGCATCTTAGTGTTTACCCACTTGCAATCACTGCAAAACACGCGGCTCAGCATATACCCATTTTTTGCAATTGCTGCAAAACACGCATCTCAGCATTTACCCATTTTGCAGTCACGGCAAAAAAAAAAAAACGCATCTCAGTATATACCCCTTGCAATCGCTGCAAAAACACGCATCTCAGTATATACCCCTTGCAATCGCTGCAAAAACACGCATCTCAGTATACACTCCCTGCAGTCGCTGCAAAAACACGCATCTCAGTATAAACTCCCTGCAATCGCTGCAAAAACACGCATCTCAATATATACTCCTTGCAATCGCTGCAAAAACACGCATCTCAGCATATACCCATTTGCAATCGCTGCAAACATGCATATCAACATATACTCCTTGCAATCTCTGCAAGCACACTCAGTGGCGCTCATACAGCCCACTTCATCTTTTTAGTAGCACTTAAAAAAAAAAAAAAAAAACGCATCTCAGTATATACCCCTTGCAATCGCTGCAAAAACACGCATCTCAGTATATACCCCTTGCAATCGCTGCAAAAACACGCATCTCAGTATACACTCCCTGCAATCGCTGCAAAAACACGCATCTCAGTATATACTCCCTGCAATCGCTGCAAAAACACGCATCTCAATATATACTCCTTGCAATCGCTGCAAAAACACGCATCTCAGCATTTACCCATTTGCAATCGCTGCAAACATGCATATCAACATATACTCCTTGCAATCTCTGCAAGCACACTCAGTGGCGCTCATACAGCCCACTTCATCTTTTTAGTAGCACTTAAAAAAAAAAAAAAAACGCATCTCAGTATATACCCCTTGCATTTGCTGCAAAAACACGCATCTCAGTATATACCCCTTGCAATCGCTGCAAAAACACGCATCTCAGTATACACTCCCTGCAGTCGCTGCAAAAACACGCATCTCAGTATAAACTCCCTGCAATCGCTGCAAAAACACGCATCTCAGTATATACTCCCTGCAATCGCTGCAAAAACACGCATCTCAATATATACTCCTTGCAATCGCTGCAAAAACACGCATCTCAGCATATACCCATTTGCAATCACTGCAAACATGCATATCAACATATACTCCTTGCAATCTCTGCAGGCACACTCAGTGGCGCTCATACAGCCCACTTCATCTTTTTAGTAGCACTTAAAAAAAAAAAAAAAAAAACTGACTCGAGGTGACCCTTATCTCACGCCTCCTAGTGTTTCTCTCCCAAGTACAAGTTCCTGACTAAATCCTTAAATTAGACGTGCCAGAAATAGCGGATCTGCCCAGATGGAATGAATTTCTCATCAACTGGAATGGTATGTCAATGTTCATTCCGTTAGCATCTCCCTCTTCATCTCAGGTAGTCACGGACTCCGCAGCCTCCACAGGTCCTCGCGTCAATTTTTTGGCTATCTTTGGTTTGAAGGGCCATGGCCATCAGAAATCCTTTTGATTCCTGGCTTCAGTTAGTCTTTTTCTTTGATTGAACTCTAACCCATTATTGCAGCAGCTCATGTCTGGCGCAGTAACTGGGCAGGACAAACACTGTCGTTTGCCACAGACAACCAAGCCACAGCTAGTATTCTAAATAAAAGCAGGTTCAACTCGCTGGCCATCATGGCCTTCCTGAGCAGGCTGATGCAACTATCCCCACAGCACCAAATAATGTTCGCTGCATCTACATCCCAGGCAAATGCAATACTCTGGCCGACGCACTACCCGTTTTAACTTTGCGTTATTCTTTCGCAGGGATCTGGAACCGACCCGACCATGTTTCTTATCCCACATTGGTCGTAGCTAACCTCGGATTAAAACAAACACCTTCACAATGCTACCCGCCTTATTAATCTATCATTTTCTCACAAACGCCCTGAAGGCCTACCGTACTGCCTGGAATATCCATGACAAGTTCCTAGTCTCAAACCCTGGGGCAGTATCAGGAGATTTCCATCACATCCTGGCCTTCATATCATCTTGCCACACACAGTTGGCATTTTCACACCATACCATTAGTCTCTACTTAGCTGGCATCCAGCATTTCATCTCCTTACAAAATCCTATCAAACCATCTTTGGTTGCCGCCCATGCGGTCAAGTCTACACTGCACAGTAGTCACAGACAACTCCAAATCAACAGTAAACGCCTGCCTGCGACCAGCACCATATTCCGAGACAGGTCTACCATCCTGTCACATTCCCCTTTGGGTTAATTTCAGCCCGGTCATTCACGCAGCCATCTACCTGGCTTTCTGCGGTTTCTTATGCCCCAGTGAATTCACGGTCACCGGCCCCAGTAACATGTTACATAGACGCCACCTGACACGCCACCAAAGTTACTTCATCCGACACCTCATGGTGTCCGAAACACAACAGTCTGGTCCCGGTGTAGATATCATACTTCCCAGACTCGTAAACACCTGGTGCCCCGTGGCCATTCTAGACCAGTTATTAGCTCATCTGCCCGACCTCTCGGAAGGCAGCCATTACTACCGTTCCCTACTAGCCCTCTAAGTAGCAACCAGTTCACTAGACACGTTAGAAATCTTTTGCCCAACTTAGGCCTCGACCCCGGACAATTCTCTGGAAATTCTTTCGCATTGGAGTAGCATCAGCAGCCTCACGAAACGGGGTCCCGGACCACGTCATCTAGAAAATGGGCAGGCGGAAATTCGCTTGCTTCGCTCGATACATTCCCAATCCACAAGCAGAAATGTCACAAGCCTTTGGCAAGCTTTCCCTGTAGTATGTCAGTAAACTTAAATCATTACCTCCCTAACCAAGTCTTTTTGCGCCCTTCTCTGGCATACCACCCAGCAGATCTGGGTTTACCATACAGCAGGCCAGGGCACACTTCAGGTCTATTTTATGTTGTTAGTCTTGTGACGTGTTTATGTGCTTCATATCTCTCAGGACGGAGGGCTCCGACCATAAATAGGAAGGCCGGTTTACCGGCCTGAAGTTATGGGAGGAGCCTGGAGGGTATTTAACCAGACCACCCAGGATGGTCTGTGTCGGTTCCAGTGCGCGGTACCCACCCACCCATTCCCCTTCTTGGGGTACTTCTCTTCAAACAATTTCTCTACAGAAACATCCATTACTTTCTTAAGGTATGCGCCCTTCTCTGGCATACCACCCAGCAGATCTGGGTTTACCATACAGCAGGCCAGGGCACACTTCAGGTCTATTTAATGTTGTTAGTCTTGTGACGTGTTTATGTGCTTCATATCTCTCAGGACGGAGGGCTCCGACCATAAATATATATATATATATATATATATATATATATATATATATATATATATATATATACATATATATGGAGAACAGTAACAATTTTGTCTTGTATACAATTGTATAATCTGAAGTCACCGTCCAATCTTATGCACAGACCTCAAAGATAATTTCTCCACTGAGATCCTTCCCTCAGAATCTTCTCTTCTCTGTGGGAGCGGATGTCCTCTGCTAGATACTCTCATTAGTGTGTCAGTTTTCAGCTTCTAAAAACTGATTTGTGTCAATGTAGGCATTTCAACTTCAGAAAACTGGCCAAAAAATTTCTCCTTAGGTTTTACGGCATGTCTAATACATTTATCACACCTAAAAATATCCAACAAAAGTTCTAGTCCTACAAGACTCTTAATCTTATTGTAACCCAAAACCTAACTACGATTAATTAACCCTGTATCCCAATAACCCTAAAGTTGAACTGCTGGTAGATATCTAAAAATGTATGTGGGTATTTAAAAATAAAAATATGTACATTCACCCAAGTAAATTTCACCCAGCAATTGCTAGCCAGCTTAATCTTGATAGTACAGTAATAGCTATTTTTCACCTATGGGTGAATATATGGAGGTTTTTGTTTGGGTGAATCTTGTTAATAAATAGCATGAGCTGCTGTTAATAGCTGTCCAAGGTGCTGAAACCGTGTATGAACACAATTTGAACACCATGCATAGTGAATGCTAGCAGCATATCTTTTTTTTTTTTTGTTAATCTAAAGGCATTCCAGGCATTGGGGCAGGTATCCCACAGCAAGGTAGTAGAAGACCTACGTGCCCTTCAGTATTATAAGGTGCTTAAAAAAGGGTTCCCAAAAAATAGGGGTACTGTAAAGCACTCTAGCCTAGAGCTGATGGGCACCAGGCTCTTCAGCACCCTTGGGGCCCACTAGGGGATGCCAGAAAAGGAGGAACTTATGTACCACCTACCTGTCCACTTACAGGGGGATTCGGGATAGAGGGGCACACAGCTGTTTGCACTTTTCAGCACTTAGGGCCAATAAGGTCTCCTGCAATTACATGTGCTGACAAGTATGTTAATAAGAGAAGAAAGCAGAAGATAACCTCAACAGCCTGTTGCTGCCCCTATAATGTCCAATTGCACACCTGGGACTTGGAAATGTCTTGCTTAAGTGCAGCAGAGAAAAAACTGTTCACCGGGAAGACTTTTTGGCAAGGTTAGATGTATTGATATACAATTCCTCTGGCAGATTAAACAGCTTTCAAATATGTATTTTAACTTTGTATTAAGCTGTTTGCCCGGAGTTCAGATTTAAACCCCAACCTCACGGAAGTTAAAGGTGAACTGCTAGCAGATATTAAAAATTCAGTTAAAAAGAATTGTATTTTAAATGTTATTAGTGTAAACAATAGCTTTTTTTATCCATTTCTTGTCCCAGCATTCATAGGACTCATGTTGGGAGGTAAAGAGACAGCACTAGGAGCTGGCCAGGCTCTGCTCCAGTTAAGACAGTGCAGACAGTGGACATTCTGACTGAAGAAGAGAGCAGAGTGAGCAAAGGGTGACCTCATTATTGTGCAGCATTCATTATCTAGTCAGCAAGCTGGGTATGTCTATACTAGTGTTCTTGACCAAGTTGTGTTGCTGTTATAGTGAAGATTGGAGATCTGGCTGTGCTGTTTCGTAGGAGAGCCTGGAGCACTTGGAGCCTACATGGGGCTGACAATTTTCTCCCTGCCCCCATGTGACAGCTGGTTGCCTGACCAGCCAATCGCTGAAAACAACAGCTGTCATGTGGCAGGAAGGGGAGTAGGGAAGTATTTCACAAACCCCCATACCCAGAAGTACTAGACTACTCTTTCCTCCTGGAAGGATGCAAAACTATTACTGTTGATGGTCACGACTGTAGCCAAGGCACATTCCTCGTTCTAACCATACATTGCCATGAGTACAAGTATGACGTTGTGGTATTTTCAGCTGGTATTTCCCCAGGATTATGTACTGTGTTGCAAATATTGATTTATCAGTCATCTAAAAGTTTTGTTAATTTGAATGATACATTTTTTTCTTTTGTTTCAGTTATTGGCAGTACAAGATGTGTGCCTGCAACAGTTCTGCATTTACAAATGAGATTTTTTGTAGTATAGTATGTTGGAGAAGCTTGTAATGAGATGAAACACTCAAAGTTAAAAATGCTACTATGATAGTATAAAAAAATGTGTGCTGCTTAGCTGGATGTTTATTATGTATGTACTCCTCCGCATACACCCCCACAAGGTCACTGGTCGGAAATGCCATTCTTCTCTCTCCAGTCTTAGTTTGAGCTAGCTGAATCATTTTCCTAAATACACCCAGATCTTTCAGTATTTGCTGAAAACTGTCTTCACCTATGGCAATTTTTGTTTTATTGCAACTTTTTTTGTTTTTAAATGGAATGTGCATGTGTGTGTATATATATATATATGTAGTACTTATCCCTGAAGGACCTGCTGGTTTAAATTGGGCTTACCGTTACCTCACCGTTACACCGTGTCCATGACAGGAGGGTCCCATTAAAGAGAAAAGATTCAAAGATCTCTGCACCAAACAGTTTCTTTATGTTTGCAATTCTTTTATTCTTCAATGTCAGATAGAGGGATAGAGGGAAAGGGGGGATTCAGGTACCTTGTATTGCGGATCAGGGTATTTCTTCTATCCAGAGGACACATGGTTTCCTCAACTGGATATGATATTCACCGGATAGGTCTCTCTCACTGACCTAGCAGCCGGTTTAATGCTCGGACACAGTCTCTGCCACAGACTTGACGAGAAACAATAATCGTTGCGGTCGTTACATAAGCCTCTGCCACAGGACGGTGTAGCCAGACTTTTGCTAAAGTTAAAGCTTAACTGCACGGTACCAGTTTCTTTCAGCCGATCCGTTGATACTGTGAGATAGGTGATCTAGGTTGCATCCTTCGATTGAGTTTCCAGGCTCCTACTGAGATACCAGCATACTTTGCTCGGTCACCTCCAGAGAAATCCTCCCCTGGTCTCCTCCAACCGATTGGCTTCTCCCCGCAGGCAAGACAGCACAGGACCATCTTTGGATTAGCAGGCCCCAGAACTCCTGGGCCTACTTCTGTAGTAGCAACGGCCCCCCTTTGGTCAGGAGGGCCCTCAGGTCAGGGACAATGATAAAATAACCCGGCCAATTGGCGCCTGTACCTTAAATACCCTCACCCAGAATGCACAGCGAGTGAACCACTCCCACCGGGCTGTTTCTGAGTAAGAAGGGTACCCAATGCATCCAATCTGTTGCATTTCCAACACTTTTAAGCGGTCAAGTGGAAACTGACACAACCCAGCTGGACTGATACAGAAACCAGTAAATTTACCATAATTATTCTGAGCTAAACTGCAGCTTCAGACAAACTTAAATTTACACAGATAGCACCTGCCCATCAGGAGCTGGGTGCGAGAGAGAGAGAGAGAGAGAGAGAGAGAGAGAGAGAGAGAATGAGAGAGAGAGAGGGGTTTCACCCAAAAAAAAAAAGTATTTGATAGTACAGTAGTTATTTTTTCACCAAAGGGAATCTTTTGGGTGAATCTTGGGTAATTACGGAATCTGCTATCAGATCTGCTGTTTCAATACTAGCGAATTTATACCATCCTCCTCCTGCCCAGGCCATTTTTCAGTTTTCAGTCTGACAGAACGTGATTATTTTGATGTTCAGTAAACTTTCAGAAATACCTTATTCTGATAGATAGAAATAGAAAGTCCTTCCAGTTCTTCTGCAAAAACTCAAAATACACGTAACCACTTGCCTACTGGGTACTTTCACCCTCTTCCTGCCCAGACCAATTTTAAGCATTCAGTGCTCTCACACTTTGAAAGACAATTGCGCGGACATGCAACACTGTACCCAAACAAAATGTTTATCTTTTTTTTTTTACAAAGCGCTTTCTTTTAGTGGTATTTAATCAGCCCATGGTTTTTATTTTTTGCTAAACAAACGAAAAAAGACTGAAAATTAAAAAATAAAGTTTTCCTTAGCTTCTGTTATAAAATGTTGTAAATGAGTAGGTTTTCTTCTTCACTGATGTGCGCTGATGAGGTTGCACTGATGGGCACTCATATGCTGCACTGATGGGCAATGGTAGGCTGCACTGATGGGCACCGATGAGGCAGCACTGATGAGGAGGCAGTGATGATGCTGCGCTGATATGTGGCACTGATGGGCACTAATAGGCGCCACTGATGGGCACTGATAGGCGGCACTGGTAGGCATCACTGATAGGCACTGACAGGATGGGCACTGACACTGACAGGATGGGCACTAATTGGTAGACATGTGCGATTAGTTTCATACGAATCGAAAATCTGTACGAATTTCCGTAAATTCGTACATTCGGGAGGATCCAAAATACGAATTGCTATGCTTCTGAATGTTGTACGAAATACGAAATTTCATTTCGGATCCAAATTCCTAACGAACATTCGTAATTGTTACGAAAAGTTAACGAACCTAAAAGTTTAAAAACCCAGGAAGTCAGCACAGCACAGGATGGTGGGAGCCCCTCATAATGATAAATTCATCATAACGAACATTCGTAATTGTTATGAAAAATTAACGAACCTAAAGAAAATTTGTATTTCGTACGAATTTAAATCGAATTTTGGACACGAATTACGAAATACGAATTAATTCTAATATGAAAGGAACGGAACGAAAAAAAACGAAGTTATTGTCTACTAATTGGCAGCACTGGTTGGCACTGTTGGTGCTGCACCGCTGGATCCAGAAAAAAAACGATCGGCATGCGAGGAAGGCTAACCACCGAATGCCTGCTCCGCCGTTTGACAGTTCTTAAATAGGTAAGGGGAGGCTCCACTAGATGATGTCACTAGGTGACCACGCCCATTACCTGTTTAAGAACTGTCAAATGGCGGAGCAGGCATTCGAGGGTTAGCCTTTGTCGGGGGCGGATCCTTTTTTTTTCATGATTGACGATCGATCTACATGGGGGGCATTGTTTTTTTTTATATTTTTAATAAAGGAATTGTCAAAAACTGTCCTATCTTTGTTTATTTTTGACACTTTTTTTGGTGAATGGGTAGGGGTCCACTCACGACTTCGTTCCAGTCTGTCCCTAGCCGCCGGAGGTGGCGGATTGGTCATCGGGCCTCCCGATGGAACGGGAAGCCCGATAAGAGCAGTGGGGGGGGGGCGTCCCCTCCCGCTCCTCCGGTATAACAGCCGAGCGGCTTTTAGCCACATCGGTTGTTATACCTGGATAGCCAATCGCCGGCTCTAAAGTAAGTAGTGAGATAATGCCTGCAGCTGCGGGCATTATCCCGGTATAACCCCGAAAAGCCGAGTACGCACATTTGCGTACGCTCGGTGGGAAGGGGTTAAATTATAATCAAGAGTATAGTTTTTAAATTAAAAAAAAGAAATAATTTATGAAATATATACAAAATTTTTTTTATATAGTATAAGCTATGCATATATTTTGCTATTAAATAACATTTCTAATCATATAAAGTTAATAACAAGAGTCCTCCTTAACATCTGAATCCGCAGAGTTCCCTTTCACTGTAACATAAGGGATGCTCTGGGAACCCTGATTTAAGGGGGGACACTGAGAACTCTGATGTATGGAGAGGACTCTGATGTAAGGGGGAACTCTGATGTAAGGGGTGCTCTGAGAACCCTGATTTACCTTAGTGTACTCACTCAGATACAGGAGAGAGAAGGGGGGAGACTTCAGTCACAGACAGAGATGGATGGTGAGCTCACTCACCCCTTGGCAGTCAGCACCTCTCATCCAGATGTATCTGAGACTGCTGGGCTTCAAATTTCTGTCTCTTCTGAGGCACAGCACCAGGCATTGGAGTGTGGGCAGACACAGAGGGGTGGGAGGAAGAGGTGCAGATTGACCCCTCTCTGCTCTCTCGTCTGTGTGTGTTTTGGGGAGGGGGGATTGTTAGTGTTGGCTTTGGACAGTGTGAAAGAGAGTGTAACACAACACTCTCAGCTTAGACAACTGCAGCCAGCAACTCTGCTGGGAAGCCATAGTCCAGTCTGACTCATGTGTCCAGGTTTCAGGAAGTCTGAAACCCGGATGCCTGATTCCAAACCCGAACTGTCCGGGTGAATCCCGGACAGGTGGCAACCCTAGTCCTGAAGTGGTCACAAAAAGTAACACAGTGTTCTGCCCATGCCGGAGTTGTTTAGCATAACAAAGAAAACAAATTCCGTTCTGCCTCCTGGCTACTTGTCACACAGCAATTCACATTATTTTAGGTTGAAAAAACACATAAAAATAGAATCGCATAGGTTAAAGCTATGAATAGGCCCAAGGCATGCTGGAGAGAAAGCTGTACCTGCAATGATCTCCCTGTTTCTGCTTCATTTATTCTGCAAATTAGTCTCTAATAATGACTCTCTGATATTAAGAAAAATCCCCCTTGCCCCCTCACAGGTGTTTTTTTTTTCAGTTTAGAACAATATTTAGCAAAAGGGAGGGGGACCTCACGAAATAACCAACTCAAGCTATTTAAGTGAAAATTCTGCTTTAATAAGATAAAATAAATGATGCTGAGATATGGCATTCACAGAGAGAGTGCAAATCTTACCTCGCGCTCACCAAACCAACTGTACAGAACTCAGTGCCTTTCATGGAGACACTCACCCTACATCTACAAACAACACCCCAAGACACTATCCACATACTTCTATGTTACAGACCACCAGGACCGAAGACAAACCTCCTGACACCCTTCACAGAATTCATGTCAACTCACACCCTGAAAACCAAAAACTTTTTGGCACTTGGAGATTTCAACCTCTGGGCAAACTCCACTCAAGACCTTATCGCCACCGCCTGCATCAACCAACTGAAAGAATTAGGTCTTCAGCAACTGATAAATGCTCCCACACATGGTTCAGGACACATTCTGGACCTCATCTTTAAACAAAATATGGACGTCAACATATTCGACAATCTACCGCTACCATGGACGGATCACCACACTATTAAATTTAATATCGCAACCAACACCACTCTCCAAAAACGGAAACAGGCAATTACAACACACTGGACAAGATTTCAGAGGAAACTACACTCTGAACTCTTCAAAACCACATTATCAAACAAAATAGCAATATTAAACTTAAACCACTCAACGGAACAAACACTCAACTCCTTAAACAAGGCATTACTACAAACTGCGGACTCAGTGGCTCCAGAACGTAGAACACACATCCACAAAACAACCTCTGTATGGTTTAATGGCACTCTTACTTTATTAAAGCAGGAACACAGACGAGCAGAAAGAGCCTGGAGAAGAAAACCCACAAAGGAAAACCACACAAACTACAAAGCACTCACGGAGAAATATCACAAAGCAATCTTCAAAGCAAAAAAGGAACATTTCTCAAACACCATCTCATCAGCCTTAAACCGCCCTCAGGAACTCTTCAAAATAGTCACCAAGACTATGAACCCCACCTGTCTAGAGCCCCCAGGAAACAAAACCCAAGAATTCTGCAATGAATTATCGGATTTTTTTATCGATAAAATCGACAACATCCGGAAAACAATTCAACAGAAAGAAACAACCAAACTCATTCAACCAAAGCAAAAAGAAAAAATCAATATGATCATCACACAAGCACCGAATTTCGCACTGATCCCAATCACCACTGACACCCCCAACAACATCATCAGAAGTCTCAGAGACAGCACATCACCAAACGACATAATTCCCACAAAACTCCTGAAAGAATGTTTCCGACATCTTGGCTCCCACTATAACACACCTCATCAACCAGTCGTTCAAAGAAAGGGCTGTTCCAATCGCCCTCAAACATGGCATCGTCAAACCCCTCCTAAAGAAACCCAACCTCGACCCTAAGGACCCTAACTATCGCAGACCGATAACAAGCCTCAACACCATCTCCAAGATTATGGAGAAAGCAGTAGTACAACAGCTTCAACACCACCTGGACACGCACAAACTCCTGGACCCTCTGCAATCAGGCTTCTGCCCAGGCCATGGCACAGAAACGGCACTTCTCAAAATATGGGACGACGCCCTTGAAGCAGCTGATGATGGAGAATCATGTCTCCTGGTACTGTTGGACCTCAGTGCAGCGTTCGATACAGTGGACCACAATACTCTACTCACCTGCCTCACAGAAGTAGCAGGAGTCACAGATCCAGATCTACAATGGTTCGCATCCTTCTTAGGAAATCGCTCTCAGACAGTGAAACTAGGAGCCTTCACCTCTGAAACCCACGCAATCTCTTGTGGAGTCCCTCAAGGTTCACCCTTGTCACCAGTGCTCTTCAACATCTACATCCGCCCACTTCTCAAAATCATCAGAAAATCGGACCTCTGCTTCCACTCATACGCGGATGATACCCAACTATACCTTCGCATCACCGGAGAAAAAGACCATCATCAGCAACTAGAAAAATGCCTCACTTTGATAGATGACTGGATGACCACTAGCTCTCTTAAACTCAACGAATCAAAAACCAAGCTTCTTCTCCTACACGCAAATCAAAATTCCAAAACTAAGACCCCATGGACACCACCCACCATCTTTGGACAGACCATCTCTCCAAGCACCAAAGCCAAGAGTCTCTGAGTCATTTTTGACTCAGAAATATCAATGGATGCACAAATAGGATCAGTAGTCAGCCAATCTCACCATCTCCTCCGCCTGCTACGTAGACTCATCCCCTTCGTCCCAGAAGAGGACAAAGCAGCAGTAGTTGGAACAATCATCAATTCCAGACTCGACTACGCAAACTCCCTCTACATAGGACTACCCCAATATCAGCTTGCGCGCTTGCAACTCATCCAAAACACGGCGGCAAGACTGTTAACAGGAAAAAAACCCTGGGAATCTATCTCCCCTTCCCTGAGGAGCCTACATTGGCTAACCGTAAAGAACCGAATCACTTTCAAGACCCTCTGCCTCAGTCACAAATGTATACAAGGAAACGCTCCTCAATACCTACGCGAGAGAATAAAGCACTATACACCCAATCGCAGTCTTCGATCTTCAAACCAAAACCTCCTCCTTATTCCAAAAACCCGCTACAAAACAAAAGGAGAACGAAGATTCGCAGTCCAAGGACCACGGTTATGGAACGCTCTACCTACTCCCATCCACATGGAAGAAAACTATCAGGCCTTCAGGAAGAAACTCAAGACCTACCTCTTCTAAGAAGCTGGACAACACAGGAGAGATCTAGCGCCTTGAGGCGATTCAGTTCGCATTGCAGCGCTATACAAATCATTCATTCATTCAGTGCATTGTTTTCAAGCTTACCCACTTCAGCTCCGGTAGGTTTATCCCCCTTCATGACCAGGCCATTTTTTGTGATATGGCACTGCATTATTTTAACTGACAATTGCGCGTTCATGCGATGCTGGACCCAAATAAAATATATGTCCTTTTTTCCCACAAATAGAGCTTTCTTTTGGTGGTATTTAATCACCTCTGCGGTTTTTATTTTTTGTGCTATATACAACAACATACGGAAATTTAAAAAAAAAAAATTTAATTACTTCCTGCTATAAAACGTTCTCAATAAAAAAAATGTAAAAAAAATCAAATTTCTTCATCAATTTAGGCCAATATGTATTCTGCTTCATATATTTGGTAAAAAAAATACCAATAAGCATATTTGGTTTGTGCAAAAGTTATAGTGTCCACAAACAATGGGATATATTATTCAAATTTTTATTTATTTATTTTTTTTTACTATTTACCGCTTGCCGACCAGCCATCGTTATTATACTGTGGCAGGTTGGCACGGCTGCGCGAATCCCCGTAGGTGTACGCCAGCCACTTTAGGAGCGATAGGGGGCAGGCGCAGAGCCGATGCGCGTGGCCGGCGGTCGCGATGTTCGCCGGTGACCCACGATCGCTCCTCTGAGAGCTGGAACTGTCAATGTAAACAGACAGATCCCTGTTCTGACAAGGGAGTAGAGAGAGATCTGCTGTTCCTAGTGATCAGGAACAGCGATATCTCTCCTCCACCAGTCAGTACACTCCCCCCAGTTAGAAACACCTCCCAGGGAATGCTTAACCCCTTGATTGCCCCCTAGTGTTAACCCCTTCCTTACCAGTGACATTTATACAGTGATCAGTGGCTATTTTTAGCTCTGATCGCTGTATAAATGTCACTGGTCCCAAAAAAGTGTCAAAAGTGTCCGATCTGTCCACCGCAATGTCGCAGTCCCACTAAAAATCGCAGATCGCCGCCATTACTAGTAAAAAATAAATAAATAATAAAAAGGCCATAAATCTATCCCCTATTTTGTAGACGCTAAAACTTTTGCGCAAAGCAATCAATTTATGCTTATTGCAACTTTTTTTACCAAAAATATGTACAAGAATACATATTGGCCTAAACTGATGAAGAATTTATTTATTTATTTTTTGGGGGATATTGATTATAGCAAAAATGAAATAATATTGTTTTTTTTTCAAAATTGTCGCTCTTTTTTTGTTTATAGCACAAAAAATAAAAACCGCCAAAGTGATCAAATACCACCAAAAGAAAGCTCTATTTGTGGGAAAAAAAAGGACATCAATTTTGTTTTGGTACAACGTCGCATGACCGCGCAATTGTCAATTAAAGCAACGCAGTGCTGAATCACAAAAATTTACCTGGTCATTAAGGGGGCAAATCCTTCCAGTCCTTAAGTAGTTAATGGTGGCAATCAGCGACTTATAGCTGGACTTCGATATTGCAGCAGACAAATCCGACACTAATGCCGCGTACACACGGTCGTACTTTTCGTCTACAAAAGTCGGACAGCCTGTCGGACAGACTTCCGGCAGACTTTCGGTGGACTTGCCGCGGACTTGCGGCCTACTTTCTAACGACCGGACTTGCCTACACACGACCACACAAAAGTCGGTCGGATTCGTACGTGATGACGTACACCGGACTAAAATAAGGAAGTTCATAGCCAGTAGCCAATAGGTGCCCTAGCGTGGGTTTTTGTCCGTCGGACTAGCACACAGACGAGCGGATTTCGGGGTCCGTCGTAGGTACGAAGTAAAAGTTTTGAAGCATGTTTCAAATCTAAAGTACGTCGTATTTGAGGCTAAAAAAGTCAGTTGAAAGTCCGGAGAAGCCCACACACGATCGGATTACCAGCCAGCTTTAGTCCATCAGCGTCTGTTGGACTTTTGTAGACGAAAAGTAGGACCGTGTGTACGCGGCATAAGTGACACTTTTGACACTTTTTTGGAGACCAGTGACACTAATACAATGATCAGTGCTAAAAATATGCACTGTCACTGTACTAATGACACTGGCAGGGAAGGGGTTACATAATTACATAGTTAGTCAGGTTGAAAAAAGACACAAGTCCATCTAGTTCAACCAAAAAAAAAACATCCAATCTCATATACACAATCATATACCCACAGTTGATCCAGAGTTAGGCGAAAAACCCCAACAAAGCATGATCCAACTTGCTACAGCAGGGGAAAAAATCCCTTCCTGATCCCCCGAGAGGGAATTTGATATTCCCTGGATCAACTTTACCTATAAATGTTAGTACCCGGTTATATTATATACACCTAGGAAAGAACCCAAGCCATTTTTAAAGTAACTTACTGAGCTGGTCAGAACTACCTCTGGAGGGAGTCTTTACCACATTTTAACAGCTCTTACCGTGAAGAAACCTTTCCATATTTGGAGATGAAATCTCTTGTCCTCTAGACATAAAGAGTGCCCCTTGTCCTCTGTGATGACCTTAAAGTGAATAAATCAACACCAAGTTCACTATATGGACCACCTATGTATTTATACATGTTGATCATATCCCCCCCTTAATCTCCTCTTCTCAAGAGGGAATAGAGTCAGTTCCTCTAATCTTTCCTCATAGCTGAGCTCCTCCATGCCTCTTATCAGTTTGGTTGCCCCTCTCTGCACTTTCCCCAGTTCCCTGATATCCTTTTTGAGAACTGGTGCACAAAACCGAACTATTCCAGATGATTTGTACAGGGGCAAAATGAAATCTCGCTCTCTGGAGTCCATACCTCTCACAATACAAGAAAGGATTTTGCTCACTTTGGAAACTGCAGCTTGGCATTGCATGCTATTATTAAGCTTATGATCTACCAAAACCCCCAGATCCTTACCATCAGGGGCGATCAAAGGGTTACATTTGTTCCTAGGGAGTGCTTGCTAAATGTGTGGGGGGGTGCTTGTCATGTGGGAAGGCAGAGATCCATGTTCCTGCTTAGCAGAAACACAGGATCTCTATCTTCCTTAATAACAGAACAGCGATCTGCCTTGTTTACATAGGCAGACTGCTGTTCTGCTTCTCTTGGGAAAGATCGGCGGGTCCCGTTGGACATCAAGCCCACCGAACCCGCTGTTTGGCTCCCGCTGTGTCTAATCACATCGGGAGCGGCTTGCCGGCGGCACACGTGCACGCCTCAGGCCCGGAAGTGCAGAATCGCATACAGGTACCTGATTCTACACAGGGGAGCCGCCTTGCCGCCGTATATATACTGTATGCGGTCAGCAAGCGTTTAAGTGCAAGGTCTGCTTTATTAAGATAAGATGAATGATGCTGAGATAAGATATCATTCACAGAGAGAGAGCATTGTTTTCAAGTTTATTTAAAGCCCAAACTTTTTTTTAAATTTTGGATAGAATGGAGAATTATTAGAACACCTGTCAAGTTCTTTTTGCTGTCTGTCAAATTTTGGGTTGTCCCAGAGAAAATATTTCAGTGGGGACACTAGTTCTGGTGACCCTGGTGACATCCAGGGATTCTCTCACTTTGGAAGGATTTCCTCTCACTTCCTATATTGGCTTTAAGGATAGGTTCACATCTGTGCGGCTCTGTGGGCCACGATTTGTGCGGGTACAGCAGCCCCTATATCTAAAAATAAATAAAAATAATTGAACAGAGTATACATTTCCTTTAAGAATGCATCATGCTTGTTACACATTTACTGTGTAACACATTTACTGACGGATGACACATTTTCTTACACCCATTTTAGGAATCCATCGTTAGCATCAGACGTATTAAAAGTAAAAAATAAATGTATGCAATATGCAAATTCCTTGGCAAGCAAAATGTCCGTAAGCAAGAAAAATGTAATTTACTTATTAACATACCTAATTGGCTCAGAATTTATTTATAAATTCCCATAAAGATATAGCCCACTTGCTGTTTATATGATTTAAAAAAAATACAGGCTTTAGTAGGATAAAAATATCAACGTGTGATTAATTTAAAAATAAAACTGGCAATGGTGTTTAGTTTCAGTCAGCAACATTGTACTTTTCCATTTCTACATGATGCAGAACTGTGTGAAATATAAAGAATAATGAGAAAAAATATGGTTGAATCAGAACTAGACATATGTCATATGTTCAAATGGAGCCCACTTAGACATTTTGGCATAGATTATATTTATAAAGGATTCACTGGGAAATTGCAAGTTCACCCAAGTGACATTTGACGGCATTTACTTGGCATACCTCTATCACAAAAATCCTACTTAATACAAAACATAACATGAGCATTATTAAAACAGCTTTAAAGTGGTAGTGTAAACTGCTGTTTTTTGTTTTTTTGCAACCTGCAAGGCATACTAGCACATTATGTGAAACTTACATTAGAACGAAGCCCTCCAGCAGCACGCTGTCACTGCTGAAGGCGCTTCTATCTTCACCCGGTCTTCCTTCCAGGTGCACGGACTCCAGCTGTGTGAGTGGTTAAGCTGCGATGATGTCACTCCCGCACATGCGTGAGGGAGCCGCCGTTTACAGCACAGGACTCTGAAGGAAAGGCCCGGGTGTTTGTTCCTTTAGAGCGCATATGCCAGTGACATCACTGGCTGCATCTACAGTAAATATCTCCTAAAAGCTTTACAGTACCTATAGGTAAGTCATTTATAACTGCTTGCGGCTTTAATATAATGTCGGGTCCTGGCAATATGGATGAAAATCAGTGAGACAAACGGCATGGGTACCCCCCAGTCCATTACCAGGCCCTTTGGGTCTTGTATGGATATTAAGGGGAACCCCGCACACAAATTAAAAAAGGAAAGGTGTGGGGCCCCCAGGCCCTATATACTCTGAACAGCAGTATACAGGCGGTGCAAATGAGACAGGGAATGTAGGTTTGTTATTAAGTAGAATCTCTTTGTAATTTTGAACTGGTACATTTTTAACGTGTTTAGCTCCAGCCAAAAAATCTATTTTAAGCTTTTTGGAAAACCTAGGGAAGGGTTATCACCCCTGTGACATTTGTTTTGTTGTCTGTGCTCCTCTTCAGAAGATTTCACCTCACTTTTTGTCCCAATGACAAATGTTTTTTGAAAACTTGGGTTTTTTTGTGAAACAAGGATTGGTGATAAAGCATCAGTGGAAAGGAGAAAAGTTTGTCCCATATTAACTCTTACAGGAGAGAATTTCCCTTCCTAGGGGTAGATTTCATCTCACTTCCTGTTGTCTCCTTCCGTTTGCAAGTAGGAGTCGTTTGTAAGTTGGATGTTTGAAAGTAGGGGCCTGCCCTATATACTCAGCAGAAATTTGGGCCTTAGTTGTTGTTGTGGCCACAACACTGTAAGCCCTCACAGGGCCCTGCTTTGAAATATTAGATCAAGAATTGTAATTACATGCCCCTGTTGAACAGGGGCAGAAAAATTGGGCCTTTGGTGGTGGTGCTGGTGCCACAACACTGTAAGTCCTCACAGATACTCTTGGTGGGCGCAGAATCGGGCCCTGCTGTGAAATATTAGATCAAGAATTCTATTTACATGTCCCTGTTGAACAGGGGCTGAAAAATTGGGCCTTAGGCACTGGTGCTAGTGCCACAACACTGCAACCCCTCACAGATACTCTAGTTGGAGCGCAGGAACTAGCCCTGCTGCAAAGCATTGCATCAAAAATTGTAATTACACGCCCCTGTTAAACAGGGGCTGAAAAATTGGGCCTTAGGCACTGGTGCTGGTGCCACAACACTGCAACCCCTCACAGATACTCTAGTTGGAGCGCAGGAACTAGCCCTGCTGCAAAGAATTGCATCAAAAATTGTAATTACACGCCCCTGTTAAACAGGGGCTGAAAAATTGGGCCTTAGGCACTGGTGCTGGTGCCACAACACTGCAACCCCTCACAGATACTCTAGTTGGAGCGCAGGAACTAGCCCTGCTGCAAAGAATTGCATCAAAAATTGTATATACACGCCCCTGTTAAACAGGGGCTGAAAAATTGGGCCTTAGGCACTGGTGCTGGTGCCACAACACTGCAACCCCTCACAGATATTTTAGTTGGAGTGCAGGAACTAGCCTTGCTGCAAAAAATTGAATTACACGCCCCTGTTAAACAGGGGCTGAAAAATTGGACCTTAGGCACTGGTGCTGGTGCCACAACACTGCAACCCCTCACAGATACTCTAGTTGGAGCGCAGGAACTAGCCCTGCTGCAAAGAATTGTATCAAAAACTGCAATTACATGCCCCTGTTAAACAGGGGCTGAAAAATTGGGCCTTAGGCACTGGTGGCGGGACTGGCGGCGCCCAGAACCAAAAATGTTCTTACAAGCTATCATCATGATCATTGAGTAGGAAGAGGATAATTACTCAGTATAACAGGATAGTCACTCAGCATCAGCATAGGCAGTCTTTGAAGGGATCTGACATTTCAAAAAAATTTATTCGGTTGCATCAGGTGCTTGGTAGCTGGTGGTGATCCAAGACTGATTCATTTTTATGCAGGTCAGTCGATCGACCGAATCGGTGGACAGACGCACCCTGTGATCAGTTACAATGCCTCCAGCAGCACTGAATGTGCGTTACGAAAGAACGCTGGATGCAGGACAGGCCAGTAGCTCAATTGCATACTGTGCAAGCTCTGGCCAGTGATCCATCCTCAAGACCCAGTAACCCAGAGGATTTTCAGTGGGAAAGGTGTCCAAGTCAGATCTTGCCCCTAGGTATTCCTGCACCATGTAAAATAGACCATAAACAATACCGCGCTAACATAAAGGTTATTCTACTAATGATTAGCAGAGTAGAATGAATAATAAGCTGCAGTCTTAACGTGAGGCGTGCACACAAACATATAAAGAAAAGTCAGAAAAAGACTGCGCTAAAAACACATATTGAACACCGTATATGATTAGATGAATGATAAAAGCAACATTCAATTGAATATTGAAAACCATACAGTAAAATTAATGTGTAATAAAGTGAAATAAATGACAAAAAGTGCAAAAAATGTTCAAAAAGTCCAAAGAGATGAGTCCATGGAAACAGAGCTGATAGAAGGTGATCAAACGGTTAACCAGTTAAACACTCAGCACCCAGTGAGAAATCCTCCACCACATAAGATGTACGCTTACCAGAGGTAAGCTGGATATTAGCTTATCTTTAGATATCCACACGGGGGGGCACAGCTCTATGGACCTCCTCGCAGAAAAGGGTAGGCAGGAAATCCCCTGGACCGGACCTCAAACAGCATACCAGGGGAACCCAGAAATAAAAGGAATTTCCTCCATAGTGTGAATTATTGTAAAATAGGTAAAAGCACTTACATAAATCGTAGGTTAAAATCGCATCACAAAAAACAGCCGGCCGGCTAGCATACACCCGTTCGATGGAATGGAAACGATGACGTCAGCGCGTCGACCTTCCGACGTACGTTTCGTCCTAATGGACGTCGTCATGGGAACGGGCGACGCACTGACTCATCGCTACTTATAGAGACAAAACGAAACCAAGCCTCGCTATGAAGCTCGGATGGCGTCATCACAACATCCTGTTAGAAAAGGATGTATGTATCGAATGGCAATGGGAAAGGCTGACATTACCCTCGTTGGCCAATCACAACCTCCTGTTTACGAGGGAAGGGTTAGATTGATAGAACAATAGAATGCATTGGAGGGCATGATCCAAACCTATACACGCCATCTAGTGGACCGAATGGAATTGACACTCAAAGCCACATACTATTATGCAGGAAGAAAAACTGGTAAATAAAAAATAATTTTTCTAATATAATTGAGATATCTAAATGTTAGAAAAAATAATAATAATAAAATGACCTACTGACGCCATCAGAGAATCAAAGAGAGTTTCCAAGATTATATAGACAGCATATCCATATAAAAAATTGTAATGTACCTAAAATAAAAATAAAATTTTTTCCTAAAAATACAATAAAAATATCCAGATATTGTATTAGAAATGTCACCACTCATAAACCGACTCAGTGTTATGAATGGAATGATGGTAGGATAGTAGGATATTGTGGTATATTGATTTAAGAATTGTCTAGAAAAGCGTTTAAATCTACATCAACGTTGAGCCCAAAGGGGGTGTAACACTTCAATCTGTGTATCCAGGTCATCTCGAGCCTGGAAATTCCTCGTATGACAGACCCCCCCCTCCAATGTGGGGTGTACCTATCGATACCAAGGAAGATAGTTTTCCTAGGGTCACGATCATGTGCTTCCAGATAGTGTCTTGAGACCGGGTGTTTGGGGAAACCGGTGAGGATGTTAGTAATATGTTCGTTAAGCCTTACAGATAAGGGGCGCTTGGTTCTTCCTACGTATTGTAGGCCGCAAGGGCATTGAAGGAGGTACACCACTCGCTCTGTGGAACATGTAATGAATGATCTAATCTCAAATTCCATCTGGGTGCTGGTGGAAATGAAGTTATGTGTCCTTCTATGTGTGCAACCACTAAGAGAGCATACCCTACACCTCCTGCACTGATAGAAACCAGTCATGTATTCAAAAAATCCTTTTTTGATAGGAGGAGGATCTAGGACATTGGGGGCCACTTTATTCCTGAGCGAGGGGGCACCTCTATAGATTACCTGTGGTTTGGCCGGAAGGATGGGACCAAGCACATGGTCATTTTTGAGAACATGCCAATGCTTTTTTATTAGCTTAGCTACATTGTTATGTTGGGAGGAATAGGTGGTAATAAAGGGAATTGCGGGTACCCTCTCACGGTGAGGCTTCCTAGTTTCAAGTAAAGTGCATCTATCGATTTTGGCCACTTCCTCCAATGTGTTCTTCAGAGATGTTTCCACATAGCCCTTCTCTAGGAAACGTTTTAATAGAATATCTGCTTGGGCTAAAAACTCAGCATGGTTAGAACAATTACGTTTTAAACGAATAAATTGGCTCTTAGGCACAGACCTCAACCAGGCCTCATGATGGCAGCTGTCCGTCGGTATATAGGAATTCCGATCTGTGTTCTTAAAGAAGGTGGCTGTGGTAAATTCCCCATCCTTCACGCCAATCTTTAGGTCCAAGAAACTAATTTCAGACTGGCTGGCCTCATATGAAAGTCAGATCCCCCGGTCGTTATTGTTCAGCCCTACCATATATACATCGAGATCTTCACGATCGCCATTCCATAGGAGGAGGATGTCATCTATATATCTAGCCCACAACACCACCTGAGGTTTCTGTTGGGCATAGATGACATCCTCCTCCCACAGGGCCATGAAGAGGTTCGCCAAGCTGGGGGCATATTTTGCCCCCATAGCGACCCCCCTGTCCTGCCTGTAAAACTGACCCCCAAACCAAAAATAATTTCTAGTGGCCACAAAATGGAGTAGTTGCATAATGAAACAAATTTGTTCATCAAACAATGACGAATCTCGTCTGAGATAATATTCAACTGCAAACAATCCCAGATTATGGGGTATTATGGTGTACAATGAGGCGACATCTGCTGTCACCAACCACCAATTAGGCCCAGGGGTATAATTAGAAAGTAAATTGATTACATGACGGGTATCCTTAAGGTACGACGGCATCTTGGTAACTAATGGCTGTAGATAGAAATCTATATATCTGCCCACCCGGGACGATATGGAATCAATTCCACTAACAATGGGACGTCCCGGGGGGCAGGTAGGATGCTTGTGAATTTTTGGCAGGTAGTAAAGAACAGGGGTACGGGGGGCTTTAGGTACCAGATAGGCTTTCTCCTTGTTATCTAGGATACCCTGTTCTGACCCGAACTTAATTAGTACTTCCAGTTCTTTTTTGTATTGGACTTTTGGGTCTGATCTAAGGGGGGTATAGGTGTCACGATCTCCCAGGATGTTAGACATTTCTTTAAGATAGTCATTCCTGTCCAAAACTATAATGCCACCCCCCTTATCTGCCGGTCTAATGACTAAGTTTTTATTATGACACAAAGAATCTAGACCTGGCGATGGTTGCTGGAACCGATCATACCTTGGGGCTGCGGACTAAAAAATTGTCTAAACGCATCAGTCAGACGGCCACCTTCTCCACCGCTCCTTCTTTGACTGACCAAAGCCTCAGCAACACGTTGTCCAGAAACAGGAGTTTGTAACCTCCCAGTCTCTGGGAACGCGTTGCACAGACCTTTTTGCAAGGCCTCCCGAAGATGTCTCATCCTCTGCTCCCTCTGCGATGGCAAGATAAGGTCTGCAACCTTACCCTTGTAACGTGGATCAAGGAGGGTGGCCAGCCAGTATTGTTACTTCTCCTTGACACCAGGAATATGAGGATTCTTCCGCAGGCTTTGCAGGATCAGGGAGGGCATGCAGCATAGGTTTGCTGAGGCATTCGGTCCGGAGTCCTCTGGGTCACTAAGGACGACATGATCCGCAGCCACCTCCTCCCAGCCACGTACAAGTCCATGTGTTTCTTGGGACTGTAAATGATCCCTTAAAGACTGCTGCTGATGCTGAGTGCCAGGCTCCACCTCCATACTGACACAATCCTCCTCCTCCTCGTCCTCTTCCTATGTGATCGGCGGGCACGCAGGAACACTGTCTGGATAAAGGGGGCCTTCAGAGGTAAGGAAGTCCTCCTCTTCCTGCCTCTGTTCTGCCTCAAGTGCCCTGTCCATTATTCCACGCAGCGTGTGCTTCAACAGGTGGACAAGGGGGACAGTATCACTGATGCATGCACTGTCACTGCTCACCATCCTCGTGGCCTCCTCAAATGGTGACAGGACAGTGCATTCATCCCTGATCATGGCCCACTGGCGTGGGAAAAAAAACAAGCTCCCCTGACCCTGTCCTGGTGCCAAAGTCGCACAGGTACTCATTGATGGCCCTCTGCTGCATGTGCAGCCGCTGCAGCATGGCCAACGTTGAGTTCCACCTGGTGGGAATGTCACAGATTAGGCGGTTCTTGGGCAGGTTAAATTCCTTTTGGAGGTCTGCAAGCCGAGCACTGGCATTATATGACCAGCAGAAATGCACACAGACTTTCCTGGCCTGCCTCAGGACATCCTGTAAGCCTGGGTACCTGCGACATGAGCCAAACAGGGCACATGGGTCATTTGGGTCATTTGTCCCTGTCGGAGGGCAGAGAGGAGGTTGGTGCCATTGTCGCAAATCACCATTCCTGCCTTAAGTTGGCGTGGCGTCAACCACCTCTGAACCTGCCCCTGCAGTGCTGACAGAACCTCTGCCCCAGTGTGGCTCCTGTCCCCCAAGCACACCAGCTCAAGCACCGCATGGCATCTTTTGGCCTGCATACTTGAGTAGCCCCTTGAACGCCTACAGAGCACCACTGGTTCCGAGGACAAAGCACAGGAGGAGGCCATGGAGGAAGAAGACGAGGAGGGGGTGGAGGAGAGAGGTGTGTCAGAATCATTAGTAGTGGCATTTTGGAGGCGTGGTGGCGGAACAACCTCCAACACTACTGCACCTTGTCCTGCATCCTTCCCAGCTGCCAGCAGAGTCACCCAATGCGCCGTAAAACTTAGGTAATGCCCCTGTCCATGCCTGCTGGACCATGAGACAGCGGTAATATGCACCTTACCGCTGACCGCCCTGTCCAGCGAGGCATGGACATTGCCTTCCACATGCCAGTAGAGAGCCGGAATCGCCTTCCGTGAGAAAAAGTGGCGTTTGGGTACCTGCCACTGAGGAACCGCACATTCCACAAATTCACGGAAGGGGGCAGAGTCTACCAACTGAAAAGGTAGCAGTTGAAGTGCTAGCAATTTTGCCAAGCTAGCATTCAACCGCTGGGCATGTGGATGGCTGGGAGCAAACTTCTTTCGGCAGTGCAGCAGCTGGGGCAGGGAAATTTGCATGGTACAATCTGACGTCGGTGTACCGAAAGCAGATTGCCCACAAGTACTTGGCTGTGACACACCTAATTCTACACCTTCATTCCTCTCAGTGCAGGTCTCAGAGAGGACTGAAGGTATAGTGGAGTTGGAGATCTAAGCTGATGAGGAGCAAGGAGAGGTCCTCTTCGTTCTTTGGTGTGGGCCTTTTACATACGCTTGCCAATGAACTGCCTGGCAGGTCAACATATGTCTGGTCAAGCATGTGGTGCCCAAGCGGGAGATGTTTTGGCCACGCGAGATACGCTTGAGACATATGTTGCAAATAGCAACGGTGCGATCTGATGCACTCATCTCAAAAAAGGCCCACACCAAAGAACGTTTGGAATAACGTGCAGAGACAGTAACGCCCTGCACATGTGGAGCTTTGCGGTGTGCTGCAGTCAGTGTGCTGCCCTTAAGCTGGCCCCTGGAGGGCATCCTGTCTCGTTGGTGATGTGCCTCCTCCTCCTCCTCTCTCCTATCAGGCACCCACGTTGAGTCAGTGACCTCATCATCCCCTCCATCATCACTGGAGCAAACCTGGCAGTATGCTGCAGCAGGGGGAGCATGACTGCCAGATTGCTGTCCTTCTTGGGCACCCCCTCTGTCCGTGCTCACGTTACTGCCTTCATCTAGCTCAGTATCATCATCAGAGCCTTCTAAACGCTGGGCATCCTCCTGGAGCATGTACCCAACACTGTGGTCAAACAGTTCGAGGGACTCCTCAGGAGGACATGGTGGGGCTAGGGAAGGAGTCACTGATGACATTGAGCCGAGGGAAGAGGCCATGTTGGCAGCTGCTTTGCCAGACAAAGTACCCTGAACATTGGTGAGAGAGGATGAGGAGGATGAGGACGGCTTGGTCATCCACTCGACCAAGTCTTCCGCGTGTTGCGGCTCAACACGGCCAGCTGCCAAAAAAAGGCCAAGCGTGTCCCACGGCCACGTGCTGATGAGGATGCACCGTCTCCACGACCAGCACTGTTGCCTCTAGACACAGAGCCTGCTTGCCCTCTTTTCTTGGCTTGTGACTGTCTGCCTCTCCTTGTTGGCCTTCCAGACATACTAATGGCCTGCAGTGAGATGTAGCTGCACTAAGCTGGGATATATATATATATTTATATATATATATATATATATATATATATATATATATATATATATATTGATACTGCAGCTAGCAAAATCAACTGCCTGCCTGTAGTATAAGAACACCACGAATCTTCTACAGATAGCTTTAGATGAACACTGTACAGAGGTCGCACTACACTAACTTGTAACTTTAGCTGAACACTGTACAGAGGACGCACTACACCAACGTTAAGATAATGTAGCTGCCTGCGGTAGTGATAGGATCAGGAAAACACCACCAACTTTCTACAGGTAGCTTTAGCTGAACACTATGCAGAGGTCGCACTACACTAACGTGTAAATAATGTAGCTGCCTGCGGTAGTGATAGGATCAGGAAAACACCACCAACCTTCTACAGATAGCTTTAGCTAAGCACTGTGCAGAGGACGCACTACACTAACGTTAAAATAATGTAGCTGCCTGCGGTAGTGATAGGATCAGGAAAACACCACCAACCTTCTACAGGTAGCTTTAGCTGAACACTGAGCAGAGGTCGCACTACACTAACGTGTAAATAATGTAGCTGCCTGCGGTAGTGATAGGATCAGGAAAACACCACCAACCTTCTACAGATAGCTTTAGCTGAACACTGTGCAGAAGTCGCACTAGACTAACGTGTAAATAATGTAGCTGCCTGCAGTAGTGATAGGATGTCAGAGAGCGTACCTCGGCGGGCAGGGTGCTCGCGGCGGTGTGCGTCGGGGCGCGTCGGCGCGCGCGTTCCTGTGGACTCCGCTGTGCGCATTCCTCGTGGTGCTGGCGTGTGTGTCTGGGATCGGCCTGTTGTGCACGCCAGTGTGTGGGGCACGCGCGCGGGCGTTGGCGGGTGCGCACGCCTGTGTGTGCCGGTGCGCGCGCGTGCACGTCGTTTGGCGCCAAACGGCCCATTTAAGCCGGCGTCCCTCTGTGATCGGTGCTGCCTGATCAACAGCTTGCCGTCCTAGTGCCTGACCCTTGTATCTGAACTGTTCCTGATTTCCTGACGACCCGGCCTTGTCTCCTGGACCTCCCCTTGAACTCTGCCTGTACCTGACCTCTGCCCGTTTGACCATCCGTTTGCCTGCTCCACTGTACCTCTGCTGCCTGTCTGTTACCGAACCCGGCCTGCCTCCTGACCATCCGTTTGCCTGCTCCACTGTACCTCTGCTGCCAGTCTGTTGCCGAACCCAGCCTGTCTCCTGACAATCCTGCTCAGTCTTGTTGCCTGTGTTCCAGCCAGTTCCAGCCATCTCACCAGTTCATCCTGCAGTATCTGGACTGTTGCATACAGGCTCTCATACCACTCCGTACTCCTGTGCCTCCTGTTTGCTTTACCAGGGGCCGCGAGTCGGACGCGTAAGGGAGCCTACCCTCTGCCCAAGCGGACTCACCGGTCTGGTAAGTAGGAGCTTGACAGTATCAGGCAGCCATGACCGAGTCCGGGCAGGGGGCTTCCCCTATGGATGAGCTCTGCAGACATCTGGCGGGATTGACCCAAGCGGTGAAAAGCTTACAAGAGGGATATTCAAGTCTGGAAGAGCGTGTACAGGCCCTATCTGCACCCTCCGGTCCACAAGGGACCGCAGCTGCAACCTCAGCACCGTCCGTAGTCATGCTACCTCCAGAGCCAAAAGTACCAGTACCAGAAAGATTTTTTGGAGACCGAAGTAGGTATCGTGCTTTCCGGAATGCATGTAATCTCTATTTTGCCCTTCAGCCACGCACCTTCTCTCTAGAGGTTACTAAGGTGGGCTTCGTTATCTCCTTGTTATCTGGTGAACCTCAAACTTGGGCCCACCGACTTTTGGAGCAAAAATCCGACGTCTTGGAAAGTTTGGATGCCTTCTTTGGGGCAATGTCTCAACTTTATGAAGACCCCCAGCTAACTGCCACTGCAGAAGCCACCCTACACTCCCTCCGTCAAGGCCGTCGAGCGGCAGAGGATTACGCTGTCGAATTCAGGCGCTGAAGCTCTGATACGGCGTGGAACGACGCAGCCCTGCGCCATCAGTTTAGGATGGGCTTGTCAGATCCCCTCAAGGATGAGCTAGCATGGGTTGGGGTGCCTCAGACTCTGGAAGAATTAATCAACCTGTCCATTCAAATTGATCGTAGGTTGAGAGAACGACGCACCGAAAGATCCACCAGTACCTTTCGTCCCACCTGGATGCTCCCACAAGTTCCCAATCCTCCCAGTTCCGGCTAGTGGTGCACCAGAACCCATGCAGCTTGGTCTGCTGCGTCCCTCTTTGACTCTTGAAGAGAAGCTACGCAGGCGGGCTCATAACCTTTGTCTCTACTGCGGAGAACCCGGGCACTACGCCAGCCTTTGCCCTAACAAGACGCGTAAGTGTCGTTCCGTTTTTCGTACCTGTGCCACTATTTTGCCAACATCTGGTACTCATCTAACTATCTCTGTCACTTTACAGCTTCCCGGAAAGGCTATCCAAGTCCCAGTCATTATTGACTCCGGAGACTGCAGTTGTTTTATCGACCTGACCTTTGCTACTCAACATGACATACCTCTTCAACCCAAGACTCAAAGCCTGGCTGTTCATCTTGCAGACGGTTCTGCCCTCCGTTCCGGCCCGGTCACTCAGGAAACCGTCCCCTTAGAAGCTATTATGGGCCCTCAGCACCGGGAATATCTCTGTTTGGATGCTATCTCCTCACCTCTCTTCCCAGTCATTCTTGGAATGCCATGGCTGCGGGTTCACAACCCCCAAATCAACTGGGCTGCTGGAAGTATTGAGTTTCTCTCAGAGTACTGTCAACAACATTGTCTGCAAGGAGCCGACTTTGAGGTTTCCCAACTTCTCTGTTTACATCCAGATGCCAACCTGCTCCAAGCTATTCCAGAGCCCTACCGAGATTTCTCGGACGTATTCAGCAAGAAAGGTGCAGAGGTACTACCTCCACACAGGCCCTACGATTGTCCTATAGAGTTGCTACCTGGAACCGAGGTACCCTTCGGCCGGATCTTTCCGTTGACTGAGCAGGAACTGGGCACCCTGAAGCAGTACTTAGACGAAAATTTGAAGAAGAAGTTTATCCGCCCGTCCACTTCCCCGGCCGGTGCTGGCCTATTCTTTGTAGAGAAGAAGGATCATTCTGTTCGACCATGCATCGATTATCGAGAACTAAACAAGATAACGATTAAAAATCGCTGCCCGCTACCCCTGGTGCCTGAGTTATTCCAAAGGCTGGGAACTGCCAGAATTTTCACGAAATTGGATCTTCGCGGAGCCTATAACCTAATCCGCATCCAAGAGGGAGACGAGTGGAAGACCGCTTTTCGCACTCGTTTTGGGCATTTCGAGTATCTCGTTATGCCCTTCGGTCTTTGTAATGCCCCGGCCACTTTCCAACACTTTGTGAACGACATTTTTAGGGAATTTTTGGACCTTTACGTCATCATTTACCTGGATGACATTCTTATCTTTTCCTCTTCCTTGGCTGATCATCGCAGGCACGTCCGGAATGTCCTTGCTCGGCTCAGGCAACACGGTTTATACGCTAAACTTGACAAAAGTGAGTTCGAACTCCAATGTATCCAATTTCTGGGACTTATTATTTCTGTTGAAGGTATCAAGATGGACCCACAGAAGGTGTCCGCCATCCTGGATTGGCCTGCACCTACAGACCGAAAAGGGGTCCAACGCTTTGTAGGATTTTCCAATTTTTATAGGAAATTCATTAAAGACTTTTCTAAAATCATTGCCCCCATTACGGAACTTACAAGACAGGGAACCCGATTCTGTTGGACGTCCAGGGCACAATCGGCCTTCGAAAAATTAAAGGGTCTGTTCACATCTGCCTCTATCCTCAAGCACCCTAACCCTGCCCTACTGTTTGTGCTGGAGGTTGATGCTTCGGAGATCGCAGTAGGGGCAGTACTCTCTCAGCGCCAGGGTTCCAAGGCTCTTCTGTTCCCAATAGCGTTCTTTTCTCGCAAACTCTCTATGTCTGAAAGGAATTATGATGTGGGAGATCGGGAGCTCTTGGCCATCAAGTCGGCTCTGGAGGAGTGGCGCTATCTTCTGGAGGGTGCTGTACATCCTATCCTCATCTATACTGATCACAAAAACTTGGAATACTTAAGATCTGCCAAGAGACTTAAACCACGACAGGCTAGATGGGCGCTCTTCTTCTCCCGCTTCTTATTTCACATCACTTACAGACCTGGCTCAAAAAATGTGAAACCAGATGCATTGTCACGAATGTTTCATGATTCCAAAGAAACCGCTCCTCCAGACACTATCCTGCCGGCGGGAAATTTTTTACTTCTTCAGGGAGATTTAATTTCCGGAATTAGGCAAGCCTCCTCAGAAATTCCCCAACCTACTGGGACCAGCTTAAGCGACGGGTTGCTTTGGCACGAAGGTAAGATCATGGTTCCTGAGAAACTTAGAGTGCCGGTACTGGAATTGTGCCACGACCACAAGCTGGCAGGTCATTTCGGGGCCCGGAAGACAACTGAACTGGTGCAACGCACCTTTTGGTGGCCACAATTGATTGAGGATTGTAGGAATTATGTCAGCTCTTGCCACACTTGTGCCCGGAACAAGAGTAATCGCACAAGGGCGTGGGGTTTGTTGAAACCCTTACCAATTCCTGACAGGCCCTGGAGAATGATTTCGATGGATTTCATCGTAGAACTACCCCCATCTAAAGGTTTCTCGACTATCTTTGTTGTAATTGATAGACTGTCCAAGATGGCACTTTTTCTTCCCATGAAGGGTACACCCACGGCCGTTGAAACGGCGAAGATCGTTGTCAAAGAAATAGTGAGACTACATGGGGTACCCGCTAATATTGTATCAGATCGTGGTGTCCAGTTCACCTCCCGGTTCTGGAAGGCACTGTGTGGTGCTCTTGAAATTGAGCTGGCATTCTCTTCGGCCTATCACCCCCAGACAAACGGCCAGACGGAGAGAACTAACCAGACGCTGGAGCAATACCTCCGTTGCTTTTCTGCATTTTCGCAAGATGACTGGGTGTCTCTGTTACCAGTCGTTGAATTTTCATACAATAACTCTCTGCATTCAGTCATCAACCAAACGCCATTCTTTGCCAATTATGGATTCAATCCCTCCTTCCTTCCCAGCTCTATCCCGGAATGTGCCCTTCCAGCAGTGACTGAAACAATGGAGTTCTTCTCTACTAATTGTAAGATTCTGCAGGAGACCATGGCCCAGTCCCAAGCATCTTTTAAGAGGATGTTTGACAAGAAAAGACGTGGGGAACTTATCCTTGAGCCTGGCAACCAAGTGTGGCTATCCACAAGTAATTTAAAGATGGCTTGTCCTTCCAGAAAATTGGGACCTAAGTTTATGGGTCCCTTCCAGGTAAAAAGAAGAGTAAATGATGTTGCGTATGAACTCAACCTGCCGGATTCTTTTAGAATACACCCGGTTTTTCATGTATCACTTCTGAAACCAGTTGTTCCTGACTCCTTCTCTGACCGTAATGCCAAGCCACCTGAGCCTATTATGATCAATAATGAGGAGGAATTTGAAATCGAGGCAATCCTGGACTGTAGAAAAAGACAGAATCAGATCCAGTATCTCATCAAGTGGAGGGGGTATGGACCCGAGGACAACTCTTGGGAGCCTGAAAGTAATCTCCATGCTGAGGAATTGCTACAAGCCTTCAAAGACTCTCACGCAACCAGGTTGGCCCAGCTGGGCATCCGGAGGCTGCCCTTGAGAGGGGGGCACTGTCAGAGAGCGTACCTCGGCGGGCAGGGTGCTCGCGGCGGTGTGCGTTGGGGCGCGTCGGCGCGCGTTGGTGCGCGCGTTCCTGTGGACTCCGCTGTGCGCGTTCCTCGTGGTGCTGGCGTGTGTGTCCGGGATCGGCCTGTTGTGCACGCCGGTGTGCGGGGGCGCGCGCGCGCGGGCGTTGGCGGGTGCGCGCGCCTGTGTGTGCCGTTGCGCGCGCGTGCACGTCGTTTGGCGCCAAACGGCCCATTTAAGCCGGCGTCCCTCTGTGATCGGTGCTGCCTGATCAACAGCTTGCCGTCCTAGTGCCTGACCCTTGTATCTGAACTGTTCCTGATTTCCTGACGACCCGGCCTTGTCTCCTGGACCTCCCCTTGAACTCTGCCTGTACCTGACCTCTGCCTGTTTGACCATCCGTTTGCCTGCTCCACTGTACCTCTGCTGCCTGTCTGTTACCGAACCCGGCCTGCCTCCTGACCATCCGTTTGCCTGCTCCACTGTACCTCTGCTGCCAGTCTGTTGCCGAACCCAGCCTGTCTCCTGACAATCCTGCTCAGTCTTGTTGCCTGTGTTCCAGCCAGTTCCAGCCATCTCACCAGTTCATCCTGCAGTATCTGGACTGTTGCATACAGGCTCTCATACCACTCCGTACTCCTGTGCCTCCTGTTTGCTTTACCAGGGGCCGCGAGTCGGACGCGTAAGGGAGCCTACCCTCTGCCCAAGCGGACTCACCGGTCTGGTAAGTAGGAGCTTGACATAGGATCAGGAAAACACCACCAACCTTCTACAGATAGCTTTAGCTGAACACTGTGCAGAGGTTGCACTAGACTAACGTGTAAATAATGTAGCTGCCTGCAGTAGTGATAGGATCAGGAAAACACCACCAACCTTCTACAGGTAGCTTTAGCTGAACACTGTGAAGAGGACGCACTACACTAACGTTAAAATAATATAGCTGCCTGCGGTAGTGATAGGATCAGGAAAACACCACCAACCATCTACAGGTAGCTTTAGCTGAACAATGTGCAGAGGACGCACTACACTAACGTGTAAATAATGTAGCTGCCTGCGGTAGTGATAGGATCAGGAAAACACCACCAACCTTCTACAGGTAGCTTTAGCTGGACACTGTGCAGAGGTCGCACTACACTAACTTGTAGCTTTAGCTGAACACTGTTCAGAGGACGCACTACACTAACTTGTAGCTTTAGCTGAACACTGTGCAGAGGTTGCACTACACTAACTTGTAGCTTTAGCTGAACACTGTTCAGAGGACGCACTCCACTAACTTGTAGCTTTAGCTGAACACTGTGCACTACACTAACTTGTAGCTTTAGCTGAACACTGTGAGGAGGACGCACTACACTAACTTGTAGCTTTAGATGAACACTGTGAGGAGGACGCACTACACTAACTTGTAGCTTTAGCTGAACACTGTGCACTACACTAACTTGTAGCTTTAGCTAAACACTGTTCAGAGGACGCACTGCACTAACTTGTAGCTTTAGCTGAACACTGTGCAGAGGTCGCACTACACTAACTTGTAGCTTTAGCTGAACACTGTTCAGAGGACGCACTACACAAACTTGTAGCTTTAGCTTAATACTGTGCACTACACTAACTTGTAGCTTTAGCTGAACACTGTTCAGTGGACGCACTACACTAACTTGTAGCTTTAGCTGAACACTGTGCAGAGGTCGCACTACACTAACTTGTAGCTTTAGCTGAACACTTTGTGGAGGACACACTACACTAACTTGTAGCTTTAGCTGAACACTGTGCACTACACTAACTTGTAGCTTTAGCTGAACACTGTTCAGAGGACGCACTACACTAACTTGTAGCTTTAGCTAAACACTGTGCAGAGGTCGCACTACACTAACTTGTAGCTTTAGCTGAACACTGTGAGGAGGACGCACTACACTAACTTGTAGCTTTAGCTGAACACTGTGCACTACACTAACTTGTAGCTTTAGCTGAACACTGTTCAGAGGAGGCACTACACTAACTTGTAGCTTTTGCTGAACACTGTGCAGAGGTCACACTACACTAACTTGTAGCTTTAGCTGAACACTGTGAGGAGGACACACTACACTAACTTGTAGCTTTAGCTGAACACTGTGCACTACACTAACTTGTAGCTTTAGCTGAACACTGTGAGGAGGACGCACTACACTAACTTGTAGCTTTAGCTGAACACTGTGCAGAGGTCACACTACACTAACTTGTAGCTTTAGCTGAACACTGTGCAGAGGTCATGCTAAACTAACTTGTAGCTTTAGCTGAACACTGTGCAGAGGTCATGCTAAACTAACTTGTAGCTTTAGCTGAACACTGTGAGGAGGACGCACTACACTAACTGTAAATAGTCTAGCTGCCTGACTGTGTTACTAATAGGATCAGAAGAACACCAGCAATTTTTTTCAGGTAGCTGTAAATACTGTAACAACACAAGCCTGCCTGTCAGTAGGAAGATAATAACAGGAACGGATCTAGCTAAACTGAATACAGTGTATATATATATATATATATATATATATATATACACAACACCTGGGATGCATTACATATATATATACACAATACACTGTAAGTGCAGCTAACTGACTGACTGTCCTGCCTAATCTATCTAACTTAAATCAAATGACACTGTCTCTCTGTCTCTGTCTCTCAACGCCGGAACACACTACACAGGGCCGCCATGCAGGCGGCCTTATATAGTGTGGGGCATGTACTAAACCCCCTGAGCCATAATTGGCCAAAGCCACCCTGGCTTTGGCCAATTACAGCTCTGTCTACAGATGGCGCTGTGATTGGCCAAGCATGCGGGTCATAGTGCATGCTTGGCCAATCATCAGCCAGCAATGCACTGCGATGCCGCAGTGAATTATGGGCCGTGACGCGCCACACAAATTTGGTGCGAACGGCCCATATCGTTCGCAATTTGGCGAACGGGCAAACAGACGATGTTCAAGTCGAACATGGGTTAGACTCGAACACGAAGCTTATCCCTACTCAAGAGTGACTCACCTGTTGATGATATCCTGCTCGTCAGTCCTGCCTACTTAAGACATCCAGCCCAGATTATCTCTGCCTTCGCCTTGGTCACATCTCTAGAGACGCTCTCCTGTGTTCCTGTTAAAGACTTGCTTGGCTGACATTCCTTCTGACTCCAGGTCCTGTTTGCTGTTCTACTACGCTCATCTCTGGCTCCCTGACGTTTTGGCTTGTCTGACTATCCGTTCCTGTTCCTGAACACTGGCTATGTTTTGACTACATTTACTCTGTTTACCTTTATATTATTATTATTAAACAAGTGTGATTTAACTGTACTTCTGTCTCAGTCTGATTCATGGTTTCTGACACCCTACTGTGTATGCGCGAAGCACACTGCGCTCTCTCACTGGCCTGGCAGCAGGGGAAGGAGGAGGGGGCTGGATTTGTGACATACCTAGCCTGTCACGAAGGACAAGTCGCCTCCGTTCGCCGGGCTGCGGGGCGCATGCGCAGTGGGCTGTTGTTGAGACGTGCACCCGTTCGCGGCCTGATGGTGCGGCGGGTGCACGGCGGTCCACGTGTGCGCGCCGTCGCCCGTGCGGGTGCCCGGTAGCGCGTCATGCTGACGCGCTCACCGGGAGGCTACTTGAGACGACACCAGCACCCAGTCGGGTTGCTGGTTTGTCGTCAGCTTTACCCTGCGTTGTGCTTGTTCCTGGTTCCTGAGTCTCTGTTAGCTGATCCCTGCCTGTTTAAACGACCACTCTCTTGTCTGCTGGATACCCTGACCCTCTGCCTGTTTAAACGACCACTCTCTTGTCTGCTGGATACCCTGACCCTCTGCCTGTTTAAAGGATCACTCTCTTGTTTGCCGGATACCCTGACCTCTGCCTGTGTATACTACCATTGTCTCCACTGGGCTGACACCCCCTGATCTCCACAGTCTTAAGGACTTCCTATTTGTCTGTTGAATACTTCTTAACCTTTGTTCCCTGCACTACTAGGCACACCGGTCCTGCACGGCTCCGCCAGAAGGCTGTCCACCACCCAAGTGATCCTGAGCCTTCTTACAGCTACTACCGGAAACCCGTGCCTCCGCGTGCTTCCGATCCCCTGTCTCACCCTCGGGGGGTTCGGGTGCGCGTGGTCGTAAGGGCGAGCCACTCTCGGCATCTCGGCCTCGGTGAGTATTGATCTGCCATAGCCGCAGCGAGGTCCGACGAAAGTGGGGAAAGGGTTCCTGTCAAAAACAGGTACCCACCCTCCCTCCCCGAAAGGTGCCAAATGTGGTAACGGAGGGGGGAGGAATCAGATAAGCGGAAGTTCCACTTTTGGGTGGAACTCCACTTTAAAGCTTGCAAGTGAGTTTGCCAGCATGAGCTCTGCATGGTGCTGAAACTGTAATTTTTTAATTTTAGTATAAACAAGGCAAAAAAGAGTGTCAACCCCACCCCGCCCCTCTCAGCTAATTAGCCCAGCACACTAGGCACAGAGACCACACAATACCCATGGCAAGAGATGCAAAAAGCATGCAGCACTCAAATGAGGGTCCCCTTCCCAAAGCAACAGAGCCTGATGCTGTTGGGCACCAGGCTTTTTGAAATCCAGGAGAGGTTGCTGGTAAGGTAGAGAGGGGCTTATGTGGGGCAAGAAGTTGATCACCCCCTCCCGGTTAATGGGTTTTAAGGGTTTTTCCAACCCCTAACCAGCTCTCTGTGGAAGTGGGTCTGAAATGTAAACAAATAAAAGCACACAAAGCTGTCAAAATAACTTACTCATTTAAATGTAATATCTACCTTTCAGGTTTCAGCACTTCTTCAGTACAGGAACCCCAGAGGAGAGAACATGGGCCCCCATTAACTGCTCAACTTCTGAGTTAAGCAATGAAGGGTGTTCTGGCAGTGGCATCGTTTTAAATGATGCAGGGAACTCTTGGGAGTTGTCTTTTAGATGTATCCTTGTTACTGATTACACAGTTACATAAGTTTTACATGTATATCTGCTGTCTTCAGCTTGATATATTCTTTAGAAAGTTCAGATCATGTGAGGAGATTTTCTCTTCCTGTTCAGCACTGCAGTGAAGCCTGGGCATATAGCCAAGTCAGCTAATTGGAGGAAAGACACATACCTCTTCTCATAGAGAACTGTTCCTTGAATAGTTCAACACTCTGCTAATCTATTTATAGCATCCTCCCCAACACAAAACTCAGGCTGCTTTTATCTCAGTTGACAGAGAACTTGTCAGGAGTTATCAGGCTGATAACAGAAGAACGGAGCAGGAGACAGCTACGGGACATAGTGCTTTGAAGAGAGATATATGTGCCCAGCTCAAATTTCATGAATCGGGTTTACATCCACTTTAAAACGTTTGGGAATGTATCTAGCTCTTTTTTTTAAATAATCCACTGACCTGGCCAGAACTAGTTTTTAAGGGATTGTATAAATTAAAGTGCTGGGCTGTTTCTATATATACTAAATTGTGTGTGCAATGCTTCAGAATATCATTAAATCATGTACTTGCAAACAGGAAATTATACAAAACCAACAAAGAAATTATTGTATATATATCGTGAATTTCTCAAAATAAATAGTCCACCATTTAATTGTGTCTAGTGTACGTTATTCACTTATAGTAGTGACATTTTTTCACCACTTTCATATCACTATCTTCCTGTACAATAATGTTCCACCAAACACCATTAACTGTGCAATTCCCATCACCAATCTCCAAATGCTCTCACCTTGATGTTTTAGGTCTATATGCACCTCCCTCTTTAATTTAGGTCAACATAGCCACAACTGATTCCCCTCTGTCCAGTCTCCAGGGATATTAAATTCGACTCCATCCTCTTGTTCCTTGGGAGAAATTTTAAACCAAACTCCCCAAAAAAAAATGTAATAATCATAGTGCTTTCTGTGTACCTGTATGTATTTCTGCACATCAGCTGCTATATGACTAATGCCCCGTACACACGGTCGGACTTTGTTCGAACATTCCGACAACAAAATCCTAGGATTTTTTCCGACGGATGTTGGCTCAAACTTGTCTTGCATACACACGGTCACACAAAGTTGTCGGAAAATCCGATCATTCTGAACGCGGTGACGTAAAACATGTATGTCGGGATTATAAACGGGGCAGTGGCCAATAGCTTTCATCTCTTTATTTATTCTGAGCATGCGTGGCACTTTGTCCGTCGGATTTGTGTACACACGATCGGAATTTCCGACAATGGATTTTGTTGTCGGAAAATTTTATATCCTGCTCTCAAACTTTGTGTGTCAGAAAATCCGATGGAAAATGTCCGATGGAGCCCACACACGGTCGGAATTTCCGACAACATGCTCCGATCGGACATTTTCCATCGGAAAATCTGACCATGTGTACGGGGCATAAGTGGTGCTCAAGGTACTATGTGCATGCATGTATTATTTTTGGTTATAGATTGAAATTAACAGTGAAGCAAATATCTTTGCTGTAATATGCTTGTAGCGATATGGCATACTTGGATAATTGTTCTGTCGAGGGGGGGGATAGACGGATCTGCTGTTCCTAGTGATTAGGAAAAGCTATCTGTCTCCTCCTCCAGTCACTACACTCCCCCCCCCACAGTTAGAAACACCTCCCTAGGGAACACTTAGCCCCTTGATTGCCCCCTAGTGTTAACCCCTTTCCTGCCAGTGACATTTATACAGTAATAAGTGGCTATTTGTAGCACTGATCGCTGTATACATGCCACTGGTCCCAAAAAAGTGTCAAAATTGTCCAATCTGTCTGCCGCAATATCGCAGTCCTGCTAAAAATCGCTGATCACCATTACTAGTAAAAAAAAAAATAATAATAATGAAAATGCCATAAATCTGGCCCCTATTTTGTAGATGCTATAACTTTTGCACAAACCAATGAATATATCCTTTAGAGATTTTTTTTACCAAAAATATGTAGAAGAATACATATCGGCCTAAACTGATGAAGAAATCCGTTTATTTACATTTTTTTTTTGGGGATATTTATTATAGCAAAAAATATTGTTTTTTTTTTCAAAATTGTTGGTCTTTTTTTGTTTATAGTGCAAAAAAAAACACAGAGGTGATCAAATTCCCCTAAAAGAAAGCTCTATTTGTGGGAAAAAACGGATATAAATTTTGTTTGGGTACAGCATCGCACGGTCGCGCAATTGTCAGTTAAAGTGACAGAGTGCCACATCGCAGAAAATTGCCTGGTCATTAAGGGGGCAAATCCTTCCGGTCCTTAAGTGGTTAAAAAGTGACCGAAAATTATATATATGAGACTTTTTTTTCTGGGGTTTAGTCCAAGGTGTGACTACACATTTGCCCCAAACCTGGAAGCACTAGGATGCTATCATGGTAGCAGAAGCAAGAAATAAGGGAATGGGAAACAGAAAAGCTAAGTGTACGTAATGGCACTGGAGGGTGTCTGCTATGAAGTGGGTGTGGGCGAGTTATTTTGTTAAAAATTTTGTAAAGCAGATTTGCTTAAAACGTACAGATGAGGCACTGGCCAATTTCGATTTTTTTCTTTTTTGTGTTGTTCAGCATATTCATTAAGACTCATAGGATGAAGTGGGCACTTGAAACTAGGTGCAGCTTACTCCATTTACCTAGAGAAAAGAGCTGCTGACTGTATATAACCATTTTGTACTAAAAGTATCATTTAAGTAAGCTTTCATGTTATTGTACTTGCTCAAGGTTATTATATGAGCATGCTCACCAAATCTCTTGAGTGAGAGTTTCATCTTTCATTCCTTAATAAGGGGTGTATGTAATGTAGCCCAACAGATATCTGCAAAATTGAGTTGGGTATAGGGCAGAGTAAGTTAGATGCACTATGATCTAACTCAGGATCTGTAATTGGTTTCTACTTACATAGCAAGCAGTATCCACAGCTGTGCTTGCATTGCGCCTTTGTTATGTAAGGCCCCTTTCACACTTGTGCAACTCGTCAATGTGACTTGGGACTGAAAAGTTGCATTACAAGTCGTACCCCATGATTTTCAATGAGTACCATTCATATCTGTATGACTTCAAGTCACAGCGACTTCAAAGTAGTTCCTGCACTACTTTGATCCGACTTTAATGCGACTTGAGGTCCATAGACCTCAAGATTACACAGGCATTGCTTTAAGTTGCGTTGAAGTCGCATCAAATTCACAACGAAATCGCACAACTTTCAGGTCGTACAAGTGTGAAAGGGGCCTAAGTCATACATGGTGGCACAGTAACATGCATTCCTCTCTTGAGACACAGCACAGCCTCAAATACCCTGACAGATATTTTGCAATAGGGTAGTATCATAGAGCAAAGCTGATTATGGATAAGGGTCAAACTCATTAAAAAAATGTTTTGAGTATGGTTGTGGATCACCAGTATGACTGGATAGAAACAGACCTACAATGGTTGTAAGGCCAGCAGGCAAAAATAATTTTTGACCTGATCAATGACACTGGATTTTCTTTGGCGATACCAAGGCATTCCCAGTACTGCTTGGAAAAGTAATTTCTGTAAAGGACAACAATGATCTTCTCACAGACAGGTGTGCGAAAACAACTCAATGTGGAAAAGTTCTCAAGGTATTTTAAGAGAGAGCTAAAGAGTTACTTATATGATTGAGTGGGTGCTGATGTGTAACTTGTGGTTAAAGAGGGAAAGGCACGGTCATGGCATTAAAGCAGAGGGAAAGCTTTCTCCAGGAGTGTACATGCCACAGCAGAGGGGTATCCTATTTTGAGGAAGATATACTGCCCTCCAGTGCACCTCTACCACAGTCAGTCACCTATCCCCTCTCTGTTTGGTGGTAGGCTTCTTGTTCTCATTGTTTTATCTATCTCAGGATCCTGATTAGCTCTGCACCCTCAATCACTCTGCTATTACCCTTCTACAGAATTCACATCCAACTTTCTTTAGGAAGAGCAGTGGTGCAGTTCTCCCTCATGCTGGAAGAACCTGTAACCTGGCTAAATTGAACTCTCTAGTCCAGGGGTGCCCACCCTTTTATAGAGCCTGGACCACTTAAGCGACTTGGTAATCAGTCACGGGCCACAATGATCGTAGTGGGCAGATGACAAGTTTGTGTCAAATCTGCATATACAGAGCGGACATAGACTCAGCCTCCTCTACAGTACTTTATGGGCCCTCCAATCCGCGAATACGGAAGGGGACAGATCCCTTCTGTTTTTTTCAGCTGATCGGATTGGAGGTAGGCGGATGTAAATAGACACAAGTCAGTTTACATCTTCTGCTCCATAGAGGTGAATGAAGGGTCCAATTGGGTCGAAAGGGGCCTAAGGCTGCTTCCATACTGATGTGCTGTGGTTTACCCGCACCGTGGGTGCAGTGCAGTGTTCCTGTGGCTTTCCTGGGGGTTAGCTGCACTTTGCCATAGACTTCTGTTATATCCTGCAAGTGTGGTGCACTTTCTGAAAGTTCACCAAACCCACAGGTAATAACAGAGTGCATTTGGTATCACTCTGCTTGTGACAGAAGTCGGTGCTATACAGGAAGCATCAGCTTATGAGGCTCTGCTGCGCAGCCGCTTGCTTCCTTTACTACCAGCTTCATTCACGACATCGATGCTCTGGGATGGCGGGTCAGCAACCCGCGACCTGGGCTTGCCAACCTGCTATCCCAGAGAAGAAGATCACTGACCACATTAGAGGGCTCCGTGGGCCATATGTGGCCACCGGGCCACTAGTTGGGCACCACTGCTTTAGTCTATCAACCGCTCAGGAGCCTACTTGGACATGACCTTTCACTTTACAGATTTGTACTACACCTTTTTAAATCACATTATGCATAGTTACATAGTTAGTCCGGTTGAAAAAAGACACAAGTCCATCTAGTTTAACCGATATTAAAAAAATCATACAATCCCATATATGCAATCCTATACCTACAGTTGATCCAGAGGAAGGTAAAAAACCCCAGCAAAGCATGATTCAATTTGCTACAGCAGGGGAAAATATTCCTTCCAGATCCCCAGAGAGGCAATTGAAAATTTCTTGGATCAAGTTTACCTATAAATGTTAGTACCCAGTCATATTATGTACATTTAGGAAATAATCCAGGCCATTTTTTAAAGCAATCTACTGAGCTGTCCAGAACCACCTCTTGGGGGAGTCTATTCCCTATTTTCACAGCTCTTACTGTGAAGAAACCTTTCCGTATTTGGAGATGAAATCTCTTTTCCTCTAGACGTAAAGAGTACCCCCTTGTCCTCTGTGATGACCTTAAAGTGAATAACGCAACACCAAGTTCACTATATGAACCCCTTATGTATTTGTACATATTGACAAGAGAGAATAAATTCAGTTCCTCTAATCTTTCCTCTGAGCTCCTCCATGCCTCTTATCAGTTTGGTTGCCCTTCTCTGCACTTTCTCCAGTTCAGTGATATAATTTTTGGGAACTGGTGCCCAAAACTGAACTGCATATTTCAGATGATTTGTATAGGGCAAAATGATATTTCTCTCTCTCTGGAGTCCATACCTCTCTTAATACAAGAAAGGACTTTGCTCGCATTGGAAACCACAGCTTGGCATTTCATGCTATTATTAGACTTGTGATCTATCAAAACCCACAGATCCTTCTCCGGCAAGAACTCATCTATGTGGTCTTTTATTAAAATCTCCAGTATTTTCCTGACTATAGAAGTTAAACTAACAGGTCTATAGTTACTTAATAAAGACTTTGATCCCTTTTTAAATATAGGCACCACATTGGCCCTATGCCAATCTAGTGGTACTTTTCCAGTCATTAAAGAGTCTCTAAAAATTAGAAGCAATAGCTTTGAAATGACAGAGCTCAATTCTTTTAGGATCAGTGGGTGGATGCCATCTGGTCAAGGTGCGTTATCCACCTTTATTCTGTCTAAATATTTCTGGACCATATCATTTTTGAGCCATTGTGGATGATTTGGGGCTGTGTCACTACCATCCCCATATTCCCCATGCTCCTTTGTATACACAGAGTTGAAAAAAGTGTTTAATAAAGTATAAGTCTTGGAGAGCAGCCCTCATCCTTAGACAATTTGCTCTCTTAAAGTTAAGTGTTTTTATATTTCCAGTATGAGCTTGTTTCTTAGAGCTAATATCAAATTAAAAAATATTATGGTCACTGCTACCCAGATGTTATTTTATATGAATATTGGTAATAATTTCTGCATGGTTCGAGATTACCAGGTCCAACAGAGCATCATTCCTAGTTGGGGCCTCAATAAGCTGGACCATAAAATTATTTTGTAATAGGTTTATAAATGTTTGCCCTTTAACTGTTCCAGCAGTGCCATTACTCCAGTCAATTTCCAGGTAGTTAAAATCCTCCATTATGTCCCCCCCCGCACTCAGCCCTCCACCCCCCCCCCGCATTCAGCTCTCCGCGGTCCCCCCCCCCCCCCCCCCCCCGCACAAAAAAAAACAACCTTGCAGCCCTTTCTATCTATGCAAGGAGCTGAGACTCCACCTCCTCATTAACACTGGGAGGTCTATAACAAACTCCAATGATAACCTTTGTAGTATGCACACCCATGTACAGTTCAATCCATAATGCTTCAGACTCATCACACTGTCCATCAACTAGGTCCTCTTTCATACTCGCTTTGAGATCACTTCTCACATAGAGACAGACACCACCACTGCTCCGTTTTACCCTGTCTTTCTGAAAGAGAGCATAGCCAAGAATATTAATAGCCCAGTCATGTGAAGAATGAAGCCAAGATTCAGCAATACCACTTAAATCATAGTTCTCCTCGTGCACCAGAGCTCCAACTCACTTATTTTGCTTGGCAGACTTTTGACATTGGTGAACAAATCATTGTCACATTTTGCACACTTATTTTGCATATTTTTTTATTTTAGTACAAATAGTACCAATTCCAATGGTTGTTTGTAACATGGGAACCTTCATATCATTTGCCATAGCCCTCCCCCATCTTCCACCATTCCACCCACCTATAGGGGCTGACCCCTGTCTGACATGTCTGCCCCATTATAATCAAATTCACCCTCCCTCTCAATCCTAGTTTAAATAATCCTCCAGCTTTCCCATACATTTTTCCTCCAGCACAGCAGACCATCTTCCATTTAGGTGCAAACCGTCTTTAGCATATTGGTTGTACCCCAGTTAGCCCAGTGCTCTAAAAACCCAAATTCCTCCTTCTTACACCAGGTCTTTAGCCATGCATTCAGTTCTTTAATCTTCCCCTGTTCCCGTGTTTCACGTGGCACAGGCAATATTTCAGAGAATTTCACCTTGAAGGCCCTTCCCTTCAACTTGCAGCCTAGTTCTGTAAATTGGTTTTTAAGGAGCCTTCACCTTCCATATATTCTGTCATTGGTTCCAACGTGGACCAAGACAGCTGGGTCATGCCCAGCCCCTCCCAGTGATTTATCAACCCGGTCCACCACAGCTAACCATTCAGCTGAGGTGATCCTGGCAACAAATGTCTCTATTAGTCCTTCTGATTATAGAATCCCCTATTACCACTAAGTGTCTAGGCCTACCTGCACTACCCTCACCACCCCTACTAGATGGGCTGCTTTCCCAGCTGTTATGAGTAGGAGTGACATCTAGGGCTGCCAGCTCTGAGCTTGCCACCCCCACATCTTCACCCAATTAGGCAAATCTGTGCTCAAACCCAGGGATGGCCTTCCTTTTCTGTGAGCCCCTACCACTCCCTCTAACTACATTAACCCATCTTCCTACCTGATAATCTTGACTTACCCCTCCACCCTCCTCATCAACCCTACTAGCCACCTGCTCAGTGAGGACCCCTTTCAAGGTTGTCAGTTCTGCCCAGTGTTTCAATTTGCTCCTCCAGGTCTCTAATGTGAGCTTCCAGAAAGGTAACCTGCTCACATCTATCGCAGTGGTATCCATCCTGGAGCTGTTGCTCCATTGCTGTATACATGCGGCACACTGTGCACTGCACAAAACCTTCAGCCCCCGTTCACACCTATGTGAATTAGATGCGGATTACACTGCATCCAATTCGCAGGACATTTTAAAATACATTCATTTGAATGTATCTGGTTCACATATGTGAGTTGCATTCGCACTGCGCATTGCACAAAAAACGTGTGCGTTTTTTGGGCATTGCGGTGGAAACTACAAGCCTATTATCTCCTATGGGAACGCATCTGATTCGCAGATGCATTGCGTTCTGAACAAGGATTTTCTCCTTCTCCTCACTACACCTCCCCCTCTCCCCCCCCCCCCCTGCTCACTGATCCGCAGCTACAACGCAGTGAAACCTTTGAACAACTGATTTTTGTCTTCCAAATGAAACCTGAGCTTCAGTTCCCACCGCACATGTGTGAACCCAGGCTTAAACCTCCTGGCACAAATTTCCCCAGTTAGAATAATATTACTAACAGGAAATTTCAGATGTTACTTACAGGTTTGAAGACTCCTGTTATAATCTCCTGTTTTAAACTCACCAATTAGTCAAATTTCCACTTGGTCTAAGTTCCAGCAAGCAAAAAGTGCAAGCACAAGGATGAGCAAGCACAGAAATTAGTTCTACAGAAAGTTATATAGGACCTGAAGCACCTGTGACCAATTGACCAGGATGCTGTACTCTTTTCTTAATGGGAAAAAATACCTTCTATTTAGGCCCTTATCACACGGGGTTTTCGATCAGGTCTGCCTGTCAGTTTTTCAGGCGCACTGGATCAGACGCTCCATTTACCTCTATGGAGTGGCGGATTTCAGCGGTGACATGTCTGCTGACACCTGCTGCTATCCGATCCTGTCCATGAAATCCGGATAGATGGTAACAGTGGTGGCTGGTGCCTACTATTTCTGGGGGGGGCGGCACAACCAATGGAGACAGGCGCCTGTCTCCCACCCACCAACATCCCCCCTCCTGTTCCCCCCTCAGGAGACAGATGGCGGAGCTCACCTGCCAACAACGGGAGACAGGTGGCAGAGCTCACCCGCCACCACGACCACCCCCCTGTGGGAGACAGGTCGCGGAGCTCACCCGCCAACAACGGGAGACAGGCAGCGGAGCTCACCCACCACCATGACCACTCCCCCCCCCTCGGGAGACAGGCAGTGGCGATTATCCACCAATACCACCCCCCAAGCCAACCCGCATGAGACAGGTGGCAGTGGGTGCCTTACCTTGTGGAGGCACGGAAGAGACACAGAGGCAGGGAGGAGGAAGACTGGGGCCGCTCCAGCCAGCACACAGACATTCTCCTTCCGGCTGCTTGGAACGCAGAATTGTGTCCTGAGACACGATTGGCCAGGGAGTCATAAGACTTCCTGGCCAATAGGGGCTATCTGATTGGCCGGGAGGAGAATGTGTCAGAATAGTGAATATTCATTCGCTAATGTCACATAACTGGGTGGGATCAGGGCGAAGGGCATGGAGTTCCCCCTAAAATCCATACCAGACCCGAAGGGCCTGGTATGGACTGGGAGAGGGGCCCTATGCTGTTTTATTCCTTGATTTTTCATCTATATTGCCAGGAGTCGGCAATACGTTACAGCCGCGAACAAGTTTAAATTCATTTTTTTCCTTTAGAAATGTAATTTTGCTGCGGCACTGTTCTACACATCGCACAGATGCACCACTTTACAGGCAGACTAAGGCACGATATTTTAAGGATTATTTCATTTTTATTGTTTCACTTTAAGCATTATTAAAATCCCTGCTCCCGAAAAAACGGTTGTTTTAAAAACTTTGTTTTGTATTGATACATGTCCCCTAGGACCCGGGTCCCCATACACTTTTTATAGCAATAACTTGCATATAAGCCTTTAAAATGAGCACATTTGATCTGTCATGTTCGTGTCCCATAGACTTTAATAGGGTTCGCATGTGCGCTAGAGCTTTTTGCCTGTTCGCAGTGTTTTGGTGCGAACCATACATGTAAGTAAACTGAGTTGGGTGAACTAAAATCCAGCCATGATTGGACCAATTTGCTGGCAATTTTGACTTATTACACAATACTATGTGTTCATTTGTATTACTTTTCTTATTACTAATATTATTATTAATATTATTATTGTTATTATTATTTCTATCTTGATTGTTACTGCCTAGCAGCAGGATTCATATTTAGACCTCTTACTCTGTAAATCACCTATTGATTAGGATGAGGACCTAGTATTCATCAGAAAGGATTTTTGTTTTACCTTGGACATGTACATGTAACAAGTCAAAAGTAATTTGACATGGCATGCGCCCCTTTAAGGCACCGGATCTGCATAGTTTGGGCATTCTCCTGTGTCTTAGTACCACACTGTCCTGTCCACGGTGGGGAGAGTACTTCCATACACTATACACGGGTTTACACAGGTACTGGAGTATACACTTCCACAGCCATTCATGCCTTTGGGCAGCTGGGACAGCACCTGGGTTTGTATGGCTCAGAAATATGCCTGTATTTATGTTGTACATGGCCTCATATGTATTTATGTTATACATGGCCTTTTATCCTTGGGTAAATGGACTGTGGCATACGTTACTATGTAGGCTCAAGTTTTAAGCCCCTCCCACTGTTGGTGCAGTTTTGTCAGATCTATAATTTGCAGCAGCATACAGAGTGCGCTGCCTTATTGTTCCCCCATGGGTGCCCAAAACTGAACCGTGTCCCCAAGAAAAATAATTATCTATGGCCCTGCTTTGACCCAGTTTTTCAAATATTCTCCTGCATTGCCAACTTTTCACATGGGTTTCCGATGAAGTCTAGCGGCCATTTCAGTGCACATATTCCATTGTTGTCACCATAAGGAAATGCAACCTAAGAGATGCTATTTAGCCAATGCTGACGTGCATGTATAGATAAAGTGTGAGGCTGCAGGAAATCAGCAGTGCTGGTATGCCACAAAAGTTGAAAAAAAAAAAAAGAAGAGAAAACCTGTATTTTACTTTATTATTTTTTATGACAGTTTTTTAATAATAAACTGTACTTTTGGAAACTCAGAGGAACATTTAAAACGCAGAGGTATGCACACACTACAGCCATAATGCTGCTTTTAAAATAAATGAAATGCACATTAAAGTGGTGTTCTGGCCGAAATTATACTTTTTAAATAAAAATACCCCTATAATACACAAGCTTAATGTATTCTAGTAAAGTTAGTCTGTAAACTAAGGTCTGTTTTGTTAGGTTATAGCAGTAGTTTGTTATTTTATAAACTTACAGCAGGACGTGGCCATCTTAAGTGTGGGCATCTGAAGCCAGACTGTATTTCTTCCTGGATCTCATCCTTGCAGATCTCGCACATGCTCAGTGCAGCACAAGCAGTGTAATAGGTTTCAGGTCAGGTTTCCATAGCAACGGCAGTTTCAGAGGAAGTTGCCACCCCTTCCCAGAAGGCATTGCAAACAGGAAATGATGTGATGGGCCATGGCCAGGGAGGAGGAAGTGAAAAATGAATACAGCAGATATACAGTAGGTGCTGAGAAGAAAAAAATATATATCCATATTGTTTACAGTGCACAGTTTAGTGAGGGATGCTGAAGAGTTGTAAAAGTGGGTGGAACTCCACTGTAATAAAGTACAGTGGTGTACTGTACAAATGTGCATTAAACACTGCTGGTTTCAGGGATTCAAAGCCAGCAGAGTGTAAAAAAAATTGAATGAGTGTCAGTCAGGCAGGAACTGACGACACTTGGATATTACAAACTAGAAGCATAGTTAAGGCATCATGAAGAATGTTACCAAGATAGTAGTAGGGGGTCCCAGTAATCATCTAACCCACATCTATCATAAACTGTCCCATAAGTCCCAGAGGGACTTGATGTAGCTGCACAGTTTGCAAAAAGAGTATGTTCACCTGTCTGATGTACCAAAATTTAACATTCGAGGAAATGTTTTTCAATTATTGCATACCTTTTTTTGGTAGGTTTCTTAATTTTTCAAAAGACTGAAAAGCAATAGCAGCAGCTTTCCACTAAATTCGCATTTGAAGCTTTTATCTTATATCAGGACAGTTACAGACGTTGGCAGCTTGACACTGCTCTTCTCATCAACTCTATACTTTGATCCCTGGAATATGTGTATTTTTCTGCTAATGATAACAATTAGAATCACATATCACATTTCCTGTGATATGCAGATTCCATGGCTGTAAACAATTGATTAACTTTATCATTAGTTCAATGAGGCAGACCGAAGGCTTATGGGATAACTGTACATGTATAACACATTAGCACTTTTAAATATTTCCCCAGGACAATTTTTAAATCCCCCTTGAGTCCCAGAGTGTTTTTTTTTTTTCATTTCCGTGATGAATGAGTTCTGCACATTATATCTTTTAGTGTTTATAATCCAACCGAATGTACAGGTGCATCTCAAAAGATTAGAATATCATCAAAAAGTTCATTTATTTCAGTAATTCAATTCAAAAAGGTGAAACTCGTATATTATATAGATTCATTACACACAGAGTGATATATTTCAAGCATTTCTTTCTTTTCATGTTGATGATTATGGCATACAGCTAGTGAAAACCCAAAATTCAGTATCTCTGAAAATTAGAATATTGTGAAAAAGTTCAATATTGTAGACTCATGGTGTCACACTCTAATCAGCTAATTAACTCAAAACACTGGTTTCCTGAGCCTTTAAATGGTCTCCCAGTCTGGTTCAGTAGGTAACACAATCATGGGGAAGATTGCAGACTTGACAGTTGTCCAGAAGACAGCCATTCACACCCTTCACAAGGAGGGTAAGTCAAAAAAGGAGTGCTGTATCCAAGCATATTAATGGAGAGTGAAAGGAAAAAGTGTGGTAGAAAAAGGTGCACAAGCAACAAGGATAACCGCAGCCTTGAGAGGATTGTGAAGCAAATGCCATTTCAGGAATTTGGGGAGATTCACAAGGAGTGGACTGGTGTCCTTGCTTCAAGAGCCACCACACACAGATATATCCAGGACATGGGCTACAACTGTTGCATCCCTTGTGTCAAGCCACTCCTGAACCAGAGACAACAACAGAAACGTCTTACCTGGGCTAAGGAGAAAAAGGACTGGACTGTTGCTCAGTGGTCCAAAATCCTCTTTTCAGATAAAAGTAAACTATGCATTTTATTTGGAAATCAAGTTCCCAGAGTCTGGAGGAAGAGTGGAGAGGCACAGAATCCAAGTTGCATAAGGTCCAGTGTAAAGTTTCCACAGTCAGTGATGATTTGGGAAGTCATGTCATCTGCTGGTGTTGGTCCACTGTGAGCTTCCCTCTGCTGATCAGCTTTATGGAGGTGCTGATTTAATTTTTCAACAGGACTTGGCACCTTCCCACACTTCCAAAAGCACCAATACCTGGTTTAATGATTATCACTGTGCTTGATTGGCCAGCAAACTCGCCTAAACTAAACCCCATAGAGAATCTGTGGGGTATTGTCAAGAGGAAGATAAGAGACACCAAACAAAACAATGCAAATGAGCTGAAGGCTGCTATCAAAGCAACCTGGGCTTTCATAAAACCTCAGCAGTGCCACAGGCTGATCGCCTCCATACCATGCCGCATTGATGCAGTAATTCATGCAAAAGGAGCCCTGACCAAGTATTGAGTGCATACTATACTGTACATGGAAATACTTTTCAGTAAGCCAACATTTCTGTATTAAAAATCCTTTTTTTATTGGTCTTATTTAATATTCTAATTTTTTGGAGATACTGAATTTTGGGTTTTCACTAGCTGTAAGCCATAATCATCAAAATTAAAAGAAAGAAATGCTTGACATATATCACTCTGTGTGTAATGAATCTATATATTAGATGAGTTTCACTTTTTGAATTGAATTACTGAAATAAATTAACTTTTTGATGATATTCTAATTTTTTGAGATGCACCTGAATTTCTTATACTTACAATTTGTTTTCTTTTTAGAGGTGTGTGTGTGTGGGGGGGGGGGGGGGGGGGTGCGGGCTGATAGGGCTTTTTTAGCATATTTGGATATATTTTTGTATATGTGTAGTGCTTGGAGGTAAGCTGAGAATATGCCCAGATTCTCCCAAATAGTACAGGTGTTCCCAGTTACAAAAGCACAGTCCCTCACACACCAACAATTTAGGCTCAGTCTAGGGGATGTCTTTTTAGTATTAGTAGTAGCTAAAGAACTTTAACAAGAGAGGGGTTTAGGGTCTCAGGATACTTCACAATGATCAGTAACAACAGTAGAAGGTCAGACTTCTCTCTAATCCTCAAATACAGCTTTTATGGAGCTAGCAAGGAATGCCCAGTATATCTAGGACCCCAAAGCAGCAGTCCATAAAACCACTTCTGGCACTTAGTTCCCCAATCAGCATTCTGTTGACCCTTGAAGAGTCTTTATTACAGACAAAAAGTAATAAACACAAAGGCTTGTGCCTTACAGCCCAGAAACCATGGGGACAAAATAGGCAAATGTAAGAGGTTGTATGAGATGTCCCAGGATATTTTAAAACCACTTATGGATTTTTAAAAACACAATCATCATTAAAACGTAACAAGCAGCTAAATACACAGTTGAATCACAACTATGGACTATTTTACTTTATAAGATATTACTAATCCTGTTCATCCAATCTTGCAAGTCATATACAATTGCCACACAGCCAAATGGGTGACCTCAATTTTCTCTATTACAGATAATCAATTACAGTTTGGTCACCTTTCTGCCCCCAGCCTGCAGATTGCAAAAAGAAGGACGTTGATGAGGTCATACTTTTTCGCTGCTCTCCTGTAAGCAATCTCTTAGTGTTGTACTATCAGAACTGTGATAGACAATTTTTGTAGCTTTACTTAGCTTTTGGTGAGTGGAGTAGAAGCAAACCTTACTGCATCAGGTACAAGAATGTTGCTCTACCAATTATATTAATAAGAATTCAACAAGAACCAGACCCCCATCATCACTGTCCTGCTAAATTGAGAGAGGAAACTATTTGAGGTGCATGCTTAGTCTTGAAGGGCATACCAGCTGGTATCAATATAGCAAAGAGTGCACAAATATAAGAGCCTCATGTTTTGAGGATACAAGCCCATATATCTAGTGCACTAGCCTAGTTTACTTTAAAAGGGGGAAGGTACACAATGTTTTAATAAAAGCACTGAAAAAACATGTACAGCGGTGTAGGTCATTGTGGTTAAATTAATTAAAAAATACAGTGCACCACAATAGTATAGGCTTAATTTAACAATAGATTAATATTAGTACATATAATGTACAAACAAGTATTATTAGCAAAGAGCCCAACAAGAGTCCTGGTGGAATTGTGGTGGAATTGAGCACATATACCTGGGTATATATACAGTCATGCTCAAAAGTTTGCATACCCTGTCAGAAATTGTGAAATTTTGGCATTAATATTGAAAATATGACTGATCATGCCAAAAAACTGTCTTTTATTTAAGAATAGCAATCACATTAAGCTATTTATTATCACATAGTTTTTTGGATCCTTTTTAAATCATAATGATAACAGAAATCATCCAACTGGCCCTGATAAAAAGTTTACATACCCTGGAATGTTTGGCCTTGGTACAGACACAGAAGGTGGCACACACAGGTTAAAATGGCAATTAAAGGTTAATTTCCCACATTTGTGGCTTTGTAAATCACAATTAGTGTCTGTGTATAGTCAATGAGTTTGTTAGCTCTCACATGGATGCACTAAGCAGGCTGGACACTGAGCAATGAGGAGGTAGAAAAGAACAGTCAAAAGACCTGCGTAACATGGTAATGAAACTTTACAAAGATGGACAAGGATATAAAAAGATATCCAAAGCCTTGAATATGCCAGTCAGTAACGTTCAATCATTTAATAAGAAGTGGAAAATCTGGGGATCTCTTGATACCAAGCCAAGGTCAGGTAGATCAAGAAAGATTTCAGCCACAACCGCCACAGTAATTGTTTGGGATACAAAGAAAAACCCACAGGTAACCTCGTGGCTCAGTGTCTAGCCTGCTTAGTGCATCCATGTGAGAGCTAACAAACTCTCCCAAATAGTACAGGTGTTCCCAGTTACAAAAGCACAGTCCCTCACACACCAACAATTTAGGCTCAGTCTAGGGGATGTCTTTTTAGTATTTATTGCTAAATAACTTTAACAGGAGAGGGGTTTAGGGTCTCAGGATACTTCAAAATGATCAGTAACAACAGTAGAAGGTCAGACTTCTCTCTAATCCTCAAATACAGCTTTTATGGAGGTAGCAGGGAATGCCCAGTATATCTAGGACCCCAAAGCAGCAGTCCTTAAAACCACTTCTGGCACTTAGTTCCCCCAAATCAGCATTCTGTTGACCCTTGAAGAGTCTTTATTACAGACAAAAAGTAATAAACACAAAGGCTCGTGCCTTACAGCCCAGAAACCATGGGGACAAAATAGGCAAATGTAAGAGGTTGTATGAGATGTCCCAGGATATTTGAAAACCACTTATGGATTTTTAAAAATACAATCATTCTTAAAACGTAACAAGCAGCTAAATACACAGTTGAATCACAACTATGGACTATTTTACTTTATAAGATATTACTAATCCTAGTCATCCAATCTTGCAAGTCATATACAATTGCCACACAGCACAGCCAAATGGGTGACCTCAATATTGTCTATTACAGATAATCAATTACAGTTTGGTCTCCTTTCTGCCCCCAGCCTGCAGATTGCAAAAAGAAGCACGTTGATGAGGTCATACTTTTTCGCTCCTTTCCTGGAAGCAACCTCTTATAGAGCGTACACACGGTCGGACTTTGTTCGGACATTCCGACAACAAAATCCTAGGATTTTTTTCGACGGATGTTGGCTCAAACTTGTCTTGCATACACACGGTCACACAAAGTTGTCGGAAAATCCGATCATTCTGAACGCGGTGACGTAAAACACGTACGTCGGGACTATAAACGGGGCAGTGGCCAATAGCTTTCATCTCTTTATTTATTCTGAGCATGCGTGGCCCTTTGTCTGTCGGATTTGTGTAAACACGATCGGAATTTCCGACAACGGACTTTGTTGTCGGAAAATTTTATCTCCTGCTCTCCAACTTTGTGTGTCGGAAAATCCGATGGAAAATGTCCGATGGAGCCCACACACGGTCGGAATTTCCGACAACACGCTCCGATCGGACATTGTCCATCGGAAAATCCGACCGTGTGTACGGGGCATTAGTGTTGTACTATCAGAACTGTGATAGACAATTTTTGTAGCTTTACTTAGCTTTTGGTGAATGGAGTAGAAGCAAACCTTACTGCATCAGGGACAAGAATGTTGCTCTACCAATTCTATTAATAAGAATTCAACAAGAACCAGACCCCCATCATCAGACACAGAAGGTGGCACACACAGATTAAAATGGCAATTAAAGGTTAATTTCCCACATTTGTGGCTTTTTAAATCACAATTAGTGTCTGTGTATAGTCAATGAGTTTGTTAGCTCTCACATGGATGCACTAAGCAGGCTGAACACTGAGCCCTGAGGAGGTAGAAAAGAACAGTCAAAACACCTGCGTAACAAGGTAATGAAACTTTACAAAGATGGAAAAGGATATAAAAAGATATCCAAAGCCTTGAATATGCCAGTCAGTACCGTTCAATCATTTAATAAGAAGTGGAAAATTTGGGGATCTCTTGATATCAAGCCAAGGTCAGGTAGATCAAGAAAGATTTCAGCCACAACTGCCACAGGAATTGTTTGGGATACAAAGAAAAACCCACAGGTATCCTCAGGAGAAATACGGGCTGCTCTCCAAAAAGACGGTGTGGTTGTTTTTAAGGAGCACAATTTAACAATACTTGAACAAAAAAGAGCTGCATGGTTGAGCTGCCAGAAGGAAGCCTTTACTGCGCCAATGCCACAAAAATGTAATGTGGCATTTTGAAAAAAAATCTATATTTTTTTCTTTACTTTAATAAATATCCCAATGTAAAAAAACAAAAACAAATTCCTTCATCAGTTTAGGCCAATATATACTCTTCTATATATTTTTGGTAAAAAAATCGCAATAAGCGTTTATTGATTTGCGCAAAAGTTATAGCGTCTACAAACTATGGGAAAGATTTATGGCATTTTTATGGCATTTTTTAAATTTTTTACTAGTAATGGCGGTGATCTGCGATTTTAGTGGTACTGCAAAATTGCGGCGGACAGATCGGACACTTTTGAAAAATATTTTTGGGACCATTGAGATTTATACAGTGATCAGTGCTATAAATATGCAAAGATTACTGTTTAAATGTCACTGGCAGGGAAGGGGTTAACACTAGGGGGCGATCAAGGGGTTAAATGTGTTCCCTCATTAGTGTTTCTAACTGTATGGGGATGTGACTGACTGGGGGAGGAGACAGATCATTGTTCCCACTTAGTAGGAACACATAATCTGTCTCCTCTCCCCGACTCCCCGGCTCTCGCTCTCGTGCCCACAATCGCGGCTGGCCGGCGGCGATCGAGCCCGCCGGCCACGCGCATCGGGTCCACCGCCATGCAGCGGGCGCACACGTGCCTGCTATGGCTCTTAAAGGGGCCAATGTACCTATATGGCGGTTTGAGCAGCGGTGCCATTCTGCCACTGTATATGTATGTGAGGCGGGAAGTGGTTAATAGGGATGTACCAATACTATTTTTCTACAATGAGTACGAGTACCGATACTTTTTTTTAGTACTCGCCAATACCAATTACCAATACCTACCGCAACTGTTTTGTTTACACTTCAGCTGTCAGCAACGGTAAAAAGCATTGAAAAGTTATTTACAAATGAAATACTTTTTTTTTTTTTTTTTGAGCTTTTTTTAATGCGAAATGTGTAAATATATGTTAAAATTATAAAAATATTAATGAACAAAGCAAACCAAAAAAAATTTGGATTATTAATAGTTTATAAAATAGAAGTGAACAAAAAACAAAAACAGCAGGAAAATAACTAAATGGAGAAGGAGAATAAGGAGTTAATTAAGGCTGATTAGAGTAAATTAAAGTGATTGTAAAGTTTTTTTTTTTTATATATAAAATAACAAACATGTCAAAGTTACCTCCTCTGTGCAAGGGTTTTGCACAGAGCGGCCCCAATCTTCCTCTTCTGGTGCCCCCACAGAGAGCCGCATTCCATGGGGGGGCACTCGTGAAGGCGTGCTGCCAAGTCCTGCTGCTGCGTCCATTGACACAGACAGCAGGACTCGCCCCCCCCCCGACTCCTGTGTCACTGGATTTGATTGACAGCAGTGGGAGAAAATGGCTCCTGCTGCTATCAATCTATCCAATGGGGACCCAAGACAGCGGCTGGAGCTGCTGGGCTTGTTCTCGTCGCTGGATCGATCGGGCTCAGGTAAGTAAAAGGGGGGCTCTGGGGGGCTGCTGAACTACAGAAGGTTTTTCACCTTAATACATTTTTTTTTTTTTTTACTTGACAGGTTGCTTTAAATTGACTATATCTGCAGATCGAAGTTCTTCCCATTGATCTGTAGATGTATAAACAGAAAGATACAAAAATAAACAATGTTTCTTTTTATCTTTCTGTTTCAGCTGCTGAGCAATGTTGTTGATAAACATTGCCCCATGCTTCTTTTTTTTTTGACAGCTCCAATTGACGGAAACTTAGTTTACACTTCAGCTGTCAACAGGGGAACCCCACTGACAGCTGAATGAGTCATCGGTTGTTCAGAATGCAGCGGCCCCGCTCCTTAACAACAACCTTTTTTTTTTTACATTTCTCGCTGACTTCTGAAAGAACCGAGCCTGAAAGTATCGGTTTCAGGTATTGGAGCATTTGCAGAAGTACCAGTACTCATACAAATACTTAGTATCAGCACCAATACCGGTATTGGTATTGGTGCAACTCTAGTTATTTATAAAAATGTTGTACCTCAAGATGAATGTTGTAGAGAAGTTCAGTTGCATGGGCCCCTGAGGATGATCACAATGCGACATCCATTTTTGAGTCACAGATTTAAAGACAAGATCAGCGGTGATGAGGTGATCATCTTATAATTGCCCAACCAGCTTGTAACGCAGATGTTCACCAGCAGAAACTGTGCTGTGGCACTGGAATGCAGAGCCAGCCTATCTACTCTGCATCTTAGTCCCTAGTAGTTTCTAATCTGTCATGCAACCGGATCTCTAGCTATGTTGGCTATTGAACTCTGAGCTAAAAACAGGGCCGATCCTAGGGTCACAGACGCCTGGGTGCAGAAATATTTCTGGCGCCCCCACATGGGTGTGGTCATCTTACAAACTCCTCCCCTTTACACATGTTTCTATGGCAACCACTCAAACACAGAGATGCTCCCCTAAGAGGTCTTCGTTACCCTGGGATCCTCCCATGATCTTCTAACAATAACAAAAAATACAGGAAGAGCGCACACTAATGAGACCTGGAGGGGAGTCTCTCTGATGCACACAGAGAGGGCTTCTGTTAGAGAGCCTGTTAGAAAGAGCCCCCAGACATGATACAAGAGACGGTCAGAGACTGCAGACATAGTACAGGAGAAGGTCAGAGACTGCAGACATGATACAAGAGACGGACAGAGACTGCAGACATGATACAAGAGACGGTCAGAGACTGCAGACATGATACAAGAGACGGTCAGAGACTACAGACATGATACAAGAGATGGACAGAGACTGCAGACATGATACAAGAGACGGTCAGAGACTGCAGACATAATACAAGAGACGGACAGAGACTGCAGACATGATACAAGAGACGGTCAGAGACTACAGACATGATACAAGAGACGGACAGAGACTGCAGACATGATACAAGAGACGGTCAGAGACGGCAGACATGATACAGGAAATGGTCAAAGACTGCAGACATGGTACAGGAGATGGTCAGAGACTGCAGACATAGCACAGGAGATGGTCAGAGACTGCAGAAATGATACAGGAGATGGTCAGAGACTGCAGATATAATACAGGAGATGGTCAGAGACTGCAGACATACTACAGGAGATAATGGCCGATCGGCCCTCTCACCTGACCCAGCAACAATGGTTCCTCTGATCAGGAGTCAGCTCACTCTGAATTGCCCGTGGCGACTCTGCTGGTTAGAGCCCAGATCTGTATTCTGGCAATGACTCCATTCCTTTCTCCGCCAGGAATGGTGCAGGGCAGTGGGGTTCTCTCTCTGATGGTGTTCCCTCAGCACTGTCCTCTCCCTCTGGAGTCCTGTGTGTAGTTCCCTGAAAGCTTTCCCGGGCTCCTAGCTCTCTCTCTCTCCCATTCAGCTGGGCATGCTGTGTGGGCTGCAGTCTCCGTGTTACAGTGGGGCTGCCAGTCCTCGGGACTACACTCCCACAATCCTTTTCTCTGCTCATTTTTTTATTCTATTTCTTCCCTGGCCGATATGAAGGCGGGGAAGAAACAAAGTGGGCAGCTGTGCTGGCAAGCACTGCTCACTAGTACAGCAGCGTGAGGAGAGGGAGAGGTAGGGGGAAAGAAGAGCCCGCGGCTGCAGTGGCGTCACTAGGGTTTGTGTCACCCAGTGCGGTAAAACATGGTGTCACCCCCCTCTCCACCAACTTCAGGCGGCCCTCAGTACAGACCCCCTCCACTAAGTGTAGACCCCCCTCCATCAGTGCAGACCTCCCACTAAGTATAAACCCCTCCCTCAGTACAGACCCCCCTCCATTAGTACAGACCCCCCAGGACAAACCACCCCCCTCCATTAGTAAAGACCCCCCAACAAACCACCCCCCTCCATTAGTACAGACCCCCCATAAACCACCCCCCATTAGTACAGACCCCCCTCAGGACAAACTACCCCCCTCCATTAGTACAGACCCCCCACAAACCAACCCCCCTTCATTAGTACAGACCCCCCACACAAACCACCGCCTCCATTAGTACAGACCCCTCCACAAACCACCCCCCTCCATTAGTACAGACCCCCCCATTAGTACAGACCCCCCTCAGGACAAACTACCCCCCTCCAATAGCACAGACCCCGCACACAAACCACCCCCCTCAATTAGTACAGACCCCCCACAAATCACCCCCCCTCCATTAGTACAGACCCCCCTCCATTAGTACAGACCCCCCACACAAACCACCCCCCTCAATTAGTACAGACCCCCCACAAATCACCCCCCCTCCATTAGTACAGACCCCCCTCCATTAGTACAGACCCCCCACACAAACCACCCCCCCTCCATTAGTACAGACCCCCCCCACAAACCACCCCCCTCCATTAGTACAGACCCCCCCACAAACCACCCCCCTCCATTAGTACAGACCCCCCCACAAACCACCCCCTCCATTAGTACAGACCCCCCCACAAACCACCCCCTCCATTACTACAGACCCCCCACACAAACCACCCCCCCTCCATTAGTACAGACCCCCACAAACCACCCCCCTCCATTAGTACAGATCCCCCCACAAACCACCCCCCTCCATTAGTACAGACCCCCCACACAAACCACCCCCCTCCATTAGTACAGACCCCCCCACAAACCACCCCCCTCCATTAGTACAGACCCCCCACAAACCACCCCCCTCCATTAGTACAGACCCCCCCACAAACCACCCCCCTCCATTAGTACAGACCCCCCTCCATTAGTACAGACCCCCCACACAAACTACCCCCCTCCATTAGTACAGACCCCCCACAAACCACCTACCCTCCATTAGTACAGACCCCCCACACAAACCACCCCCCTCCATTAGTAGTACAGACCCCCCTCCATTAGTACAGACTCTCCCCACAAACCACCCCCCCTCCATTAGTACAGACCCCCCACTCAGGACAAACCCCACCTGGGCGGCAGCTGGAGAGGAGAGGACAGTGTGCAGCCGCGCCGCCCGGGTGGAGAAGATCGTGACAGAGAGGAGAAGAACAAATGACAGGCACTGCACGCCGCATGGCATGACCCGACCCGCCCCGCCCCCCAATGACGTCAGTGTGCGGGTCTCTCTACGAACAGAGACAGCCGCTCCAATCTCCTCTGACAGGAAGATGGAGGGGGGAAGGACGTGGGCAGGAAACACAGCAGCGGCGGTGAGCGGCGGCGGTGGACACCAACAAGGAGAGGAGAAGGAGGGTTTCTGACCCAGCTAACAGGGGCAGGAAGTACACATGTTCATTTTTTGATGCCTTGTGATCATTCAAATTGTTTTGGCTGCCTTAACACATTGCATGTTAATTCACAACACAGGGAATGTGTTTTGGCTGTTTTAAAGTGGCTGTAAAGGATTTTTTTTGAAAAAACAAACATGTTATACTTACTTGGTCTGTGTAATGGTATTGCACAAAGCGGCCCCAAACCCTCTCTCTTGGGGTCCCCCTGAAGGCGCTCCTCCTCTTCTTTAGGTACCACCATAGAAAGCTGCTTCCTATGGGGGCACACCTGTAGGCTCACTCCTGAGCAGAGCTGTGTGCATCAGCTCAGCCCCCCCCCCCCTAGTCTCTGCTCACAGCATATGATTGACAGCAGCAATGCTCCAATAGCTCCTTCTGCCTCAGCAAAGCCTGTGAGAGAGTGGAGATAGGACAGAGCTACTACAGACAGACAAAGCACTGAATCCAGATAGGACTCAGGTAGGTAAACAGGGGGGTGAGGGGGTGATACAAATATTGGGACATTTTTTCATCTTAAAGCAGGGAATGCATTAACGTGTAGCACCCTCTACCATCAGGTAGGTGCTAGTAATAGGATTTTTTGTTAATAGACTGTCAGCACAGGTAAATTTAGGCAGGCCTATGCTGCATGCTAGGCCTGTCTGTTTTGATCTGGGGGCTGGGAGTGGTTAGAGTAGCAGTGGGTTTGGCCACCTGTGCTCTAGATCTGAGGTGCCTCCCCTGCTTCAGGGCCTAGAACTGGAGTGGCAGGCAGCTCCTGTGGGAGCCCTGACCAATCCCCAACCGGTATTGGCAGGGGGCGGGCCTCCTATATAAGCTAAGGTGATATGCCACTGGGGAGAGTTGTCGGCTAAGTGAAGTGAAGAATGGAATATTAGACAGCAGCAGGAGGGCACCCCCATCTGGGGGGTGCGCCGATCTTAGGAGGAGGCCCAGGGAGAACTGTGAGGGAACTTCGCCTTTACACGGTCATAGGCGATGTCCTTATCATTACACAGTGATCGATAAGGAACTCCTGGAGCAGGGGGGCAGGTGAAGCTGTCGGAACGCATGGTCCGGTCAAGTTCTCCATCAAGGACATAGGGCAGAGAAAGGTCGGTGAGTGTACCACAGTGGAAGGCTGGATGTGCCAGGAAGTCTGTGAGGGAACTTTGCTTTTACATGGTCATTAGCAAAGTCCTCATCATTACACGGTCAAAGATGAGGAGTCCTGGATCAGAGTAGAGACTGTGGGGGGTTGTGTCAAATCAATGTGGCCTGAGGGCACAGGATTTGCAAGCTGGGCTGGCTGGGAACAGTAGTCCACCATCCAACATGTGCTTTTAAACTACTAGGCCTCCGGGGAGAGATGCTGCAGGCCTCTGGCCTAGTAGCAGCGAGCAACCAGAGCCAGCTTAAGGAACTATTCAGAGTGGGTCCTTTTTGCTTACAGAAGAAGATGTGGCATTTACATTACATTGAAAACTACAGGATAAGTTTGTGCAGGAAGAGAGGATTTATGGAAAAATAACCCTTACATGGTCAAGAGTGATGTCCTCATCCCTACACGGCCATGGGTGAGGAAGTCTTGGAAGCAATAGTCTGCAGGAGTTAAGCAGAGGAGGAGCAATAGTCTGCATGGTGATGCAGGAGAAAGGTCATAGCAGTCAAATATGCACATCATTTCTTCAGGCTCTAACTATGATCTAACCTGTAAAATCTACAAATATGATGGCAAAGTGAACTATTCTATGGGCATCCCATATACCCCTTTCCCCCAACCAAGTTGTACCCCCCAATAAACAAAAACAAAACCAGCAAGGGACTGTTCATTGTCTCTGCAAGTGATATATGGGAGTCTGGCAGCGGGGTGAACTGGTGGATGTTTGTTACTAGTGACAACTACACCGCTATAAATGTAAAAATGTCTAGCCCTTAGACCCACTTTAAATGTATAGGTAACATCATAAGCACATACAGCGTATCACTGGAGATGTATGTTGTGTTTATTTTTGCGTGTTTTATTTTTACAGAATCATGGATTATGGATGTATTCGCAATAAAGCAGCATTGATAAATTCTGTATTGTTAGTTCATTTACTCAATTTATTGTTTTTTAAATGTTTTCACTATCCCTGGAGGACAAAAGCTATCTCCTGAGTCTGTACAGTAACGTATGATAGACAGCATATAAAGAAGAATAAATGAGGATTTGGCTCATAGTGGGAGGTCTACACACTGAGATAAAACCACCCGCTGTGCCATATCGAGATATTCGGAGTAGCTGTAATTCCCGGCTGACACTGACAATTTTGCATGAACGCTATAATTTTTTTGGTAAATGCTTAACTTGAATCGTAACTAGCAAGAAAACCCCCAAAAACTGAGTTTTCTTTAAGCACTGTCAAATTTTAAACTCATTATAACAATTTCCACATTCTATTTCAATAATTTCTAGCCTACTTCTATTAATCTGAATTATTATGAAGTTAGAAACCTTACTTTGTGAAGATTCCAACACATTTACTTACTTGAATTCTCTGACACTCTGGGACAAATTCAGAATTTAGTAGGCACTGCTGTGTCACACATTTCACAGAGTCTGCCTTCTGAAATACAGTGGAGGAGTTTCAGGAGGTGGAGTCAGTACAGGAATCACTGCAGTCAGCAAGGTACCATGGGATATGTAGTCCTTAGAAGCTGCAAAGCATGCAGGGAACCTAGAAAGCTGTGGAAAGAGATGGCCAGCAGACAGGCAGCGCTCACACCATGAAAGGAGATTTTTAAAGTAAACTTATATTGAATTGGCAAAAATAACTATTGCTTGTATTGTCATTACAATGGTGATGTTATAAAATTAAAGTGTATGCTGTGACCATAAATCTCCATTAAAGTGGAAGTCTGTCATTTAAGGGGGTGTTTGAGGTGCATTTTAATATGTGTGGCTGTGACGCTAGGTATTTTTTAGTATAGCCTTGGTTAATTTTGACATTAAAATGGGGGAAAAGAGGTTAAAAATGACTAACTTTGTAAATAGTGTCACCAGTCTTACAAGCAACAGCCTGTACAGGCTGTTTAAATATTAGTTATACCCTAAAAATATTAAAATAGACGCATGGTTTCTCAAAACGTATTAAACCCTCACTGGGGATTGGCATCAGCACCATAAAGGCTGGTGCTAAACTTTTTGGGGGGGCGGCAAACGATTCCCCTCAGGTCCGCACTCACTGCTCGACGGTCCCCCCGCACTCACCGATTCACAGCACGGTCCCCGCATTTACTGCTCAATGGCATGGTCCCCCGCACTCAGCCCTTCATGGCACGGTCCCTCTACGGCTTTCTTGGCTTCTCCTCCCGGCCAACCCGATCCACCTCCTGTCCTGAATGGCCGGGAGGAGAAGCCGGAAGATAATAGCGAATATTGATTCACTATTGTCACAAGTGGGTGACCCAAACCTTTTTCAAGCCAATTAGAGCCTCAGGATCTAATCATGTGCTTGGAAAAAAAACTCATACAAACGTATGACTCCAGAGCCCTGCATGCATCCCCACATGCAAACTAGGGGGTGGCGCCCGTGCGCCCCTAATGGACCAGCTGCTCCTGATCAGCACCTATAGTAGCCTACAGATATTTTTATTAGCTGAGTATTTTATGGACCCCAGAGACCTCTACTATAGAAATGTGTAGCGCTACCCCCATAGAAGCCACTGATTGGGGTGAGTCCTCTGTTCTTTGCTTTGAACTTTTTTGAAAACCTTAGCCACGCTAACACACCAGGTTGAGTGTAGAAACATACAATATCACGGTAAATCACTGAAAGAAATAATTAGTACCCATTGATAGTGTTATATAAAAGAAAACAGGCACTAAACCAGGTAGTAAAGCAGGTAGTGAAGACAAACTTATTATATTGTGACCCAATATAGCTGATGACTATGTAAGCAAAAAATAGATAAAAAATGGTAATAACACAATTTAGCATACAAAGTAACTAACAGTATGAACTAGACATAAGATGACATTTGGTGTTCAGATCAGCATAAACAGTAGCAAGGCCGCCACAAGTGCAGCAGTGAGCAGTAGTAAAGTTTAATCTATTGAGTGTTGGAACTATACTGCCAGAGTGCATTTATGGTAACCATAATAGTCCTAGACCACATGGGTATGCACTGTCCGAAAGAAAAGGAGAATGGTAGTGTAGGGGACAGGGGAACAAGGGGGGCTTGCAGAATAATTATTACAGGAGGGTAGTCCTTTAAGATGCTCTTCTGCTGGCTATTGTTTGGGCCCTTTAAGAGCGTTAGTGCACTTAACAACAGTCCCAGTTAACCTGCATGCAGTACAGGTATGGTATAGTCTCAGCACTGGTGCAGCTCTGCATGAAGAACAATCAGTTTTCAGGGTTTTTTTAGTCAAAGCTTAATTGAACAAGCTGAAGTTAGAAGGTGATTGGGTACCATACACAACTGCAACAGATTTTGTACCCTCCAGTTTTAGTAAATCAACCCTAATGTCTCCTTCTCCATACTGCTGTAGCCCAGCACCTGGCTACTATTTAACAGAGCAATTCCAGTCCTGCCCCCTGACACTCCAGTAGCTAGATAATAGATAGATCTTCCCAACTATCCACAGTTTCACTGCAGTAGAGAGACCATTGGGAGCTGTGGTGGACCATAAAGACTGATACTCCTGGAAGTGTCGCTTTCCCAGAATTCAGGGGATCAGTTCTCTGCAACAGAGCAGTATTGAGTGGAACTGGTGGCAAAAGAAGTAAATATTCAACCTTAATCATAACCCTTGCAGAACTCTTTTTAGTACATGATAGGGTTGCAATAATTTGGAAATTTCTGTGTAGGTAAAGAACCAAGTTACATTTTTAGTGTGAACTAAAGCACGCACAATTATGTGGATTAACGTGCCTGTGTTAAGGCAGCCTATTAATTTTAATGGGCTGCCTAATGCAATAAAAAAAGATGCATGCACTTTTTTTAGCAGCACAGCGCACCATAGTGAATTAACACATGGTGTGGTATGCTACAAAAGATATTCCTCAGGAAGTACCTGTTACTGCAACTGCAACCCAACAATGTGAATCCAGCCTAAATGGTTGCTGTGCCCAAAACTCATATTTCAGTTTTTGTTGGTTGCTGAAGACTTGAAGCACCTGACAGTTTTTATTTCTCCCACATATTGAGGTTCTACATACCTGTTGTGAACATTATAATGTGGTCCTTTTTCTATGATGGATTATTTGTTTCCCCTAAATAGCATCCCTCACCCACTGAAAGCAGTGGCTCTGTGGCTTGATATTTCACTTCAGGTTTGGATTCTTCATTTTTAGTGGTGGTGTAGAATTGGACACCATTACTTTTGAAACGGTTGAAAGGGTTCACAGGTTTTGTTAGATATGAAAGACCCCTGGAGAGGGGTTAGGGCACCCGATACCCAAAAAGAACAGCACAGACTCAGACCCTATTTGCAGCCATATAGAAAAAATACCTTTAAAGGGGTTGTAAACCCTCTTGTTTTTTCACCTTAATGCATCCTATGCATTAAGGTGAAAAAACACCTGACAGTGACCGGCCCCCCAGTCCCCCTGTTTTACTCACCTGAGCCCTTCATTCCCTTGGTGGAGGTGTGCTGTACCTCTTTGCCCAGGGTTCTCGGCTCTTCATTGGATAGATTCATAGCATCACAGTCATTGGCTCCCGCTGCTGTCAATCAAATCCAATGATGCGGGCACCGGGGGGCGAGGCCGAGTCCGGCATTCTGTGTCTATGCACGGAAATGCTGGACTCGGGAGTGCGCCCGCAAGAAAACTGCCTGTGAGAGAGCTTCTCCTAGGGGGTTTACCGATGCGAGGAGGAGCAGCGAGAGCCGCCGGAGGACCCTAGAAGAGCCAGTTTGGGGCCATACTGTGCAAAACGAACTGCACAGTGGAGGTAAGTATGATATGTTTGTTAGTTAAAAAAAACAAAGGTTTAGTGTCACTTTAACTTTAACAGCTCTTGGGATGCATGTAGTAATAAAACTAATTTGACCATATACTGTATAAAAATACTTAAAGTGTTACTAAACCCAGGACCCTGCATTCACTATATCTGGTCTCCCACAGTACACAGAACATGGAAATGCAAATATTTTAGTAAATATAAACTGCTAAATACATTTTCTCATGAGCAGTATATAGCAGTATATAGCAGTCTTGTAACTTCTATCAGTGTCCGGGTAGAGCACTGGTTAAAGTTTGTAGGAGGAGTTTTCATTCTCCCCTGACTGTCCTATGAGGCTGCATGAACCCTGACCCTCTATCTGGATAGTGCTGATCGGCCCTGTGCTGATCACATGCACCCCCCCTAGCAATTCTCTAGCAATACACACCAAACTGAGCACGTGCAGAGTGCCCCCAAGTCTCTGCACTATCAGCAGATAGATTGGAGACTGTGGAAGAAGAGGTCGATCAGAGAAGACAGGAACAAGCAGCCTTTTTACACAATGTGTAGGATTAACCCCTTAGGTTCCATAGTAGGTATAACAAACATGCATATAAAGACTGATTTTACTTTTGTGGGTTTAGTAATACTTTAAATTTATTTTATTATATTTTTTTTCAGAAAATATGTGTTTGATAAACAGTTGCACAAATATCATGTAACATAAAAAAATTCAGTTACTATCTTTTGCTAGTCCCAGGGCTCTGAGCTGAGAGCATCTCTCTCATACAGCTCAATTGACAGTTCTCTCCTCCCTTGCACTGAGGAGAAAGGAGAAAGCCAATCTGCTCCTTCTCCTCCCTCCCCTCCTCTGCCCTCACCTGTGTGCACTGCGGAAAGTGTGCTTCTTTTATCAAACGCAGCTCCTTAGCTTCACACTTCCCGTAGTGTCTCCTTTCCCTATCTGGGCAAGGGAGGGAGGGGTGAGGGGGAACTGTTAATGCCGGGTCGGCTCAGTTGTATAGAGATGCTCTCAGCTCAGAGCCCGGCGTTGATGGGCACTGATAGGTGGCACTGATGGGCACTGATGAGCACTGATAGGGGGCACTGATCGGCTCTGATGAGCACTGATAGGCAGCACTGATAGGCGGCATTGATAAGCAATGATAGGTGGCACTGATAGGCTGCACTGATGGGCATTGTTGAGCACTGATAGGCAGCACTCATGGGCTGCACTGATGGGCACTAATAGGCGGTATTGATGAGCACTGATAGGTGGGACTGATAGGCAACACTGATGGGCATTGATGAGCACTGATAGGCAACATTGATGAGCACTGATAGGCACTCTGAAACTTCCTGACTGTAATCAGTTGCAACATAGTAACCCTCCAAACATGGGCGTCCGCAGAATTTTTTTCAGGGGGGGGCATCTTTTTAAGGTCACCAATGCTCCGCCCCCTTTCGATAATGTCATGAAGGGGAGGGTATTAGTCATTAACACATAAAGCGTGATAACCCTCCCCCTTCCACTGCCACATTTGGCAGTTTGTTTCTGATATAATAATCCCCAATATTGGTGTCAGTTTCTGAATAATAATCCCCAATATTGGTGACAGTTTCTGCAATAATAATCCCCAGCGTTGGTGCAGTAGCTGCAATATTAGCCCCAGCATAGATGGTCAGTGGTAATATGCTAATTTAAAACCATGCAGCATGAAGGAGCTAATTAACACTGACATTGGCCACTAATTCAGCTCAAGGGGTTAATGAACACTGCTATTGATCACTAATGCAGTAGCGGCCAGTGACAGTGTTAATTACCCCTTTGTATTGCAGCAGGAATAGGTTAACACTGACACTGGCCACTAATGCAGCACAAAGGGGTTAATTAACTGCTACTGGCCACTAACGCATTAGAGATCAATGGCAGTGTTCATAAACGCCTTGTGCTGAATTAGTGGCCAGTGTCAGTATATTAACCCCTTCATGCTGCATATTACTGGCTAATGGATAATTAATTAACCCCTAATCACAAAACCCACCACAGCTCCCAAGACATTAACCAGTCCAGTGCACTGGAAAAACGTCACTGCAACATTACACTGTTAAGCAACATGCCCTGCAAGAAATATCCAGAGCCTAGTAGTACACCTACTGCCCTGTGCAGAGCGATGGTGTTGGGGAGGGGAGGGTGACAGTGTCACCTGGGAGGAAGGAGGGCACCTGACTACATGGTGTCACCGCACATGAGCGTCACATTCCAAACCATAGAAAGTCACATCAGTAATCATCATCATCACATATCCACCAACAGCCCTTCCCCTCTGTCTGCCATTGCTCACTTACCTAATTCCAGCAACATGCATCCCTCGCGGTGCCTCTCTCTCTTCCTGTCCCGGCCTCTGAATGACATCATGTCAGAGGCAGGGACTAGAAATGATCTGTGGGGCGGAGTTCACTCCTCCTGACAGAGAAGTGTAACTGATGTCTTATCAGCTGAGTGTAGGAGCGCAGGGAGCGTTCCAGCACTCGGCACCCCGCTGCAGCTCTGCGAGGACACTTTAGGTCTGACTTGGGTAGTGATCTGTGACTGTGTACTGATGTGCATGTTCATCTGCCATCAAGCACAGTTTAGCCAGCACTGCCCGCACTGTCATGTTGCCGATTCCAGGGGGGGGGCACTTGACCCCCCTTGCCCCCTGCTGCGGACGCCCATGCCTCCAAATAAGCCATCAAGCTTCCTTCAGAACACTGTCTGGCAGACAAGGTTCCTCCCTGATGCTTCTTTCCAGACCTCAGTTTTGCTTTTCCCGGGTGAATGCTCCAGCCAGGCAGTGCAAGCTTGTAGGTCCATAACTCAAGTGTTCTATCTTTAAGCACATGTAGCCTCCCAGACAATGGGCCTGGGAGGACAGAGAATAGCTCCATACACATCCTTCCCAGGCAAAGCTTGGGAGGAAAGAGAGCATTTAGAAGGTTCCCAATGTATTTATACCCTCTCCCAGCATGCACAACTGGCAACATACTTCCTAGTGGTCGACCGGGGAAATATAAATATTTATAATGCAAGCTATTAGAACTTCCCACATTACTGCCATGCTCCCCATAATAAAACAATGACCTGAATTTAGGGGGAAAACCTGTAGAAAGCAGGAAAATCAATTGATTTAGTGCTGCTGACTACAGCCCAGCAGCACTATATTAGGATAGACACACTATTGCCCAGGGCAGGGTCCCTACACATACATGAGTCACTGCTCCAAAGTACCTTGCAAGAGTTCCTCATTCCTGTGATGCAGCCAGGTACCAATGCCCAGGAGCCCGCTACCACTCCACACTGCACATAAATCCAAAGAATCGGACAGCGTGGAGAAAGTTCAAAGCATCCCTGTGATTAAGACCTAAAAGAAGTGAAATGTGTTAGTGGTGTGGTCTCAGATGGGAGGTATTTCAGTGTGTGCTTCATGCTCATTAAAATCAATGAATTGAACTTTCTCCACGTCATCAGTGTGCGGCCTGATCCTTTGGATTCAAAGTCCCTACAAAACACTTTATTACCCAAAGTATTGGGACACCTAACTTTACACGCACATGAACTTTAATGGCATCCCAGTCTTAGTCCGTAGGGTTCAATATTGAGTTGGCCCACCCTTTGCAGCTATAACAGCTTCAACTCTTCTGGGAAGGCTGTCCACACGGTTTAGGAATGTGTCTATGGGAATGTTTCATCGTTCTTCCAGAAGCGTATTTGTGAGGTCAGACACTGATGTGGACAAGAAGGCCTGGCTCGCAGTCTCCACTCTAATTTATCCCAAAGGTGTTCTATTGGGTTGAGGTTAGGACTGTGTGCAGGCCAGTCAAGTTTCTCCACCCAAAACTAGCTCATCCATGTCTTTATGGACCTGGGAGAGAGGTGTTGTTACATTAAACTGCACTTGTAAAGTATATCTACAGTCAAAGCATTGTCTTTTAGTTTTGTACAGAGTGCAAAGTTAGAACCCTGGAATTTGCCCATAGTTTCACTTTAGGGCCAATATAAATCTATGCGTTGGGGGATGAATTTGAATTTGATCCCCTGCTGATTTTGTACGTTTGCCCACTGACAAAGAAATGATCAGTCTATATATATCAGTCTACATTTTAATGTTAGGTTTATTTTAACAGTGAGAGACAAAATAACAACAAAAATATCCAGAAAAATGCATTTCAAAAAAGTTATAAATTGATTTCCATTTTAATGAGTGAAATAAGTATTTGACCCCTTCGCAAAACATTACTTAGTACTTAGTGGCAAAACCCTTGTTGGCAATCACAGAGGTTAGATGTTTCTTGTAGTTGGCCACCAGGTTTGCACACATCTCAGGAGGGATTTTGTCCCACTTCTCTTTGCAAAACCTCTCAAAGTTATTAAGGTTTTGAGGCTGACGTTTGGTAACTCAAACCTTCAGCTCCCTCTACATATTTTCTATGGGATTAAGGTCTGGAGACTGGCTAGGCCACTCCAGGACCTTAATGTGTTTCTTCTTGAGCCACTCCTTTGTTGCCTTGGCTGTGTGTTTTGGGTCATTGTCATGCTGGAATACCCATCTACGGCCCATTTTCAATGCCCTGGCTGAGGGAAGGAGGTTCTCACCCAAGATTTGATGGTACATGGCCTCATCCATCTTCCCTTTGATGTGGTGAAATTGCCCTGTCCCCTTAGCAGAAAAACACCCCCAAAGCATAATGTTTCCGCCCCCAAATTAGATGGTGGGGATGGTGTTCTTGGGGTCATAGGCAGCATTCCTCCTCCTCCAAACACAGCGAGTTAAGTTGATGCCAAATAGCTTGATTTTGGTCTCATCTGACCACAACACTTTCAGTCAGCTCTCCTCTGAGACATTCAGATGTTCATTAGCAAACTTCAGACGGGCCTGTACATGTGCTTTCTTGAGCAGGGGGACCTTGCGGGCGGTGCAAGATTTCAGTCCTTCACGCCGTAAAGTGTTACCAATTGTCTTCTTGGTGACTATGGTCCCAGCTGCCTTGAGATCATTGACAAGATTGTCCCGTGGTGTAGTTCCGGGCTGATTCCTCACCGTTCTCATGATCATTGAAACGCCACGAGGTGAGATTTTGCATGGAGCCATGTTGTCACACTCTCATCAAGCTGCTTGGAGATGGTCTTGTAGCCCATTCCAGCCTTGTGTAGGTCTAAAATCTTGTCCCTGACACTCTTGGACAGCTCTTTGGTCTTGGTCATGGTGGAGAGATCTGAATCTGATTGATTGATTGCCTCTGTGGACCGGTGTCTTTTATACAGGTAACAAGCTGAGATTAGGAGCACTCTCAGCTCATTACCTCTATAGAAGACACTTGGGAGCCAGAAATCTTGCTGATTGATAGGGGATCAAATACTTATTTCACTCATTAAAATGCAAATCAATTTATAACTTTTTTGAAATGCGCTTTTCTGGAAATTTTTGTTGTTATTCTGTCTCTCACTGTTAAAATAAACCTACCATTAAAATTATAGACTGATAATTTCTTTGTCAGTGGGAAAATGTACAAAATACTTTTTTCCCTCACTGTTAACATGAGTGTTGCTGTTACGTATGGCGCAGTTTTATGTCATTCTATGCATTGATGCGGTGCAGTATTGTTTATTCTGAATAGTAACCCAATGCACCAAGGCAGTGCGCATGTGTTGTAGAAAAAACTTTGTGACCTGTGGTACAAAGCAAAAACATAAATGTAGCGCTAAAAATAAATTGAACACGTGTATGTATTATACAGTCTTTGAAGACATATAAAAGTCCAAGAAGTCCAAAAGGACTAAATTGTGATACCACTGAAGTGTAAAAAATAAATAAATAAAACGTTGATAGTAGCTCCACCACCGTACTTGTAAGTGTGAGGTGGGGGGGGCTTACCAGAAGAAGTGGACACAGATGGGTGTACACTCACTGTGTCAATAAAGCTGATGTTATTGTAGATCTCTGAAGATGGAGTAGGGATAGTAGAGATGCTTGTAGAGATTGTACACGATAGGGGTAAATCCAATCAAGTATCACCAGCATATAGGAAAAAGACATGAAGATACATAGCGTAATACTGCGTGGATAATCTTCAGGCAAAAGCTAGTACAGATAACTGCATATACACAAAAACGTAGGTACACCGGTGAGAGTGGAGGATTATAAACACCCAGAAGTGTAAATAACAAAATATTTAAGTGATATTGGTGAGTCCACCACCATAGGTAAAAGTGGGGGGCTTACCAGAGCAAATGGACATGGATGGGTATACACCCCCTGTGTCAAATGAGCTTGTATCAATTGTATTTAAACCTCAATATAAAAGTATTAAAAAGGCTTAAAAATGGCTTTGAGTGGTGCAGCACCCCAGATGATGTCCCCTAGGACGAAACGCGTCGGGCACGCTTGCTGACACCACCACACTGCCATTTTTATCTCTACTCACCGCTGTATTTTATCTTCACAAATGTGAGTGTTTAATTTAATAAATACGCTTCATAGCTTTTCCATACAATATTATGCTATGTGCTTTTATACTTTTTCCCTTTATGCTGCGGATATGTGACTTATCTTCACCATATACACTCCTCACAAGTACCTTGGCTACCCTCATCTTGTCTCCAGGGATCTACATTGATACAAGCTCATTTGACACAGGGGGTGTATACCCATCCGTGTCCATTTGCTCTGGTAAGCCCCCCACTTTTACCTATGGTGGTGGACTCACCAATATCACTTAAATATTTTGTTATTTACACTTCTGGGTGTTTATAATCCTCCACTCTCACTGGTGTACCTACGTTTTTGTGTATATGCAGTTATCTGTACTAGCTTTTGCCTGAAGATTATCCACGCAGTATTACGCGATGTATCTTCATGTCTTTTTCCTATATGCTGGTGATACTTGATTGGATTTACCCATATCGTGTACACTCTCTACAAGCATCTCTACTATCCCTACTCCACCTTCAGAGATCTACAATAACATCAGCTTTATTGACACAGTGAGTGTACACCCATCTGTGTCCACTTCTTCTGGTAAGCCCCCCCACCTCACACTTACAAGTACGGTGGTGGACCTACTATCAACGTTTTATTTATTTATTTTTTACACTTCAGTGGTATCACAATTTAGTCCTTTTGGACTTCTTGGACTTTTATATGTCTTCAAAGAGTGTATAATACATACACGTGTTCAATTTATTTTTAGTGTTACATTTATGTTTTTGCTTTGTACCACAGGTTAGATCACTTGTTAATGTTAGCTGCTTTCATTCTTCCTTTTGACAGCGCAGTATTTATATTTATATTATAAAACTTTGTGACCTGCCTGATTTTTGGTGCGTCAGAGGATCTTGATCTCAATGAGCTGCCTTAATCCAATGCACATTAACGTATGACATGCACTAATGCACTGCCCAATTGTAAATGGCCTTTAAAGTGGTTGTAATGTTGTATTTTTTGTTTTTTTCTTAAATAATAAACATGTTATACGTACCTGTGCAATGGTTTTGCACAGAGCAGCCCTGAACCTCCTCTTCTGGGATTGCACGTGTGCTGGCTTGATCTCGAGCTGTGCTTTGTGTGTCCATTGACACACAAAATGTAGCTTTGCCCTGCCCCCCGCTCTCTGATTGACAGCAGCGGGAGCCTGTGGTTGCTGTCCTGGCCTTTCCTGGTTCTTTGGTCTTTTTGATGGTTCTTGTCTGGGTCCAGCCCACGTATTCTATGACATATATATTGGGTCAGCGGACCAGCATGGATAGCTCCCTGGAGTGGGGGGGGATGCAAAGAGAGAGATGAGAGGATCAGGACATACTCAGGTCCTGGGCCCGTAAGGGATTGAGATGAAGGACAAGACCTCGAGGAGTAACAAGGATGCCATTCATCTCTGCCTATATGAGAAGTTCTAAAATCTAAAAACTTGGGGTACACCCCAAAGACAACAACACTGGAGTATGCCTCTGAAGGACTGTAATTGCTGGACTACATCTTAGCAGGTATGCCGGGGCAGCACTCAAACCTGTAGTTAGAGCTAGGGAACTAGAAATGCGTTGCCTGTTGAACGGTGAAATGTCTATTTTGCATTTTTTCTAAGTAAAGCATTGAAAGGTTGTCCCTACCTAGTCTGAAGTTACATTGCAAGTAACGGGCACACATCTAGTCTACAAGCCCATGGCTCTGATTACCGGGTGTTTGTCTCGCTTCCCCATTCACAATATGTTGGATAGTTTTTGCTCCAGTCTTGAAGCCAAGCATCGTGACTGCAGAATGTGAACACCCCCCTTCGCTTCCATTGCAGCTTAAATAAGGTTGGCTGGGGGGTGCTAAAAATGTGGCTCAGATGTACATTTTTACTACCCTCAAACACACATCTGAACTTAGCCTAAAAGTTCAGCTAAATGTAATGGACGTCTGCTAAACAACTGTCCCACCTAGAATACCAACAAAAGTTAATGATTCCTCTTTAAACTGAAGCTATGGTTATCACAACACAGTCCCCGAGTTCTAATCTCCCGGCTCACCTGCAGCTTTGATATTGGAATTCATGCTGCCTGAAAAGGGTCATCCACCTGGCAGAAACTTTTATCTTCAATGTCACTATAACCTGCCTGTGCCTGATAACAGCCTGAGATAAAAAATATGTATTTTTGTTATCTTCTTCTGTGATTTCACAGCCCATTACAAAGGCATCTTCAGCTTTGCTCCCGACCACAGATAATAAGCCATCAAATACTTTCATTTTTGAGACTTATCATTTATATTAGAAAATTTCCAACAATGCTTCACAGTCTGATAGAAAGAAATCACCTTGATGCTTTGCTTCTAACGGTTAATATTTTGGGCAGTTTATTTTTGCTTTATAGCATTTTGTTCATTTTATATGGAATAGTTTACTGCTGTTGAAATTCCACCTCTAAGGCATGTCACACCGTAATGTCATCAGCCCACACTTTGCCCAGGCTTATGTCAGGTACAGTTTGGGAGATGTATAATAGTGACCAGACTTATATAAAATAGATAAATGAAAAGCAGAAGTAAGCAGGTACAGCATACATGAAAAGTCAAGCTAAAGTTTAATATATAAAAAAAAAAAACGAAATACCCTACAGATTTAGTCACATGACTGACTTATAATGAAGTATGTCCCACCTTGTGCAGGCAGATGGATCCTGGAGAAATCTTCACTGCGGGGGTGCCTGTCCTCTTCCTGTCTCTCGACTTTCAGTGCTGCAGTGGTTAACAGCTTCGGATCTTCAGCCAGAACAGCAGTACAGATGGTCCAATGGAACACCTCCTTCCTCATCCATTGAGAAAACTTCTTTCATTGACTAATCTGCCTGTAACACGACCCGTGAATGGGGGAGAAAATCCTTTGACTGATCAGACTTTTCCCCATTCACCAATCATGTTGCAAGCAGTGTAATCAATGACAACGGTTTTCCTAATGGAAGAGGTGCACGAGGGGCATGCCCCCATTGGACCTGCCTGAAGACCCCGAGCTGTTGCAAGTTTATAGATAGGAAGAGGACAGGCAGCTTTGCAGTGAAGATTTCTGCAGGATCCAGCTGCCTGAACAATGTGGGATATCTAACCATACCTCTTTCTCCATAAGTATCAGTACACTCCAGAGATGCCTCCTCTCCCCCTTAATCTTCATACTCTTTCTGGAACCATTTCTCTGCATTGTACAAACAAGGGCCGATATTTCAAGTCTCCCCACTTCTGCAAGCCCCCCACAAGGTAGCCCCATTTGCAGATGATCTCATTTACTTTCTTACCTCTTCTACATCTGGATCCCAGCTCTCCTAGAGGAACTATAACATTATGGTAGCTTGTCAAATTTTAAAATCAACATCTCAAAGTCTAAAGTCATGAACATCCTGGCTTCCCCTTTCAGATATCAACGTATTAAGCATTCTTTCCCATTCAAATGGCCTGAATCACACATCAGATACTTGGGGCCCAACTAGAGTTGCCACCTCATCCCTTTAAACCCGAACACATATTAATTACATAGGTTCTGTGGATGATTAAGGTGGTAATTAAACTCACTTGTTGCTTTATCTGCATTTAATTAGCCTCAGAACTGTGTAATTCATATGTGTTCGGGTTTAAAGGGATGAGGTGGCATTGTGGCAACCCTAGGCCCAACATACCTTCAAGCCAGCAGAATATTAGCATGCATAAAAAAAGGGGATATACTCCAGAGACAAAACTATAATCCTAACACTTTATAAAACTCTGGTCCGGACACATCTGGAGTATTCCATCCTATACTGGCCACCGGTCCTTAGAAGAGTTGTGCTGGAGCTGGAGAGAGTCCAAAGAAGGGCGACAAAATTAATAAGGGGATTGGAGGACCTCAATTGTGAGGAGCGACTACAAGCACTAAATTTATTCTCGCTTGAGAAAAGTCGCTTGAGAGGGGACATGATAGCGATTTACAAATATCTCAATGGTGATCCCAGCATAGGAAAAAAGATATTTAGTCTCAGGGAGTGTAAAGCCCTGTACACACGATCAGACTTTCCGGCGGGAAATGTTCGATGACAGGCTGTTGTCGGTAAATCCGACCGTGTGTATGCTCCATTGGACAATTGTTGTTGGACTTTCCGCCAACAAATGTTGGCTAGCAGGTTCTCAAATTTTATGCAAGACAAATGTGTGTTGTCGGATTTTCCGATCGCGTGTACACAAGTCCGTCGGACAAAAGTTCAAAGTACAAACACGCATGCTCGGAAGCAAAAGCGGTCGGTCTTGTAAACTAGCATTTGTAATGGAGAATTAACATTTGTGACGGGGCAAATTATGAAATTCCAAATGCAGCGCACAATTCTCTGCTTCTTTAATGGGATAATAATGAAGCTGCTTTGCTGGTGATATTGATTGGAGTTATTGCAAACACATTTTCAAAGGCTTTTTTTTTTAGTGATATCAAGAATAATATTATTATGCTTGTTTTTTTATTTTTATTTGGGCAAGTTACCACAACACCATTATCCCGTAGTTTTAAGATCAAAGATACAACTTGTTGGTGTTACATTGTATTTTTTAAATGTAACTGCCTACTCAGAAATTTCATTTGAAGTAAAACACATAGCCAAGTATTATTCTACCCAATGTTTTTATTGTGCATTAAAAAAATAAAAAAAAAATAAAATTAGACCTGCTACCTACCAATAGAATTTAAACAAAAAGTGCATTCTATGCATCCAAAAATATAGAAAATATACCAAATCAAGTCATTATTCAACCAAAAAAATAATGTCAAAGCAATAACTCCAAGGCCAATAATAAATAACATGTTATCTCCTCCGATTCCGCAACATGTCTGGTTGACGAACGACCGTTCAGAAACTAACTGAAAAGCACGAAATGAAAAGCGTGAACTGAAACGCACTAAATGAAAAACCCGAAAAGAAAAGCGCGAATCAACACTCACCAAACTTCTACTAACACGAAATTAGCAGAAGGAGCCCAAAGGGTGGCGCTAAAGAGCTGAAAAACCACGTAGTACGTCTAGTACGTCACTACGTTCGTAATTGTTGGCCAACAATTGTGTGGCCGTGTGTATGCAAGACAAGTTTGGGCCAACGCCCTTCGGACAAAATTCCACGGTTTTGTTGGCCAACAATCCAATCGTGTGTACAAGCATAAGAGGATGGGCCACACAATTAGATTGGAGGAAAAGCGGTTTAACCTTAAGCTGCGCAGGGAGTCCTTCACTCTCAGGGTGATAAGAATGTGGAATTCTCTTCCACAATTGGTGGTGTCAGCAGGGAGTATTGTTATTTTTAAAAGAATCTTGGACATGCATCTTAAAGAACACTTTTTAAATAGCTTTTTTTTTTTTTTTTTTTTTTTCTTCTTTGGTTCCTTCAGGCTATTAAGTAGGGGGAGGGGTGATTGCTCACAGGTGCCTGCAGTCTATATAACTGTGTGTAGGACTCATCTTGAGCCTGCTCATTGGGAGATTGCTGGAACTTAAACCAAGTGGAACTTTTCTAAGTGGTGAGTTAAAACCAGAGGGAGAGTGAACAAGTTTTACTTTTTTGTTTGCTGGGTAGCATTTTTGGGGCTTTTCCTTTTAGCTTTTCAATTAGCTTTTTCTGTCACTTTTTAAATAGCTTTTTTTTTTTTTTTTCTCTTCTTTGGTTCCTTCAGGCTATTAAGTAGGGGGAGGGGTGATTGCTCACAGGTGCCTGCAGTCTATATAACTGTGTGTAGGACTCATCTTGAGCCTGCTCATTGGGAGATTGCTGGAACTTAAACCAAGTGGAACTTTTCTAAGTGGTGAGTTAAAACCAGAGGGAGAGTGAACAAGTTTTACTTTTTTGTTTGCTGGGTAGCATTTTTGGGGCTTTTCCTTTTAGCTTTTCAATTAGCTTTTTCTGTCACTTTTTAAATAGCTTTTTTTTTTTTTTTCTCTTCTTTGGTTCCTTCAGGCTATTAAGTAGGGGGAGGGGTGATTGCTCACAGGTGCCTGCAGTCTATATAACTGTGTGTAGGACTCATCTTGAGCCTGCTCATTGGGAGATTGCTGGAACTTAAACCAAGTGGAACTTTTCTAAGTGGTGAGTTAAAACCAGAGGGAGAGTGAACAAGTTTTACTTTTTTGTTTGCTGGGTAGCATTTTTGGGGCTTTTCCTTTTAGCTTTTCAATTAGCTTTTTCTGTCACTTTTTAAATAGCTTTTTTTTTTTTTTTTCTCTTCTTTGGTTCCTTCAGGCTATTAAGTAGGGGGAGGGGTGATTGCTCACAGGTGCCTGCAGTCTATATAACTGTGTGTAGGACTCATCTTGAGCCTGCTCATTGGGAGATTGCTGGAACTTAAACCAAGTGGAACTTTTCTAAGTGGTGAGTTAAAACCAGAGGGAGAGTTAACAAGTTTTACTTTTTTGTTTGCTGGGTAGCATTTTTGGGGCTTTTCCTTTTAGCTTTTCAATTAGCTTTTTCTGTCACTTTTTAAATAGCTTTTTTTTTTTTTTCTCTTCTTTGGTTCCTTCAGGCTATTAAGTAGGGGGAGGGGTGATTGCTCACAGGCGCCTGCAGTCTATATAACTGTGTGTAGGACTCATCTTGAGCCTGCTCATTGGGAGATTGCTGGAACTTAAACCAAGTGGAACTTTTCTAAGTGGTGAGTTAAAACCAGAGGGAGAGTGAACAAGTTTTACTTTTTTGTTTGCTGGGTAGCATTTTTGGGGCTTTTCCTTTTAGCTTTTCAATTAGCTTTTTCTGTCACTTTTTAAATAGCTTTTTTTTTTTTTTTTTTCTCTTCTTTGGTTCCTTCAGGCTATTAAGTAGGGGGAGGGGTGATTGCTCACAGGTGCCTGCAGTCTATATAACTGTGTGTAGGACTCATCTTGAGCCTGCTCATTGGGAGATTGCTGGAACTTAAACCAAGTGGAACTTTTCTAAGTGGTGAGTTAAAACCAGAGGGAGAGTGAACAAGTTTTACTTTTTTGTTTGCTGGGTAGCATTTTTGGTGCTTTTCCTTTTAGCTTTTCAATTAGCTTTTTCCAAAACGTCTTTCAGGACAGCACCCGAGAGATCATGGCTCCTCCTCCCACAGGAAACACCTCATCAATTAAGTCTTTAAATTGGAATCCTCCACGTTGCCTCATCAGTTTTTTGTGTTTCCTCCAGCTGGAGGAACACCTCTGGTGGGAGCCATGATCTCTCAGGTTTATCCTGGGAGACACAGGTTCTCACCTGTTAAGTCTTTTTTAGGCTAGGAGAGTGAGCCTCCCACTTGCCTCTTGTATGGATGGTCCCGTGGGCTCCCTCTCCCTCTTCCGTGCTCGGGGAGAGCCTGTACGTCCGGGGGGGCTGCCTCCAATTTTTTTGGCCTAACGGGCGGCCGTCCTATGTTCCCTTCTACATGAGGGATGAGCGGTGGCGGCCGCCATGTTGCTGGTGGCAGAAGAGCGCTTCAGCCACGTCCTGTAAGGGAGGAGGCAGCACTTCCGGGTCGGCGCGTGTGTCATTTCCGGGCGCAAAGCGCAGTGGGAGAGGGCAGGGTCACCTGGCGCCTTTATTTCCGGTTCCAGGTCAGCGCAGCGGCGTTTTCGAATCTGGAACCGGTCGTTTTCACCACGCACCGCAGACAGCTATGGATAGCGATGCAGCGGATAAGGGGGCAAGCCAAGGCGCCAGCAAGGCTAAGGTAAGGGACTGTGTCCTCTATTACCCTGGGCCGTTTTCTCCTGTGGGGGGGTAACTCACCCTTCCCCACCCACCCCCCCCCCACCCCCTCTTCAGAAGGTAGGTTGTAGTGGCTGGATTTAGTATATCTGCCCTACAACAGGGGATTAGGTGGTGGTGGCTTGCTGGGCACATGGAAAATGAGATGTTTCTTCCTTAGTGCACCTGGGTGTTTTACTTGCGCTGTATTACAGCTTTTTAAGCGTGGTTCCATATCTCTTTTCTGTTTGTCCAGGCCAAAGGTTCTGCCCAACCAGTCAAGAAAAGGTGCCCTGTCTGCAAAGAAAAACTAAGCGATGCTTGGACCAAAACGCTATGTGCAGAGTGCATTACAAATTTGGTCAGAGAGGAGACTCCATCCGTTTGTGGCGACTTGGTGTCAACAATAAAGGATGAGCTCCGGGCCACCTTTCAAGCTTTTAGGTCAAACCTAAGAGAGGAGCCAGGTCCCTCTAGGGATACTCTGGTTCCGCAGCCATCTTCAGAACCCCAGAGTGGTTCTCAAATAATTTTTGGGGGTCCGATATCCCAGGACGCTTCTCAAGGGTCCGTTTCCCTCGCTCCAGATGATACAGATTCTGAGGAGGAGGAAAATGAATCAGATGCCGCTTCTAAATACAAATTGTCACTAGAAGAGGTGGGCGGACTCCTGAAGGTAATCCATGCCACTTTGGGGATAGAAGAGGAAAAGAAGGAACTCTCCCTGCATGACCGCATGTATGCTGGTTTAGGAGATTCAAAAGGCCGTTCTTTTCCAGTCCATTCAATTATAACTGATATGATTAAAAAAGAGTGGCTGGAACCTGAGAAAAAGCCTTTCTTTTCCCGGGCTCACAAGAAAAGATTTCCATTTGAAGAAAATCCAGATTCTATATGGAATAAGATTCCAAAATTGGACTCTGCCTTTTCTCAGGTCTCTAAGTCTACGGACCTCGCCTTTGAGGATATGGGCACTCTGAAGGAGCCCATGGACAAAAGGATGGACCTGCTTCTTAAAAGAACCTGGCAATCAGTAATGCACAATCTGAAACCAGCAATGGCAACAACCTGTGTTGCAAGGAACTTAGATCACTGGGTTAACCAGTTGAAAGCCCATGTCATAGCAGATTCCTCAAAACAGGAGATTCTAGACTCTTTTTCAACCCTGTCTGCAGCAATATCATATATTGCGGATGCGTCTGCGGAATCTATCCGCATGTCAGCAAGGTCAGCAGCTTTAACAAATTCTGCCAGAAGGGCCTTATGGCTGAAGACGTGGCCAGGGGATGCTGCATCTAAAAATAGACTGTGTGGTATTCCATTTGCAGGTGATCTGCTATTCGGCTCAGAGCTAGAATCCATTCTTGACCGCACGGCAGACAAGAAAAAGTCGTTTCCGGTTAAGAAGAAACAGGTGCAAACCCGTAAGCGTTTCTTTCGGCCCCAAAAAGGTCAGCAGGAAGGAAAAACGCAGGGCAAGAGGAAGTCATGATCTTCTCAGAAGCCCAAAGGTAGGGGTGGAGTGCTCTTCAATCCTCCTGCGGCCTCCGCAAAACCACAATGACTCCGTCAAGGTCGGGGGAAGACTCCAGGAGTTTCTTCCTCAGTGGAGAGCCATTTCCTCAAATCAATTCGTTGTAAATATGCTCTCCCAGGGGTATGTGATAGAATTTACGGAAGAACCTCCAAGAAGATTCCTGGTGACAAACGTCCCAAGGGACGCAGTCAAGGCTCTCGCCATGAAGTCCCTAATTCAGGAACTGAAAAATCAGAGAGTCATTGTTCCGGTCCCAGCGGGGGAGTTCTTCCCGGGGTTCTACTCACATGTCTTTCTGGTTCAGAAACCTTCAGGAAAGTTCCGTCTTATCCTGAAACTCAAAATGCTGAACAAATCAGTAGACTACAGAAGGTTTCGGATGGATTCAATATTTTCAGTAAGAAACCTCCTGTATCAAGGGTGCTATATGGCATCAATAGATTTACAAGATGCCTACCTCCACATTCCTATTGCCACCAGGTCGCAGAAATATCTGAGGTTAGCACTGAAAGAAGGGAAGAAGGTGGTACATCTGCAATTCAGAGCACTCCCGTTTGGTCTGTCATCATCCCCAAGGGTCTTCACAAAAATAATGGCCGAAGCTCTGGCGCCTCTGCGTCTAAAGGGGATCTCAGTTATTCCTTATCTGGACGACCTGCTGTTTTTTGCCCAGACCAGAGAAGGTCTTCAGGAAAACTTGCTCAGAGCCCGTGTCCATCTAGAATCCATGGGATGGATTTTAAACCTTCAAAAATCAAATCTGATTCCCTCACAGGAAGTGTTATTCCTGGGTTTCCGTATCAACTCTTTAGAACAAAAAATTTTTCTTCCAGAGGAAAAACAGAAAAAGTTGGTACAAGTGGTGTCACTGCTACAGTCCAATCAAGTTCTATCCATCAGGAAGGTTATGTCAGCATTGGGAACCCTGACCTCTTCCATTCCAGCCATCCAGTGGGCAAAGCTCCATTTCAGACCTCTGCAAAGTTTCCTGTTAAAAACCTGGAATCACCAGCAGGATTCACTAGATTCATTAGTGAAGATACCTACTTCAGTAAAAAGAAGTCTGTGGTGGTGGAAGAACCAGACAAGGTACTCAGAGGGGCTGTTATGGTCCTTCCCAACTCAGGTGAGGTTGACAACAGATGCCAGTGCCTGGGGTTGGGGGGCTCATATGAGCGGCCGGTGGGCCCAGGGCTCGTGGGACACAAGAGATGCGCTGAGGTCCTCAAATTGGAGGGAACTAAAAGCTATAGAAATGGCCTTACTGACCTTTGCGAAAGAAGTCCAGGGGCAACATACTCAGATCCTGTCAGACAATGCCACGGCGGTGGCTTACATAAACAGACAGGGGGGAACCAGAAGCAAAGTTCTGCAGAGCCTGGCAAAAGGCATTCTGAGTTGGGCAGAGCTCCATACTCTATCCTTATCCGCGGTCCATCTAAAAGGGACCCTAAACAGAGTAGCGGACTTCCTAAGCAGGAACCAGATTTTAGAGGCAGAGTGGCAATTGAATCCAGAAGTCTTCCAGTTAATAGTGCAGAAATGGGGGCGCCCAAGAGTGGATCTCTTTGCCACCCAGGAAAACTCGCAAATGTCTCGCTTCTTCTCCCTGAACAGGAACGAGGCATCACTGGGAGTGGATGCTCTGGCACAAGATTGGAATTTTCACCTCTGTTACGCATTCCCCCCGTTTCAACTTATCCCTCGGGTCATAGCAAAAATCAGGAAGGAGGAGACAACAGTGATCCTCGTCACTCCTTTCTTGGTTTTCATCCCTTCTTCAGATACAACAAGAACCTTACTGGCACCTTCCGTTAAGAAAAGACCTTCTGTTACAAGGTCCTCTGTTTCACCAGGAAGTAGAAAAACTAAAGCTCACAGCCTGGCTACTGAGGAGCAGCTCTTGAAGAGGAAAGGTTTCTCGGATAGGTTGGTAGCTACCCTCCTATCCAGTAGAAAGAAGGTTACAAGAGCAATCTATTCCAAAGTCTGGAAAATCTTCAACTCCTGGTGCACAGCATCTGACAGATCTCCAAAACAAATTTCTTCTGTTCTTGAGTTTCTGCAAGAAGGAGTGGACAAGGGCTTAGCGGTCAGCACCCTCAAAGTTCAAGTGGCTGCGCTGGGGGTATTCCTGGAAAAATCCATTTCATCAGAACCCCTAGTAATAAGATTCTTCAAAGCTCTTACCCGGTCCAGACCAGTGGTAATCAAAAGCTGTCCAGCATGGGACTTATCGGTTGTTCTACAGGCCCTGACCAAGGAACCTTTTGAACCCATTAATTTAGCCTCCCTGAAATTAATTACTTTGAAAACAGTGTTTTTAGTGGCTGTTACAACAGCTCGAAGGGTCAGTGAGCTGCAAGCCTTATCAATCAGGGAACCTTTCTTTTCCATTTTTTCAGACCGAATTGTTCTGAAAACGGATCCTAATTTTTTGCCGAAGGTCGCTTTGATCCAGAATCGAACTCAGGAAATAATACTTCCTACCTTTTGTTCTAATCCATCGGGTAAGAAGGAAGAAGAATTCCATACCCTGGATGTTAAAAGAGCAGTCTTGAGTTACTTGGAAAACACTAAAGACTTTAGATGTTCAGATGCTTTATTTGTTTTATTTTCCGGTAATAAAAAAGGAAGACAAGCTTCTAGAGGAACCATTGCCAGATGGTTAAGAATGGCTATCTCAGAAGCCTATTCCCTTACAGGTCAAGAGAGTCCATTAAATGTCCGGGCTCATTCTACAAGAGCTTTGGCGGTGAGTTGGGCAGAAAAAGCTGGCGCCACCCCCGAACAAATCTGTAAGGCAGCTACTTGGACAAGTCTGACAACCTTTGCCCGTCATTATCGGTTAGACCTCATGACGGCTGGGGACCAGGCTTTTGGAAGGAAAGTCTTACAGGCTGTTGTCCCACCCTAAATGGAGTAAGTCTCGATTATCCTCTCGGGTGCTGTCCTGAAAGACGTTTTGGAAAATTACAAGTTAGACTTACCGGTAACTTGTTTTCCAATAGGCTTTCAGGACAGCAGTAACCCGCCCTTTGTTTATGCTAATGCTGTAATACTATGATATAACTGTCGCTTATGTGTTGCAGCTGGGGCTGGAGTTCTCTACAAACAACTGATGAGGCAACGTGGAGGATTCCAATTTAAAGACTTAATTGATGAGGTGTTTCCTGTGGGAGGAGGAGCCATGATCTCTCGGGTGCTGTCCTGAAAGCCTATTGGAAAACAAGTTACCGGTAAGTCTAACTTGTAATTTTCTGTCACTTTTTAAATAGCTTTTTTTTTTTTTTTTTTTCTCTTCTTTGGTTCCTTCAGGCTATTAAGTAGGGGGAGGGGTTATTGCTCACAGGTGCCTGCAGTCTATATAACTGTGTGTAGGACTCATCTTGAGCCTGCTCATTGGGAGATTGCTGGAACTTAAACCAAGTGGAACTTTTCTAAGTGGTGAGTTAAAACCAGAGTTTAAAACAGGAGATTATAACAGGGGTCATAGTACCTGTGTAGTGTGAGTACATGAGTGTTGTCTGAGTAGTGTGTTTGGATCGTTAGTACTTGTGTATTGTGTATTGTATACTTGAGTATTGCGAGTGTACATAGGTCTGTGACTGTTCTGCGATTGCACGTAGGTCTGTGAGTACCTGTGTATTGTCTTGAGTATTAGTGCCAGGAAGCTAGCTGTTAGGTAATTTGAACAGGGTAAAATCCCCAATCCTCACTAAATTTAATAGGTACGATTCCCGGCGGGTGTGGAGAGGCGACTCTTTGTACATCTTGCCGCATGTATGCGTTCCTTGATCATCCGATCGAGGGCGAATACTGCTGTGCAAAATGTAAGCACATTGTTTCCCTGGAAGCCCAGGTTCTGAATCTGGGGAAGCAACTGTCAGCACTGAGAAGTCCCTCCATACTAAAGGAGAGCCAGGAACGTACACGGCAGGTGCCGGCAGGGGCCAGCACAGAGGCGGGTGGAGACAAAGAGGTGCAGGCACTAGCAAAGAGTAGATGGGTGACAGTCAGGAAGGGTAGAGGGGGAAGTGCCAGGGAGGCCGATCCAGGACTGGAGCATCCCAATAAGTACGCTCCATTGAGTGACATTGGTGAAACCAGTCAGGGACCAGCAGTGCTGGAGCTGAGGGACTCTCCTAGCTGCCGGGGGAGGAACTCCTCCAGTGAGAGTGGGGGGGCAGCAAAGGGAAAGGAAAGACAGATTCTGGTGGTAGGGGACTCAATTCTTAGAAGGACAGAGAGGGCAATCTGTAACCAAGACCTGAAGCGCCGAACAGTATGTTGTCTACCGGGCGCTCGGGTTCGGCACATCACGGATCTTGTGGACAGATTACTGGGAGGGGCTGGGGAAGACCCGGCTGTCATGGTGCACGTTGGCACCAATGACAAAGTCAGAGGCAGATGGAGTGTCCTAAAGAACGATTTTAGGGACTTAGGAGCTAAATTGAGGAAAAGGACCTCCAAGGTAGTATTCTCAGGAATACTACCGGTACATCGAGCCACACCAGAAAGGAAGAGGGAGATTAGGGAAGTAAACAAGTGGCTGAAGAGCTGGTGTAGTAAGGAGGGGTTTGGGTTCCTGGAGGACTGGGCCGACTTCTCAGTTGGTAACCGGTACTATAGAAGGGACGGACTGCACCTAAATGAGGAGGGTGCAGATCTGCTGGGAAGGAAGATGGCCAAAAAGTTAGAGGGGTTTTTAAACTAGGCGATGGGGGGGAGGGTCCAGAGGCAGAGATAGCCAGCGCGGAAGATATTCCAGAGGGTAGTATTGGGGGCATTAGTGGTAGGTTAACCAAAGCACAAAAACACAAGGTGAGTATAGTAGCAAGTCCTAGTTGCAATCTCGAAACACCCAATACGAAGACAATATGCGACCGGTCTAAACTATGTGGCATGTTCACCAATGCCAGGAGCATGTCGGACAAGATGGGTGAACTAGAGATAGTGTTGTACGAGCAGGATTTGGATTTTGTGGGAATTTCAGAGACCTGGTTCAACAGCTCTCATGATTGGCTGGCAAACATTCAAGGGTATACCCTATACCGCAAGGATAGAGAGGGTAAAAAAGGGGGAGGGGTATGCCTATATATCAAGAATAATGTACAAGCGAATGTGAGAGATGACATCACTGAGGGAGCTAGAGAGGAGGTGGAATCCTTATGGGTAGAGCTCCAAAGGGATAAAGCTAAGGGGAAAATAATACTGGGAGTATGCTATAGGCCCCCAAACCTGAGGGAGGAAGTGGAGACGGATCTCCTATCACAAATTGGAGTAGCAGCAAGGATGGGAAGTGTTATCATAATGGGGGATTTTAATTATCCAGACATAGATTGGGCGGAGGGAACCGCGCATTCATTTAAGGCTCGCCAGTTCCTTAATGTCTTGCAGGACAATTTTATGGGTCAGATGGTAGACGCACCAACTAGAAATAAAACATTACTGGATCTACTGATTACCAACAATACAGACCTGATCACAGATGTGGAAATGCGGGGCAACTTAGGTAACAGTGATCATAGGTCAATTAGTTTCAGTATAAATCACACAAATAGGAAACATAAAGGGAATACAAAGACACTGAATTTCAAAAGAGCCAACTTCCCTAAACTACAAACCTTGCTAAAAGGCATAAACTGGGATAAAATATTAGAAACAAAGAATACGGAGGAGAGATGGGTTTGCTTTAAGAGCATATTAAATAAGGGCATTAGCCAATGTATCCCATTGGGTAATAAATTTAAAAGAGCGAACAAAAGTCCTGGATGGCTTAACTCCAATGTAAAAATACATATAAAAGCAAAGGAGAAGGCCTTCAAAAATTACAAGGTTGAGGGATCATCCCCAGCATTCAGACTTTATAAAGAATGCAACAGGATATGTAAAGGTGCAATTAGGACAGCTAAGATAGAACATGAAAGACACATAGCGGAGGAGAGCAAAAAAAATCCCAAGAAATTCTTTAAGTATGTAAACAGTAAAAAAGGGAGGACAGACCATATTGGCCCCATAAAGAATGAGGAAGGACATCTGGTTACAAAGGATGGGGAGATGGCGAAGGTATTGAATTTATTCTTCTCCTCAGTCTTCACGAGTGTTTATCCTCATGACACAACACAGGAAGCACCTCCATGGTTAACAGAGGACGGAATTAAAATTAGACTTGAGAAACTTAACATTAATAAATCACCGGGACCAGATGGCTTGCATCCGAGGGTACTTAGGGAACTCAGTCAAGTGATTGCCAGACCGTTGTTCCTAATTTTTACAGATAGTCTACTGACTGGAATGGTACCAGCTGATTGGAGAAAAGCCAATGTAGCACCTATATTTAAAAAGGGCCCAAAATACATCCCTGGGAATTACAGACCAGTTAGCCTAACATCGATAGTATGTAAACTCTTGGAGGGGATGATAAGGGACTATATACAGGATTTTAGTAATACGAACGATATCATTAGCAGTAATCAGCATGGATTCATGAAGAATCGTTCTTGCCAAACCAATCTATTAACCTTCTATGAGGAGGTGAGTTGCCATCTAGATAAAGGAAGGCCTGTAGACGTGGTGTATCTGGATTTTGCAAAAGCATTTGACACCGTTCCCCATAAACGTTTACTGTACAAAATAAGGTCCGTTGGCATGGACCATAGGGTGAGTACATGGATTGAAAACTGGCTACAAGGGCGAGTTCAGAGGGTGGTGATAAATGGGGAGTACTCAGAATGGTCAGGGGTGGGTAGTGGGGTTCCCCAAGGTTCTGTGCTGGGACCAATCCTATTTAATTTGTTCATAAACGATCTGGAGGATGGGATAAACAGTTCAATCTCTGTATTTGCAGACGATACTAAGCTAAGCAGGGCAATAACTTCTCCGCAGGACGTGGAAACCTTGCAAAAAGACCTGAACAAATTAATGGGGTGGGCGACTACATGGCAAATGAGGTTCAATGTAGAAAAATGTAAAATAATGCATTTGGGTGGCAAAAATATGAATGCAATCTATACACTGGGGGGAGAACCTCTGGGGGAATCTAGGATGGAAAAGGACCTGGGGGTCCTAGTAGACGATAGGCTCAGCAATGGCAGGCAATGCCAAGCTGCTGCTAACAAAGCAAACAGAATATTGGCATGCATTAAAAGGGGGATCAACTCCAGAGATAAAACGATAATTCTCCCGCTCTACAAGACTCTGGTCCGGCCGCACCTAGAGTATGCGGTCCAGTTCTGGGCACCAGTCCTCAGGAAGGATGTACTGGAAATGGAGCGAGTACAAAGAAGGGCAACAAAGCTAATAAAGGGTCTGGAGGATATTAGTTATGAGGAAAGGTTGCGAGCACTGAACTTATTCTCTCTGGAGAAGAGACGCTTGAGAGGGGATATGATTTCAATTTACAAATACCGGACTGGTGACCCCTCAATAGGGATAAAACTTTTTCGCAGAAGAGAGTTTACCAGGACTCGTGGCCACTCATTAAAATTAGAAGAAAAGAGGTTTAATCTTAAACTACGTAGAGGGTTCTTTACTGTAAGAGCGGCAAGGATGTGGAATTCCCTTCCACAGGCGGTGGTCTCAGCGGGGAGCATTGATAGCTTAAAAAAACTATTAGATAAGCACCTGAATGACCACAACATACAGGGATATACAATGCAATACTGACACATAATCACACACATAGGTTGGACTTGATGGACTTGTGTCTTTTTTCAACCTCACCTACTATGTAACTATGTAACTATGTAACACAACATACAGGGATATGGGGAATGATTATCGACAACGGTTGGGTTGCTAATTTGATCTCTCATCTGTACCTCCCACTCCAGGTTTGCCTCGGGGGTCCTGGCCTGCTTTGGATGGTGCCCTGTGGGGCTGCCCCCATTGGTCCGTCCACCTCAGCTCCCGGGGGGGTGGTGTCTCCGATTGCCGAGCGATGTATGGCCTCCGCCACCATCTCACGAACCACAATATGTAAGCATGCACTCTGTGTGGGGTTTTTCAATTACCCCACCTCCGTTTCATGTTTATAATTACTAGTTCATTTTTATATCCTTTATTTTAGATCAAGATACGCGCTTGCTCCTGACGAGTGGCACAAGAAGCCACGAAACGCGTAGAGCTATCATTGTCGCGTTTCTCACCAGCATCATACCATTCCTAATTTTTTGAGTTTTTTGGAGGCTTATTTTGCAGGCAATATTTCCTATTATATGGTTGTGTATTAATATCCTACTGATGTACCATGGAGAATTGTTTTATTCATTGAATCATGTATATTTGCTGCTATTATTGCTGATATTTCTCTCTATTTGTGATTGATATATAATTTTATATGCATGTTTTACTTTCATGAATTCAATAAAATTTTCCTAGTAGTCCATCGGTTTTGTTTTTTGGACATTTCACGCTTTTCATTTAAAGTCCCACTTTTGTTGCTTTTTTCTTAGACGTTCGTAATTGTTGGCCAACAATTGTGTGGCCGTGTGTATGCAAGACAAGTTTGGGCCAACGCCCTTCGGACAAAATTCCACGGTTTTGTTGGCCAACAATCCAATCGTGTGTACAAGCATAAGAGGATGGGCCACACAATTAGATTGGAGGAAAAGCGGTTTAACCTTAAGCTGCGCAGGGAGTCTTTCACTCTCAGGGTGGTAAGAATGTGGAATTCTCTTCCACAATTGGTGGTGTCAGCAGGGAGTATTGTTATTTTTAAAAGAATCTTGGACATGCATCTTAAAGAACACAACATACAGGGATATGGGGAATGATTATCAACACATATACTGTACACCTACACAGGTTGAACTTAATGGACTATTGTCTTTATTCAACCTTACCTACTATGTATGTAACTATGTAAGACTGGAGAGAATCTTTTGACCGTAACATGATACTAAAGTGATTGTAAAGTCTAGGTTTACCAAAACATGTTAGACTTACCTGCTCTGTGTAGTGGTTTTGCACAGAGAAGCCCAGATCCTCCTCTTCTCGGGTTCCTCTTTTGTGCTCCTCGCCCTTCCCTCCTTCCTATTGAGTGCCCCCACAGCAAGAAGCTTGCTATGGGGGCACCCAAGCCAAGCTGCAGCTTCCTGTGTCCATTCGGACACGGAGCTGCGGTTCGGCCCTGCCCCCTCTCTCTCCTGATTGGCTAACTGACTTTGATTGACAGCAGCGGGAGCCATGTTGATATGCACAAGGGCCTCATCCCCACAACCCTTGCCCGGTGGTTGTGAGGGTCTGCGGGCGGGAGGTTTATCGGAATCTGGAAGCCCCTTTAACAAGGGGGGGCCCCAGATCCCGACCCCCTCCCTATGTGAATGGGTATTGGGTACATTGTACTCCTACTCATTCACTAAAAAAGTGTCAAAAAAGTAAAAATTACAGGAGACAGTTCTTGACAAAAGTGTCCAGCGATGTAAATCCATCTTCAATCATGGCGCAGACGGACCGAAAAAAAAAAGAAATGTAAGAACTCCACCTCGGTGGGAGGCGTCCCCGCGACTGCAGCCTTTTCGAACTGACAGCTCTTATATAGCCAAGGGCGGGGCCACCGGTCCGTCGGGGCTGTGATTGAAGATAGATGGACATTGCGGGACACTTTTTTTTTTTTTAAATAAAGGAATTGTCCAAAACTATCTCCTGTCATTTTTTACTTTTTGACACTTTTTTTGGTGAATGAGTACCCGATACCCATTCACATGGGGGGCGGCATCTGGGAACTTCCAGATTCTGATAAGCCCCCCAGCCCGCAGACCCCCGCAACCACCGGGCAAGGGCTGTGGAGATGAGGCCCTTGTCCCCATCAACATGGGGACAAGGTGCTTTGGGGAGACCCCAAAGCATCCCCCCATGTTGAGGACATGTGGCCTGGTGTGGTTCAGGAGGAGGGGCTCTCTCATCCCCCCCCTTTTCCTGCGGCCTGCCATGTTGAATGCTCAGATAAGGGTCTAGAATGGATTTTGGGGGGGACCCCCACACCATTTTTTTTATTTTGGCATGTGGTTCCCCTTACAATCCATACCAGACCCGAAGGGCCTGTTATGGACTGTTTTTTTTCAATGATTTTTATGTATATTGCTGGGATCCGACAATACATTACAGCTGCGAGCAGTTTTAAATAAAAATGTTTCCTTTAGAAATGTCATTTTGCTGCTCACATTCATTACACTATGTACAGCCGCTATGTAAGCAGCCTTACATAGTGTGGGGCGTAGACTTAGCCCCCTGAGCCATGATTGGCCAAAGGCACCCTGCCTTTGGCCAATCATGGCTCTCACAGCACAGCATGCTGTGATTGGCCAAAGCATGCAGGTCAGGTGCATGCTTTTGCCAATCAGCAGCCGTCAATGCACTGCGATCTCGCAGTGCATTATGGGGCATTCCGCGGGCACTCGAATTTCCTGTGAACACCCCATAATGTTCGGAATTCGGCGAACTTACGCTCTACTCGAACCGCAGGCTCATCCCTAGTGGCCTAGCATGGTTCAGGAGGGAGGGTGGCTGCTCGCTCATCCCCTCCCTTTCCTGACCTGCCGGGCTGCATGCTCATATAAGGGCCTGGTATGAATTGGAGCCTATGACTCATCTGTTGTTAGGCCCGCTCATTAAAGGAGTTGTAAAGTCAGAAGGTTTTTTATCTTAATGCATTCTGGCAGCCGCCCCAGCACCCCCTAATACTTACCTGAGCCCCATCTCTATCCAGCGATGTCCATGAGTGCCTTGGCCGGAGTGATTGGCTGAGACACAGCAGTGGCACCATTGGCTCCCGCTGCTGTCAATCAAAGTCAGTTAGCCAATCAAGAGAGGGAGGGGGCGGGGCCAAGCCGCAGCTCTGTGTCAGAATGAACACAGGGAGCTGTAACTTGGCTTGGGTGCCCCCATAGCACGCTGCTTGTTGTGGGGGCACTCGACAAAAGGGAGGGGCCAGGATCACAGAAGAGGGACCCGAGATGAGGAGGATCTGGGCTGCTCTGTGTAAATCCACTGCAACAGAGCAGGTAAGTATAACAAGTTTGTTATTTTTATAGGGAAAAAAAACGAGCCTTTACAATCACTTTAACAACCAGCTATTCACAGTTTCTTAACGAGAAAAAAAACGCAAAATGCACGAAAACTGCATGCAAGAATGTATCAAAAACGCAGGTTTAAAAACACAAAACGCATCTGCAAAAATGCATCAACTGCAGCCGCATGGATGTGAACCTAGGATAAACCTAAAAACAAAATTAGATTTATTACAGCTTATAAGATCTTAGATGTGGTGGCTTCATGTGTTTTCTTTTTTAAGGATAAATACATTTTCTGAAAGTACAGAAAAATAGGTGTCACAAATCTTGCGTCCTTGTAACTTCCTGTACACTGAACTGTGATGTCAAAGAATGCTATCAGCTTTCTTAGCTATTGTCTATGAACTATAAAGCAACACCAACACCCCTTTATGTAATGGTGATGTGGGAGTGGAAGGTGCTTGTAGTCCAACTCAGGAGAGGTGCCTAGTGTAATCACTGTCACCCTAGGACAAGAAGTGAGGAATAGAATTACTAGGTGAAAATAAAGGATACAGACATAGCCTCCACATCTATGGACTGGTAGGCCTCATTGTATTGCATTTATTTTATATTTAGGTATGCTTTAAAACAAACCTGTCCCAAGATAATGTCAAAGCAGTATTAAGCTCAGAACACAAAATGTAATATATTGCAGCTTACTAATCATTAGATGTGGTGACCGCATTCATGTTCTCTTTTTTTAGGCTTTCACATGGTGATCTGGCCAGTAACACACCTTCTGTATTATGCCCCGTACACACGGTAGGATTTTCCGATGGAAAATATCCGATCGGAGCGTGTTGTCGGAAATTCCGACCGTGTGTGGGCTCCATCGGACATTTTCCATCAGATTTTCCGACACACAAAGTTGGAGAGCAGGAGATAAAATTTTCCGACAACAAAATCCGTTGTCGGAAATTCCGATCGTGTGTACACAAATCCGACGGACAAAGTGCCACGCATGCTCAGAATAAATAAAGAGATGAAATCTATTGGCCACTGCCCCGTTTATAGTCCCGACGTACGTGGTTTACGTCACCGCGTTCAGAACGATCGGATTTTCTGACAACTTTGTGTGACCGTGTGTATGCAAGACAAGTTTGAGCCAACATCCGTCGGAAAAAATCCTAGGATTTTGTTGTCGGAATGTCCGAACAAAGTCCGACCGTGTGTACGGGGCATTAGAGTGCCTACACTCTGGATGAAGGAGCACAGGGGGCACATTTGGACAGCAGCCAGTCTGGGGGTAGGGGAGTGTTAGATGTACTAGCAGATTTACTAAACAAAATGAAGCCAAACCCAGCTAACACTTTATAAGCAGTTACAGCAAACTGTTTTTTTTTTCCCTTTGGGATAAAGGTTTTACATAAATAAATAAAGGCTGATTTATGTACGCACCCCAGTCAGTGTTAAATGGTTTGTCACAACCTTCTAATTGCTACATCTGCAGGAGAGCTTGTTCTGTTGATAAACAAGAGATTTACTGGCTGGATTACTAGGTGAAAATAAGGGAAAGAAAGCCTAACAGGAAAACGAATGCAGCCACAACATCTAAGGATTGGTAGGCTGCAATATAATAAATGTTTGCTTTAGGGTTTACCCACTTCCCCTTACTGCGCTATAGCCAAAATATGGCTACGGCACGGCTCTCTATTTCCGGAAGGGTGTCCATGGACATTCTCCCGAAACCACGCCTCTCAGGCGCCCCCTGGAGCCTGCATCCGGCACGCTCTGTGATTGCTGCGTGCTTTGGACACAGCCGATCACAGATTGTGGTAAAGGGCCAATCACAGTGGCTCTTTACCACGTGATCAGCTGTGACCAATCACAGCTGATCACAGCGTAAACAGAGTTCGGCAGTACTTTCCTCACACGCTGTCACAGCATGAAGAGAAGAGAGCTAATAATCAGCAATCCTGACAGGGGACATGCACACAGATAATCAGGGCACTGATCATCAGTGCAGCCCCATCAGTGCCAATCGCCATCAATGCTGCCCATCATTGCTTCCCATAAATGCCCATCAGTGCCACCTATTAGTGTCCATCAGTGACTCCTATCAGTGCCTATCAGTACCGCCTATCAGTGCCCTTCAGTGCCGCCTATCAATGCCCATTAGTGCCACCTATCAGTGGCCATTAGTGCCGCCTATCAGTGCAGCCTCATCAGTGCCGCCTTATCATTGCCCATAAGTGCTGCCTACTAGTGCCCATCAGTGCCTTCTATCAGTGCCTATCGGTGCCCATCAGTGCTACCTATCAGTGCCCTTTAGTGCAGACTATCAATGCCTATTAGTGCCACCTATCAGTGGCCATCAGTACCGCATATCAGTGTAGCCTCATTGGTGACGCCCCATCAGTGCACATTAGTGCTGCCTTATCAGTGCCCATCAGGAGTGTATTTGCAGGTCAGAACACTTTATTAGGTGAACCCACAACCAGAGACGATCAGCACTCCTTGTGATCAGGTCCTGATTACATTCCACAGCCTGCTATAAGCAGACAGATATGAATATTCTCCAGTGTCACAGATGGGAACATAACAGCAGGATTAGCAGGTCAACTCTGATTGTGATATTCCACATTGAATTAAAGGACCGTTGATGATGCCATGATTAAATAAGGTGTCTGATGTGACATTAAAATTGCTCTGAGGTGAAACCTTTGAGTTTATAACTCGCAAATTTATTTGCAGATTTTTGCTGCAAGGTACCCCTTTAAAAAAAATGGGCTAAGGGGATGGTACTTTGGGTTATCATTTATTTTCAAGGTATGTTGCTTTTCATTTTATGTCGATAAGGCCTTTACTTTGTTTCTGTTTTGTTGCACACAGAGAAAAGGAGAGTGTCGGCAGGGGACCCCAAAAGAGTAGGTTAGGGGTCGAAAAACCATTGCACAGAGAAGTTAAAGCGGTTGTGAAGTCACTAATCACAAATCTTGGAATCCCCTCTGTTACAGTAAGTTATACTGTGCAGCGTATGTGTTGATAAAAAATTATGCAGCAAAATACCTCATTTTACAGTGCTGCTGTGTGGTCACATGACCTCCCGGCGCTCTCCTTCCCCGATCTGAGGACTAAAGTCAGAAGGGCTGAGACTCCCCTCTGACATTAGCCGGGTGGAGAGGAGGAGAGCCCTGGGAGTTTACGTGAGCGCATATCGGCGCTCTGAAATAAGGTATTTCACTGTATCATTTTTTTTTAAAACAGACACTGCACAGTATATCTTGCTGTAACAGCGGGGATTCCAGGATTTGTGATTAGTGATTTTTCAGCCACAGCGGAACAGCGTAGGAGGGGCAGGGAGGAGATGTCTCACACAGACTCCTGACCTGATAGGCAGGGATGGAGGGGGAGAGGGTGAGAGGGAGAGACTGCGGGATGACGGAGGCACGTAAACTGACCACAATATCATGGATCAGCTACCATGATTACCATAGTCAGCTCACCTAGGGGGACACAGAAACAGGCAGGATCAACCAGGAATTTTACAACATAGAGAGGGATAAATGACTGCACACAAGCACTATGCTGAATATCCTGCTTTAAAGGAACAGGATATTTTTATTTTTATTTTTTTTAGGGTTACAACCACTTTAAGTATAACATGTTTATTATTTTAATTAAAAAGGTTTATTCTTTACAACCACTTTAAGGATTATTTTTGTCACCAGCACCACATTTATGGGACTTGTGAGATATGACATATTTTAAAAATAGCAGCATGTGGTAACACATTAACTGAATCAAGCATGAAGCATACATTATACTTAGACACAGACAAGCCTGGCTGATATAGAGATGTTGTCACATATGGCATGAAAACAGTCACTTCTTGTCTGTGTTATGTATATTATTATTACTAATGTTAATAATTCTAGGATTTTTAGGTTGGATTTAAGTAGTTTCTTTAAAAAAAAAACAAGCTATAACATTTCCATTTAAATGGTAGCTCCATTTTGTGTAAAAAATTGCAAAAAAATGTTTTATAATAAATATATAGTATACTGTATATACACAATTGGTACACAAGCAATATAGAAATTGGATGTTATTAAAAATGACCTTTTCCTTTCAATCTGCGGCGCCTGTAATTTTCTGTAGAATTCAGTGCAATATGGCAACCTGGAGGTATTCTGTACACAGCTGGTGTACAGAACTTCCCCAGAAATGTAATTTCCTACTTGTGTAATTGACTCAGATTTTAGGCACTCCCTGTAATAGAAAGGTAAGTTTAATCACTTCTAAAGGGTTGCCGACACTGCAGCTTTCCTCATAAGAACACAGAATGTGCATCAGCTGATTATACTCCCATTCAGAATAAGTATGCAATCAGTCTGGTGAAACAAAGAGCTATTTATTCACAGTAACAAAAGGTACGAATCTGCTACAAAGTTTAATTCCCCACAGTATGCATTGTGCATCGGGGGGGTTTACTCTTTGAAGAACAGGGTACTGTCACTTACTACGAATGTAGCAGAGTCCCCATTTACTTACCAAAATCAGATGCACATGCGGGCCCTTTTCATTAAATTTTCAAAACTCATAAAAGATATGTATATCGACATCGCTCCCGTAGTGATTCAAAGAGGCCACACCAGAGGAGGCAGAAATAGCTGGGGAAGTGATCTACAGCTAGGTTGTAGGCAGTTGCAGTCTATTTTCTCCACCCTGCTCTCTATATGTAGTGCACTCCTTAACACTGCACCCTGTACACAGCACACCCCTTAATTCTGCACTCTAAAATACATAGAGCACCACTGAACTCTGCACTTTGTACATAGCGCACCCCTGAACTCTGCACTTGGTATGCAGTGCACCCGTGAACACTGCACTATGTACATAGCACACCTCTGAACTCTGCCCTCTGTGCATAGAGCATCCCTGAACTCTACAAATAACAAATTCCTAGTATTTATTGCCCCTTTAAGATCCTCCCACTGTTAATGCCATTTGGCCACACCCACTGTTCGATGCAGTTCCGCAGGAGGTGTGGTTGAGTTTCTGCACCTACTCTCTGAGAAAAGAAGCCCTGGATGTATTTTTATAATCTTATAGTTATAAACGGCCCTTTGAGGACAACCATAATGCTGATGGAGCCCACAATTAAATTAGGTTTGACAACCCTGTTGTAAAAAGCTCAGACAAATCAGTCTGGAGCCAGTGGAGCAGTAAGTTGAAATTTGGAGCTTACACAGGGCTGAGAACTCTATTTCTGCCCCCATGAGGCAGAGCTGGGAGCCTCAGCAACCAATTACCATCCACCAGTGCTATCACATGAAAAGAAGGGAAGTGAGTCACGTGCTTTCTGGATGTACCAAGTATGTCTCTTGGCTTCCAGGGGCCAAGTGGGTGCCAGGTGAGTGAACAAAAGGTACAGTGCCTTGAAAAAGTATTCATACCCCATGACATTTTCCACTTTTTGTCATGTTATAACCAAAAACATACATTTATTTTATTTGGATTTTATGTGATAGACCAACACAAAGTGGCACATAATTATAAAGTGGAAGAATGATAAACGGTTTTCAAAATTTTTTACAAATAAATATGTGAAAAGTGTGGCGTGCATTTGTATTCAGCCTTCCTGAGTTAATACTTCGTAGAACCACCTTTTACTGCAATTACAGCTGCAAGTCTTTTTGGGGATGTCTCTATCGGCTTTGCACATCCAGAGAGTGACATTTTTTGCCCATTCTTCTTTGCAAAATAGCTCAAGCTCTGTCAGATGGGAAGGAGAGCATCTCTGAACAGAAATTTTCAAGTCTTTCCACAGATTCTCAATTGGATTTAGGTCTGGGCCATTCTAACACATGAATTTAATTTGATCTAAACCGTTCCATTGTAGCTCTGGCTGTATGTTTAGGGTCGTTGTCCTGCTGGAAGATGAACCTCCACCCCAGTCTCAAGTCTTTTGCAGACTCTAATGCCACGTGCACATGATCGGGATTTTGGTCGGAAAAAGATATAATGGCTTTTCCAACGGGATTCCGCTCAAGTTCGCGGAATTTTCAACCATCAAGAATGCAGTGACGTACAACACTATGATGAGCCGAGAAAATGAAGTTCAATGCTTCCGAGCATGCGTCGAATTGTCTCCGAGCATGCGTAGGAATTTTGCGCGTGGGAATTGCTACAGACGATCGCATTTTCGGATAGGAACTTTTTCTTAATCTTTTGCTGGCTGGAATTTGGCCAGCAAAAGTCCGATGGAGCATACACACGGTCACATTTTCCGACCAAAGCTCTCATCGGTCTTTTGCTGCCCAAATTTCTGATCGTGTATACGCGGCATAAAAAGTTTTCTTCTAAGATTGCCCTGTATTTGGCTTCAGCCATCTTCCCATCAACTCTGACCAGCCTCCCTGTCCCTGCTGAAGAAAAGCATCTCCACAACATGATGCTGCCACCACCATGTTTCACGATGGGGATGGTGTGTTCAGGGTGATGTGCAGTGTTAGTTTTCCGCCACACATAGCGTTTTGCTTTTCGGCAAAAAGTAAAATTTTGGTCTCATCTGACCAGAGCACCTTCTTCCACGTGTTTGCTGTGTCCCCCACATGGCTTCTCGCAAACTGCAAACGGAACTTCTTATGGCTTTCTTTCAACAATAGCTTTCTTCTTGCCACTCTTCCATAAAGGCCAGATTTGTGGAGTGCACGACTAATAGTTGTCCTGTGGACAGATTTTCCCACATGAGCTGTGGATCTCTACAACTCCTCCAGAGTTACCATGGGCCTCTTGGCTGCTTCTCTGATTAATGCTCTCCTTGCCCGGCCTGTCAGTTTAGATGGACGGCCATGTCTTGGTAGGTTTGCAGTTGTGCCATACTCTTTCCATTTTCGGATGATGGATTGAACAGTTCTCTGTGAGATGTTCAAAGCTTGGGATATTTTTTTAGAACCTAACCCTGCTTTAAACTTCTCCACAACTTTATCCCTGACTTGTCTGGTGTGTTCCTTGGCCTTCATGATCCTGTTTGTTCACTAAGGTTCTCTAACAAACCTCTGAGGGCTTCACAGAACAGCTGTATTTATACTGAGATTAAATTACACACAAGTGGACAATTTACTAATTAGGGGACTTCTGAAGGCATTTTGTTTCACTAGATTTTAGTTACGGGTATCAGAGTAAAGGGGGCTGAATACAAATGCACACCATATTTTTAAGATATTTATTTGTAAAAGATTTGGAAAACTATTTATCATCTTCCTTCCACTTTGTGTTGGTCTATCACATAAAATCCCAATAAAATACACTTACTGTATGTTTTTGGTTGTGACATGACAAAATGTGGAACATTTTAAAGGGTATGAATACTTTTTCAAGGCACTGTACTTCATATTCAAGTAGCGGCATGGTTGTATCTGCCTTAGGCTTCTTGTCATTAAGAAATTCCAATTCATTTACTTCTAAGTTCAATATATTTAGTACGTACAGTATATGTCTGCAGAGAACAGATATGTGAAGACAGATGTGACAGCCGATAGAAATTCTCCATTCTGTTTATTTCTCTAATAAATAATTGGTTCTGATGGACACATATTTGTACCACGTAGGCTGCACTTTTAGCATCCTGGTCCATACACCGAGATATAAAAAGATGAGTGGATGAGTCACCACTTAGTGTTTTTTCGCTAAGGGCAGTATAACATTTTAATATTAGCACTTATGTGTTCCAAACAGCATCTATTAAAGCACAAATGTACCTTTTATAAAAAAAAAGCCCTCTGCATCTTTCAGGCTGCATCTTTCAGGGTGAAACTTTAGTCTTGTAGATCGTGAAAATTGGAACTATTATTTTTGTAGCAAACCAATTTATAAAAAAATATATAAAAGGAGAATTGTTATTTGTTTTAATGTTGTCGATAACTGTTGCATTTAGACATTAATTCAGCCATGGAAAGTTATCGTTAGCACTTTGCAGGAGGGATAGATTACCCGTAAGGGAGGGTAGCCAAACACCACATCTTATTGAAGGAATGCCTATTGTTTGAGACAGAAGGGTTAAAGCCAATTAAAAGTAAATGATATTTTAAAAAATATTCTTTACCACGTTCACCAATAACTGAGAATGAAGCAGCACTGTGATAAACATTTAACACCTAAAAATTAATATATATTTTATAAAAAATTAATACATATTTTATGTGTTGGTTGTTTGGTTGTATCGCAACGCTGCTTCATATTCAGTTCTTGGTTAATGTGGTAAATAGTGGATTCTATACAAATAACAATCAGCTCAAACAACTATAACCAATCCCCCAATTGCAAGCTGAACACTACAGATAATCACATATGCATGAAAAGATAACTGAAAAAAGGGGGGTAAGTGCAGCGCAATTTAAAATCAAATAAATTCCTCAGTTGGAGCCGTCTTCATCGGGATTTGGAAGTTCAAATTCCTGGGGTTTTCTGTGTTGGATGGCTGGCTCATCCAGTTGGATATTAGGATCCTTCAACTACAGTGTTTATCTTCAGTGACATCTCCAAGGAGTAACATCCTCCCTTAGGGGATACACTTGAGTTTGACCCTTGCTGTGCAGAGGTCCACTTCCTTTGGTAAGCGCAACAGGATACTGCTTGCAAGATTGTTTTCTTTGTCGCTGGATAATATTAGTGGACTGGCTCAGATTGAATATTGGGGAATTTATTTGATTTTAAATTGCGCTTCACTTACCCCCCTTTTTTCAAATAGTGGATTCTGTTTCTTGATTTAAAGTGGCAACAGAGAACATTCATATACAGTGCCTTGAAAAAGTATTCAAACCCCTTTAAATTTTCCACATTTTGTCATGTTACAACCAAAAATGTAAATGTATTTCATTGGGCTTTTATGTGATAGACCAACACTAAATGGCACATAATTGTGAAATGATAGGAAAATGATAAATGGTTTTCAACATTTTTTACAAATAAATATGTGAAAAGTGTGGCGTGCATTTGTATTCAGCCCCCTTTACTCTGATACCCCTAACTAAAATCCAGTGGAACCAATTGCCTTCAGAAGTCATCCAATTAGTCAATAGAGTCCACCTGTGTGTAATTTAATTTTATTATAAATACAGCTGTTCAGTGAAACCCTTAGAGGTTTGTTAGAGAACCTTAGTGAACAAACAGCATCATGAAGGCCAAGGAACACACCAGACAGGTCAGGGATAAAGCTGTGGAGAAATTTAAAGCAGAGATATTTTTTAAAAGGATATCCCAAGCTTTGAACATCTCATGGAGCACTGTTCAATTCATCATCCTAAAATGGAAAGTGTATTGTGTAACTGCAAACCTACCCAGACATGGCCATCCACCAAAACTGACAGGAGAGCATTAATCAGAGAAGCAGCCAAGAGGCCCATGGTAACTCTGGAGGAGCTTCAGAGATCCACAGCTCAGATGGGAGAATCTGTCCACGGGACAACTATTAATCGTGCACTCTACAAATTTGGCCTTTATGGAAGAGTGGCAAGACGAAAGCCATTGTTGAAAGAAAGCCATAAGAAGTCCAGTTTGCAGTTTGCGAGAAGCCATGTGGGGGACACAGCAAACATGTGGAAGAAGGTGCTCTGGTCAGATGAGACCAAAATTTAACTTTTAGGCCTAAAAGCAAAATGCTATGTGTGGCGGAAAACTAACACTGCACATCACCCTGAACACACCATCCCCACCGTGAAACATGGTGGTGGCAGCATCATGTTGTGGGGATGCTTTTCTTCAGCAGAGACATGGAAGCTGGTCAGAGTTCATGGGAAGATGGATGGAGCCAAATACAGGGCAATCTTAGAAGAAAACGTGTCAGAGTCTGCAAAAGACTTGAGACTGGGGCAGAGGTTCACCTTCCAGCAACGACCCTGAACATACAGCCAGAGCTACAATGGAACAGTTTAGATCAAAGCATATTTATGTGTTAGAATGGCCCAAAGTTCAGGCCTAAATCCAATTGAGAATCTGTGGCATGACTTGAAAATTGCTGTTCACAGACGCTCTCCATCCAATCTGACAGAGCTTTAGCTATTTTGCAAAGAAGAATGGGCAAAAATGTCACTCTCTAGATGTGCAAAGCTGGTAGAGACATCCCAAAAAAGACTTGCAGCTGTAATTGCAGCGAAATGTGGTTCTACAAAGTATTGCCTTGGGTATGAATACTTTTTCAAGGTACTGTAGTTATGCACTAAAAGATTTTATTAGTGAGTTACACAATATTTTGATTTTTTTTTTTTTTTGGTGGGGAGGGGGGGGGGGGTTGAATGATTATTGATTCACTAACCTTTACAGCACAGTGTTTTTGTAGAATATTTTTTAAAAAAGTCTCTCATTTTCAATTTTCAAAGCATTGCAAACCTCTATTATTACAGGCCTTGAAACCCTGCACACCCTATGGCGGGCAGAGGATCAGGAACTAGACACTGAAGATGGAGAAAATATGTGGGAGTACCCATTTCAATATCTTATAGCATCCAGAGACAGATTAATTAAATTCAAAATACTACATAGAAGTCATTTTACACCACAAAGGCTGCATCGCATCTACCCTACTACCCAGGGTCGGCCCAACACATTGTGCTGCCTGGGCCCAAGAATGAAATGCTGCCGTTCCCCCCCCCCCCAAAAAAAAAATCACACCCACCAAAAAGTCCCTCACATTCATTATTTTATATAATGAAAACTAAAATTTTATTTATCAGAAAATCTGATTAAAAATGCCATAAATCTATTCCCTATTTTGTAGACACTAAAACTTTTACGCAAACCAATCAATATACACTTCTTGTGATTTTTTTTTTAACCAAAAATATGTAGCAGAATACATATTAGCATAAACTGATGAAGACATTTTTTTTATAGGCAATATCTATAGGAGGGGTTTCCTCCATCTCTAAGTTTTATTTGTTATGTCTTATTTTCATGTCTGATGTGTATTACGTATATGTGAATTTGCGTATCAGAGACCGGTTTCCATACATTAGAGGATTCCACTATTATTGTTAAGTTATTGATCAGTAAGTTAGCGCTGCACTTTTTTTTGTGGTGTGGGAACACGTAACAGTGCTTAACGACAGGCCTTTTACTGACACTTTTTATTTTATGTCCAATAGTTTATTGTAAATAGTAGTGTGGTGAGTACGTATTATACTAAAGATCGGCATGTGACATTGATAAACATTGACAGATTTCAGTTGTGCCCCACCAGGCCGGCTCCCCCATGGACAATGTGCCTGGCTGCTGAATTCATCGCCCCATCCCTGCACTCATTGGCAGCACTAATGGCACTAATAAGCAGCACTGATCGGCACTGATAGGCAGCACTGATTGGCACTTATAGGCAGTGATAGGCAGCACTGATTGGCAGCACTGATGGGCACTGATAGACAGCACTGATAGTTAGCACAGATGGGCGCTGATAGGTGACACTCATGGGCATTGATTGGTAGCATTAGGCACCGATAGGCAGCACTGATAAGTGGCACTGATGGGCACTGATTGGAAGCACTGGCACTGATTGGCAGAACTGATTGGCACTGGTAGGTGGCACTGATTGGAAACACTGTTTGGCACTAATAGGTAGCATTGGTTGGCACTGATATTAGGTGGCACTGATTGGCACTGACAGGTGGCACTGATTGAAAGCACTAATTGGCACTGACAGGTGGCACTGATTGGAAACACTTATTAGCACTGACTGATTGGCACTAATAGGTGGCATTGGTTGGCACTGATATTAGGCGGTACTGATTGGGTGTCTTTATTTCTAGTTTTCTGTTTTTTTTCTTGTCAATGAGTAGGGGGGAAGGGGGTGGTATCTGGAGGCTCCCTTATTATTAAAGGGGGATTCCAGATTCTGATAAACCCCATACCCGCAGACCTCCACAACCACCAGGCATGGGTTGTGTGGAAGAGGCCCTTGTCCTGTTCAACATGGCAAGACACCCCCATATTGAGGGCATGTGGCCTTGTATGGTTTAGCCAGGCTGCATGCACAGATTAGGGTTCTGGTAGGAATTTTTAGGGGACCTTGTGCATTTTTTTGGAATCCCCTTTCAAATACATACCAGAGCTAAGGGATGTGGTATGGATTTCCTGGGGGACCTCATGTTTTTTTGGGGGATTTTTTTTTGGGGGGGGGGGTTTGTGCATGAGGTACCTCTTTAAAATTCATGCCAAGCTCAGATGGTCTAGTATGTACAGTATTTTGAGGGGGACTCTATGCAATTTTTGCTATAGGATAAGCTACAGCAAAAATTACATTTACAGATAAATAAAATGAAACTATTTAAATTGCCAGCATTTGGCATTGATTGCCAGCTCCTCTTTTATTTCAATACAGCACAAAAACCACTCCAAAGGCCCCCTAAAATACAGAGCAGACCAATGTTGGGGTCTGTGTGCTGTTTTAAAAAAACAAAAAAACAAAGAAGCCACCAACAACGGCTGTCAAATTCATTTGTTGACAATCTTGAATCCTTTTTTTCCTTTGTAAATGTAATACTGCTGCAGCACTTTCTGTAGATCACAAAGATGCACTCCTTCACAAGCAGGATTAGGACACCCCCAGGCAGTTATTTAAAGGAATTGATCATTTTTAATGTTTCAGTTTAAGCATTTAAAAAATCACTGATCCTAGTCGAATGTTTTTTTTTTTTTCATTGGTACATGCTCCCCGGGGTAGTGCCTACCCAGCAATTTTTTTTACACCCCCTTTGCCTATAAGCCCAGAAAATATGCATTTTTAATTTGACAGATTCTGCACCCATTCATTTCAATAGGGTTTGGGTGCAGCATGCGATCGTATTTAACCGGTTCCTGACTGCACTTTAGCCAAAAGATGGCTACAGCGCGGTCAGCCAGTTCTAGGAGGGCGTCCATTGATGTCCTCCCAGAACCACGTCCCCTGCGTGCCCCCTGCGCGCCCCCTGGGCCACGCATCTGGCATGCTCTGTGATCACTGTGTCCTTCAGACACAACTGATTACAGTTTGTGGTAAAGGGCCAATCACAGCAGCCCTTTACTATGTGATCAGCTGTCCAATCACAGCTAATCACTTGTAAACAAACTTGACGGTTTTCATCATTCCTTTCCTCATGCGCTGTCACAGCGTGAGGAGAGGAGAGCAGGTAACCAGTAGTTCTTATTTACACTGATATCAGGGCACTGATCATCGGTGCCCTGATTATCAGTGCAGCGTCATCAGTGCCCATTTATGCTGCCTATCAGTGCCCATCAGTGCAGGCTATCAGTGCCCATCAGTCCTGCCTATCAGTGCCCACCAGTGCCATCTATCAGTGCCCATCAGTACAGCCTATCAGTGCACATCGGTGCCACCCATCAGTGTCCATTGGTGCCACCTATCAGTGCTGCATATCAGTCCTCCTCATCAGTGCCACATATTAGTGCCCATTATTGCTGCATATCAGTGCAGCCTCATCAGTGCCTCCTCATCAGTGGCCATCAATGCCACCTCATCAGTGCCGCCTCATCAGTGCTTGTCAGTGCCGCCTCATCAGTGCTCATCAGTGCTGCCTATTGATGCTCATCAGTGCAGCCTCATAAGCACATATCAGTGAAGGAGAAAAAATACTTATTTGCAAAATGTAATAACAAAAACTAAGAAACTTTTTTTCACTTGTTTAGCAAACAATAAAAAAACCCAGTGGTTATTAAATACCACCAAAGGAAAGCTCTATCTGTCTCAAAAATAAGTGCCCAGTATTGAAGTAGTTAAAGTTTGTCAAACCCTGCAAAACCAGGGCAGTTCGGCTCATCATTAGCTACAAACATCCTATGAATATATGTAGAGAAAGCTGTACCTGAGGACAAGGTTTCTACATTGCTTAATTTATTATGTGGCTCTTTAATTTTACTACCTCTCCTGCCAGAGGCATAACTATAATCTTCAAGGCCCCGGTGCAAGAAACCATGAAGGGCCCCCACCAGGGGTGTTGCTGGGTCTACAAAAGATCTCAGGCTAGAGCCCATAGCAGCGAAGTAAAAAAACTCATACACATGTATATAAAATACATATGTGTGTGTGTGTGTGAGTATATACCCTCCCCTCTCCAGTGTATACACTCACAAAGAGAACTACAAGCCCCAGGGAGATCCCGCCACCCACGGGCAACATAGAGCTGCCGATCATCACCTCCCCCCACTGCATTCTAAATGGACAGCCAGAGGTGCAGGCGGAGATGCCGGGTCTTGGGGGCCCCTCCGCCACAGCGGCAGAAAGTCAGGGCCCAGTCGCAATGCGACTGCAGTGACCCTATAGTTCTGTCACTGTCTCCTGCTACATCTTGATCCTTGCCCCAACAGCAATAAGATCACTCAAACATGAGGAAGCAAACCCCACATGAAAAGTCAGTAATTCAGTAATTCTGACCCCATTGAGCCCAGAAATCTTTTGCCTTCTACTTGTTTTTTTTGGGCATAGCTTTTACAGTACAGACAGATCCTCTTTAAAATTGTACTATAGCATACGGTATATTGAAAAACATTTTTTCTTTCCTACAATTTGGAAATAGTCAAATCCTTTAACCAACTTCAAGCTGTTTCAATATTCATACAGACATGGGAACAAGACCTTGACACCAGTGTTGCCAACCGCCAGTAAAAAATGGCCACTTTTCTCCTGAAAGTAAATGCCAGTGACAGTAAAAGGTTGCCAGTAAAAAACATGGCTTTGATGCTTGGCCCGGAACTGCGCATGTGCAGCTCCGGTCTGGAGCCGGCAGAAACCATCTGAGTGCATGCTACAGTATGTTCAAACGGCACTGGCGGGGGTCGGGTCAGGCAGAGGTGGTGCCCGAGCATGTCATGTGATGTCATGGTACAAGGGAGCCGAGCGGGGCAACCAGAGTCTTGTGTGTGGGTCTGTGGGACAGGAGCAAGGCAAGCCAGGAGCGATGCTGTCAGTGCTGTTTGGACTGGAGTAGACTGAAGGAACCACCTGTCACTGACTCAGGAGGGGACGTTTCGTGTTGGTGCGGTGTCATCATCATCTGTGCTACTACACACTGCTGTCAGTGTCATTGTGAGAGTCAATTTCATGTGTGTGTGTGTGTGCGCATGCCCATTCTAATTTCTTGCCCTCCTGAGTTCTGTAAGAAATACTGTATAGTTTTTGCCTTAATATCTACCTAAATCATATTGTTAATTGCATATTGTATTAGTTTGTAGCCTAAATGCTGAAATTTTCACTTAAAACTGTAATTTTTTAACATTTGAAAATGCCAGTAAAAACGTGGCTGTGCCAGTAATTTTTGGGTGCTGTGTCAGTAAATTTAAAACTGGTAGGTTGGCAACACTGCTTGACACAGTGAATAATGAAGAGTGAGAAGAAGACAATACATTGCAAACGTATACTGTATATGTCATTGTTAATGCCCAGAGTTTTTCAAGTTAGCTATTGTAATCAACAAGACACTAGCACAGTGGATAACAAAGATTAAGAAGGAGGAATCTTGATTCATAAAATTGTCTACCCTGTATATGCTGAATCATTCAGGCTGGGTTCACACCTATGTGAAATGGATGCAGGTTTCCCCGAATCCGATTCGCATGACAGGAGATTGTGACCAGCTCTCTATGAAGTTCACATATCTCCATTGCGGCTGTGGAGCAGCTTGCACAGGAACGCTGTGCGTCTTTGGCTCCATTTAAGGGCCAAATTCAGGCAAAAATTTGTCCTTAATTCGTCCCTGAAACAGAGAACAGGGACGCACTGTACCCCTGCTGCGAGCCGCCTCTGTACCCAAAGAAAACACGCTACATAGAGCTTACATTACACCCTGGAGACTGGCCAAATGATGTTATAGGTTTTATTGTCAAAAGACAATGTTTTTTCATAATGTTTTGAGACTAATGTGTTACTTTGGTTAATTGTATTGCTATTATTGTTTTCTTATTCCAGAGAATAATCAGTTTTACCTATTTTTACTTTATTTTTATATTGTCTAAAATTGTATAACTTTTTTTAGTCATATGGCTGTTTTTGGTTCCATGCTGGGCAATGTTGTCCTATTGTTTCTATTGAACATAAGTGCATATGTTTATTCTTAATGCAGGCCATACACGGTCGAATTTCGAACAAATTTTCTTTTCAAAATCAGAAAGTTCTTTTTTTTTGTGATCCAATGATGCCATCATTGATTTTCGAAATTCGGCCGACCAAGCCTTCAATTTCACCACATGTTGCTACAGAAAAGAATTTTCGTGGGCGGGAATCTTTCTTTTCTTATTACATTTCTCCCACGATTCTCCCATCATTGATTAGAAAATCGTTCGTTTTTCTAAAAATTTCCAACATGTCCGATTCCTCAAATTTGATTGCCGCACAAAAATCAGCCGTTGTTGCAGCCCACTAATGGTGCAAAATTCGTACGAAAATTTTTTTATACGATTTTCTAAAGAAAATTCTTACGAAATTCGAACCGTGTATGGCCGGCATAAGTAACCCTTGGTCGAAGTTGGGCTTTGTAGTCTCACCCATTATGACCCCTTTTACATGTGAATACAAATAAGGCTCCACTAGATGTCCCGGTAAGTTTAAGAAAGGAGCGCGTTGCTTGTTTCGGTGACGTCATCATGCGCTGCAGTCCAGGTGCGTTCTAGCCCTCTATTTGGATGGCAGATGGTTTCCCCAATGGCTTCCTCCCCTCTGACAGCTGGATACCCAGATCTCCTGTGGCGACAAGCCTTCAAGTCCCGGTTTTATCTTGAAAACCTGATGTCTTCTTTTATGATGTGAGTGGCTATTTTTGAGTTTTTAATAAAAATTCTGCTGAAGTCTACACTTAGAGGTCCCCTTTCTTGTCTTTTGCCTACTTATAGGCTCTTCTTATATGGACTTATAGGACTTGTTACACTTGTTTTTCCTACTGAACTCATTACAATTATTTTTTTTAATCATTATCCTTGGTTGTTTATCATTTTAATCATTTATTTTGTCCTTTATTATTACTACCCCTGGTGTGCAGGTCACTCTGCGCCTAATTATTGTCAAAGCTTAATTGAAAAAGCTGATTTTAGAAGCTGACTTGCTACCATGCACAGCTCAAAATACAAAGTGCAGCGCTAAAATTGAACTGAACATTTCACAATGACACAATGCATATAGCATGTGATAAACCATAAAGTGCGAACGTGCAATGAAACAATATACAATGCCAACTATGACTGATATGCAGTATCAATACAACTGTGAAAAAAAGTAGTGAAAAGAAAAAAAGGAGTTCATATGTGAATAACACAATGCATGTTTAGCATGTAATGAACTATGCAAACGTGCAATACCAGCTGTGACCAATGTGCAATAATGAGTGACAATACAAATGTATCATTAAAAAATAATAATAAAAAAAAAAGTTCATATATGACTGATATTCAGTAGCTGATATTCAGTAAAGGAGATCCCATATGGGTGTAAAGCGTTGATCGGGTACTTGGCAGTGTGATACTCATCACCATAGTAGGATTAAAGGCTCCCCCTATATATCCTGCTTTCTTGTATACCCAACCCTTTATTCTATAAGAGGCTTACATATAAAACTCTACTTACAAGAAATTGTCTTATTGCCCAATGCCCACAGCAATCATTAAGAATCCCTATTCTGATCAACTCTAAAAATGAGTTTAAAGCTGAATGGTGGTTATAGGCAAGTTATGTTGTTAGTACCTCGGTGCAGTTTGGCAGAGATCTGTGGAGTTCCCAATATTTACAGGATGTCAATGGGTGACTGAGACAGAAATATTATTTTTGAATGGACCTAATTGTTAGTATATGGCTAAAGTTTCTGCCTCTTGGTCAGACTGTGAAGTTGTCTTTTAGTTATTTAGAAATATACTGCTGCGTATAACAGGTTCTCTCAATTCTCTGAAAACCACATTTTCTCTGCGGCCATCATTTTCTGCAATTCCAAGTCTCTTTATAACACGTATACCCATCGGACAACCAGCCAATATAAGAAGGAAAAAATAAATATCTCACAGAGATAAGAAGATTGAATGCTGCAAATGTGTAATTTATTTATAATGCACTTTCAGCAGAGTTTTAACCTTCCTTACTAGGAGAAACCTAATTGGGTATGCCCTCTTTAATTATACCTTATTAGTAAGTTGGTGCATCTGATTGACGACAAGTGTGTATTATTGCAAAACTACAGGAAATCAACCCGCAGGACACATTATTAAGGTTCTGAAGAAGCTGGCATAATCACAGTGAAGATTTTCTGTATAACTGCTGATTGCTGTAGGAATGTACTGACGGCTCTTCTGCGTTATGGCTCTTGTATGTGGGGGCATAAGTACATTTTTTCCTTCATGAACCCTGCAGTATAAAAGAAGAGTCAGATAGTGACTTTATAATGAGAACTAGAATAGAAACTCACATTACTGACTGTGAAAAAAAGTTTTCTTTGTAAAAAACATGCACACACATTTTCTATCATTTTTAGCACAAAGCAAGGTAAGCATTTTGTCTAGCCCTGCACCATTGGAGGCATGGCACAAGGTCCTCTGTGTGACTAATAGCTGTCAGCTTCTTCCTGCTGCTGCAGATAGTAAGGCCATCCAAACATCATAAAGGGTCAAATGGAACATCAGACATGAATTGACAAGCAGGCATTGGCCAATTACTCGTCTAGTTCCTCTTGGCTGGTAGGTCCATATGCTTGCAGGGCTGACTTGAGTAATCCTGCATGCTTATGCTATAGAGAAGGGAAAAAAACATTGCAAGACACAAACAGCTTATCAGGCTAACAACAATAATCATCATTCCAACGGGAATGTGACTGACACTTCCCTTGTCATCAGATAGTCATCTCCTTCCTGTGGGTACCCTAAGGTTATCCATATATATAAGTGGTGGATTCCAGCCATTATCAATTCCCTCATGTCTGTAGTTGTCCCCAAGCTGGCCAGATGCCTGCTTTTGGGGGCAACAGCTGAATGAGTATATTAGAGAATCTACAAGTTTGTTATTGTTCCACCACTGAAAGTCCCTAGTGGAGTAAAGATTAACTGAACTGTGTGACTAACAAATTGTAAGAGCTAAAACTTCTACTTGAGGAGGATTTTGACTTTGTGGTAGTATCAGAAAACTGGATATGATTGGGCTGCCAATATACAAAGGTGTACTCTGTTCCGAAGGGACAGGGTAGGTATGAAAAGGGGAGGGGAATGCATGTATGTCAAGAACTTGTGACCCGTGTCCTTATGGCTGGAGCTTCAAATGAATGATAAAAATGGTAAATAACTTGCGGGTGTATGCTACGGCCCCCTTAATATAAAGGATCTACTCATTTCAAATAACACAGAGCTGTTTGCAGATGTGGGAACTAGGAGCAACTTCTGTAACAATGGTCAAAGTGTATTTTGGTTTGCCATAATTTACAGGAAAGAAAGACATGTTGGTATGACAAGAACAATAGGTTACAAAATTTTGGTGTCATAAAGTAAGGAGTTTACTTTATGACACCAAACGGGACCAAAATGTATCAAAGAACACTGAAGACAAGTAAAGGGCATATCAAACAATGACATTCCCCAGTGCATTCCAGTAGATAACGAATATAAATTAGCAAAATTTAAACATAGGTGGCTAAATTCTAGGATCAAAAGAAAAATATAAATGGGAAAAAAAAATTACCTTTAAAAAATGTAAGATTGAAAGGTCACCATCAGCATTTCAGAACTACAATGTACAAGAAAATGCAGTAAACAATGTAATAGCACAATCAAGGCATCTAAAATACATCACAAAGAGAGGGTGGTGCCCTTTACTACTTTGAAACAGACACACTCCTTGTCGGACTGTATGGCATTTTGATATTGCCAATTAAAACATGCATTTGTTGCTCAGTTTCCTGAGCCTGTTGTGTTGGAGTCTGTCTCGATTGAATGTCTGCTTGCCTTGGGGGTGCTGGGGAAGCCCCTGTCTTCCCTATACCTTCATCTTTCGGTAACTTATGACAACAAATCTTCTCACACCTTTGACCTTTGGCGAATGGATAATCCTAAGCTTACGGAAGAGGACTGGGAGAATTGTATTTCTACCTATGTGACTTCCATGATTTTTGCTAGAGACAGGTTTATACAGCTGAAGATCCTGCTCAGGGCTTATTATACCCCCCAACCCATGACCAATATGTATCCCCAAGCTGACCCCTGTACAAGATGTGATGCTTCCATTGGTACTTTTATACATATGGTGTGGTTCTGCCCTGTTCTTTGCCCCTTTTGGGAGTCAGTGGTGAATGCTCCTAATCATATGTGTGACCTGGCCAGGGACGGATCCGGGGGGGGGGGGGGGCAACGGGGAAATTGCTCCCCCCAAGAAAATAATGAGTGGGTGAGTTGGCGGGTGAATGAGTAAGCCGGCGGGTGAGCGAGTGGACGGGCAGGCCGGTGAGTGAGCAATCATGCCGGCGGGCGGTCAGACTGGTGAGTGGGCTAGCATGTGACTGAGGGAGCAGGCAGGGGTTGTCAGGAAGCCACTACCCATCTGAATATGTGACTGAAGGGACCTTGCATTGCGGCCATCTTGGTACTCCTGCACTCATCCACAGTAAGCCTGGTGTTGTAAGTCGGCAAGCAGACATCTTTATACACCCACCGGAGTCTTGCTTTTCACAGTTATTTTTAACAGTAAACTCAACTTATATTTCACAAAATAAGCTTAGTTTACTGTTAAAAATAACTGTGAAAAGCAATACTCCGATGGGTGTATAAAGATGTTCGCTTTCCGACTTCTAACTCTAGGCTTACTACGAACAAGTAGGGGGTGTACCAAGATGGCCGCAATGCAACATCACTTTGGTTGCATATTCTGATGAATAGCGGCTTTCTGACATCATCTCTCACCCTGCATCACCGCAGCTCAGCTTCTGACAGAACACCGCCATCACCGTGCAGGCGTGGGCAGCAGATAGATTACATTATCTCTCAATGCCCGCCCTCACTCTGGGACACAGCCACTGGCAAGTGACAATCCGCATCTTGTGGCAGGCGACATTGGCAAGTGACAATCCACATCTGGTGGCAGGGGATGTGGCAAGTGACATGGCAAGTGACAATCCGCATTTGGTGGCAGGGGATGTGGCAAGTGACATGGCAAAGGACAATCCACATCTGGTGGCAGGGGATGTGGCAAATGACATGGCAAGTGACAATCTGCATTTGGTGGCAGCCAACGGTGGCAAGTGACACGCTGCATCTAGTGGCAGGCGACGGTGGCAAGTGACATACTCAGGGGTCCCACTGATTCTGCATTATGGTGAGTTGAACTATTTAATTTTATATTACAATGTAATAATAAAAATAATGTGCTTCAATCTTCCTGACACCATATCAACTATGGCGCTGTGATGATTGAAGCGCCAACACCAGCCATTGCCCCAACAAATTGCCCACAAAATTTTCTGGTAGTGCCCCTCCCGAGACTAGACTCTGGATCCGCCCCTGAACCTGGCATTACTCCCCGATCCACTTATTTTACTTCTGAGCCATATGGAGGATGTAGAGGCGGATCGGTACACCAAGGTTTTTCTTACATACAGTGGGGACGGAAGTATTCAGACCCCCTTAAATTTTTCACTCTTTGTTATATTGCAGCCATTTGCTAAAATCATTTAAGTTCATTTTTTTTCCTCATTAATGTATAAACAGCACCCCAAATTGACAGAAAAACACAGAATTGTTGACATTTTTGCAGATTTATTAAAAAAGAAAAACTGAAATTTTACATGGTCCTAAGTATTCAGACCCTTTTCTCAGTATTTAGTAGAAGCAATCTTTTGATCTAATACAGCCAAGAGTCTTTTTGGGAAAGATGCAACAAGTTTGTCACACCTGAATTTGGGGATCCTCTGCCATTCCTCCTTGCAGATCCTCTCCAGTTCTGTCAGGTTGGATGGTAAACGTTGGTGGACAGCCATTTTTAGGTCTCTCCGGAGATGCTCAATTGGGTTTAAGTCAGGGCTCTGGCTGGGCCATTCAAGAACAGTCACGGAGTTGTTGTGAAGCCACTCCCTCATTATTTTAGCTGTGTGCTTAGGGTCATTGTCTTTGTGGAAGGTAAACCTTCGGCCCAGTCTGAGGTCCTGAGCACTCTGGAGAAGCTTTTCGTCCAGGATATCCCTGTACTTGGCCACATTCATCTTTCCCTCGATTGCAACCAGTCGTCCTGTCCCTGCAGCTGAAAAACACCCCCACAGCATGATGTTGCCACCACCATGCTTCACTGTTGGGACTGTATTGGACAGGTGATGAGCAGTGCCTGGTTTTCTCCACACATACCGCTTAGAATTAAGGCCAAAAAGTTCTATCTTGGCCTCATCAGACCAGAGAATCTTATTTCTCACCATCTTGGAGTCCTTCAGGTGTTTTTTAGCAAACTCCATGCGGGCTTTCATGTGTCTTGCACTGAGGAGAGGCTTCCGACGGGCCACTCTGCCATAGAGCCCCGACTGGTGGAGGGCTGCAGTGATGGTTGACTTTCTACAACTTTCTCCCATCTCCCGACTGCATCTCTGTAGCTTAGCCACAGTGATCTTTGGGTTTGTCTTTACCTCTACCAAGGCTCTTCTCCCCCGATAGCTCAGTTTGGCTGGACGGCCAGCTCTAGGAAGGGTTCTGGTCGTCCCAAACATCTTCCATTTAAGGATTATGGAGGCCACTGTGCTCTTAGGAACCTTAAGTGCAGCAAAAAAATTTTTGTAACCTTGGCCAGATCTGTGCCTTGCCACAATTCTGACTCTGAGCTCTTCAGGCAGTTCCTTTGACATCATGATTCTCATTTTCTCTGACATGCACTGTGAGCTGTAAGGTCTTATATAGACAGGTGTGTGGCTTTCCTAATCAAGTCCAATCAGTATAATCAAACACAGCTGGACTCAAATGAAGGTGTAGAACCATCTCAAGGATGATCAGAAGAAATGGACAGCACCTGAGTTAAATATATGAGTGTCACAGCAAAGGGTCTGAATACTTAGGACCATGTGATATTTCAGTTTTTCTTTTTTAATAAATCTGCAAAAATGTCAACAATTCTGTGTTTTTCTGTCAATATGTGGTGCTGTGTGTACACTAATGAGGAAAAAAATTAACTTAAATAATTTTAGGAAATAGCTGCAATATAACAAAGAGTGAAAAATTTAAGGGGGTCTGAATACTTTCCGTCCCCACTGTATGCATTATTCCATGCAAGAAGGGACATTTTATTATGTTGGAAGTCTCCTACGCCTCCAACTGTGGCTACTTGGAAGAAGGCTATTCATTTAGTTTTACCCTTCTTTTAGGAATTGACCTAGAAAATTTGATGGTATGGTCAACCACGATAGACACTTATGGTCAGGATGCTTCAGACAAAGTTTTAATGTTTTTATTTTCCTCTGTCCCCTTTCCCTCTTCCCCCTTCCTCGTATGATCGCCCCCCCCCCCCACCTTTACCCCCTTCCTTTGCCCCTATCATATCCTGTTTGCCTCTGTGCTTCCCTTTAGCCCCCTTCTATACTTTCCCTTCCCACCTCTGTGTTGGAATGATTAAATAAAAACTTAGTAGGGTAATCATTTTTACTTCTGCTTTTTAACGTATGCGAATATAGACTGTTGCTCTCCTGAAATGTAACTCCCCTGCTATGATGTGATCCTGTACTTTAGTCTGGACTCTCTGTATTGAATATGATCATTGAAGTGTATGACCCACCACTGTACCACTTGTTAATACTTGTTATACTGCAGTGAGTTGCATCTTGTTGGGCAAACCTTTAATAAAACATTTCTGTAAAAAAAAAAAAAAATCATGAAAAACATTGCGACAGAAAAAAAATCTTCAAATATTTTAATAATAAATAGGTAAGGATAGAACACATTGGTCTCATGAGAAATGAACAGTGGAAGTTGGCTGCAAGTGAGAGGGAGAATGCAGATGTATTAAACCGTCTTCTCTTCAGTTTATACAAATGAAAAACATAGGTTTAATACCTTTTGCCTATGGCCGTTGTTTCCATTCCCGCAGATCACCCTGGCGTCGGGTGGCTTTGCTTTGCAGCTCTCTGCAATTCTGGATGCTGTTTCACTGGATCACTGATGCAGATGTGAGTTTGGGCGCACAACCTTTAATTCATTCTATACAAGTAAAATATTTGTATACAAAACCTTTTTTTCATTTCCTGCTTATTTACTGAATATATATATATATTTTTTTTTTAATAAAAATATTTTTTAGAATCATTCCATGACGTATGCTCCTGATGAGCAGTTGCTATACCGCAAAACACGTAGAGCTTTGATTATTACCAATCTTCCCATATCATGGAATACCAAGAATTCAATGATTCCACTTCCCTCCATAAGTATCTGTCTTGGCATTAAATCTCTTCTATTATTATTATAATTATATCCATGTCCAAATTTTCATGGCTCTTTTTGGGTTTAATCATAGTAACCAATGTACACATGCATACTGATTGTTATCTTTACTCTCTGTGTGACAATGAATCATGACCTATTGTGTAATTTATGTGTATTTTATGTATAATCAATCCATGGTTTATTATATAGAGGCTTGATGCCCACAGCATTTTAGAGGTTGGATGCCCAAAATGTTTTTTACATACCATGGATTATACCAAATAAATGAATTTTGGTCACTCAACCTGCGTTGTGCTGCTATGTGCTTCATTTAAAGTCCTACTTCTCTCTCTTTTTTTTCTTTTTAACCAATGACCGGGATGGAGGCGAGCATCCCTTTGGTGCTAGCCTCATTTAAAGTCCCAAAATTTTCCTTTTTTGAACAGGTTTGATACTGTATACTGTACAAAACTATAGTATCAACAATCACAAACTGAATGTACTTTTTTAGCTGAGAGAAATCCAATTTCAAAAAGAGGTAAGAAAAACTTCATGCCATAACACTCTGGAGCCAGATGGCTTACACCCATGAGTCCTCAAAGAGTTTAGCCTAGTTATAGGCAGACCATTGTTCCTATTTTTTAAGAACACCTACTCACTCTGCAATAGTACCTATTGATTGGTGGAAAGTAAATGTGGTACCGATATTCAAAAAAGGATAAAGATGTATACAAGGCCAATGAACCTATCAATAGTTTGCAAGGTACTGGAAGGCATAGTAATGAACTGTATTCAATAATTTTCTTATGAAAATGGTATTATAAGTACCAAACAGGATAGATGTAAGATGTGGTTTCACTGTGGTTAAACACAAGCCGATCTACCAGTTGAGCTTTGTTCAAACCCCCTGTCAGATTTTAGACGCTGGATCAGTGCTACGGGTTATAGTCTGCAGCACTGATCAATCCCAGATAGCAAGGATAACCTGCCACACATTTGTGGCAGTGTTGAATTGTAAGTCTGTTATCTTGCTGTACATTTTCACTGGCAAGTTGTACACTTGCAGAGCATTTGAAGCACAAGTTCTAGCTGACACTTTTCCAATTTGTAGTATATTTGCATGGCAAGTCTCTAGCAAAAGCAAAGTTGCAAAGTTGCAGTGGTGAGTCTACAGCAAGAGCTAAAGAGAGAAAATTCAGCCACAGTGACCCCTGTGGTGTGATGACTATTGCACAACATAACTCATCCAGAACTTGCAGCAGACTTGCAGAATGTTTTTAAAGAAAGTTGATCTGGAGTCATGCAATGGGGACTTGCTGCAATTGTGCGAAAAACTTGTGAACAAGTCTAGCAATAGCTTAGCAAGTAATTTTCAAGCTTGCAGCACATATAATTGCTATCTGGGATGTATTCTGACTGTAAGGAAGTTTCTCTGCTGTCATAAAACAAAGACACAGCGGAGAGGATTACCCATCCATCTACAATGTGTAGATGGGGGAAATTAGATGAGTTATTTTTTTCATTTAACCCGCTGGTTGAATGAGAAAAAAAAATTATATGTGGGTCTTCCTTAGGAAGGTCATAAAGGAAAGAGAAAGGCGCCTCTAATGCCCCCGTACAAACGATCAAACTTTCCGACAACAAAACCGTGGATTTTTGTTGTTCGAAGGTTGTTGGCTCCAACTTGTCTTGCATACACACGGTCATACAAATGTTGGGCAACAATTACGAACGTAGTGATGTACAAGATGTACGGCGAGCTGAGAAGAAGGAAGTTCTATAGTCATGTGATATCTCCATTCCGAACGGTAGTTTAATAAGACCGAGCGCTTCGGGCTCGTACTTGATCCAGAGCATGCATGAACTTTTGTGCGTCGGACTTATGTACACAGGATCGGGAATTCCGACAACAAAGTTTTGTTGGGCGACAAAAAATGTTTGATGGACCATACACACGGTAGGACTTTCAGCCAACAAGCTCACATCCGAAAATCCGACCGTGTGTACGCGGCATAAGTGCAGTGGTTAAAAGATGTATTACAGGCACAATGGGATTAAAAACACTTACATGATAGTAAGATTTGTCCTCATGCGGATCGCTGTAATCCTCATCTGTCTGGGGGAAAGAGAGAGCCGTCCTGCAGCTGTCAGAGTCCCTGGTGACATGGACTGGTGAATAGGTGACGCAGCCGATGTGACATCAGGTGAAGGTGGTGGACGGTAACATGTTTCGGAGCGTGCACAGCTCCTTCGTCAGACCTACGCTCATGCTTGCTCGGCAAGCTTTTGAGAGGTGAGGGGGGAGAGGGGATGGGTTGTTGTCTGCTGATAGGCTGGGGAAAAAGAGGGGCAGAGTGTACACCTTTGATGGATGTTGGTTCCATAAAGGGCCAGAGTCATGTGACTGGACATGATGTTACATCGGCCGCGTGCGTTCCAGCTTGGTTCCAGAACCCGGGCTGCATCATCACATCTTCACCTCCTCACCAATCTACATCACCAGGGACTCTGACAGCTGCAGGACAGCTCTTTCCCGCAGACAGACGAGGATTACAGCGATCCCCATGAGGACAAATCATTATATGTCTATGACCTCTTATGCCGCGTTCATACAACCGGACTTTCCGGCAGAAAAGGTCCGACGGAATCATTTCGTCGGACATTCCAATCGTGTGTGGGCTTCATCTGACTTTTTCTTTCTAAAATTCTGACGGACCTAAAAATAGAACATGTTTCAAATCTTTCCGACGGAATCAGTTCCTATCGAGAAAACCGCTCGTCTGTATGCTATTCCGACGGACCAAAAACGAAGCAAGGGCAGCTATTGGCTACTGGCTATTGAACTTCCTTTTTCTAGTCCCGTCGTACGTCATCGCGCTCTAAATGATCGGACTTTGGTGTAATCATGTGTAGGCAAGTCCGTTTCAGCGGAACTCCATCAGAACTCCATTGGAAAGACCATCGGAGTCTATTCTGAAGGAAAGTCCAGTCGTGTGTATGCGGCATTACTATCTTGTAAGTGTTTTTAATCCCATTGTGCCTGTAATAAATCTTTTAACCACTCTACAAAGTACTGCCTTCAGTGTCATCACTTCACTGCTACAAAGGACACCCAGCCTCACCAGAGCACCCTCATCTCTCCCTCCTTCCTTAGGAAGGACCATTCTTGTCAGACCAACCTATTCACATTCTATGAAGACGTGAACAGTAATTTAGATGAAGGCCAGCAGACATAATTTATCTGGATTTTGCTAAAGCATTCAATACAATACCCCACAAATGCTTGATTCACAAATTAAGGTCTATTCCCAGATAGCAAGGTTAACTTGCTACAAATTTGAGGCATTGTTGAATTCTAAGTCTGTAAACTTGCTGCACATTTTTACTGGCACGTTGTAACTTGAAGAGCACTTAAAGCACAAGTTCTAGTTGACATTTTTCCAATTTGTAGCAAATTTGCGTGGTAAGTCTCTAGCAAGAGCAAAGTTGCAGTGGTAAGTCTACACTACAGCAAGAGCTCTGCAAGTCTACAGCATGGAAATTTAGCCACAGTGACCCCTGTGGTGGGATGACTATTGCATAACATAACTGAACCAGAACTTGCAGCAGACTTGCTGATCTTGAGTCATGCAATGCAGACTTGCTGCAATTGTGAAACAAACTTGTGAAGTTTTCTTAAAGGGGTGTATTACTGTCAGAGCAGTAAATTTTAGCACTCCCTTCCACAGTTGGTGATATCAGCTGTAGACAACAAAAAATATTGTTATGAATTACTAAGCTATCACAATATACAGGGGTATTAGAATCCATAGTGACACACATATATAGGTTGAACTGGATGGACTTTCTTCAGCCTTACCTGCCATGTAACAGCTTACCCTGTGGATGGTTTGATCATGCCTGTACAACTAAGCCAGCTCTGATCAGGGCTGATCCTAGGGTCACAGACGCCTGGGTGCAGAAATATTTCTGGCGCTCCCACATGGGCGTGGTCTTCTTACCAACCCCTCCCCTTTACAAATGTTTCTATGGCAATGACACAGAGATGTTCCCCTAAGAACTCTTTGTTACCCTGAGATCCTCCCATGATCTTTTAACAATAAAGAAAATACAGGAAGAGCATACACAAATGGGACCTGGAGGAGAGTCTCTCTAATGCACACAGAGAGGACTTCTGTTAGAGAATCTGTTAGAAAGAGCCCCCAGACATAGTACAGGAGATGGTCAGAGACTGGAGATATAATACAGGAGATGGTCAGAGACTGCAGACATAGTAAAGGAGATGGTCAGAGACTGGGGACATGGTACAGGAGATGGTCACAGACTGCAGACATGTTACAGGAGATGGTCAGAGACTGCAGTTCCTATGGACGTTAGTAAATAATGGCAGATCGGCCCTCTCACCTGATCCAGCGATACAGCAACAACGGTTCCTCTGATCAGGAGTCAGCTCACTCTGAATTGCCCGTGGCGACTCTGCTGGGTAGAGTAGAGCCCAGATCTGTATTCTGGCAATGACTCCATTCCTTTCTCTGCCAGAGATGGGGCTAGGCTGTGTGGCTTTCCCTCTGGTGGCACAGGTCAGCGGGGTTCTCTCTCTGATGGTGTTCCCTCAGCACTGTCTTCTCCCTCTGGAGTCCTGGGTGTACTTCCCTGAAAGCTTTCCCAGGCTCCTGGCTCTCTCTTTCCCATTCAGCTGAGCATGCTGTGTGGCCTGCAGTTTCTGTGTTACAGTGGGGCTTCCAGTCCTTGGGACTACATGTCCCACAATCCTCTTCTTTGCTCCTTTTTTTTCTTCCCTGGCCGATATGAAGGCGGGGGAAGAAACATAGTGCGCCGCTCACTAGTACAGCAGCGTGCACGAGGAGGAGAGGGGAAACAAGAGCCCGCGGCTGCAGTAGCATCACTAGGGTTGGTGTCACCCGGTGCGGTAAAACATGGTATCGCCCCCTCCAACTATAGTCGCCCCTCAGTACAGACCCCCCTCCACTAAGTATAGACCCCCCTCTGTCAGTGCAGACCCCCCACTAAGTATAACCCCCCCTCAGTATAGACCCCCCCAGGACAAAACACCCCCCTTTATCAGAATAGACCCCCCTCAGGACAAACCACCCCCTCCATTAGTACAGAACCACCCCCTCCATTAGTACAGAACCCCCCAGAACAAACCACCCCCCCTCTATTAGTACAGACCCCCCAGAACAAACCACCACCCTCCATTAGTACAGACTCCCCAGGACAAACCACCCCCTCCATTAGTACAGACCTCCCCTCAGCACAAACCACCCCCATCGATTAGTACAGACTCCCCCAGGACAAACCACCCCCTCCATTAGTACAGACCCCCCCAGGACAAACCACCGCCCTACATTAGTACAGACCCCCCTTAGGACAAACCACCCCCCCTACATTAGTACAGACCCCCCCAAAACAAACCACCCCCCTCCATTAGTACAGACCCCCCAGAACAAACCACCCCCCACCATTAGTACAGACCCCCCCAGAACAAACCACCCCCCTCCATTAGTACAGACTCCCCAGGACAAACCACCCCCTCCATTAGTACAGACCTCCCCTCAGCACAAACCACCCCCATCCATTAGTACAGACTCCCCCAGGACAAACCACCCCCTCCATTAGTACAGACCCCCCCAGGACAAACCACCCCCCCTCCATTAGTACAGACCCCCCCAGACAAACCACCCCCTTCATTTGTACAGACCCCCCCAGGACAAACCACCCCCCTCCATTAGTACAGACCCCCCCAGGACAAACCACCCCCCTCCATTAGTACAGACCCCCCCCAGGACAAACCACCCCCCCTCCATTAGTACAGACCCCCCCAGGACAAACCACCCCCCTCCATTAGTACAGACTCCCCAGGACAAACCACCCCCTCCATTAGTACAGACCCCCCCTCAGGACAAACCACCCCCATCCATTAGTACAGACCCCCCTCAGGACAAACCACCCCCATCCATTAGTACAGACCCCCCTCAGGACAAACCACCCCTCTAAATTAGTACAGACCCCCTCAGGACAAACCAAGCCCCCCTACATTAGTACAGACCCCCCCAGACAAATCACCCCCCTACATTTGTACAGACCCCCTCAGGACAAACCACCCCCCTCCATTAGTACAGACCCCCAGGACAAACCACCCCCCTCCCTTAGTACAGACCCCCCCAGGACAAACCTCTTCCCTCCATTAGTACAGACCCCCCAGGACAAACCACCCCCCTCCATTAGTACAGAACCCCCAGCACAAACCACCCCCCCTCCATTAGTTTAGACCCCCCAGGACAAATCACCCCCTCTACATTAGTATAGACCACCCCAGGACAAACCACCCCCCCTACATAAGTACAGACCCCCCAGGACAAATCACCTCCCCCCTTCATTAGTATAGACCCCCAGGACAAATCACCTCCCCCCTACATTAGTATAGACCCCAGGACAAATCACCCCCCCCCACATTAGTACAGACTCCCTCCTCCTCCATTAGGCTAATTAAAAACACCCGGGCGGCAGCTGGAGAGGAGAGGACGGTGTGCAGCCGTGCCGCCCGGGTGGAGAACAAAGCCTGTCGGGCTTGGGCAGCAGGCAGGAGGAGAAGTGGAACACGTCGGGGTCGGGCTCGGACCGCCCCCTCTCCCCCGTGATGTCACTGCGCGGCCGGTCTCTCTCTGCACACAGAGACAGCCGCTCCGGTCTCCGGCTGTTTCGCTCTCCTCCTCTGACAGGAGGAGGGAGGGGGGATGGGCACAGCGGCAGCGGTGACGGTGACCGGCGGAGAGAGCCGCCTACGGACAGGAGGAGGAGGGAGGGGAGCACTCTGGCGCTTCAGCGCCCCCACTTCTGTGGCACCTGGGTGCACTGCACCCCGTGCACCCGGCCAGGATCGGCCCTGGCTCTGATGTATGTGGCCAGCTTAAAGTAAAACTGTCATGAGAGAAAAATAGAAGTTGCCATTGCTGACCATCTTCTGAAAATGTTGGTTTCCATGCTTTCTCGGTACAACTAGGAGCAGAAATGCATGTCAAGAAGTGAGGAAAAAAAAGTGTTGTAGTACATCTACTGCCTTTACAGTAGCCATTATGTTTTGTGTTGTGTGTACAGTTGTCATGTAACTTGCTACAAAGAGAGGGAGTCTGAGGAAATGCTTTCTTCTGCATCCAGCAGATTGATAACATCATTTTTATATCTTAAAGCGATTGTAAAGGTAGAAATGTATTTAAAAAAATAAAAGCTCCCTTGTCACTGGCCTTATTCGACATCAATACTGACTACCTGCATCAAAGTGATCCCTTTCTGCCTGGTGCCTACTGTACTAGAACAATGCCAAATAATTATGCATGGTAGTGTACTTTAGTGTGGTTATCTGACACAACCGGAAGATAAAACAGTACCAGGCCTGGTCATGCAATAAAACTACAAAAAGTCTATGCTCAAATCCAAACAGTATACAGTATATAATGATAACATATATGATATGCTAGAATTATCAGTTAATTAACCCTGTGTACAGTTACACTCCCTTATAGGCTCCTAGCCAAATTTACATGAAAATAGGGTTTAATGTATATTACAAATAATGTTATACCTATCAGCATAGGCAACACTATTTGCCTGGAGCACTGCTGAAGCACTGTTCTTTATGATTTTTTTTTTTATTATACAAAACTTTCAGGCAGATTTGAAAAAATGCTGTAAATTGAGAATGCTTTAAGAAATAGAAGTGTTAATAGCTTATTTGGATCAATTAACAAAATGGAAAGTAAATAAACAGAAGAGGAATCCAAATCAAATCAATATTTGGTGTGACCACCCTTTGCTTTCAAACCAGCATCAATTCTTCTAGGTACACCTGCACACAGTTGTTGAAGGAACCTGGCAGATAGGTTGTTCTAAACATCTCGGAGAACTAACCACAGATCTTCTATGGATTTAGGCTGCCTCAGATCCTATTGTCTCTTTATGTAATCCTAGACAGACTTGATGATGTTGAGATCAGGGCTCTGTGGGGGGTAAAACCATCACTTCCAGGACTCCTTGTTTTTCTTTACCCTGAAGATAGTTTTTAAAGACTTTGGCTGTATGTTTGGGGTTGTTGTCCTGCTGCAGAATAAATTTGGGGGCACTCACAAGCTTCCCTGGTGGTATGGCATGATAGATAAGCATCTGCCTGTATTTATGAGCATTTAGGACACCATTGTTCATGACCAAATCTCCAACTCCACTTGCAGAAATGCAGCCCCAAACTTGCAAGGAACCTTTGCCGTTCTTCACCGTTGCCTGTGGACACTCAATATTGTACTGCTCTGCAGTTCTTCGGCAGGGAAGGGAGTCGTCAAGCCAGACTGGGTTAAGAGGTGATTGTATAAAACAATAGTACTTATGCAATTACACGGGACATGGTGATATTAGTAGTTTACAGAAGGAAGATAACATTGTCTTATGCTTCCAGTTCAGCTCACAGGACTTGCCATGGACATTGTATTTCTGATGAGATCAGTGGGTATTTTCTGCACTTGCTGAAAATGTTCTTAGCCTGAGAAATTAAAGCCGAGGTCCAGCTGAATTTTTTTTTTTAAAAGTCAGTAGCTACAAACACTGTAGCTGCTGACTTTTAATAAGCACACTTACCTGCCCAGGGCGCCCGCGATGTTGATCGCCCGAGGCCGATCCATCTATCGGATCGGGTCCCGGCGCCACCATTCGAACTAAGGGAAACAGGCCGTGGAGCCTTGCGGCTTCACTGCCCGTTTCCTACTACGCATGCGCGAGTCACGCTGTGCTTTGTGAATGGTAAGCTGCTATATATTATATTATTGTTTTTTTTTTTATTCTCCATATTTTTTATTCTGTAGAAATTTTGCAGATTGCATTGTGTTTGTGTTTTTTGATCCATTGTGTTCCTCATTTGGATTTTAAATAAGCCTTTCCTGAGAGAAACTTCAATTAATTCTATGGTGATATAGTTTCCGATTTGACCTACTGTAAATTTTTTTTTTTAATAAATAACACTTGGGGAACAGCATCCATCTCTTATACATAACTGATTATAAACCTTAATATATCATGACTATTCAAATTAAAACTCCAAAATAAATTTCAAACAATCAGACAAGCCCCTCTATAGAGATACATATGAACAGGATTTTAAGACCTTAATAGTTTTATGACTGCAACACTATCAATCAATTTATAATTACATTATATCAAATTTCTTTTTATATAGCTATATTCAAAAACATTATTTAACACAAACAAAACAAACATTTAAAGTTGCTTAAAATCTTTTTTCCTGAACATACATGTGTGGCTCTTTCTATATTTTACCAGCACTCACTGCTAAGGCTCAAGGCAATCATATCATTATATCTTGGAGGAATAGAGATTGTGCAAATCCCATAAGGGGGATATAGAAATAGCTACACATGCATGTTTGGCAAAAAATATTTTGATTGAGTTTAAATGTAAGTTTTTTGTATGTTAAATAATGATTTTGAATATAGCTATATAAATTAACTTAATGTAATTAAAAATTGATATAGTTTTGTAATCATAGAACTGTTTTGGTTTGAAAAGCCTGTTCCATATCCATTTTCACTGAGGGACATGCTTGTTTGGAAATCATGTTATATGATTTCTATTTAATATTTTTAAAATTGCATTAAATATCAAAATGTGTGCTGTTTTGTTTTGTCATTCAGCCCTCCTGCTTTTCTTTGTACAGGCGTTGGGGCTGTAGCTAGACAGGGCCACACTGCAAAAATTGCTATAATGGGAAATAAGATATCACAAAGTGAATAATGGACATGTGTTATCTGCACGTTTGGAGAAGGTGTGAGATCTAAGGTGCAAAGTCTAAGCACACAGTACCAATTCATTACCAGAGCACTGTAGGAAGTGTAATGGACCTTTCTGGTGGATGAACTAGGCCCTCAAATGCACCTGTGCAGATGGCAGCTGAGCAGAGGTATAATTAGAGCACTGTAAAAAATCTACAGACAATTTCAGAAATTGGGAAAGGTCTGACAGTCAAAATACAACCTAAGTCAATAACCAGAAGAACAGGAGCACAAGAACTAGCACAGACTGCAGTGAAGGAATTAACCTATTGCAACAAGTGTTGGTCCGAGTACAGTTAAATATTGAGATTAATTGAGAGATCAGGTGGGGACTAGCCATATACAGTTAGATCCATATATATTTGGACACAGGCACAATTTTACTTTTTTTCAGGTAGTTACCAAAACATATTCAAGCTATAGTTATATAATGGATATGGGCTGAAAGTGCACACTCTCAGGCTTAATTTGAGGGTAAATTAAAGAAAAAAAACAGCTGTAGAGCACAGACTGTGTGAAGTAGGCAATATAAGACCAAGCAGTGTAATGAGAAAAAAAGTTTAAAGAAAAATTTGTTTGAAATCAAACATGGAATGCCACCCATGTAAGTTTACCAGAACCTTCCAGGAATTGAACAACACGAAACAATACAAAACAATATTAAAAACAATCTCAATGGTGGCCAAGGATAATAAAGGATCCCCAGTAGATCGTCTGACATGTATTAATAAGTGAGACAGCCACTTGTGTATGATAATGAATAGTGTCGTATTGCTGAAAAAAAACTTCAGTATTCCACAGCATAGTCTAGGTATATCTGGGTAGTAAAATTAATTTGAGGGTATGTACATCGAAATTAGAGGAAGAGTTTAGGTTTAACGGCTCTTTAAAAAAGCCATCCCCCCTTTTTTAATGGACTAAAAATAATGGGACAATTGAATCAAAAGCTGTCTCAAGGCCAGGTGTGGGCTACTCATTCATTATTTCTTCATCAGTTAAGCAGGTAAAAGCTCTGGAGTTGATTCTAAGTGTGGTATTTGCATTTGGAATCTATTGCTGTGAACCTACATCATGCATTCAAAGCAGCTGTCCATGAGAGATAGCAGCAACATTAGGAGTGGCCAAATCAACAGTCTGATACATTCTGAGGAAAGAAGAATGCACTGGTGAGCTCAACAACAGAAAAAAGCCTGGATGTCCATGGTGGTGGGTGATTGCAGGATCCTCTCTGTGGTAAAGAAAAACCTATTCACAACATCCAGAGTGAAGGACACTCTCCAGGAGGGGGGCGTATCATTGTCAACATTTACAATTAAGAGAAGACCTTACAAGAACAAATACAGAGGGTTCACCACAAGGTGCAAACCATTCATAAGCCTAAAGAATAGAAAAACCAGATTAGACTTTGCCAAAAAACATCTAACAAAGCCAGACCAGTTCTGGAAAAGCATTCTTTGGACGAATGAAACTAAGATTAATCTGTACCAGAAAGAAAAAAGTGTGGTGAAGGCTTGGAACAGCTCATGATCCAAAACACACAACGTCATCTGTGAAACATGGTGGAGACAATGTGATGGCATGGGTTTATTGATGATGTGACAGAAGACAGAAGCAGCCAGATGAATTCTGCAGTGTTTAGAAATATACTGTCAGCCCAGATTCAGCCAAATGCAGCAAAGTTGGTTGGAAAGAGCTTCACAGTACAGATGGACAATGATCCAAAGCACACTGCAAAAGCAACCCAGGAGCTATTGAAGGAAAAGAAGTGGAATAAACAAAGAACAACTGAAGACAGATGCAAAAAGAAGAACCTGCTCCTGGTGTTTACTTCCTAATGATCTCTCCCCTCTCCAGGCGTGGGTGCTGCTCAATATGCAACCATATGCAAAAATTGAACAAAAAAGTCTGGATGGCCGCACTCCAATGAAAACGATTTCTTTATTGTTATAATAAATCCATGCAGCAAGGATAAAACCACTGACACGTTTTACACCATTATAGCAGGTCCTTATTCATAGATAAGTTTTAAAATAATGACAGAGATATATATGCAAGCAGGCAAAACCGTAAATTGGTGTAATTAGGCATCGTGTACGCCCACTACAGGTGACACAATGCTCTCAGTTGATTTAAAGGTGAGTCAGCTGGACTTCTCTCTCACATGATCACCAGGTTAACTCTTCAGACAAAAATAAAGACAAACAAGCCAAACCCATGAAGCATATATACATAAAGACCAAAAGAAGCCAGAGGTTCCACCAAGAAAAAGAGAAGAGACGGAAGGGGACAAGAAGGGGAGGAAGGAGACGCAGGCAACGAAAGCCGATATCATTGTGATCCAATTCCTTCCTGTGGTGATGTGGTGGTGGGTGAGTCTTCTATTTCGTCTCAGTTTTCCTCCCCTTTCTTGTCTCCTCCTTCACCTCCTGTTTGTTCTCCTTCCTCCCTTTCTTCTTCCCCACATCACTTTTCTGAAGTTTGTGCACTAGAGGATTTACTTGATCTGGCAGCAGAGTCCAATCCTTGTCGCGATGAACAAACAGCGTTAACTGTCGGTATACCGACAAGATAAGATCTGATTTTTATCCCATTAATTCACGTGGCAAGGATATGGACACTTTTCAGAAATGAGTTGAGGGGGGATCTAGCTAATTTAGCGAAGAAATCTGTTACTAAATGTTCAATTAACAACCTTACTATTGAAGAAAAGAAAGCCATTAAAACCCTGAAGGATGACAGCAGTGTGGTAATCAGAAATGCTGACAAGGGTGGGTTAATAGTGGTCATGGACACCATAGACTACAGGAATGAAGCCATCCATCAGCTTTCTGATTCCAGCACCTATGTTCATCTTAGAGGTTATCCAATACGGCCTTATAAAAAAGAATTAACATCATTATTGGAAAGAGGAGTCGCGATAGGCATCTTCACACAAAAAGAAATGAATATGTTTTTGCCAGAATATCCTATTATGCCAATATTTCATTTCTTGCCTAAAGTCCACAAAGGGTGTAATCCCCTAACAGGCAGACCCATAGCGGCAGGTATAGGTTCTTTGAACGAACGATTAGGTCAATGGATTGACCATCAATTACAGCCACTTGTTATGGGTCTTCCTGGTTATTTAAGGGATACTAAGCAATTGCTAATCCAATTAAATAAGTTCAAATGGAGACATGGGTATAGCTTGGTGACATGTGATGTCACCAGTCTATACTCATGCATTCCTCACTCACTAGGACTACGGGCAGTACCTTTTTTTTCTGTCCAAATTCAGTGGATACTCCCTGGCACATCAGAAATGTATTCTTCTCAGCCTGGAATATCTTCTCACACACAATTTTTTCATGTTTGATGGGGACTACTACCTGCAGAGATATGGGGCCTCTATGGGAGCCTGTTTTTCCCCGTCCCTGGCAAATCTGTACATGGGATGGTGGGAGAGGTCCCGCATCTTTGCATGTGGTAGTCCCCTTCGAGCAAATACACTATTTTATGGTCACTACATAGATGACCTGATACTTATAGTTTCAGAAGAAGCTGATAGTCTGGAAGAGTTGTTGACTTATCTAAATGACAATGACCTTAATTTGAAGTTACAGTCCAATTTCAATTGATTTCTTGGATGTCACTCTGAAGGGGGTGGGAGATAAAATCATCACCAGCCTTTTCAGAAAATCTACAGCAGGGAATGCACTTTTACGAGCAGACTCCAACCATCCAAAACATACCCTGCGGGGGATACCAGTGGGCCAATTTTTGCGTCTCAAATGAATTTGCAGTAATGATAAAGAATACACACAGGAATCAAAAATCATGTTTTCTCGTTTTAAGGAAAGGGGTTATTCTGACTCCATACTAAACAGAGCTATTAATATCGCTAACAAAACGCCAAGAGAAAAATTGCTGCAAGAAAATCCTGATAGGAAGAAGATCAATAGGGGAAACAGGGGACCCAAAAGTAATTTATCTGATTCTCCTCCACACAGATTTTCTCTACTCCGTTTAGTATGGAACTTTATAAAATCAGGAACACTTACTTGTATTATTTAATGATCCGATTTATGCAAAGATTCTTGCTGATGGGGTTAGGACTGTGCCTCGCAGAGCTCCCACATTAGGAGGCACTTTATCACCAAGTCTGTATACCAGTAAGTGGCCCAGATGACATTGGTTGCAGTTTAAAGGCACATTTGGATGTGGACACAATGGTTGTCCTTGTTGTCCCCACATTCTCAGAGGTGACACGGTTCAAGCGACCGCTATTAACAAACAGTCTAACATAACCACATTTGTTAATTGTAACACGAGGTATCTGGTCTACATTGTAACAAATACGTTGGGCATACTACATGCAGATTGCATTATCGCTTGTACAATCATTTGTATGACATTCAGAAAGGCCATAATACCAATGTAGCCGATCATTGGAATTTGCCACGTACACACGAGCGGACTTGCCAATGGGCTATACTCTGTCTGCATTTCCGACGGAAAGATTTAGAACATGTTCTATATCTGAGTCCGTCAGAAATGCCGACAGAAAAAGTCCGATGGGGCATACACACGGTCGGAATGTCCGACCAAAGGCTGCCATCGGATTTTTTCTGTCAGGAAGTCTGGCCGTGTGTACGCGGCATTTGAGTTTAGTGATCCAGGTTGTTGAGAAGATATCTTTGCCAGTCAGAGGAGGGGACAAATTCAGAATATTATGAAAAAGAGAGGTATACTGGATCTTCTTCTTTTTTAACACTAGAAAACCGGGAGGGGGGGGGGGGAATGGATTATGAATGGGACATCTCCCATTTTTATGAGTGATAATGGGTATACTTCTTAGACTTTAATGTCATTGTACTCAAATGTGAATATGGAGGCTTTTAATTATCTACAATAGCCGTATGTTGGAGAGTAGCATGCTGTCAGCCAATGAGATCTGACTGAAAGACATCTAAACAGTCGGCATAGGGTTATATAGAATGTCTATTAAGCCACCCTGTCACATTAATTTTGGATGGGACAGACAGAGATAGAATGTTTCTATATACACGTCTTTGACAGTTTCTTCCTGACATGATCATGTCTATCTGCCTCCTTGCATGTATTCATTCTTTCTAGAGTTTATGTTGCAATATGTGTGTTTGATAGGTGATCTTGGTATCTGTAGGAGGTATATTGCATATATGTACCTAATTGATTGAATCACAACCATGAATATGTTGTTTGCGGCTGAACGTTTGGTCTACATGCAATAATCCGGTCTTTTTGCTATGGGGTTAATAGCAGTGTTTTCATGCTGTGCTGCGTGATAGGAATCCTGACTGCCTGCAGGGGGTTTTTTGACAGAACTTGGGTTTATCTACCTGCGCATGCGCAAGAGCAATATTTATATATTTTTCTTTCTATATATTTATACATTTACATGAGAATTCTAATGCTAGGCATGCACAGGCGTTTCTGCTGGGGAACTCTACAGGCATTTTTATCAAAGTACATATACAAATATGCACACATATGTTTATGGAAAGTTTTTTTTTAAATAATCACTTGTTTTTAGAAGACTTTCTTGAGTGGGATATTTTCCACCTGTTTAGGTAGTTTAATTATGTGAAGCATGCATCATTGTAAAATTTTTGGTATATATATATATATATATATATATATATATATATATATATATATATATATATTCAAACCAAACAATAATTGCGCTATTACAAAAAATATTGAAAAATGCAGCTGCTGGCATGTAACACAGTGGTGAACAATGTACGAGAAAGGTGAGATAAAAAGCATGCAGCGCTCAAAAGGTGCATATAGATCAATGATTTAAATCTATGAGGGAGTGTTGAAAAAAAAAAAAAATTATACTCATAAATGATGTGGCCAACATAATACACGATACATCGTGTACCTCATCACATGTCCCTGCAATATGCAGTATGTTGGCCGCACCATCAGATCATTTAACATCCGTGTTAATGAGCACATTACTGCCATCAAAAAAGGTCGCACTAATCACAGTGTCCCCCGTCACTTCTTAGAATTCCATAATAAAAATCCGAGAGGCTCTAAATTTCAAATAATAGACAAATTCATTCCATCTTGGAGAGGAGGTCCACGTACTAGGGGGGTATCACAGCTTGAGGTTTTCTGGATTTACCAACTAAAAAGCTACTCCCCCCATGGGTTAAACGTGGAATGGGACATAAATGCTTTTATAAACAAATCCTAAACCTTGTTCGAAACCCTCGATTTATATATATACCTTCATGTTTCTTTGCTAATATTCTCGCTATGCTATTTGTTGCGGGATCCTGCTATATGACCACCTAATAGGGCCTGATATCACCTTACAGGCAAATAAGCTTGAAATTTAAAAGTAACTTTCATTTCGTGTTTCACGTTTTGTAATATAAAGACTTACTATGACACTGTCAGACACATATATTATATTTTTGTTTGATTTTAAGTTTTTTCCTTTTGTGAATACATGCATTTATATACTTGTTTCTTTCCTGTAACATCCAATGCTCCATTCCCCTGAGTGGGGACACCGGATGTCAAGCGCACTGGAGCGCACAGGATTGACGTGCTTCATTTAACCTCCTGGGTCCGCTGTGGTTGTAATGACTCCTCTAGCTAGCCCCTCACTTCCTGGAATGGAAAGGAGGCTCGGAGCGCGCCGTCCGGTGCGCGATGACGTCATGCGCGGTGACGCTGTCACGCGACTCCGCATAGAGCAACCGTATTGGATACTCACTTTATAGTGAATTTAAGTGTCAGCAATGTAGGTCTTTCATCAGCTGCTGGGTCAGACAAAGGGAGCTGTTTGTTCCAGCAGCTGAGGATCTCCATATAATTGCTTAAGAAATCCTCCAGATCCTATGCAAACATGTGAACACCTAGGTTTCATACAGCTGATTGCTATTCTGTCTAATTATATGTGCATAAATGTAAGCGTGGTTCAGGCATTTAGGCTTATGCCCCAGTAGAAGGACGTTGCTCCGAAACATGTTGGGTTGCTCACGCCATTAAATGACCTGTTACCACGCAATTTTATTTTACCTTTTGTGATCACATTTTATTCAATGAAGTGCACTGTTTAGCACTTTTTTCCAGTTTTTAAATAAAGCTTCTTTTTTAACGGATTCATGCCCTATGTGGAAGTTTTTTTCTTATCTCCCCTCATGAATGGGACCTTACTGAGCCCCAACCATTTCTATCTCCAAACCCCTTCCATCTGAAAGAGAGACCCTGAGAGACCGGGAACCCCCATACCACCGTCCGTCGACTCGGATCCTGGATGCGACTCCCCGTCAGGACTCCTGCAGCTGGATACCTTTGGGATCGGTGTATCCCCCATGCCTGTTTGACACTTCACTATACGGTGACTGTGTCCATCTTTTCCGGTAAGGATACCCATTTCTACCGATTACAGTGTCCATTGTGTAATTAGAAGATCCATGTGCAGAGTGTCTCCCCATACAGAGCCCTCCTCGGTTCCCACTGTGCGTGGACGCACGACACCAGTTACGCCCATGAACCCTCATGTGTGTTTAGGACTAACAGATGATTTACTGTACACCTATGGACTTTTTTTATAATTTGGTACACATTTGATTTTTACTTTATGAGTATAATTTTTTTTTTTTTTCAACACTCCCTCATAGATTTAAATCATTGATCTATATGCACCTTTTGAGCGCTGCATGCTTTTTATCTCATATATATATATATATATATATATATATAATATACGTATATATATATATATATCACAAAAGTGAGTACACCCCTCACATTTATGTAAATATTTTATTATATCTTTTCATGTATCAACACTGAAGAAATGACACTTTGCTACAATGTAAAGTAGTCTGTGTACGCTTGAATAACAGAGTAAATTTGCTGTCCCCTCAAAATAACTCAACACACAGCCATTAATGTCTAAACCACTGGCAACAAAAGTGAGTACAGCCCTAAGTGAAATAGTCCAAATTGGGCCAAAAGTGTCAATATTTTGTGTGGCCACCATTATTTTCTAGCACTGCCTTAACCCTCTTGGGCATGGAGTTCACCAGAGCTTCACAGGTTGCCACTGGAGTCCTCTTCCACTCCTCCATGATGACATCACCGAGCTGGTAGATGTTAGAGACCTTGTGCTCCTCCACCTTTTATTTGAGGATGCCCCACAGATGCTCAATAGGGTTTAAGGCTGGAGACATGCTTGGCCAGTCCATCACCTTTACCATCAGCTTCTTTAGCAAGGCAGTGGTTGTCTTGGAGGTGTGTTTGGGGTCGTTATCATGTTGGAATATTGCCCTGCGGCCCAGTCTTTGAAGGGAGGGGATCATGCTCTGCTTCAGTATGTCACAGTACATGTTGGCATTCATGGTTCCCTCAATTCACTGTAGCTCCCCAGTGGCGGCAGCACTCATGCAGCCCCAGACCATGACACTCCCACCACCATGCTTGACTGTAGGCAAGACACACTTGTCTTTGTACTCCTCACCTGGTTGCTGCCACACACGCTTGTCACCATCTGAACCAAATAAGTTTATCTTGGTATCATCAGACCACAGGACATGGTACCAATAATCCATGTCCTTAGTCTGCTTGTCTTCAGAAAACTGTTTGCGGGCTTTCTTGTGCATCATATTTAGAAGAGGCTTCCTTTTGGGATGACAGCCATGTAGACCAATTTGATGCAGTGTGTGGCATATGGTCTGAGCACTGACAGGCTGACCCCCAACCCCTACAACCTCTGCAGCAATGCTGACAACACTCATACGTCTATTTACCAAAGACAGCCTCTGGATATGACGCTGAGCACGAGCAACTCAACCTCTTTGGTCGACTACGATGAGGCCTGTTCTGAGTGGAACGTGTCCAGTTAAACCGCTATATGGTCTTGGCCACCGTGCTGCAGCTCCGTTTCAGGGTCTTGGCAATCTTCTTATAGCCTAGGCCATCTTTATGTAGAGCAACTTTTTTTCAGATCCTCAGAGAGTTCTTTGCCATGAGGTGCCATGTTTAACTTCCAGTGACCAGTATGAGAGAGTGAGAGTAATAACACCAAATTTAACACACCTGCTCCCATTCACACCTGAGACCCTGTAACACTAACGAGTCACATGACACCAGGGAGGGAAAATGGCTAATTGGGCCCAATTTGGACATTTTCACTTAGGAATGTACTCACTTTTGTTGCCAGCGGTTTAGGCATTAATGGCTGTGTATTGAGTTATTTTGAGGGGACAGCACATTTACACTGTCATACAAGCTGTACACTCACTACTTTACATTGTAGCAAAGTGTCATTTCTTCAGTGTTGTCACATGTAAAGATATAATAAAATATTTACAAAAATGTTAGGGGTGTACACACTTTTGTGAGATACTGTATATATAATATAAATATATGTATATATATATATATATATATATATATATATATATATATATATATATGTGTATATGTATATATATATATATATATATATATGTATATATATATATATATATGTGTGTATATGTATATATATATATATATATATATATGTATATATGTATATATATATATATATATATATATATATATATATATAGAAAAAGAGTCCAAGAGGTTGCTGCACTTAAAAATTTCTTTGCTTTATTTCTCAAATTGTTCAGTAGGGATTTACAAAGCAAGTATAATCCAAAAACACAGGCACGAAATGCCTACACAGTTTCAGACACAGGTAGATTCAGATATGGATGGATGGATGGATTACGTCTCGGGCTAGTCAGCTTACGCCCTTCCTAAGATCCATTGAAGCACATCTGAGGGTTTCAATCCAATCATTCATTTAAATACAGGTTAAGTGAAGTACTTCACATATGGAATCAATATGAATCAATATGAAAATGAATAATGGTAAATTAGAAAGATTTCGCACCAATATTCAATTCCGTAAACGTACAAAACTTGAACGAGATCGGGAAGATTATAAAAACGATCGTGTCTACAATTGGACTGATCCTACATATTACCATTCAAAGGGCTACAGAAAAATACAACGAAAAAATCTGGCTAGCTCAAACTCCTCTATGACATCTACTGGATCATCCACCAGTGTATCAACTACTCCTTTTTTACCAGGGAACCTGACCGAATCCGGACCAGGAGGGGCGGCCGGCGAACAAAGAAAAGACACAGCAGGGGGTATAACCACCAGACGCCAGAACCGCCAGAGACATTAGATGAAAACCTGGTACATAACATTTCTTCTATTGTTTTGTCTAAAACTGAACTAAGTGTTTTGAATAAGGGTTTGGGCTTTTGCCCTAAAGAGAAAATGAATGATTTTGTACTTAAACAGGATTTATATAGATTTTTTAGACAATTAAGATTTAAAGCATACTATTCTGGTGTACCCACTGCCACAACTAAAGAATTATCAATATTATCGATCAAAAACATGGGTTTAAAACCAAAAAGCACTAAAGTACCACCCACTTCATGTGCTGCTGTAGAGGTATATATAGACAAAGTGGAAAATGATATAAAACGTTTTTTGTGTGACAGAGATAAGAGAGACCATATACCCCACAATCTAAATAGAGATGAGATTGCAGCGTTAAACCCCTTGTCAGCCCGGCATGATATCACTATCAAGCCGGCTGACAAGGGGGGAGCTATTGTGGTCATGGATACATCCATGTATGAAAATGAAATAATGAAACATCTGAGTGATACCCTTACTTATAAAAGACTTGATTGCTGTCCTGTTTTTAAAGTGCAAAAAAGGATAAAAACAACTCTAACTCAGGCAGTTAAACAAAAAATCATTGATGATGAAACTATGGAGTTTTTGATATGTGAATATCCAGTTACACCGGTACTGTATATGTTACCAAAAATTCATAAAGACCCTAAAAATCCCCCCGGACGTCCCATTGTATCAGGGATGGAATCTGTGACAACACATCTAGCACAATACCTGGATAAGTGTTTGACACCATTGCTATTAAACACTAAATCATTTATAAGAGATACTACTGACTTTTTGTCAAAAATTCAAGATATAAACTTGTCATCAGATTCCATCCTGATATCATGGGACGTCTCTAGCTTATTTACTATCATTCCACATGATTTAGGAATAGAGGCATGTCAGCGATTGTTAATTCAATCAGGCATCTATAAAACCGAACAGATTTCATTTCTGCTTGACCTTTTGAAAATTACTCTTGAAGAGAACTATTTTCTTTTCAGGGATACTCATTTCTTGCAACTGAATGGAGCAGCGATGGGTTCAAATGTTGCACCCCCATATGCGAACGCATTTATGAATATGATAGAGACGTCCTTTATTTATGTCAATGATTTATTTTTAAAGCATTGCCAATGTTGGTACAGATTTGTGGACGATATTTTCGCTATATGGGATGGCAACATGGAAAGCCTATACTTATTTGATAAATACATTAACTATTTAGTACCTGGATTAAAGTTCAACATTGAAATTGGTACTCTTCTTAAATTTAACAATGGGCAGATCACTACTGACTTATATGTGAAACCCACAGATCGTAATCAATTGCTACATTTTAATAGCTTTCACCCCCCAAACGTTTTTTCATCCATCCCAAAAAGTCAGATGATGAGGGTGCAGCGGATCGTGAGTGACCCGCTGTGCCGTGATCAGAGACTTGATGAAATAAAAAACAAACTTATTAGTAGAAGATATCTGCAAGCTTTAGTTAATATCGATCATCCTAATACGGATAGTAATCGATCACCCCGAAAAGAAAAGAAGAGAATCCCCTTTATTATGCAGTACCATCCCTTCTCCAACAAAATTAATCAAATTATCAAAAGACATTGGAATCTTTTAAGATCCAGTTACCCCATGGTACAGGAATTCTGGAATCCACCCATGTCCTCCTATAGAAAAGGTAGAACGATACGAGATCGATTGATTAAATCTGATCAACCTGTGGCTGCAGCAGCCAAACTAACCTTCCTGGGACCTAAAAATCTGGGATCGTATCCCTGCTTGTCATGCATACAATGTAACTCTATGATTAAAGGTAAATACTTTACACATCCACATAGGGGCTTCAACATCCCCATACGGGGTTACTACACATGCCAATCTTCATATGTAATTTACGCCATAAAGTGCCCATGCGGTTTAGTCTATGTAGGGGAGACTACACAAAAAATCAAAGATAGGATAGCGAGACACAAATACTCAATACGAGATAAATTAACCCAATTACCGCTGGCGAGACACTTTTTGGAATTTGGCCACAATGTATCACAACTAAAGTATATGGTCCTAGAAGGTATTGAGAAAAATAGGAGAGGGGGCAACCGTGAATTGATTCTAAGAAAAAGAGAAGTATACTGGATACATTTTTTGAATACAATTGCTCCATATGGCTTAAATGTTGATTTGGATCTTTATTTATTTGTTTAACTGTTGGAATAAGTATATGAAAGTAGCCAGATAAAATAACTTCATGATGGGGATATCCTTTTTGTTTTTTCTTTTTCTTTTTCTTTTTGTTTTTGTATTTATTCATGAATGCAACATTTCCCTGCGTTTTTATGGGTATTTCAAATATTCTATAATGAGAGTGAAGAGAATGAGAGATTCGACACCTGTTGCTTATCCTTGTTTTAATGGCATGTTATAGATAAATATATGCATATATAGATGTTAAATGGTATGCGATTTGAACTAATTAGCCATATTGATTCCATATGTGAAGTACTTCACTTAACCTGTATTTAAATGAATGATTGGATTGAAACCCTCAGATGTGCTTCAATGGATCTTAGGAAGGGCGTAAGCTGACTAGCCCGAGACGTAATCCATCCATCCATCCATATCTGAATCTACCTGTGTCTGAAACTGTGTAGGCATTTCGTGCCTGTGTTTTTGGATTATACTTGCTTTGTAAATCCCTACTGAACAATTTGAGAAATAAAGCAAAGAAATTTTTAAGTGCAGCAACCTCTTGGACTCTTTTTCTATATACAAGGTCGGTGGGAAGACCTGATTGCTGGCACTAAATCGTAAGCAGAGTGCGGTTCTCCTCCACAAGTGAATATATATATATATATATATATATATATATATATATATATATATATATATATATATATATATATATATATATATGTGTATATATATATATATATATATGTGTATATATATATATATATTTATGGTTGGAGCCCTATGTCCGGTATGTACGTGGATACCACTTACAGTAAAGATAGGACTTACCATCGGAAATAGACCTGAAAGTGTGGACTTACCATATGAAATGGACCTGAAAGTGTGCCTTGGTCTAATGGCCGGTATGCCAAAATAAGGGGGCATACCCTGGTTTAAGAAATGATTATTCTGTAAGAGAAATGAATGAAATGAATAGTTTGAGAAATGCTGTGAAATGGGGATGGGAGGGTGGGTATCGCGCACAGGAAACCGACAAACACCACAGGTGAGTGGGCTGCTTAAGTACCCCCCGGGCTCCTCCCATAAATTCAGGCCACCATACTGGCCTTCCTACTTATGGTTGGAGCCCTATGTCCGGTATGTACGTGGATACCACTTACAGTAAAGATAGGACTTACCATCGGAAATAGACCTGAAAGTGTGGACTTACCATATGAAATGGACCTGAAAGTGTGCCTTGGTCTAATGGCCGGTATGCCAAAATAAGGGGGCAAAAACATTCAGGTAGGGTTATGATTTTATTGATTTTCAATTATTTATTGAGCCAATTTGGAGAATGCCTGTGCCATCTCTGTTTGTGGGTTGGGGATATACCGGGCGAAGCAGGCTGATTTCCACCTGCCCAGTCTTTTGATGATGTGGTCTGGAACACCGTGGCGGGATGCCGCGGAGGCTGCTCCGATGCGAAACGAGTGTCCGGAATACTGACTAGGGTTAAGATGAAGATTGCGGAGAAGTATTCTTATGTGTTCCACAAACTGAGAGGCGTTTAAGGGTTTAACTGGGAACGGTAGAAGGGGACTGCTGTCTGGTTGTTCAGGCAGGAGTGACAGGAGCCGGTTGAGTACGGCGACTGGACACCAGCTGTTGTTGGTTTTGTAGAGGTGAATGTTCGCTCCTGAGCCCGTTTGCTGGGTTTTAGAGACCTCGAGGTGCAGGATGAAATGGTCTTGGTATCTAAGTAAGTGTCGTCTGCATAGTACTCGGTCTGTGGATTTGTTAGAGGTGAATTCGCCAGGGCGCAAGAACCCATAGTACGCTAGATATATAGCTGCTTGTAAGACCGTGCTGCGGAGCAGACCGAATGGCGAGGTAGCCAAGATCGTTGACATGTCCCTAAAGATGGGTCCCGTAATGGGCAAGCGCTTAGTGCTGATGACTGGTTGTTGTTTCTGAATTCCCCTTAAAACGGCTCGTATAGCGTGAGATGTGAATAGTGAAGATTTCGTGGGGTCTTCAAGCGCCATAAAATGTTGAATGCCGGCTAGGTATAGCCGGATGGTATTGTAGGATAAGGCCAACTGCGTGTGGCAGTGTGCAGTGAAGGCCAGTACCTGCTTGATATCTGTTGGTCCTTTACGGCAGGACGTGAGGAATTTGTTAAAGGCCTTCCAAGCTGTCTGGTAGGCTTTAAGTGTGTTGTAGGAGAGGGAATGATTTATGAGTTGTGTAGCTCCGTGTAAGTGTTGAACTAGTCCAGGGTCAGTTGTGACCAGACAGGGATAGGGGCCGACATTGGATCGGCATCGGGAACCTGTTTGAAAAAAGAGGAATAATTGAAACGTGACAGTGCGTCAGCTGCTGTGTTGTATCTGCCGGGAATAAATGCACAGTGTATATTGAACTGATGTTGTAAAGACAGTTGTACCAACCTGCGCAGGAAGGACATGACTGCTAGGGACTTGGACCTGCCTTTGTTGATGATATCTGCCGTGGCCTGATTGTCGGTGCTAAAGACTACAGTTTGTCCTGTCCAGTGGTGGCCCCAGAGTTGTGCGGCTGCCACTATGGGGTAAAGCTCAAAGAGGGCAGATGTTTGGGAAAAGCCGGGTATCAATAGTATCTGTTGAGGCCAGGGTCCTGAAAACCAATGATGGCCAAAAATTGCCGCGAAACCTGTGGAGGCTGCGGCGTCCGTTACCACCTGGGGTGAATGGACCGAAACTATAGGTATGAATAGAGATATGCCATTCCAGGCGGACAAGAATTCCTCCCACATGGATAGGTCCGCTATGGCTGCGGAGTCTAAATTCAAAATCTGATCAGGGTCTTGAGTTTCCGACAGAAATCTGAGTAAGCGTGATACAAATGTGCGGCCTTGTGGAATAATTCGCATAGCGAAGTTGAGCATACCCAGGAGGGACTGCAACTGTTTTTTGGTACAGTCCTTGGTATGTGTAAACTCGTGAAGAACTGCCCTAATGCGTGTTAGTTTGTCGAGGGGGAGACTGGCTTGCATTGCGCAGGTATCCAAGCTGACCCCGAGAAAAGTGATGCTATTTGCTGGGCCATCGACTTTGTGCTCGGCAATAGGAACATTGAGGTTTCCAAAAATTACCCTAAGTTTGTCGAGATCTCCTGGGGGCTTGCTGGGTGGTTCTATCAGTAGGAAGTCATCTAGATAATGGATGACTTCATGGCATTGACCCTTGTGTACTAGTATCCAACCGAGGGACTGGGCGAACGTGTCGAAGAGCCACGGGCTACTCTTTGAACCGAAGGTGAGCTTTGTAGCAAAATAATATGCTTCCTTCCACTTGATGCCATGCCAGCACCAAAGGGCTGGGTGGATGGGCAGGAGCTTGAAGGCATCCGAGATGTCGGCTTTGGAGAGCCAGGCGCCTGTGCCTGCTTTGATGATCGCTTGTATTGCCATGTCCACGGAAGAATATTTTAGGGAAAACTCCTCGGAGGGGATCAGGGAATTGAGACTGGGTATGTGGGAAGAATGAGGCGCAGACAAGTCGTACACCAAACGCAATTTATTTGAAAACTTGCCCTTGACAAGCCCAATAGGGCTGACTCTCCATGTGTTGAAAGGGGGGCAACTGAAAGGGCCTATCACATAACCTCGATCCACCTCTGCCTGCAAGAGCTGATCTATGGCTTGTTCGTCAATGGCTGCCGAACGAAGATTGGCACATTCGTGAGTAGTGTGGGGTAGTGAAATGAGGCCGGTGTGAAAGCCTGCTGTGAAGCCTTGGATAAGGAAGGTGGCCAGGGAAGGGGTGGGATGTGAAGTGAGATACCATCCTAACCATAAGAGGTTGATCCGGCTTAGTCACGCCTTCTTGTGTTGCTTGACTTCACACAAAATCCTAGGGTGGGCTCTATGACATATGGTGCAGAGGTGAAGTAGACGGCACTGGCTGAAGTTGCAGGACCCCTGATTAAAGTTATTACAGATGGCTGCCCCTTCCACGGTTCGGACTGGGCGTCCGAGTCTATCCACCTGAGGCGTTGGTTCAGGGATCGGCTGACCCTGTACTGAACCTGAGGTAGAGGGAAACTCGAAAGGCCGTCTGATTGCTGTATTGGCGCACCAGGTGGCAGTGTGGGTGGAAGACTGGCAAATCGCACACAGAGGTGAGCGTAAGCCGGCAAAGTGGCGGCAGAAGAGCTCTGTGTCCATGAGACTCCAATCTGTCGTGATCTGGAACTGTATGAGTCTGGCCGCGGCCTTGGCTGAAAAGGAACGATGGTAATCGTAAAAGGCAGTACCTCCATACTTGTGGCCCAAGTCTACCACAGTATGGAGATACAAATCTAACTCTTCCCGCCTGCTAGGGGTGGCTGAGCACAGGACATCTCTGAGCATGCCAAAGGCCAGGGTAAACTCTGAGACTGTTAGCTTGCGGTTCAATCTGGGGTCTTTGGCTTTAAGGACCACTGATATGTCACCCCAGGAGTAGGCTTTATTTTCTGCCAAATCATGTACGGAAATGAGGAGAGAGGCCAGGTTGACGTCCTTGCCGTCCAAGATGTCCTTCCTGATACTGGTTGGGACCAGGTGGGAGGGGTGGACAATGTGACTTGAGCCTGAGGTACCTGCAGGAAGAGGTGTCAAGCTTTGAGTTGCCGTTGGGTCGGGGACAGCCGTGGCCGGTCGGGCCTCGAGAATTGCAACCCTGGTTTGGACGTCTGCAACTGAGGTGGATAGAGATGACACCATCGTGTGTAATTGCGCAATGGCCGATGATATCGACTGAAGGGATGCCTGTTGGGTACTGGGTCCTGCTGCTGGTGGGGGAAAGAGGAGTTTGAAAAGCTCGCCTTTCCTTGCTGTGGCGGGGAAGGGGACACCTCTGCGTCTGAGCTCTGCCGTCAGTTTGGGGATAGTCCATCCCCTAAGGGATTGCACGCTGCCGCTTTCTGAGACCGGAGAAGGTGACAGCGGGGCCGTGAGGTCTTCGCTGCCGGACTGAGACATGGTTGCTCTGGTGAGGATTCTCTTGAGCTTTTATTTCCTGGTTGACTGTAACCTATTAGGGGTGAGATGAATTTCAAGTTTTTTCTTTGATCCGCTGAGTCATACTTACCCGACTTATTCTCCCATTCCCCTTTTTTTTTTTTTTTTTTTTTTTACCTGGGGGGATATCGTCCAACCTGGTGCAGGGTGGACCTACTGAACTCTGACTGACCTGAGAAAAACGAAAAGGTGACACTTCGTGAAGAGATTGCTAACTGATTTTTTGAAGCAACGATTTGTATGACAATGAAATGATTCGAAATGTTTGCCTTGATTATGAATGGACTTCATGACAGAGGTCTGGCCTGGTCGTCATCTTTGATTCGACCGAGAACCGGGCTCTGGAGCATGTATTGAAATGAGGCAAGTGAAAACATTGGTGCACCCGGGACGATCTGGTGCCTATTTGATGCATCTGGATTCGAATCGGCGCATCATATGAAATGAAATGAGAGAAATGATTATTAGACTGAGGCTTGAATTGGTTGTGCCGTGTTTGCGACTGGCAACCAACCGAGCTCTAGTATGGCATGAAATGCTGTTTGGAACCAGCAAGGCATTCCGTAAAGAATCGGTGCATGTCAGATGCGACTGGCTCTGGAACGGTGATGCGTTGTGGGAGTGAAATGGTAGTAAGCTGTATGGCAGAGACATGGATCCATCCCCCGACGTCTGCGATTAGCTATGATCCGGATTTTGAAGCATGTATCAGAAATGAGGCCGAGCCCTGGGGTACGCCGTAATGAATCGGTGCCTTTCCATGCGACTGGATTCATGTGTGAACGTGATACGTGGCAATGAAATGATAACCATGGCAGAAGGTACGAATTTACTGATAAACGTAACTCTGGAGCATGTATAGAAATGAGGCCAGTCCTGGGGCACGCCGAGACGAATCGGTGCATTGCCATGCGACTGGATTCATGTCGGAACGTGATAGGTGGAAATGAAATGATAACCATGACAGAAGGTACGAATTTACTGATAAACGTAACTCTGGAGCATGTATAGAAATGAGGCCAGTCCTGGGGCACGCCGAGACGAATCGGTGCATTGCCATGCGACTGGATTCATGTCGGAACGTGATAGGTGAAAATGAAATGATAACCATGACAGAGGTATGAATAACTGAAAACGTAACTCTGGAGCATGTATAGAAATGAGGCCAATCCTGGGGCACGCCGAGACGAATCGGTGCATTGCCATGCGACTGGATTCATGTCGGGACGTGATAGGTGGAAGTGAAATGATAACCATGACAGAGGTATGAATGACTGATAAACAAAACTCTGGAGCATGTATAGAAATGAGGCCAATCCTGGGGCACGCCGAGACGAATCGGTGCATTGCCATGCGACTGGATTCATGTCGGAACGTGATAGGTGGAAATGAAATGATAACCATGACAGAGGTATGAATGACTGACAAACAAAAACTCTGGAGCATGTATAGAAATGAGGCCAATCCTGGGGCACGCCGAGATGAATCGGTGCATTTTTGCATGCGACTGGATTCGTGACGGAACGTGATACGTGAAAAACATGACAGAGGTATTAAATGACAGACAATAACGTAACTCTGGAGCATGTATAGAAATGAGGCCAAATAACTGGGGCACACCGGAACGAATCGGTGCATCTTTTTGATGCGACTGGATTCGAATCGGAGCGCGGTAGGTGACTGAAATGAGAAATGTTTTGAAATGATTTGAAATGTCAGAAATGAGTTCTAGAATATTTTCAGAAATGAGAAATGATTGGTATCGAACTGACTTGATCCGATAACTTGCAATTGCGATTTGCTATGGCTGTTTACTGATACATATTTTTAAACACCGGCATGCTAGAAATGAAGCGACGTCTGCGTCGCGGTGCTGTCGAAATGGTAACATATCGAAAGTACGAGCGATATACATTACAATAGTGAAGTGCGAGTAACGAAATTTGAAAGTACGGTTTAGTGACATGACATGAAACGAAAAATGCGATATACATTGCAGTTTATGAAAAGCGAGTGAAACGAAAATTTTTGAAATTACGGTTTAGTGACCTGATATGAAAACGAAAAGTCCGACGGGACCTTACCTGCGACAGCCGAGCCAGCCGCGTGGTACAAACTACGAACGAAAAACGCGGACTTCGAAAGTTTTGAGAACGGTATCGAAACGGAATTTTGCGAGGCAAGAACTTGCGGACGCTGGTATATCGAATAGTCGGCCTAGTGACGTATATCGCGCACAGGAAACCGACAAACACCACAGGTGAGTGGGCTGCTTAAGTACCCCCCGGGCTCCTCCCATAAATTCAGGCCACCATACTGGCCTTCCTACATATATATATATATATATATATATATATATATATATATATATATATATATATATATATATATATATATATATGTGTATATATATATATATATATATATATATATATATATATATATATATATATATATATATATGTATATATATATGTATATATATATATATATATATATACAGAAAACTGTAAAAAAAATTCATGGGTTTGGCTTGTGGCTTGTTCGTCTTTATTTTTGTCTGAAGAGGTGTTAGCCTTGTGATCATGTGAGAAAGCAGCCCAGCTAACTCACCTTTAAATCAACTGAGAGCATTGTGTCACCTGTAGTGGGCGTACACAATGCCTAATTACACCAATTTACGGTTTTGCCTGCTTGCATATATATGTCTTTGTCATTATTTTAAATCTTAGCTATGAATAAGCACCTGCTATAACAGTGTGAAACCGGTCAGTGGTTTTATCCTTGCATGGATGTATTATAACAATAAAGAAATTGTTTTCATTGGCGTGCGGCCATCCGGACCTTTTTGTTCAATTTTTGAAGACAGATGCAGTTAGAGCCTGGCAAAGCATCAGAAAGGAGGAAACCCAGTCTTTGGTAATGTCCATGGGTTCCAGACTTCAGGCAGTCATTGCCAGTAAAGGATTCTCAACAAAATATTAAAAATAAACATTTTATTTATGATTATATTTATTTGTCCACTTACATTTGAGCCCCTGAAAATGGGAGAACTGTGTATAAAAATGGTTGAAGTTCCTAAAATTTGTACCGTACTTGATATTTATGTTCAACCCCTTGAATTAAAGCTGAAAGTCTGCACTTCAAATTCATTTGGATTGTTTAATTTTAATTTTGCATACAGAGCCAAAAGTATGAAAATTGTGCCTGTGTCCAAATATATATGGACCTAACTGTAACTGTTATATCAAATTATCAGGTCAGTTCTGGTGACAGTTAAACCTCACAGCCCTCAGCATCGGCCTATAGTAACCCCAGCCCCTGTACACATGCTCATGCTCTTGGCCAGACACCTCCCCAATCTCCCTGTAATTTCTGTCTCAACTATCACACTCTTGGGATACTCCCCACTTTCTTCACTGGAATCCAAGCTCTGTTTTTGGTCAAGCAGTGGATGGGAGTGGTAGTTAATCCACTCTAACCTGTATAGACCATCAGCACTTCCTCCTATTGCAGTGTCCCCCTCTGTGTGATTTAAAAAAATAAATGCTATAAATACCTTATTTAAGAGGTGAGATTGTGATCACATGACCGGACAGCTTTCTCCTTTCCTCCTCTGACAGATGCAGCGGGAGGGGCTGAACTTCCCCTGCTGATGTCAGTCTGGAGGGGAGGAGGAGCGGAGGAGAGAGCTGGCTGGTCATGTGTTTGCAATTTTGGCTCTTAAATTAGGTATTTACAGTATTTATATTTATAAATCATACACAGAGGGGGACACTGCAATGGGAGACAGTGCTGATGGTGTATACAGTTTAGTGTTATGAGAGCAGCAGGGGGGGGGGAGGGGTGGCACTGTCATAAGCAGACAGACAGAGCGGGGAGGGGGGAGTAGGACACAGGAGCAGAAAGGAGAGCAGATAGCAGGCTGCAGATGACGAAGGCATGTAAACTGACCACGCTGTCAGGCTCAGCAGCCATGATACACTGTGGTCAGTTTACAGAGGGGAGTGTAGAAACTGGCAGGATCATCCAGGTTTCTTAGGTGTTACAGGGGGCCAAATGATGCAGCACAAGCACTGTGTCATATAACATGCTTTAAAAGAGCAGGATACTTTTTTTTTGGGTTAACAAACGCTTTAAGTCTCCTATGCACCACCAATTCCAGCTCTTCCTGGCCATCAGAAAATGGTAAGTCCAATGCCTCAATGCTAGAGGCAGATATAGTCCCCTGCGGTTGCAGCCCATGAAAGTTCTTCTTTGTTCTCCTCTCTCCCTGTGCTATCACTCAAGTAGGGAGGGTAGTCCAGGATTGCACTGCTGGAAGGATTTAAAGGAGTCCAGTTGGAACTATAATAAAATACATTAAATGCACATATAATCTTATAAAAAGATTGTTGTTGAAATGAATAGTCTGGAACAAGCTTTCTTTAAAGAACAACTTTACTAAAGGTGGAGTTGTCCTTTAAAAGGTAAGTGCACTCTAAAACTCCAAAAAGTCCACTTAGCTTTTTTTGCTATCCTCTTCTATTCTAACCTAAGTCACATCCCCATATAACTGTGCCCACAAATTCTAGGTTTGTTTCTACAATTTCTGACTTACCCTCTTTGAGCTGGCCACATCTGCTCAATGGCTTCCTATAAGGTACTGTATGGCCAGCATCTGTAGACTCTTACCCTTTACCAGTGATTGATATAAATAGATAAGCCACAAAGAGATTGCATAATTTTTAACTATTAGTTGAGTTGGTCAGCCCACAGGGTTGTAAGAAGGAGCAGTAAAATACTGTGAAACACAAAGCAGAGCTTGTGTGTGTAATACTGTGTATATATAAGCAAATATGGCTTTCCTCATGTACATACATACTTACAAACTGTACATAGAAACAAGAAAACACTTTTGCAAGCTTGTATCTTTTATAGGTTTATCAAAAAAAAAACAACTTTAAAAGGGTCTATTATCTCATTGTCCTTATTACCCATGATTAGATTATCCTTTTCATTCTGTCAAAATAATGAAAGAAAGCATCTTACTGGATTCTAGGAGCATTTGGACTCTTCTATCACCAGAATGATGAATATTTAGTTCAGTAACATTATGAAACATAGGTGATTCACATAAAACTAGTCCTTAGTGAAGTTCTTTAATTATTTTGGGAATCCCTTTTTAATTAGTCTTTTTTTGTGATGCCTTTATCACATTTGTTTTTAATTTTTTTTTTTTTTTAATAATACAAAGTAGGACAGTTTTCTCCGGCTTCCTTTATTAGTATTTCACTGAACTATCTGGAGAAAAAGTACTGATCCTTCCTCAGAATAGTAGAATCTGCTTTTCCACCTGTTTCTTTTGTATGGAGTGCTGAGCACTTCAATTAAGATAATCTTCAGTTCTTCGGGAAGTCAGCCCACAAGGTCTTTTACTGACGTGTGAATAAAGTGCTGAGAATCTTTCTCAAATTCTAGGTACTTGCAGCACTTCTGAAATGTATTAAAGACATGAGCTGGTAAAAAGAAACTGCAATTCAATTTGAATTAAACCATTTAGGCCTCTGGTTATGAATACAGAATAAATGAGGAATTAAACTTCACTATACATTAATTAATTTTATCCATGTCAGAGAGATATAAAAGGTTTGACAGCGCTTTTAAAAAAAAGAGCACATCCTCATATAAGCTTGACTGAATTATAAAAAATAAAAAAAAAACACAGGAAGTACTGATATTTATATATCTAACATAATTTATGTATATTATATTATGTGAATACTTTTTTTTTATAAACAAATCAAAAGACTATATGCATTTTAGTGATTAAAGCTCCAATGTAAAAAGGTAGGATGAGGGGAAGAAGGCACATATTTCATAGAAGTATAGGATATCATTTTTTTATTCTAGCAGCTGAGATCAGAGTAGCAGGGGAACAAAGGTAAGGCTTCGCCTTGCATGAGCATACCTTAGGTTTTCTTAAATGCAGACCTACAGTAATTTTTTCATCATTCCATCTATTAAATCCTCTGCCCTTGTTGTTTTAACTTTGGATAGTAAAACATTTTTTTTTCTGCCAGTAAATATGTTATAGAGCCCACTTCCTATTTCTTGTCTGGTAATAAGCCTAGGCTTATGACATCATTAACAGCGCTCTCTCTCTCGTGAGAGTTTGCCAGGAAGGGAGGGGGGATGAGTCATAATAGGGCCAATGAGAGCTACAGGGCTGCAGAGCTGGAGGTGTGTGTCTGTGTAAATCCAGGAAGTTAACAGGCAGCAGCTTAAAGTAGGGTTCCACCCAAAAAAACAAAAATACATGAAAAATCCTAAAAAAACAAACAAAAAAAATTTGGATATTTTTTTTTAAACTTACCTCTAAATGCCTGTTGCTAGGGGGTCCCTCGTAGTCTGCCCCTTCCAGTGCCTGGGCTGGTGACATCACTTCCCCCTCGGCACAGGAAGGGCTCCGCTCTGCTCCCTCCCTCCTGTCAATCATCTGGGACCCATTACAGGTCCCAGGTGACTGAGTGGCCAATCATGCGCAGTGGGTGCCAGGCTCTGAAGCCACAGCCCGGCGCCCACAGTTGCAATGCCGGCGCCGCTGAACGGAGGGGGAGACGAGCGGGGCTTCGATCCCCCGCATCGCTGGACCCAGGGACAGGTAAGTGTCCAATTAAAAGTCAGCAGCTGCAGTATTTGTAGCTGCTGACTTTTATTTATTTTTTTTTTCATGGGCCCCCTGGGTGGAACTCCTCTTTAAGCTGCCCACAGTTAAAATTGTTGCAGCCGGGGGCGTGGCTTGACGGCTCGTGCGGATGGCTGCTTAGTCTCACAGCTCTGCAGTTACACCGGCTAAAGCAACGTTAGTAGCAGCTCCAGAGAAGGGAAAACTACCCCATCAGCTGTCCGAACACTCCAGCACAGTGGACGGCCATGCTGAAGAGGAGGAAGGCATCAAAGCTCCCCAGGAGACTCACTGATTATTACGCCTCGCCAGGCCTGGCGAGCGGCCAAGATGGCGCTGGAAGCGGCCGTGAAATGTCGGCGCGGCTCTCCTCCTTACATCACAGACAGAGCCTCACACTATCTTCAGGACTCCACCGGTCTTCTGATCCCCAGGGTGAGTGCTCTCCTCCCAACTCACCCACAACATCCAGCCCTGCTAAATCTAGGCTCCGAATGGAAGAGCCACAGCAGATCCAGCCTGTCACAGCTCCCTGCCAGTTCTCTCTCCCCCCACCACAGCAATCATCAGTGCTGGATGCCTTTCCTGCCTCCGATCAGCCACTGTCTGAAAACACAATGAAGAGCATGCTGCTCTCACTGAGGCAAACATTATATACTGATTTATCCACTGCTGTCTCCTCACTAGCTACTACTGTAAATGAACATGATCAGGTCATTATACAAATGGAAGCTAAAATGGGGGACTTATTGTCTGCACATAATGAGCTAGTGGATGGCTTTGCGGACCATGACGATGAACTCCAATTAATTAATCTGAAGCTCGTAGACCTGGAAGACCGTTCCAGACTAAACAATATTAAATTCCGTAATATCCCAGAGTCGATCCAACAATCAGATCTAGTACAATTCCTGCAGTCCCTGATGCGTGCTCTTTTACCTGACCTGACAACCTGTGACATGGAAATTGACAGGGCACACAGACTCCCCAAGCCACCTCACCTCCCTACTTCCATGCCCAGGGATGTTTTGGCCGCATCCACTTTTTCACCATAAAAGAAAAAGTCATGTATGCAGCTAAACGAGCAGCGAGACTCCCTGATCCTTTCACTAACATCGCTCTATATGCTGATTTATCCAAAGCAACAATGGAAAATCGCAGACAGTTGGCCACTATAACTAAAGCACTTCAGAATCATAAGATTCCATATAAATGGGGCTTCCCCACTAAACTACTCATCACGCACAAAAACAAAACTGCAGTGCGCACCCTCTCTATGGGACTTACACTCCTGAGAAACTGGCACATCATCCCTGAGGAAATACCGTGCCCTACTAACCTATTCCCAACACGCATGGAGACAGGTGGAGACCCTCCAGATGCCTGAAAGCTGCAACCTTTACCCTTCTTTGCACCCTCCAAATGGCTGGGAAACTGCAGCGCCTTTACCCAGTACCTGCCTGACTGTTCAGTGATCCCTGTCCCACGTTGTGGACAACAGATCTCTCTCCCCCACCGACTGTTTGCAGTTGTTTCTGCACATTGAGCCCAGATCCCTCTTGTTACTGGGCTCTCCCTTTTTAAACGCAGACCCTTCACCCGAACCTGGTACCAGCCAATCACCACCCACCTTTCCACCAAGCTATACCCGGATCTCTACTCCACTGGATAAGCAACAACCCACTTTGTCCACACCACACAGAGCCGGACTAGCAAATTGCCCTACATCTACCAATCGCCACCTACACCTGGAGACAATCCACCCTGCCTCTGCTTCCCCAGAATGGCATTCAAAATTGTTTCTATTAATGCCAGGGGCTTAAACTCTCTTCAGAAAAGATCAGCACTTCTCAGAGAAACCAATAGCCAAAAACCTGATATCCTCCTAGTGCAGGAAACCCATTTTGCTTATGATAAAACACCCAGATTCACCCTGAAAAATTACGACCAGGTTTTTTTGGCTTCAGCCCAGAAAAAGAAAAGTGGAGTCTTTACTGCCATACGGAGCACACTACAATTTAAGTTACATCAATCCGTCTCAGACCCCCACGCCCGTTTCCTGATTCTCATCTGTGACATTAACCAAGTCACCTACACTCTGATTAATATATATGGGCCAAACAAACAACGACTGCACTTCCATAAACAACTATACAAGAAAGTGGCACGACTTCGAAAGGGGAGGCTTCTTATTGGCGGCGACTTCAAAATCATTGGAGACCCAAAATTGGATACTACGTCCACAACTAGACACCATCAAACTGTTCTAAATCCTTTTCTCCGCACAAACGATCTCTATGATCCGTGGAGATGCCAACACAGCAATGAATGGGACTATTCCTATTTCTCCTCCTCTCAACTCTCATATTCACGTATTGACTTCTTTCTTGTTGACAAACTCACCCTCCAAGACGTGACTAACGCCGAGAATGGATCGATCACATGGTCGGACCATGCACCTATCTCCCTTACTGTGGGTAACTGTAGACCTAGAACAACCTGAATATGGAGACTTGACACTTCACTCATCTCCGATCCCAGCAATGTTCAAAAACTCGCCACTGAGCATCACTTTTATAATAAAACAAACAAGCAACCGGACACTAATAGGTTTATACTTTGGTCGGCATATAAAGCCTATATGCGTGGCATTCTAATTGAACTTCACAGAAATGTTAAGAACCAGAGGTCTAAGCAAATTGACAAGGTCCTTTCCCAAATCGCACAATTGTTCTAATTGACTCCCTCCCGCAAATTAGCCAATGAGCTCTTAGATCAGCGTCAAAAACTACGCTCACTTTTACTCTTTAAATTTGAAAACAACCTTAAAGGGGTTGTAAAGGTAATTTTTTTTTTTTTTTTAATAACAAACATGTTATACTTACCTTCACTGTGCAGCTCGTTCTGCACAGAGTGGCCCCGAACCTGGTCTTCTGGGGTCCCTCGGCGGCTGTTTCAGCTCCTCCCCGCAAGAACTAACCACCTTAATGCGAGCTCCCTCGCGTGGTGGTTAGTTCTTGCGGGCGCGCTCCCATGATACACCCGGCGGCTATAGCCGCTCACTGTATCACTCAGGCCCGCCCCCCAGCGCGCCATGTCATTGGATGTGATTGACAGCAGCGCGAGCCAATGGCTGCGCTGCTTCCATTCCATCCACTGTAGCCAATCAGCGGCCAGGCTGAGCGGTGGAATGGATGTCGGGAGCGAGCAGCTGACTTTCGAGGGGTCAGGTAAGTCAAACGGGGGGCTGGGGGCAGCGGTATTGTCAGAAGTTTTTTCACCTTAATGCATAGAATGCATTAAGGTGAAAACAATTTTACCTTTACAACCCCTTTAAATTTACTAAAGCCAACTATTATGCCTTATGCCTTGGTAATAAAGCTGGAGCCTTACTTGCCTGACAGGTCAAAGCTCAACACATTAAAAGCAAAATAGCTTCCCTCCACCATCCTACCACCAAGCAACTTCTAACAAACCCACAGGATATAGCTAACGCCTTCAGCGACTATTACTCCTCTCTCTATAACCTTTCAAATGACATAACTACTCCTCAACCAACAGACCAAAGCATACAAAACTTTCTATGCGCTATTGATCTCCCGACTATAACCCCTACCCAATCAGAGGAGCTTTCCCACCCATTCACGAATGAAGAAGTCCTAAAAGCCATTAATACTCTCCCTCTCCACAAATCACCTGGGAAAGATGGTTACACTAACGAATTCTACAAAACTTTTGCCAAACTCCTCACCCCCCCACCTCACTGACCTCTTCAACTCTGCTGCCACCTCTGGTTCTTTACCGATTGACATGCTGCGTTCAATTATCACCACCATTCCCAAACCAGATAAAGACCCTAACTCTACAACCAATTACAGACCTATCTCACTCCTCAACACGGACATCAAAATATTTGCAAAAGTAATTGAATCTAGATTGCTGAGGTGTCTTCCTTCTCTAGTGCACCCTGACCAAGTCGGCTTTATGCCAGACAGACAAGCCCCGGATGCAACTAGAAGGGTCATTAATTTGATCCATCAGACCGCCCAAGCATGAACGCCTTCTCTGCTGCTATCTTTAGATGCAGAGAAGACGTTTGACAGGGTGCACTGGGGATTCCTGAAGGCAGTACTATCCAAATTTGGAATCACAGGCTGGTTTCAAACTGCCATACTCTCACTTTATTCAAACCCTTCAGCTAAAGTGTTAACTGACGGAACCTTGTCTAAATCATTCAGGATCTCTAATGGCACTCACCAAGGCTGCCCACTCTCCCCTCTCATTTTTGCCCTACTTATGGAACCCCTAGGAGCAAAGATTAGAGAGGACAAGCGCATTTCAGGCATCATTCACAATGATATGGATTGTAAAATAAGCCTCTACGCCGATGATGTCATACTTTTTATCACAAACCCAGTCCACTCCATGCCTGCCATCCAAGACATCATTACTCAATTTAGCTCTGCCTCCTTCTATAAAATTATCTCCTCCAAGTCCCTAATCTGCCCGTTTAATCTTACACAAAGACAGCAGTCTCTCCTGGAAGGAAATCTTCCTTATTCATGGACGAGGCAATTTATTCCATACCTAGGGATAAAACTAGCCCTCACACTACCTAGCCTCTATGATCTCAATTACCGTGCCTTTCAAAAACTGCTTCCCCAACTACTAATCCAAATGCGCACAACAGGCCTATCAAAACTAGGAAGGATTGCCTCCTTTAAAATGCTAATCCTCCCCAAGCTACTCTACCTATTCCGCACAGTAATCTTACCTGTACCCCACTCCTTCTTCACCTCCATACAAAAACAACTTTCCAGATATGTATGAGAAACGAAACCACCCAGATGTGCTCACTACATTCTAACCAGACATCACAAAAAAGGAGGGGTTAGCCTCCCTCACATACAAACCTACTACTATGCCTCCATTCTGGACCAGCTTTACTACTGGTGGCACCCAAATTCCAATAAGTCCTGGTCGCTCATGGAAGTATCTTTCTTCAAACCGAATAGTCTGCGTGATATACTCCTGAGCACGTCGGCGGGGTTTACTCCTAATACAAGGACTAAACCCCCAACAATCACGGCCTCACTAACAGTCTGGAAGAGAATCACTCAGACAACATCCATAGCTCACCCGTCCCACACAATTCCAATCTCTCTCAGAATGCTAATAACGCAATTGCCAAACCTTAACCTACAAACCTGGCAACAACACAAGATCAGTAGTATCTCAGACCTCTACAAAAAAGACACTCTAAAAACTTTCACAAACCTCCAAACTGAATACAACCTCCCTAACACAGAAGCCTTTACTTACATGAGGATCTCTCACTTTCTTGGAACCTCTAAAATCCCCACTGAGGCCGAAATACCCGAAGCAATCCACAACTTTTACAACTACAAAACATACCCTAAACATGGAATTGCTACAATGTACTCTGCACTTAATGACAACCGACCCTACTCCCAAATACCATCTCTCTCTAGATGGACAGAAGAACTAAATATTACTGTCACCGCTGACATGTGGACACGGGCCTTTAAGCACACCTTCACAGCCTCCCATTGCTCTAACCACTGGGAATCATACCAAAAAACAATACACAGGTGGTATCTTACACCCTACCGTCTCACCAAATTCTTCCCAGGACATCCCTCTACCTGTTGGAGGTCTTGTGGAAGTGCTGGTACTAAAGCACACATCCTATAGTTTTGCAGATGCTTAAGCCCATTCTGGAAACAAATATTTGCAATAATCTCCACCATATCTCAGGTTACAACAGTCCCTAAGCCCTCACTAGCATTACTACACCTTGGAATAGAAACATCCCCCCCCCCCCCAGGTCACGAGTAGTGATAGTGCATCTACTACTCACAGCAAAACTGATCATCACCAAACTCTGGAAAACTTCAGATTCCCCATCCATTGCCAATACAATTGCAGATTTGAATCTTCAATGTGGAATGGAGAAACTAGTTGCTAGAAAAAATCTAAGTATGGAAAAGTTTTTGTACAATTGGTCAGCCTGGCTCGCACATCCAAAGTGTTCTGTAACCACCTAATGTTCTCATTGTATCATGACTTCCTCCCATTTTTACATTTCCTCTTTACTCCCCTATCCACCCCCATACTAAGATGTAGAATGTTGCCTACCTAGCTGGTGCCCCCTCACCCCTAATCCTCTCCCTCCCGTCTGGAGTTAATATGTTGAAATATTACACATGATTCACCTCTGTCTAGTCCAATTTCTAAGACTGTTTATGCATTACTTAACCCTACTTCCTCGGCTTTGATCTCGATTGCTCCAGTCGGAACATCTGACATGTTGTACCAAATGTATCTCTTGTTCACTTGTTGAAAATATTAATAAAGAAATATTGAATTTATTATGGTTGCAGCCAGACTCAGTGGAGGTAAATTTCTGCAGCATTTTTGGCAAGTACAGAATCACAGTATATATATGAAATAATATGCAAAGTAGTTGGAGGGAACCTTCAGAATGGAAAATATGTTTATATTACAAATTATGTGAGGAGACAGCAGTTCCTCTTTAAAATAGACTTAAACTTAATTACTAAAATTAATATTCTTCAATATGTTTGCCTGTATGAATTTGCAGCTTTTGTTAAAATAATATCTGATGATTCCTCCATAAAAGCTCTCGTTCAGGTGCATCCTATTAAAGAATGACAAAGTTCTGTCCCTATCTCTCAGTTGTGTTCCTGTATTGTCGACCTGTCATACAAACTTCTGATGCCAGTAATCATTGTGCAGGCATGCTCTACAATTTTTTTTATCAGGAAAACTCTTCAGAGCAATGACACACAGCCATCGTTGGAGTGAATGTAGACTGGGAGAGGCTTCAAAGTTATTCCATTAGATCAGCAGTAGAGAGGCAAATAAATAAATAAATAAAAAAAACTGGCAACATCACCTGGGGTACCGCCTCCCCTTTTGACATGCTGGAACTGATGCATGCTGCCCCCCCCCCAATTTTGAGGGCAAGGGGCCTGGTATGGTTCAAGGGAGGGAGCACTCGCTCATCCCCCCCTTTCCCAACCTGCCAGGCTGCGTGCCCGAATAAAGGTCTGGTATGGATTTTGGGGGGCTCCAAAGTGTTTTTTTTTTTTTTGCCGTGGGTTTCTTTTACAATCACGCTGTTTGTTTTAACATTTTTCTATTGCCGGCAATGGTATTGTATCGCCAGCAATTTAAATCATTTCATGCATTTTTTCTTTAGAAATGTCATTTTTGCTGAAGCGTTTTATATAACTACAGATGCGCCACTTTACAGTCAGACTAAGGGGACCCCCCCAGGCACTGTATTTAAAGGATTTTTTTATTTTTATTGTTGCACTTTAAACATCATTAAAATCACTGCTCCTGTAAAAACGATCTTTAAAAAAAAATGTTTGCATTGATACATGTCCCCCCGGGCAGTACCTAGGACCCCCATACCCTTTTTATGGCCAATTGCTTGTCTATAAGCCTTTAAAACTGGGACTTTTGATTTTTCATGTTCGGGTCCCATAGACTTTTTGCGATTCGGGTCAGAACTTTCTCTCTGTTCAGTAGTTCTGGTGCGAACCAAATAGGGGGGCCCATATCTAATGAGCAGCTGCTGTATGGAAATTAGCATTTTCTGTACAAGATCTCTGACAAATCTCTATTATCCCAAAAAACATCCAAAGGTGGCATGTGGGATAGGTCTGACGCATTTCAAATCCATCTTCAGGAGGGGAGGTCTATAAACCAAAAATGTTAGCCATATATATATATTTTTTTTAATACATTTTTAAAGAAGTATGTCAATTACAATAAGAAGAAGATATGCAAAAGCAAAGCAACTTATATATCACATTACTTAATGACATGCGTAATATAAAAACAACTCTTGAATGTTAGCTTGTATCTTTCAACAGCGTCTATAATCAACCTATCCCTGAGCCATAGCTAGAGGTAAAGCTTGTCTACTCTGTATATCACACATCTCAAGAGTAGGCCATTTACAAAGGTGTCCAGCAAACCAGCATGGGCAATCTAGAAAAAGGTGAATCATTAGAACTTTACAAGGGAAGGCTCTTCATTGAGAGTTTAATAGGTTAATGGAATAACTTTGTAATACACAATCACAATGCATCTAGATTGCAGTGAAGTAATATTTTCAAAAAAAGAACAAAATACAGGGATAAAAAAGAGAGGATCAGGTAACGGATCACAGTAATCATCACTGGCTAAACAGATTGGTATAGGTATCAAATAGAAGGGAGTATCACGGAGACTCAGCTCTATCAGAGAATCTCTCATCCCTTGGTAAGCCTATCGTAAACGACTTTGTACTTGGCTTCAAAGTGTTTGTTTTTTTTTTCCGTGGGTTTCTTTTAAAATCACGCTGTTTGTTTTAACATTTTTCTATTGCTGGCAATGGCATTGTATCGCCAGCAATTTAAATATTATTTCCTGCATTTTTTTCTTTAGAAATGTCATTTTTGCTGAAGCATTTTATATGCATGCTATAGATGCGCCACTTTACAGTCAGACTAAGGGGACACCCCCCCCCCCCCCCCCCGGCACTGTATTTAAAGGATTTTTTTATTTTTATTGTTGCACTTTAAACATCGTTAAAATCACTGCTCCTGTAAAAACGATCTTTAAAAAAAAAATGTTTGCATTGATACATGTTCCCCCGGGCAGTACCTAGGACCCCCATACCCTTTGTATGGCCACTTCCTTGTCTATAAGCCTTTAAAACTGGGACTTTTGATTTTTCAAGTTTGGGTACCATAGACTTTTTGCGATTCGGGTCAGAACTTTCTCTCTGTTCAGGAGTTCTGGTGCGAACTGAATAGGGGGGTGTGCGGCCCATATCTAATGAGCAGCTGCTGCATGAAAATGAGCATTTTCTGTACAAGATCTCTGAAAAATCTCTATTATCCCAAAAACCATCCAAAGGTGGCATGTGGGATAGGCCTGATGCATTTCAAATCCATCTTCAGGAGGGGAGGTCTATAAACCAAGAGCGACCTATCTTGTTAGCTATATATATATATATATATATATATATATATATATATATATTTTTTTTTTTTAATAAATTTTTATAGAAGTATGTCAGTTACAATAAAAAGAGGATATGCAAAAACAAAGCAACTTATATATCACATTACTTAATGACATGCGTAATATAAAAACAACTCTTGAATGTTAGCTTGTATCTTTCAACAGCATCTATAATCAACCTATCCCTGAGCCATAGCTAGAGGTAAAGCTTGTCTACTCTGTATATCACACATCTCAAGAGTAGGCCATTTACAAAGGTGTCCAGCGAACCAGCATGGGCAATCTAGAAAAAAGTGAACCATTAGAACTTTACATGGGAAGGCTCTTCATTGAGAGTTTAATAGGGTAATGAAATAACTATGTAATACACAATCACAATGCATCTAGTTTGCAGTGAAGTAATATTTTCAAAAAAAGAACAAAATACAGAGTTAAAGAGAGAGGATCAGGTAACAGATCACAGTAATCATCACTGGCTAAACAGATTGGTATAGGTATCAAATAGAAGGGAGTATCACGGAGACTCAGCTCTATCGGAGAATCTCTCATCCCTTGGTAAGCCTATCATAATCGACTGAGTACTTGAACATGTACCAAACTTTCCAAGTTTTATGAAACTTGTTGGTCAGGTCCCTAGCAATGGCAAGGGTTTCTTCTAGGTTATGGATCCTCTCCACTGACTTGTTAGCCAAATCAAGAGCTTTTTTGCTCCGCAAAATCCCAGATAAGGTCCCCATAGCGATCACCCAGCTCAAGTACACCACTCAAACCTGCGTATTATATGTAGCTGGCCATATATACAGTATATATATATATATATATATATATATATATATATATATATATGTATGATGCTATGGTGTCTGAGCATGTTGTATCACCAAAAGTCCAATCCCCCAAAACAGTCAAACACCAAAAGAAAAATTATGACTCTTCGCTATAGTGTTTATGAGATAACAGAGATGTATCACTATATGACAAGACCTAGCAAGAAATATGTCAACCAATATGTATTATTTTAAATACTGTTTTTAAGAGATGTTTTGTAATAAAATACTTTGCTTTGATTTATGTGTTTGTTAAGTGATAGCAATAAATACTACACTGCACAGATGGCAATAAAAAAAAATTGATACTCTAATGCCCCGTACACACGGTCGGAATTTGTTCGGACATTCCGACAACAAGATCCTAGGATTTTTTCCGATGGATGTTGGCTCAAACTTGTCTTGCATACACACAGTCACACAAAGTTGTCAGAAAATCCGATCGTTCTAAACGCGGTGACGTAAAACACGTACGTCGGGACTATAAACGGGGCAGTGGCCAATAGCTTTCATCTCTTTATTTATTCTGAGCATGCGTGGCACTTTGTGCGTCGGATTTGTGTACACACGATCGGAATTTCCAACAACGGATTTTGTGGTCAGAAAATTTTATATCCTGCTCTCAAACTTTGTGTGTCGGAAATTACGATGGAAAATGTGTGATGGAGCCTACACACGGTCGGAATTTCCGACAACAAGGTCCTATCACACATTTTCCGTCGGAAAATCCGACCGTGTGTACGGGGCATAACCCTAACATTCGCTATCAAAAATTAAATACAGGTTTTGAATGGAGGTGAACTTTAAACCAATCATATTTATATATCTAAAAATATGTAATAATTATAGTATCCCTTTTCATACATAGAGATAATTAGTCTGGCGTTGTTTCAGGTGAGAGGGTTTCCAAAGGAATAGAGATGATCGTTATACTGTTTCATCTACGAGTTTTGTGTTCTGGCCGTTTAATATTTATCAGAAAAGTCAAGCTTCAGAAGATTTCATTACTGGGAGACAATGGTTTAACATTGCTGTTATAAAAGAGGCAGCTTCCCAACTGAGATGCATAATAATAAGAAAAAGAAAATCGAATACAACAGGTGCAGGGGAACTAAGGAAATTGAATTCATCTGTGAATAGTCACTCTTGTATTCCAGTGAAATAATATTTTTTTCTGTACTGAAGTCTACTGATTACAGCTGAAGTTAATTTGTATGAAGGAAATGATAAGTTTTTTTTGTTTTTGTTTTTTTGTACAAACACAAGGAGACATTATTATTTGTAATCTTGTTTGTCCTGATAATTTATGTACATATTCACAGCACAGGTATTGCTTTTAAATAAATCTATTTCTCACTTATAAGGAAATCATGTTTCCACAATAAAGGCCTATCCTGAAGAAGAAATGCAAGAAAAACTAAATATTTCCTGAAAGCTTTTTAGAAAATGTAAAGCAATGTAAGTCCAGGTTTGTTTGGACTGCACTGGTGTGATGTCAAAACCGTCACAACTGAATTAGTTCAGAATCTTTACACAATAAATTGTGTAATTTGAGGGGCTGCATTGAGGGGCACAGAGTGACTGAGGGGCTGCATTGAGGGGCTCAGCATTGATGGGCACAGAGTGACTGAGGGGCTGCATTGAGGGGCTCAGCATTGATGGGCACAGAGTGATTGAGGGGCTCAGCACTGATAGCAATGGAGTGACTGAGGGGATGCATTGATGGGCGCAGAGTGATTGAGGGGATGCATTGATGGGTACAGAGTGACTGAGGGGCTCAGCATTGATGAACATAGAGTGACTGAGGGGCTCAGCATTGATGGGCACAATCTGAGGGGCTCAGCATTGATGGACACAGACTGAGGGGCTGCATTGATGGGCACAAACTGAGGAGCTGCACTGATGGACACAAAGACTGAGAGGCTCAGCATTAATGGGCACAGAGACTGAGGGGCTCAGCATTGATGGGGACAGAGACTGAGCGGCTCAGCATTGATAGGCACAGACTGAAGAGCTGCATTGATTGGCACAGAGACTAAGGGGCTCAGCATTGATAGGCACAGACTGAGGGGCTGCATTGATGGGTACAGATTTAGGGGCTCAGCATTGATGGACGCAGACTGAGCGATCAGCATTGATGGGCACAGACTGAGGGGCTCAGCATTGATACTGGTACAGTATTGGTACAGTGAGGCTGCAATTGATGGGCACAGTGAGGCTGAAATTGATGGCACAGTGAGGCTGCATTTGATTTGCACAGTGAGGCTGCAGTTGATGGGCACAATGAGGCTGCATTTGATGGGCACAGTGAGGCTGCATTTGATGAGCACGAAAGGAGGCTGCTTTTGATGGGCACAGTGAGGCTGCATTTGATTAGCACTGAAGGAGGTTGCATTTGATGGGCACTGATGAGGCTGCATTTGATGGGCACTGATGAGGCTGCATTTGGTGGGCACTTTATATATAAAATTGTTATCCGTACTTACCGTAATTTTCCTTTCCTGGCTCTGCCTCAGGACAGCACAACCCCGGGGTTCCTGGGTCAACCCCGCTCCTTGACCCCATATAGGACACCCCAGTATAGATAGATAAAAGACAGGCAGTACCTGGTGCAGGTGTTCTTGTAAATAGCTTGCGACGGTCCTTGGAGGGTGTGTGTTGTCCTGAGGCAGAGCCAGGAAAGGAAAATTACGGTAAGTATGGATAACAATTTTCCATTTTCCTGGTTCAGCCTCATGCCAGCACAGCCTTGGGACCTAGCTAGCACACACAAAAGGAGGGAAAAAAATGAAAAAACTCAGACACCAGGAGCTGCCAAAGGTAAGTTTATTCTAGACAGAGCAGAAGACAATACAGAAGTTCCCATGAGACCTAATTGAGAAGATGCTACATCCAGCTTGTAATGCTTAATGAAAGTGTTAGGAGAACTCAAGCTTGCCGCCTTACAGACCACGTCCACTGATACCTTACACCAGGATGCCCAGGAGGATGAGACTGCTCTGGTCGAATGCACACACATTTCCTAGGGAGGGGAGAGGCCTTCTAGTGAGTATACCGTCTGAATTGTTTTCACCACCCACGACGAAATGACCGTCGGGGAGGCCAGCATGCCCCTTCTGGGACCATTTGGATATATTAAAAGAGCCTCAGATTTTTGGAATGCCTCTGTTCTCTCCAAATATGTCTGCAACATGGTCTTCAGGTCCAACTTGTGCAATTCTGTCCCCTCCGGGTCCAAAAGGGTGAAGGTAAAAAGGGTGGAAGAACTGACTGCCAATTAAAATGGAGCTCTGAAGAGACCTTCGGCAGGAAACTTGGATTAGGACGTAACACAACTCTCTCTGGGAAAAATGTGCAATACCGCTCTTTACAGGAAAATCCGGCAATATCGGAAATTCGCCTAGCTGACACTACTGCTGTCAGGAATACCATCTTCAAAGTTAGAAAAGTTAGTCGAATCCGGAAAAAAAGGTGGTAGGTCCCACCTTGGAAACATGGAACGAATCGGGGGTCGAATCTTGTCAGCGCCGAGACTTGCACCTTAATGGTATTGTAGCTGAGGCCTGCATCCAGACCGGACTGAAGAAAAGACAGTACATTCGCCACCGAGGGGGTCTGGAAGGAAAACCCCTGTTGGGTGGAAAAGGACTCAAATCTTCTCCAAACTCGGTGATAGGTGGCTTTAGTAGAAAGTTTTCTTGCTGTAAGTAGGGTTGACACCACTGACTCAGACAGATTTAGACTGTTCAGCCTGCCCCTTTCAAAAACCATGCAGTCAAGGCTAGTTGGGCTGGATTGGGGTGAAACTGACCATGCTGAAGGAGTAGGTCCCGATTCTGAGGCAATTTGACTGGTGGGCATGCCGCCAGGTGACAGAGGATGGAGAACCATGGCCTCCTTGGGCAGAATGGAGCAATTACTATCGCAAAGACTTTCTCTTCCATGATCTTCAGTAATGACCGGAGGATTAGAGCCATCAACAGGTCCCACTTTGGAAACATGGAATATGTATACCCGACTGAATTTCCATTCCTGGGAGAGAGCATCCTGTGCCAGGGCCTGTTGACAGAAGAACCTGGAGAAGACAATTGTCCGGAGTTGAGGTCCACCTCAGGTATCCCCCACCAATCTAAGATCTCCATGAGATATTTCGGGTTCAATCTCCACTCTGTGTTGCTGGTGAAGTTGGGACTCAGATGGTCCACCAAGGTGTTCTGCACCCCTGGGAGATACGCCGCTGCGAGATCTAGCAGGTGATCCTCAGCAAACCTGAAGATCTCTGGTGCTATCTGGAGCAGGCGTAAACTTATTGTTCCTTCCTGTTTCATGACATAAGAAACAGCCGTCTTGTTGTCCATTAGTAGTTTGACTCTCTTGATTTAAATGATGGGAAGAAAAACCTTTAGAGCTTCCCTGGCTGATGCGAGTTCCAGTAGGTTTGATGAACAGGGGACCTGAGGAGGCCATCTGCCCTGAGCATGCTGTCCCTGGCAATGCGCACCCCAACCCTGGAGACTCACATCCGAAGTGATCATGACCCAGCCCCCAGGGTTGATGGGCTTGCCCCTGGCTAGGTTGTCTCCTCTGCTCCACCACTTCAGATTGTTGCGAATAAAGGCTGGAATGTGTATTTTCTGATGTAGCGAACCACGACTCCATTGGCTGAGAAGACCGAATTGAGGCTGCCATCTTCAAGGCTTCTGCTGAAATGTGGATTAGCTTGTCTTGTGGAAGAAACACTTTGTATTGAAGTGTGTCGAAAGACATGCCCACATAAATTAAGGTTTGGCACGGAGTGAGCTGGCTTTTTGCTGTATTTATCATCCATCTGAACTGCGTTAAGGTGGTAAGAACTTGATCCCGGTGCCGTAGCAAAAGATCTTCGGAATGAGTAAGGATCAGGACATAGTCCAAGTAATGGAATATTCTTATTCCTCTTTGTCAAAGATAGGTAATTACTGTTACTAGAACTTTTGTAAAAGTCCTTGGCGCGGAGCTGAGCCCAAAGGGCAGGCATCTGAATTAAAAGTGGTTGCCCGTGTAGAAAAACCTTAGAAAGAGTTGATGAACCTCGGCCACTGGGATATGGAAATATGTGTTTTCGGGGTCCACTGAGACCATCCAGTTGCCCCGACTAATTACTGCTAAAATAGTCTTGAGAGACTCCGTCCAGAATGGCTGTGGCTTCAGAGAGGAGTTCAGGTTTCTTAAATCTAAGACAGGGTGCCATTTTCCTGATACTTTCTGGACGAGAAAGAGAGGGGAATATACTCCCCGACCCTGCTCTTCCCCTTGGCACTGGTACAATAGCGTGACGATCTAGTAACTCTGTGATGTATGCCTCCTGTGTCGCCCGCTTTTCTGCTGAAGTGGGAATTTCCGTTGAAACAAAGAGTCTTCTTGAAGGAGAACTTTAGAACTGAAGATGAAGGCCATTCCAAACTACTTCCAGAACCTAGTAATCTGTTATCCTCTCCGCCCAGGTACCGCTGTAGATGGTCAGTCTTGCCCCCACTGGCGTTCCCTGAGCGGGCCGCCCTTTAAAAGGACTTCGCTGTGGATTTTGGAGCTTGAGGGGCTTTTGAATTGGAGTTATCGGCAAAGGTGCCGCAAGATCGTAATGAAAAGCGCAAAAACTCTCTACCTGGCCGATAGGACCTGGCCTCCTTGAACTGATCCCGGGGTCTTCTATTCATCCAAAACTACTGCGGAAGAAGCTTCCGATCCTGAGGGAGAAGACCAGAATTCCCTCCAGTCACCCGGCGAATTGCCTCTTCTAGCGTTTTACCAAAGAGAGTATTCCCCAAGAAAGGGATGGAACATAAAGCCTGTTTTGAGGCAGAATCTGCAGACCAATGTTTGAGCCAAAGACCCCACCTAGCCGTGACTGAGTGGGCCATGATGCGGGAGGTGAATCTGATCAAGTCCACCGCTGCCTCTGCTATGAATTCAGCTGACAATTTCAAGCCTTGAAGATTTGCTGAGAACAGTTCTTCCTGTGCCCAGGAACCTAACGCGTACTCGACATTTGAAGCCCAAACCCTAACGGCCTTGGCAGTTGAGGTCAGGGCTACCGCCGGCCTGCAGGCAGCCCCTGCAGTGGTGACAGTCTTCTTCAGTTCTGAGTCAGCCTTCCGCTCCATCGCATCTTTAAAAGACACTGTCTCTTCCAGCGGTAGGGTGCTATACCTTGCAAGACGCTGTAAAGATGCATCCACTTTATAAGGGTTATCCCACGGCTCCACATCCGAAGGTCAGAATGGGTATAACTTGTTGATGCTATTCCGCAGTGCCGGTCTTTTATGCGGCCTGGTCCACTCCTCCTCCATTAACTCTTGAATTTCCACTATAAAAGGAAATTTTGGGAACTCTCTCTTTAAATTTGGGTAATATTTTCTCTGCTCCTGCGTGACTGAAGATTCTTCCTCCCAATCGATGGCCTGTGTGGCCGCAGATATGAATGAGGGTACCAGAGAAAAGTCAAATGAATATGTATCTAAGATATCTTGACCAAACTCCGAGTCCACTTCTGAGTCAGAACTAATGGCTCCAGGTTCCGGAAAGTCTTCTTCCCTTCTACTCAGGTGATTAGCCAGCCAAGAGGGAAAGAAAAAAATAAAAGCCCAGGATGGCTGCCTCCCATGCAACTTAAGGCATTTAGCCTGCACCTCACTCCGGCACCAGGAGAGCCCTTATCAGAGAGATTTACTCACAACAAAGGACTTTCCACCGCAGGGACTCACGACAGGCAGTACAACAGGTATGCCCTGGGCAAGGACAGAATAAGAACACCTGTACCAGGTACTGCTTGTCTTTTTTTTAGGGGGGTTCACCCGAGATTGTATTGTCCCGAGGCTGAGCTAGGAAATATATATACACCACAGTCTTTATATAATGTATTTAATGTTATTTTAAACTTATTTGTACCTTGGAGTCCTTCACTAAGGTCTGTACTTTGGAAAATGTCCGCCACAGCCTTGGTCCATGCCTATCCCTACTCATATATCATATATACAGTATCTCAGTATCTCACAAAAGTGAGTACAGCCCTCACAATTTTGTAAATATTTTATTATATCTTTTCATGTGACAACACAGAAATTACACTTTGCTACAATGTAAAGTAGTGAGTTTACAGCTTGTATAACAGTGTAAATTTGCTGTCCCCTCAAAATAACTCAACACACAGTTCACCCCTCACCCCCCACAGTTTGTTGAGGGAATCATGAATGCCAACATGTATTGTGACATACTGAAGCAGAGCATGATCCCCTCCCTTTGGAGACTGGGCCGCAGGGCAGTATTCCAACATGACAACGACCCCAAACACACCTCCAAGACGACCACTGCCTTGCTAAAGAAGTTGAGGGTAAAGGTGATGGGCTGGCCAAGCATGTCTCCAGACCTAAACACTATTGAGCATCTGTGGGGCATCCTCAAATGGAAGGTGGAGGAGCGCAAGGTCTCTAACATCCACCAGCTCTGTGATGTCATCATAGAGGAGTGGAAGAGGACTCCAGTGGCAACCTGTGAAGCTCTGGTGAACTCCATGCCCAATAGGGTTAAGCCAGTGCTGGAAAATAATGGTGGCCACACAAAATATTGACACTCCCAATTTGGCCCAATTTGCACATTTTTACTTAGGGTGTACTCACTTTTGTTGCCAGTGGTTTAGACATTAATGACTGTGTGTTGAGTTATTTTGAGGGGATGGCAAATTTACACTGTTATACAAGCTGTACACTCACTACTTTACATTGTAGCAAAGTGTCATTTCTTCAGTGTTGTCACATGAAAAGATATAATAAAATATTTACAAATGTGAGGAGTGTACTCGCTTTTGTGAGATACTGTAAATATTCACATAGAAAAACTATTTTTATTTCAATACACAATAATAAAAACCATAATCCATTAGGTCCCTTCATACGTTAGTCTATATAATACCAATGTTGTATTGTTTTTTGTTAGCTATACAGTACACCCCTTTTATATAGGATTGGTCAATAATCTTTCTTTAACCACTTCAATACAGGACAATTATACACCTTCCTGCCCAGACCAATTTTCAGCTTTCAGCACTATCACATTTTAAATGACAATTGCCCGGTCATGCGACGCTGTACCCAAATTAAATTTTTATCATTTTTTCCCACAATTAGATCTTTCTTTTGGTGGTATTTGGTCACCTCTGGGGTTTTTATTTTTTGTGCTACAAATAAAAAAAGACAGAAATTTTTGAAAATAAAAGTTTTTCTTCGTTTGTAAAAAGGTACGTTTTCTCCTTCACTGATGAGCGCTAATGAGGCTGCACTGATGAGCACTGATGAGGCAGTACTGATTGGCACTGATGAGGTGGCACTGATGAGGTGGCACTTATATGCAGCACTGATAGGCGGCACTGATAAGCAGCACTGATGGACACTGATAGGTGGCACTGATATACAGCACTGATTGGCACTGATAGGTGGCACTGATGGGCACTCATAGGCAGCACTGATGGGCACTCATAGGCAGCACTGATGGGCACTCATAGGTGGCACTAATAGGTGGCACTGGAGGACACATATAGGTGGCACTGATAGGCACTGGTGGGCACTGATTGGCAGCACTGATGGACACTGATAGGTGGCACTGATATACAGCACTGATGGGCACTGATAGGTGGCACTGATGGGCACTCATAGGCAGCACTGATGGGTACTCATAGGCAGCACTGATGGGCACTCATAGGTGGCACTAATAGGTGGCACTGGAGGGCACATATAGGTGGCACTGATAGGCACTGGTGGGCACTGATTGGCAGCACTGATAGGCAGCACTGATCAGAGGTGCTGGCAGGTATCAATGATGGGCACAGAGTGCCATCCCTAATGGGCAATGATTGCCATTCCTGGTGGGCTCTAGAGGGCTTACCTGGATCGCCATGCTGCGTGCCACCGCGGGTGCGTGTTTGTGACCTATTCTGCTGGACATCATATGACACCCAGTCAGGATAATAAAACCACTTTCCGGCCATCATTTTGCTATATGGCGGGCAGGAAGTGGTTAAGGTTCATGTACTGGAATTGATTTACTGTTTAAGGATGTTTTCTCTTAGCTAAGTTCAAGGAAAATAAATAAAAATTTGTACGCTTGCACATGATTGGAATCTAAGAGAATAGTCCCCATTTGCCTATTAGCCAATTTACCTTCAGTAAATCAACCTCACTGTCCCCATCACCATCTTCAATGATTCAGAAATTTTGAAATATTAATTTTCCATCCAAAAGAATGGATAGAGAATTTCTATAATTTTATAAAACTCAAAAAGCATTATTTTTAACTAAAACAAAATCAGTTTCATACACTTTTGCAACCCTGGCTCAGATTGTCAAAAATAACTTTATCATAAACCAATGTTGAATCAAAACTACAACACCATTATTAAAATCAGTGGCGGCTGGTGCTCAAAATTTTTTGGGGGGCGCAAACAATCAGAAAAAAAACAAACATCAATTGCAGCCTCACTGTGCCCATCAAACGCAGCTACTGTGCTCATCAATTGCCACTACTGTGCCTATCAAACGCAGCCACTGTGCCATCAAATGCAGCCACTGTGCCCATCAAACGCAGCCACTGTGCCATCAAATGCAGCCACTGTGCCCATTAAAAGCAGCCACTGTGCCATCAAATGCAGCCACTGTGCCCATCAAACGCAGCCACTGTGCCCATCAAACGCAGCCACTGTGCCATCCATTGCAGCCACTGTGCCCATCAAACGCAGCCACTGTGCCATCAAACGCAGCCACTGTGCCCATCAAACGCAGCCACTGTGCCCATCAAATGCAGCCACTGTGCCATCAAACGAAGCCACTGTGCCATCAAACACAGCCACTGTACCCAAAAATTGCCACCGCTGTGCCCATTAAATGCTGCCATTGGGCCATCAAGCACAGCCACTGTGCCCATCAAGCGCAGCCACTGTGCCCATCAAACGTAGCCACTGTACCCATTAATTGCCGCCACTGTACCATCAAACACAGCTACTGTAACCATCAAATGCTGCCAGTGTGCCCCATCAATTGTCACCAGTGTGCCCCATCAATTGCTGCCAGTTTGCCCCATCAGTTGCCGTCACTGTGCCCCATCAATTGCCGCCAGTGTGTCCATCAAATGCCGCCAGTTTGCTCCATCAATTGCCGCCAGTGTGGCCCATCAATTGCCGCCAGTTTGCCCCATTAATTGCTGCCAGTTTGCCAAATCAATTGCCACCAGTTTGCCCCATCAAATGCTGCCAGTGTGCCCCCCCGCCCGGGACTTACCTGTCTCGGGTCAGCGCTGTCCTCCATGCGCTCCCTCTGAGTCCTCGATGTCTTCTCCTGTCCTCTTCTGCTATGATTGGATGCCTGATCACAGCGCCTGTCACTTCAGCCAATCAGGTGATAGGTAACCAGACCCGGTGCACCTGATTGGCTGAGAGGCGGGTCAGTGTTAGGGAAGCAATTTATTTTATTCCCTAACACAACACTATGTAAACAGCGAACGCCCGCTGTTTACCAATTTGGAAGCCTATTAGAGACCATGGCTCTAATCAGGACGCCTATTAGAGCCGATGGCTCTAATCAGGCACTTCCAAAAACACCCCCCCGCTGCAATGCAGATGCCCGGCAATCGACAAGGGATCGGACACCTGAATAGGGGGCAGCAGCAGCGACAATAGATAAATTCATACAATGCATGAATCTATCTATTGGAGATTGATGGGTGCAGGAGAAAGGGGGCGGCGCTCCTGCGGCCTCTATGGACGGACCGCCACTGGTTAAAATAAAATTATTATCCATAAAAAACGGACATTGCCAGATTTTACGATATGTTACAACCAAGTTGTGTTTGAAATCACTTACTCTATTCCTTTTAACATTTAATAATTGGTGGTGATTATGATATATTTAAGAATGTTTTTTTATTATTTGCCTTTTTTCCTTGTTATTTTTAAACTTGCACAGTACAATTTTGAAACCTTGTTAAAAAAAGAATAAAAATAAAATTTACAAAAAAAGATAACAACAAAAACCTTATACAATGTTTTGGATCCTGTATCAAAAATGGACTCTGTGAATATAATTCTACTAACCTCTGTTTAAAACATGAGCATCAATCATATCTTTGCAAAAAAGTAAAAAAAAAAAAAATAGCTTCAGACCTCCTGTACACATAAGTAAAAAAAGCCAAGTATTTTACTGCTCTGGACACAGGTGCATTGTTGTCTATGGAACAATGAACACAGCTGAAGAAAGATTAGTAATACAGCAATGAGCCATAAAATAAAAATATGTCCTTAACTACAGGGGTGTAAAAAAACATATTTACAATTTTTTTTTAATTCTGGATCTGCAGCTGCATTTTTTTCAATAGAGACATTTACACAGGTGTGTAAACATGCACTGCGCTCAGATCAGTAACACAAAATCCCAAAATTTGTGTCTGAGGACATATATATACAATAAAAACAGGATGGTTTTAGCCAAGTACTCGTGTTTATACACCTGTGTGAAAGCAGTTGCTTTCAGATCTGTAAATTTAAAAAACACTTGTAAATTTTTTTATGGCCAGGTGAGTGAGGCCTTATAGACCAAAGCAATTTTTACATTTCCCTATGGACCTGTTTATTCAGTGATTTATAATTTAAGATAATGAAGTAATATATGCATTGTTTTTTTTTTTTCAAAGACAAACAATACTTTCTTTAGGTAATTGTTTTCATATTCAATGCAATCTATGGACAAAAATGACATATAAAAATTTAACCAGTGTTTTTTTTTTAAATAAGTAGTTTGTTTTTGATAAAAGGTATACATTTTATTATATTATTTGTTCTATTTATAATGGCACTAAAATGACTTTTTCTGCTACAAAGCAAGGCAAAGCTATTTACAAATGGGGAAAAAGCATTTTTCTTTTTAGTTGTACACAATTCTTTATGTGAAAGATATAAATAAACAAATGAAAACAAATGATAACAAATAAAACAAATCAATGTATAAAAAAAGTGAAATAGTAATAGTAAAAAAAGAAATAAATAAAACAGCAGTAAAACAATCATTAAGGGGATAGGGAAAGGGCTGATTTTAGTTACTTAAGGGTTAATAAGGCAAAAATAGAAATCCATATTAATTATTATTATTTTTTTTTTTACTTGTAACGATTCTTTAACTGATGTTATTTGCAGCTCAAAGGTCACACCTTTGATCTACATATAAAACAAAATCGAAAATACACTATAACAATTGTTACATTTTATTTACTCAATGACACTTGCAGGCTATCTGTAGGTGACATTTTATGCAGGAGCAGTTATAGTTTAACAGCAGCTTCTGCTAAGTGATATATTCTGTATGTATATGCATATATGATATTAGATGTGTATGTATATTAGAGTATATATGGCTAGTAAAGTTGGGGATTGAGGTGTGCCTACTGTTTGTGCAGTGAGTCTCCCCCTTGGAGCAACTGTCATTCACTATAGGGCAGGCTTGTGAACGTGTCATACTTAGAAAGAAGGGGATCAAAAAGAGGCACAAGAAAGTGACTCTCCTGAGGCCAAAGACGGTTACTGTGGATATAGTGGACAATGATGGGAGAATAATTAAAAAATGAATGAAGTTTATCAAAGTAGCATGTATTAAAATTGGCAATAATTAAACCAGCAAATGTGCAAGTAGATATGGATCTTAAGCTTAAGTAGGCAGGACTGACGAGCAGGATTCTATGGAGTAGAAGAAGGAAGACTTATTACCAATGGTTTCTGTTACGCGGCTAACTGTGTGATCATGAGCTGTGCATTTGGAGTTGTTGGAGTTACATAGTAAGGTTTGCTGCTTCCCAGCCACAAGGTACCTTGAACCATTAGAAATTGTTAAGTAAGTTTAATATAAGGAAAATGTGTAAAGCTGTTGTATCTCAACAGAAAGGCCAATTAATTTAAGAAAGGGATATAATATTTTAAAGTATTTAGGCTAAGAATGTGTGATTTTAATTTGAAATTGATAGTCTAATGCCGCGTACACACGGTCGGACTTTTCGTCTACAAAAGTCCAACGGACGCTGACGGACTAAAGCTGGCTGGTAATCCGATTGTGTGTGGGCTTCTCCGGACTTTCAACTGACTTTTTTAGCCTCAAATCCGACGTACTTTAGATTTGAAACATGCTTCAAATCTTTACGTCGTAACTACGACGGACCCCGAAATCCGCTCGTCTGTGTGCTAGTCCGACGGACAAAAAGCCACGCTAGGGCAGCTATTGGCTACTGGCTATGAACTTCCTTATTTTAGTCCGGTGTACGTCATCACGTAAGAATTCGACGGACTTTTGTGTGATCGTGTGTAGGCAAGTCTGTTCGTTAGAAAGTCCGCCGCAAGTCCGTCGAAAGTCCGCCAAAAGTCCGTCGAAAGTCTGTCGGACAGGCTGTCGGACTTTTGTAGCTGAAAAGTCCGACCGTGTGTACGCGGCATTAGTTTTAGAATTCTGATTGAGTTCTACCATGTTTCCCGAAAATAAAACCTCAAAATCTCAATTTTCTAGGATGGCTGCAATATAAGCCCTACCCCGAAAATAAGCCCTAGTTTAAAGTTGTGTAAAATCATGTAATCCACGCTGTAAAAGGATTATATAAAGTCCAGTGTGTATCTTTATGTAACATTATCAGGGAAGAAGAGCTCTGGCGGGTCATGTGAGTACCCAGTGGCGCTGTAAATAAGACATTTTCTACAATAATGTTACATAAAGACACACACTGGACATTATATAATCCATTTACAGAGTGGATTAAATTATTTTACAAGGACTTTAACTAGGGTTTATTTTGGGGATTACAGAGATGCTGACAGGGAGGGGAGGGGGAGAGAAGACAGATACAAATAAGACATCCCCTTAAAATAAGCCCTAATGCATTTTTTGTAGCCAAAATTAATGTAAGACCTGGTCTTATTTTCAGGGAAACATGGTATATTGGGGGTTTTAAGCTACTTTTTCAGCAATTCAGCAATTGAAACAATTAAATATATTAGTTCTATATATCCATATCTATATGGGGGAAGCCATTTTTGTATTTTATATAAGGCTATATAAGACAAGACTCACATGGTGTTAATCACATGGATAAGCATATGGGGTGTTATTCACCTGAAGAGCGCTGCTAATGCTATTAAAGATAATAATTGAAGGCATTTGTGATGATTATATAATGAAGGTTGAATATAGTAGCTGCTGAAGATGCAATGGACTTGTATAAATAATTTTCATTGTTCATTTCTTTTATTTGAAGAGTGCTGGGAAAAGTGATTTTTTTGCTTTTATTGTGTTTTTGGTATATAAGGCTTTACTTTGTGCCTTATACTACTATGCATTGGCTGTGCTTTACTGCCCGTTTTCCTCATATGACCATGGGCTATGTCTGACCTAGCTGGAAAAATACTTATGTCCCAAACTATGGTGACTACTAATAGGTACCGCAACTGATGTTTACAATTTGAATGAGTACACACTACTGTGGTACATCAATGCAGGTACTTAAGTATGCATTATGCTTCAAGTTAATGTGCTTGTGTTAAGGCAGCTCACTCATTTGAATGGGCTACTTAACACACCAAAATGTACCAATAAGAGCCATATTATAACACGTTGAAACACACAAGCAGGGATCCAGCGTTAAAGGAGAACTATAATGATTTTGGGTGAACTTTTATTTTAAGTTTTTCAATGTTTACTAGTTTTTAAAGGTATTTTTTTAATGTCATATTTGTGTTACATAGAATAATAGCCTTTTAATACAGGTTGTTTCCATAACATTTGCTTTGCAGAATTGAAATGGTTTCTACAGCTACTAAACAATTCAGCATTCTAAATGCGAAAAAAATATAAAATAACAGCATGATCAAGTGTTCACTGAAACTGCGGTAGTAAAAAAAAGAAAATCAAGTTGAAACTGAAGCCAGGCGCACAAGTAAATGTATTTCAAATTAAAAAGCTTTCAGAACCAGTTCAAGCTACTAAACAGTACTCAGATTTTAAACTCAAACTGTATTGAAGTCAATCAAAGACCATTTTCCATGATCACCTTTTGCCTTTTGAATTGGTGCTTGATAGGCTATTGTCAACCAAATGTTATGGCAAGCCCCCACAGAACTACTCTCCACATTGTGTATTCTTTCATTTTAGGTGTGAAATTTAAACTTTTAAACGTGCATATAAAGCAGACCTTTTTTCTTGATGTACTTATTGTGATATGGTCTTTCCTTTAGTTTAAGATAAAAAAAAAAAAAACTTAACCAAAAATAACACACACCAAAAGAAAGGGGGAAAGTCAATTTTTGCCTTTTTCTTCTTTTTTTTTTTTGCTCACTCTTTTGTGTTCTTTGCTATTTAAGTTTTTTTGAGCAATGGTTTTTACTGTTATTCGATATTTATTATTTACCAGATAAAAAAAAACAAAAAACGTTTCTCCAATATGGTCTCTTACTGCCCCTATAATTTTTTTGTGTGTGTATTGTTGGTAAGGAAGAACAGGTGATTAGCTCACCTGGTTAAGCTGTATTACCCATCTGCAGTAAACAATACTTGGAAGCGCTGTTCCCAAAGAGCACAATGCAATGGCCAGAACAGCCAGCAGTCCTGGCCTTGGTCATAGCTACAAATAAGGACAGGATTGGTCAAAACGTGTCAGCATGGGATACCACTCTTTTAATCCTTTAATTGGATTTGTGCTAATATTTTTTATTTATTTTTTTATGTGGGTGGAGTGCTTGCTTTCTGGACCTTTGAGTATTATGTTGTTATTTGAGGTTTTTCTTTAGACAATAGGCAAATCGATGGGATTGAAAATAGAATCTTAAAAAAGAAACAGTGCACATGTTTTGCTGTTTTTGTCATTAAAGCAGAGTTCCACCCAGAAATGGAACTTCTGCTGATCCGGTTCCCCCCCCCCCCTCCGGTGTCACACTTGGCACCTTTCAAAGGGGTAGCAGAATGTATTTTGGGGTGTAATTGAAAGTATGCATATGCTGTGTGTGAGAAATAACTTGTTGTTATGACAATTTTGTGTAAAAAAAATAAAAAATTTCTTAATATTCCCAAGAAATGTGGGAAAAAATTACAACTTCAAAACTCACCATTCCTCTTACTAAATACCTTGGACTGTCTACTTTCCAAAAAGGGGTCATTTGGCAGATATTTGTGCTGTCCTGACATTTCACTTATATATTTTTTTACTTATATCGCAAAAAAATTAAAAACCCAGTGGTGATTAAATACCACCAAAAGAAAGCTCTATTTGTGTGAAAAAAAAGTAAAGATTGTGTTTGGATACAGTTTTGAATGGCTGAGTAATTGTCATTCAAAGTGTGAGAGCACTGAAAGCTGAAAATTGGTCTGGGCAGGTAGGGTATGAAAGTGCCCTGTATTGAAGTGGTTAAGGGGAACCCTATGACAGAATTAAGAAAAAAAATGGCATGGGGTGCCCCCAAAATCCATACCAGGCCCTTTTCCAAGCATGCAGCCTGGCAGGCCAGGAAAGGGGGGGCGAGCGCTCCCCTTCTGAACCATAGTAGGCCGCTTGCCCTCAACATAGGGGGGGTGCTTTAGGGTGCCTCCCAAAACAGCTTGTCCCCATGTTGATGGGGACAAGGGCCTCTTCCGACAACCCTGGGCTGTGGTTGTCGAGGTCCCGACCCCCCTATGTGAATGGGTATCGGGTACATCGTACCCCTACCCATTCACCAAAAAAGTGTCAAAAAAAAATTACCACAGGAAACAGTTTTTGACAAGTCCTTTATTAAAAAATTTAAAAAAGTGTCACTCAATGTAATCCATCATAAATCACGTCGCCAAAAAAATAGGAAAAAAAACACTGTCACCTCTTTGGAGGCCACGTGACACCATGTGACGTCATAAGGGTGATGCCATGTGACACCACCGGATCAGCATAGAGAGTTATTTCTTTGAACAAGTGCACCATTTCTTTCACATAATAACTAGTAAGCTGTTTGATACAAAATTTTTCTTTCTTTTTTTAAATTTTCGATAGAATGGAGAAGAGTTAACATTTCTGTCAGGTATTTAGCTGTGTTTTGAAAGCAGTGGACAGATCCTCCTCCACTTCCAGTCTGCAAGAGATAAGCCAGGATCAATTATGACAACCCGATGGTGGTCTGGTGGTCCCAACATTGCCACAGCCAGAGTATTGTATTTAAAAAAATTTTTTAAAGTGCCCCGTTCCTTTCTTGCTCGCGCGCAGAAGTGAATGCATACGTAAGTCGCGCCCACAAATGTAAACGGTGTTCAAACCACACATGTGAGGTAACACCGTGATCGTTAGAGTGAGAGCAACAATTCTAGCATTATATCTCCTCTGTAACTCTAAACTAGTAACCTGTAGAAATTTCGAAAACATCGCCTATGGAGATTTTTAAGTACCGTAGTTTGTCGCTATTCCACGAGTATGTGCAATTTCAAAGCATGACATGTTAGGTATCTATTTAGTCAGCGTAACATCATCTTGCACATTATACAAAAAAATTGGGCTAACTTTACTGTGTTTTTTTTTTTTTATTCATGAAAATGTCTTTTTTGCCCCCCAAAAAATTGCGTTTGAAAGACCGCTGCGCAAATACCACGGGACACAGAGCCATAGTAGTTACTATGTGGGTTATATGCCACCTTCAGGTGATGGACACTGGCTCGCCCTAAGACAAAAAGTGCACTCTCTATATAACCCCTCCCACTGCTGGGAGTACCTCAGTTTTTTCGCCAGTGTATAAGGTGTTGGTCACGATTAAAAATGTGCTGTGTTGAGCTCCACTGGAGTAATCCTTGCTGGGGCTAGCCGGATCCATTCAAAGTGTCTTTTTGGCCGAATTGAATGGTACCCGGGCCTCGTATCTGAAGAAACAAGGTCTTGCCTGTAACGCTTCTCTTTTTAGAGAGCTGGACCCCAGGATCCAGTACTTTTTGGTAGTAAGGCCATAAAGTTTTACTGGCGTTGGTGCTAATACAGGTCCAGGATTTTGGGTTTCCTCAAGGATCCCTGGCTCCTGAAGGTTTAATGGAACCCACCACAAAGGGTGAAGATTAGGTCTGTTGGTTTACCACAGAAAACCCTGCGGTGGGAAAGGTAAGTGGAGTTTTCTAAGAAATTTTCAAAATTTGAAACTTATGAATATCTCCTTTAATTTTGTAAATGTTGTCATGCCTATGTTTCACCACTGGGGGCTGTATAGAGAACTTACCATCTCATGCTTCTCAGAAACCTCATGATGTGTCCAGGAAACAGCAGTTTTCTCTTCCTCCGGCGGACAGCAGACCTCCAGTAAGTCTGGGGGGTTTTACCTCCACACCAGACGCCCCCCTGTGCTGTTTTTTCTTCCCCTCTTCCTGGGGAAGGAGCACTTAAAAAAAATTTGACGCGAACGGCACGCCGCTCGGCGGCTTCCATGCCCCCCCTTCGCCATTACTGCCTCTCTCCTGCTGATCCCATGGGATCGGAGCCCGCGCAGGAAAAACTCCTTTTTGAAAAAGAGAGGAAGGGCCGTAGACAACATGGGGGGCGGGGGCTTAGTGCGGCGTTAGCATCCTCCAACGTATGTTTTAAAAGGCATCATTGTTGCTGGTACAAGCTGCGGAGGGACACAAGAGCAATGGTGACATGTAAGAGGTTTTGGTAACACAGGCATTCCTTTTGACACATTTACTACTGCATCAGGCTGAGCATTAATAGCAGCAGCAGAGCTGGACTATTGCTCCAGCAGTGGATGCATTCCTTCTGGTAGTACCTCTGCGTTGTGCATTGGGCTATGGTCAGAAGGGGGGTTAAAAACACCTCAGAAAAGGGCTCTAGAAGGACTATAGTCACACGGCAGCCTAGAACCATCTCAGAAAAGATGGCATCCTCCCTTGAGAGTAATATGGCTGGTCAGAGTGAGCCATCAGGAGGGGAAAGTGTTGCAGCTGCTCTTAACACTACAGCCCCTGTGTATATTACTAAGGAGGTTTTTTTTCAACCATTTTAAGTTTGGAGCAAAAAATTGATGCTTTAATCGCATCTCAGAGTGGGACTAAGCGTAGCAGGTCCCGTCCATTGCTCAGGACCCTCATACTGAGGAACAAGGGGCGAGAGATGACGAATTTCTTTCAAAGGACCAAGAAGAGGCTGATGTCTCCTCTTCCAAAGAACCTAATATGGGATCAGGTTCGCAGGAAAGGTTGTTGGTACAATCCCTCACTGAATTGGTCCGCTCCACATTTTTACTGCCAGTAACGCAGTCAGTCAATGAGCCCACTTCTGGTTTGGGTTCATTAAAGCCTCCACAATCTGTTCATGCTTTTCCTATCCATTCATGGCTTTAAAAGCTTATGTATTCTGAGTGGGAGCACCCAGATAAACAGTTTTTCCCTCCGAAAAAGTTTTCAATACTTTATCCTATGGAGGAAGACAAAAACCTGACTTGTCCAGTAGACAATGCTCATATGCTAAATGATCCAACAGATAAGAAGTTGGAATTTCTTTTTAAAAACTATATTTCGCTCACAGGTTCAGTTGTTCAGCCTGCACTGGCAGCGATCGGAGTATCTCAGTCCTTAAAGGACCAGTTTATAGAGGTACTCAAGGTTATTCCTGATCAGCAGGCCCAGAATTTGGCCAGGATATCAGAAGCGTTGTGTTTTACAGTAGACGCTAATAAAGATTCTATTCTCCAGGCCTCACGGCTCATGTTAAGGCAGGTACATGTGCGTAGAATCTTATGGTTGAAAAATTGGTCAGCCAAAGCGCCATGCAAAAAGCTCTTGGCCAAAGAATTTCTAATGGGAAAAGTTCCCTTTCACCGGTTAGGAAGAAGTTTAAGCATATTTCTATTAAGGGTGCTTCTTCCCCAGTGCCAGGGGCATCAGCCTCCAGGCAGTCACGATGGCCTCCACCGTCAGGTTCAAGAGGTAAACCTCAGGGTCAGTCCCAGGGCCAAAAGAGGACCTGGGGGAGGAAACCCACAAAACAAAATACTAAAGCCTCCTTATGAAGGGGTGCCCCCGCTTGCTCAAGTGGGGGGAAGGCTTCTACAGTTTTCAAAGGTCTGGCAGGAACAATGTCAAGACAGATGGGTGGCTTCCTCAATTTCTCTAGGTTACAAACTAGAGTTCCGAAAGTTCCCGTCTCCTCGTTTTCTCAGGTCAAGCATTCCCAGAGATCCAGTGAAAAAGAAGTCTCTCTTTCTAGCTTTGGATCATCTCTTGTCTCAAAGAGTGATATCGGTGGTCCCCTTGGTAGAGCAATTGGGGTTTTATTTAAACCTTTTCACAGTTCCAAAATCAAACGGGGATGTCAGACCCATTTTAGATCTCAAAGATCTAAACCAGTTTTTGAATATCCATTCTTTTCGCATGGAGTCAATCCGATCAGTAGTCTCCATCCTACAAGGGGGAGAATTTCTGGCGTCAATCGACATCAAGGATGCTTATCTCCATGTACCGATTTTCCCCGCTCACCAGAAATTTCTACGCTTCGAGGTAGAAAATCTTCATTTTCAGTTTGTAGCTCTGCTGTTCGGTCTAGCTACTGCACCTCGAGTGTTTACAAAGGTCCTGGCTCCTCCTTTAGCCAGGCTAAGGGCTCAAGTATAACAATACTAGCCTACCTAGATGATCTACTCTTGATAGATCAGTCGGTAGCCCACTTAAACCAAAGTTTAGTCACCACAGTCAGCTACCTGGAATACCTAGGTTGGATTCTCAACCTAGAAAAATCCTCCTTAAAACCATCAAGGAGATTGCACTACTTGGGGCTGATCATAAATACAGTTCAGAAGGAGGTGTTTTTGCCCCAGGAAAGGATCAGTTCCATAAAGGAACTGATTCAATTGGTCAAAACAAAGAAGAATCCTTCTTTTCGACTATGCATGAAATTATTGGGAAAGATGGTGGCTTCTTTCGAGGCCGTTATATATATATGTTTGGGGGTTCTAAGTAATTTTCTAGCAAAAAATGCGGATTTTAACTTGTAAGCAACAAATGTCAGAAAAAGGCTTAGGCATCAAACGGTTAAACTAATACATAGAAGAGAACAGGTTCATACGTCTAAACATTACAGTGTATATATATATATATATATATATATATATATATATATATATATATATATATATAATGTTTTTTTGTAGCCTCCCTGACGGTATTCTCGAGTGTGGCTCAGGGTTAAATTTCAGCGCCATTAGCGGTAACCCCCAGCCACACTCAGGATTACATCTCAGGATCCTGGTGCGGTACACTTACCTTGTTCCCAGGATCCTGTGATGTCCCCCCACACTGTCTGCGGGCTCTGTCCTCTGCCCGAAGCCTCTCTGTGCCAGGCTCCGTTGCACGGGGCAGAGCCTGGCGGCAAATTAAAAAAATGTCAAAATCATAACACATACAGTACTGTAATCTTACAGATTACAGTACTGTATGAAATCATTTCACTTCCCTTTTGTCCCCAGTGCTTTAGCCCATGCCTTGCATGCAGTTTTATATTATATATACTGTTCTTTCTGCCTGGAAACTTGAGATTGTCCATAGCAACCAAAAAGTTTCTCTTTACGTCAAAAGTGGCTTTGGACCAGTTAGAAAACAGCGATAATAAATTAGAACACTTGCATAATTGAGCGATAGTGAATCGTGGCGAAATTTATTATATTATTATTATATTATTATTTTTATAATTATTTATATTTATTTATTATATTATAATTTATGATTTTGTGTTTCAAACTTCATCATACCCGGGATATCTATTAGACTCTTGGTGGACAGACATAAGTGTATTATTGCTAAGAATTACAGACCTACAATAAAAAATGCCAAATTTCTATGCAAAATAATTGTACCGCTTTTAGACGCAAAAATCTGAAATAATCATACCGCCATGGAGGTTACGGTAACTAAAATTAAGCTTTAAGTGTGAATCGTCTGGGAAAATGTTCACTATAACGCTTGGTTAAATCTGAGTTTGCTCATTAGTCTTTACCTATTTCTAAGTTTGCAAACTATGACCCTGAATCTCTTCTACAGTTACCATCTCCAGCCTGAAGTTCTAACCTCTACCTGCACACTGGCAACCTTCGCCTTTCCCAGACTTTGATAGTACAACTGTTTTGGTGTTGTGATTGGACATCCTCTACATGTGTGACCCAAGCTGTCCTATGGCTCTGATCAGGGCCGTCTTAAGAGCATTATAGGCCCCCGGGCAATACAGTGCAATGGGGCCCTGTCTACACAATCACGCACGAGAATAAAAATGCAAATTATTAATAAGGCTTTATTTATTGATGCTTCCAACAAAATCAGTGTTTAAACAATAACACAACGTTTGGACAATATAACACGAGTTTGATGGGCACAGTGGCAGCTTTTGAGGGGCACAGACAGTGGCTATGTTTGATGCACAACTTGAACCTACTTAAGTGTTAGACTTACTTGAGGCCGCTGGCCTGGTGCAGTACAGTGTGTCACTCACAGCAGAGCAAGGCAGCGCCAGCTATCAGGGGCCGTATTTCCGCTCCGTTCCCTCTCCATGCTGTCTGAAGAACATGCTAGAGGTGGACGGAGCTTGTTCAATAGCCGATGGGGCGGCCGCAGTCGCGCTATGAATGCTGGGGTGGCCGCGGTGCACTATGAATGCTGGGGCGGCCTCTGACTGACGTTACTGGTTGCTAGCTAGACACCGGGCGGCCGGTGATTCTAGTAAGTGAGCAACCAGTGCAGTCAGTCAACTTAAGCAGCAGATTGCAGCACTGAGGATTGGCCCTGGATGGGGCCCTCCAGGCAAGTGGGGCCCCTGGGCAACTGCCTAGCGTGCCCAGTGGAAAAAACGTCCCTGGCTCTGATGGCTGTGTACCAACTAGTACTCTCAAGTCCCTGACATCAGACTGAACATCTTAGTCCCTTGTGCCCTTCCTTGTCTATGTAGTTACCGTCTCACTATCCAGGCGTGTTTGGGTTGAAGTTGTAAGAGAAGCCACTCTCGTCATATTGGACATCTTATGCGGGTACAAGACAGTGGGATTGATTTACTAAAACTGGAGAGTGCAAAATCTGCTGTGGCTCTGCACAGAAACCAATCAGCTTCCATGTTTTTTCATTTTGTACTTTTAAGTTTTAGTAAGTCAACGTCTCCGGAGGACCTATAAAAGGAATGTGAGTGCAGCTATACCTGAAGCAAAATAGTTAAAGACAGCAACAAAAACAATGTCAGAAGTTTTAACCCTTCCTCCCTCTACTAAAAATGTGTTTTGTCTGTTTTCTCATTGGAGAAATTTACTCCAGATAGCGATGGTGCAATCACCCCAATAGATAGCAAAAAAAAAGCCTGACAGATTGTCTAACCTTACCTTGCTGTATCAAAAATTAAATAACAAGTTTTGGCTGGAGTTGGACCCTCAAGGGAAGGTGTTAATTTACCTGCCAACCACTTGGCATTCCAGAAATGTTTAAAATGGAATAAACACATAGCGGACCAAAATAAGTACCATTATGTGGAATAGAGTTTAGCGCACTGCTAGAGAACATGACTTCAACTTGAAAGCCATGCTTTCAAGATCCAAGGAAAAAAAGTTAAAATTTAATGCAGGAAAGAGCATGAAGCAATGTATTTTGACCACATTTGTCACCAGAAGGATTAAAAACTGTTTCAGATAAAATTATAGCAGTCTCTCTTGTAAGGCATAGGAAAAAAATGCAGTCACAGCTGAAAACTGTTCTAGGAATGACCAATTATCTGGTAAAGGTCACTCCACATCTTGCTGATGTTTTATCATCTCTGAAAGAACTTTTAAAGGAAAGCTCTGACTTTAAGTTGGAATGTCAGCAGAATAATGCATTTGACAAAATGAAACCACTTATTGCTAATTCTGGGACATTATCATACTATGACAAAAGAAGTGGCAATTTGCATTGAGAGGTCCAAAAAAAAATCGGTGGCACGTTGCTGCAAGAACAGAAACCAGTTTTGGCTTCTAAATCACTGACTGCTGTGTCAATTAAAAAAATGATTATGCTATTGTATTTGGATATGAATGCTTCAATTTAATGGTAGTGAGTCATTGTGAAATCAGATCAAAATTCCTTAGTAATGATGAAAAAGAATCTTACATTGCCCCTGTTATATTACAAAGGATGATGCCATACTTAGATAAATATGACATAATTATTACTTACAAACTTGGGAAACAGTATTCCAGTTGCTAGTACCCTAGGCATGCTGCCACTCCAAGACAACACTACTACTAATCCATTATTTAATATATTATTTATATAAGGCAAAAATGCAATTAAAGTAAAGGTAAACCAAATTACTTAAATGTATTGTAGCCAGGTGCTTGGCAAGAGAGTGTGATTTAGGACACTGTGCGGCAGTGCTCTCTGTGCTTCCGATGAACTTTAGCTGAATAGGTAAACACTACCTCACCTCCACCCACCAAGGGGAGCTGATAAGCAGAAGGAGCTCAAGAGACTTGATGGTTGGCAGCACTGAATCATGGGAGTTGAAGTTCAAGAAAGAAACTTTACTATGGCAGTTTATGGACCATTAGATGACAGTTTACAATGTGAGCTGGATATAAGGGGAGAGAGAGTTGTATTTTCTCAGGCTGAATACCAAGGAACTCTCTCTTTACTGCAAGGAGACTGAGGTGTGCACATCAACTTGCTACAAGCCTGCGGTTGTGTACTGAGAACCAGAGTCGCTCCAGGCAGATCCAGAAGTGAGTTGACATCTGAACAGTGAAGTCCCTGTTTCTGTATCACTAGGACTGGTGAAAGGGCATTGCTGCCATTAACCTGTTGATGCTAGCAGAGACTGAGCACATAGGGACTGGCCATCTAACTAACAGCATTATTTACTGCATGCAGACTTTACTGGGACTGTACTCATATGCACCACCATAAAGACTGAGCCCCAATGCTAGCCAGCTGAAGAATTAGGGCTAAAGACTGCTCACCCAGATAGCTGCTTTACAAGCACTTTGTCTATTGTCCATTTTAAGAGGTACCTCTTTAGGGAGAGTTTTCAATTTTATTACTGTCGTTCATCTCGAGTGCACTCTAAAGTGTATATAACCTACGGTTTACAGAGGAGTTATCAGTATTGATTATCATTGCTGTTGCTGTTTTCTAATGCCATTGCTTATTGCTGATTTTGTGGATTACCAGGATTACTCTAATTTAGCAGCATAGAACACCATATTGTGCTGATATAGCCTAGTGAACATATTGGGGAAGATTTACTAAAACTGGTGCACTCGGAATTTGGTGCAGCTGTGCATGATAGCCAATTAGCTTCTAACGCTAGCTTGTTCAATTAGGTTTGGACAATAAAACCTGAAAGCGGATTGGTTTCCATGCAGAGCTGCACCAGATTTTGCACTCTCCAAGTTTAGCAAATAAACCCCACTGGCTAGGAAACTGTAATTGACCTAATCCTTTACTTACTCATTGATGTGAATGCTGCTATGTATTTACTACAAGCCGTGACAATACATTGGGTTAATTTACCGTTAACCAGTCTGAGGTTTTCATTTTGATATTAAACCTTAGTTGTGTGTGTTCCTACCTCCCCTGTGGCACCGGAGGGGAGGAGTAGTCAGTTAACCACTTAACGACCAGCCACCGTCGTTATACGTCAGTACTTTGATAGCTGCCATAACCCCGGTATCCTCTTAAACGACAGGCAGATGATCGGGTCCTCTCTCCTGTGAGACTAAATGCAGAGTGAGGGAAAAAAATCCCCCCACTCGGCTCCATAGCATTGGATGACTGAAGCGATGTCAAACGTCACTTCCGCCCAATGCCCTTAAAATGGGATTTTTTTATTTTTTTTTCAAAAGACATTTTTCTTTTTATTGCATTTACGTCTAAATGGGAGATCTGAGGTCTTTTTGACCCCAGATCTCACATTAAAGATGTCCTGTCATGCTTTTCTTCTATTACAAGGGATGGCTTACATTCCCTGTAATAGGAATAAAAGTCACCCAATTTTTTTTTAAGAGGACAGTGTAAAAATAAAGAATAAAAAGTAAAATAAATAAGAAAAAAAAATTTTAATTGCCCCGTCCCGCCAAGCTCGCGCCCAGAAGCGAACGCATACGTGACCCGAATATGAAAACGGTGATCAAACCACACATGTGAGGTATCGCCACGAGAGCAAAAATTCAAAACTGGTAACCTGTAGAAATTTTTAAACGTCACCAATTGAGATTTTTAAGTGCCAAAGTTTGTCGCCATTCCATGAGCAGGCGCAATTTTGACATGTTGGGTATCAATTTACTCTGTTACATTATCTTTCACAAAATAGAAAAAAAAAATTCCAAAAAAATTGCGCTTGTAAGACCGCAAATACAGTGTGACATAAAGTATTGCAATTACCACCATTTTATTCTCTAGGGTGTCTGAAAATATATATATAATGTTTGGGGGTTCTAAGTAATTTTCTAGCAAAAAAAAAATGATTTTAACTTGTAAACAACAAATCTCAAAAAGAGGCTCGGTCCTTAAGTGGAGGTTCCACTTTTGGGTGGAACTCCCTTTAGATTTATATATTTTGGGTAGTTTTCATTAAATTATACCTGGTAACCCTGCCATAAAGGTCCTTGTCCGATAACTTTCTGTGATAGGGGATAATGTTCTCTTCCTTTCTCCCAATTGTGCTCCCACTTTATCATCCTGTTTTATGAGCGTCCAGTAGAGACTACGATTGGTTGTTTCATTAGTCATGATTCATTTGTCACCATAAGAAAACCCACTTAGAGAAATTACGTACAACAGTTGCTAAACTGTATGCATTTGGCCAAAAAAATGGCTGCAAAGAAGTAGTGGAAGATCAACACCAAGAAGATGCAAGAAAGAATTTTTTTTTTTTTAACAAATAACAATTGCTTATAAAAACAATGCTTTACCAAACTAAACGCCATAATATTAGGGTTTACATTACTTATGATTAAAAATCAGCTTTTGTCATTTCAGATAAGAAATGTAGAGCATTAAAATTACTTAGCTAATGATACTCAACTGTAAGCAGCCAGACGTTGAAATGGTATCACAAAAGCAGCTAATATTTTTTGGGGGAAAAATACTTCAATAGTGACAGAATTTCATTTTTTCATGAAGAGATGGTTGCTATAAAGTACAAGATCTACAAAGGTGAATGGCTAGTTGTTTCTAACTTCATTAGAACTGAACCAGTTAAAGAAATACAAATTGTAGATTCACAAATTGAGGAAAGTGTTCAAGTGTTCACTTTACTTGTAGCATCATGCTTCTTTAACTCCACTTGTTATATCAAAGCTACCATTTCAAAGTTTTGCAATCAGCTGCCGAAGCCTATGCTTAATACATAATTTTAAAAACTAAAATGCATATATACACCGTATCTCAAAAAGTGAGCACACCCCTCACATTTTTGTAAATATTGTATTCTATCTTTTCATGTGACAACACTAAAGAAATTACACTTTGCTACAATGTAAAGTAGTGAGTGTACAGCTTGTATAACAGTGAAAATTTGCTGTCCCTTCAAAATAACTCAACACACAGCCATTAATGTCTAAGCAGCTGGCAACAAAAGTGAGTACACCCCTAAGTGAAAATGCCCAAATTGGGCCCAATTAGCCATTTTCCCTCCCCTGTGTCATGTGACTTGTTATTGTTACAAGGTCTCAGGTGTGAAAGGGGAGCAGGTGTGTTAAATTTTGTGTTATCGCTCTCACTTTCTCATACTGGTCACTGGAAATTCAACATGGCACCTCATGGCAAAAAAACTCTCTGGAGATCTGAAAAAAAGAATTCTTGCTCTACATAAAGATGGCCTAGGCCAGTGATGGTGAACCTATGGCATGTGTGCCACAGCTGGCATGCAGAGCCGTCTCTATGGGCACGTGAGCTATACTCGGAAGAGCTTGACAAAGGGGTGCACGCTGACTGGCCCTCGCCAGTGCACTTGCTCGAAACATGTCACAATTCGTCCAGTAATGTCATTGCGCCTGACGTTGTGCTCCAAGAGCCTTCCAGCCCTCTCCCTCCTGCACGCCAGTAGCCACTATCCGAGGCCCCTTGTAAGGGCCATACCAGTTGGACAGTTCCTTAGGATTCGTAAGAACTGCTCCACTGATGGTAATTATAGGGGTGAAGCAGATGAACTCTATGAAAGATTCAGTGAGAGAGGATATCCCCACCGCACCCTTACGAGGGCTATGGAAAAAGCAACCAGTAAGGTGGGAGCTGACCTTCTTAAACCAAAATTTACCCAAGCTAACAATACTGATGTTGTACCAGTTGTACCATTTTTATCATTTTATTAAAAGGTGTGATTTTTAATGCATTTTCTGTCTCCATCTCTTTCATGGTTCCTGACACCTGTTCTCTTTGCATTGCTTCCTTTGTGTGAAATACAGTATCTCACTAAAGTGAGTACACCCCTGACATTTTTGTAAATATTTTATTATATCTTTTCATGTGACAACACTGAAGAAATGACACTTTACTACAAAGTAAAGTAGTGAGTGTACAGCTTGTATAACAGTGTAAATTTGCTGTCCCCTCAAAATAACTCAACACACAGCCATTAATGTCTAAACCACTGGCAACAAAAGTGAGTACACCCCTAAGTGAAAATGTTCAAATTGGGCCCAAATTGTCAATATTTTGTGTGGCCACCATTATTTTCCAGCACTGCCTTAACCCTCTTGGGCATGGAGTTCACCAGAGCTTCACAGGTTGCCACTGGAGTCCTTTTCCACTCCTCCATGACGACATTGCGGAGCTGGTGGATGTTAGAGACCTTCCATTTCAGGATGCCCCACAGATGCTCAATAGGGTTTAGGTCTGAAGACATGCTTGGCCAGTCCATCACCTTTACCCTCAGCTTCTTTAACAAGGCAGTGGTCATCTTGGAGGCGGTCATTAAGGTGATTATCTAATAGTTTCTTGAAGCTATCAATGCTCCCCGCTGAGACCACCGCCTGTGGAAGGGAATTCCACATCCTTGCCGCTCTTACAGTAAAGAACCCTATACGTAGTTTAAGGTTAAACCTCTTTTCTTCTATTTGTAATGAGTGGCCACGAGTCTTATTAAACTCTCTTCTGCGAAAAAGTTTTATCCCTATTGTGGGGTCACCAGTACAGTATTTGTAAATTGAAATCATATCCCCTCTCAAGCGTCTCTTCTCCAGAGAGAATAAGTTCAGTGCTTGCAACCTTTCCTCATAACTAAGATCCTTCAGACCCTTTATTAGCTTTGTTGCCCTTCTTTGTACTCGCTCCATTTCCAGTACATCCTTCCTGAGGACTGGTGCCCAGAACTGGACAGCATACTCCAGGTGCGGCCGGACCAGAGCCTTGTAGAGTGGGAGAATTATCGTTTTATCTCTTGCGTTGATCCCCCTTTTAATGCATGCCAATATTCTGTTTGCTTTATTAGCAGCAGCTTGGCATTGCATGCCATTGCTGAGCCTATCATCTACTAGGACCCCCAGGTCCTTTTCCATCCTAGATTCCCCCAGAGGTTCTCCCCCCAGTGTATAGATTGCATTCATATTTTTGCCACCCAAATGCATTATTTTACATTTTTCTACATTGAACCTCATTTGCCATGTAGTCGCCCACCCCATTAATTTGTTCAGGTCTTTTTGCAAGGTTTCCACATCCTGCGGAGAAGTTATTGCCCTGCTTAGCTTAGTATCGTCTGCAAATACAGAGATTGAACTGTTTATCCCATCCTCCAGGTCGTTTATAAACAAATTAAATAGGATTGGTCCCAGCACAGAACCCTGGGGAACCCCACTACCCACCCCTGACCATTCTGAGTACTCCCCATTTATCACCTCCCTCTGAACTCGCCCTTGTAGCCAGTTTTCAATCCATGTACTCACCCTACGGTCCATGCCAACGGACCTTATTTTGTACAGTAAACGTTTATGGGGAACTGTGTCAAATGCTTTTGCAAAATCAAGATACACCACGTCTATGGGCCTTCCTTTATCTAGATGGCAACTCAACCTCCTCATAGAAGGTTAATAGATTGGTTTTTGCAAGAATGATTCTTCATGAATCCATGCTGATTACTGCTAATAATATCGTTCTTATTACTAAAATCTTGTATATAGTCCCTTATCATCCCCTCCAAGAGTTTACATACTATTGATGTTAGGCTAACTGGTCTGTAATTCCCAGGGATGTATTTTGGGCCCTTTTTAAATATTGATGCTACATTGGCTTTTCTCCAATCAGCTGGTACCATTCCAGTCAATAGACTGTCTGTAAAAATTAGGAACAACGGTCTGGCAATCACTTGGCTGAGTTCCCTAAGTACCCTCGGATGCAAGCCATCTGGTCCCAGTGATTTATTAATGTTAAGTTTCTCAAGTATAATTTTAATTCTGTCCTCAGTTAACCATGGAGGTGCTTCCTGTGTTGTGTCATGAGGATAAACACTGCAGTTTTGGTTACTGAAGCCCCCCGATTCACTGGTGAAGACTGAGGAGAAGAATAAATTCAATACATTCGCCATCTCCCCCTTCTTTGTAACCAGATGTCCTTCCTCATTCTTTATGGGGCCAATATGGTCTGTCCTCCCTTTTTTACTGTTTACATACTTAAAGAATTTCTTGGGATGTTTTTTGCTCTCCTCCACTATGTGTCTTTCATGTTCTATCTTAGCCGTCCTGATTGCACCCTTACATTTCCTGTTGCATTCTTTATAAAGTATGAATGCTGAGGATGATCCCTCAACCTTGTATTTTTTGAAGGCCTTCTCCTTTGCTTTTATATGCATTTTTACATTGGAGTTAAGCCATCCAGGATTTTTGTTCGCTCTTTTAAATTTATCACCCAATGGTATACATTGGCTAATGCCCTTATTTAATATGCTCTTAAAGCAAACCCATCTCTCCTCCGTATTCTTTGTTCCTAATATTTTATCCCAATTTATGCCTTTTAGCAAGGTTTGTAGTTTAGGGAAGTTGGCTCTTTTGAAATTCAGTGTCTTTGTGTTCCCTTCATGTTTCCTATTTGTGTGATTTATACTGAAACTAATTGACCTGTGATCGCTGTTACCTAAATTGCCCCGTATTTCCACATCCGTGATCAGGTCTGTATTGTTGGTAATCAGTAGATCCAGTTATTTTTTTTTCTAGTTGGTGCGTCTACCATCTGACCCATAAAATTGTCCTGCAAGACATTAAGGAACTGGCGAGCCTTAAATGAATGCGCGGTTCCCTTCGCCCAGTCTATGTCTGGATAATTAAAATCCCCCATTATGATAACACTTCCCATCCTTGCTGCTAATCCAATTTGTGATAGGAGATCCGTCTCCACTTCCTCCCTCAGGTTAGGGGGCCTATAGCATACTCCCAGTTAGGGATGAGCTTCGTGTTCGAGTCGAACCCATGTTCGACTCGAACATCGGCTGTTCGACCGTCCGTCGAATTGCGAACGATATGGGCCGTTCGCGCCAAATTCGTGTGGCGCGTCACGGCCCATAATTCACTGCGGCATCGCAGTGCATTGCTGGCTGATGATTGGCCAAGCATGCACTATGACCCGCATGCTTGGCCAATCACAGCGCCGTCAGTAGAGAGAGCTGTAATTGGCCAAAGCCAGGGTGGCTTTGGCCAATTATGGCTCAGGGGATTTAGTACACACCCCACACTATATAAGGCCGCCTGCACGGCGGCCCTGTGTAGTGTGTGTTCCGGTGTGCTGAGAGATAGAGAGAGAGAGAGACAGTGTCATTTGATTTGAGTTAGATAGATTAGGCAGAACAGTCAGTCAGTTAGCTGCACTTACAGTGTATTGTGTATATATATGCATCCCAGGTGTTGCATATATATATATACACTGTATTCAGTTTAGCTAGATCCGTTCCTGTTATCTTCTATCTAGACTATTTAGTGCAGTGTGTCCTGCTCACAGTGTTCAGCTAGATCCGTTCCTGCTATTTACATTCAGTGCAGTGCGTCCTGCTCACAGTGTTCAGCTAGATCCGTTCCTGCTATTTACATTCAGTGCAGTGCGTCCTGCTCACAGTGTTCAGCTAGATCCGTTCCTGCTATTTACATTCAGTGCAGTGCGTCCTGCTCACAGTGTTCAGCTAGATCCGTTCCTGCTATTTACATTCAGTGCAGTGCGTCCTGCTCACAGTGTTCAGCTAGATCCGTTCCTGCTATTTACATTCAGTGCAGTGCGTCCTGCTCACAGTGTTCAGCTAGATCCGTTCCTGCTATTTACATTCAGTGCAGTGCGTCCTGCTCACAGTGTTCAGCTAGATCCGTTCCTGCTATTTACATTCAGTGCAGTGCGTCCTGCTCACAGTGTTCAGCTAGATCCGTTCCTGCTATTTACATTCAGTGCAGTGCGTCCTGCTCACAGTGTTCAGCTAGATCCGTTCCTGCTATTTACATTCAGTGCAGTGCGTCCTGCTCACAGTGTTCAGCTAGATCCGTTCCTGCTATTTACATTCAGTGCAGTGCGTCCTGCTCACAGTGTTCAGCTAGATCCGTTCCTGCTATTTACATTCAGTGCAGTGCGTCCTGCTCACAGTGTTCAGCTAGATCCGTTCCTGGTATTTACATTTAGTGCAGTGCGTCCTGCTCACAGTGTTCAGCTAGATCCGTTCCTGCTATTTACATTCAGTGCAGTGCGTCCTGCTCACAGTGTTCAGCTAGATCCGTTCCTGCTATATACATTTAGTGCAGTACGTCCTGCTCACAGTGTTCAGCTAGATCCGTTCCTGCTATTTACATTCAGTGCAGTGCGTCCTGCTCACAGTGTTCAGCTAGATCCGTTCCTGGTATTTACATTTAGTGCAGTGCGTCCTGCTCACAGTGTTCAGCTAGATCCGTTCCTGCTATTTACATTCAGTGCAGTGCGTCCTGCTCACAGTGTTCAGCTAGATCCGTTCCTGCTATTTACATTCAGTGCAGTGCGTCCTGCTCACAGTGTTCAGCTAGATCCGTTCCTGTTATCTTCCTACTGACAGGCAGGCTTGTCTGGTTACAGTATATAAAGCTACCTGAAGAAAATTACAGGTGTTCTTTTTGATCCTATTAGTACCACGGTCAGGCAGCTAGACTATTTACATTTAGTACAGTGTGTCCTGCTCACAGTGTTCAGCTAGATCCGTTCCTGTTATCTTCCTACTGACAGGCAGGCTTGTCTGGTTACAGTATATAAAGCTACCTTAAGAAAATTACAGGTGTTCTTTTTGATCCTATTAGTACCACGGTCAGGCAGCTAGACTATTTACATTTAGTACAGTGCGTCCTGCTCACAGTGTTCAGCTAGATCCGTTCCTGCTATATACATTTAGTGCAGTACGTCCTGCTCACAGTGTTCAGCTAGATCCGTTCCTGTTATCTTCCTACTGACAGGCAGGCTTGTCTGGTTACAGTATATAAAGCTACCTGAAGAAAATTACAGGTGTTCTATCCCAGCTTAGTGCAGCTACAGGCCATTAGTATGTCTGGAAGGCCAAGAAGGAGAGGCAGACAGTCACAAGCCAATAAGAGAGGGCAAGCAGGCTCTGTGTCTAGTGCTGGTCGTGGAGACGGTGCATCCTCATCAGCACGTGGCCATGGGACACGCTTGGCCTTTTTTTCGGCAGCTGGCCGTGTTGAGCCGCAACATGCGGAAGACTTGGTCGAGTGGATGACCAAGCCGTCCTCATCCTCCTCATCCTCTCTCACCCATGCCCAGGGTGCTTTGTCTGGCAAAGCAGCGGCCTCTTCCCTCAGCTCAATGTCATCAGTGACTCCTTCCCTAGCTCCACCATGTCCTCATGAGGATTCCCTCGAACTGTTTGACCACAGTGTTGGGTACATGCTCCAGGAGGATGCCCAGCGTTTGGAAGGCTCTGATGATGATACTGAGCTCGATGAAGGCAGTAACATGAGCACGGACAGAGGGGGTGCCCAAGAAGGACAGCAATCTGGCAGTCATGCTCCCCCTGCTGCAGCATACTGCCAGGTTTGCTCCAGTGATGAGGAGGGAGGGGATGATGAGGTCACTGACTCAACGTGGGTGCCTGATAGGAGAGAGGAGGAGGAGGAGGAGGAGGAGGCGGCACATCACCAACGAGGCAGGATGCCCTCCAGGGGCCAGCCTAAGGGCAGCACATTGACTGCATCACACCCCAAAGCTCCACATGTGCAGGGCGCTGCAGTCTCTGCGCGTTATTCAAAAAGTTCTTTGGTGTGGGCCTTTTTTGAGACGAGTGCATCAGATCGCACCGCTGCTATTTGCAACATATGTCTCAAGCGTATCTCGCGTGGCCAAAACATCTCCCGCTTGGGTACCACATGCTTGACCAGACATATGTTGACCTGCCATGCAGTTCGTTGGCAAGCGTATCTGAAAGACCCACACCAAAGAACAAAGAGGATCTCTCCTTGCTCCTCATCAGCTGAGATTTCCAACCCCACTAGACCTTCAGTCCTCTCTGAGACCTGCAGTGAGAGGAATGAAGGTGTAGAATTAGGTGTGTCACAGCCAAGTACTTGTGGGCAATCTGCTTTTGGTACACCGACGTCAGATTGTACCAGGCAAATTTCCCTGCCCCAGCTGCTGCACCGCCGAAAGAAGTTTGCTCCCAGCCATCCACATGCCCAGCGGTTGAATGCTAGCTTGGCAAAATTGCTAGCACTTCAACTGCTGCCTTTTCAGTTGGTAGACTCTGCCCCCTTCCGTGAGTTTGTGGAATGTGCGGTTCCTCAGTGGCAGGTACCCAAACGCCACTTTTTCTCACGGAAGGCGATTCCGGCTCTCTACCGGCATGTGGAAGGCAATGTCCATGCCTCGCTGGACAGGGCGGTCAGCGGTAAGGTGCATATTACCGCTGACTCATGGTCCAGCAGGCATGGACAGGGACGTTACTTAAGTTTCACGGCGCATTGGGTGACTCTGCTGGCAGCTGGGAAGGATGCAGGACAAGGTGCAGTAGTGTTGGAGGTTGTTCCGCCACCACGCCTCCAAAATGCTGATTGTGACACACCTCTCTCCTCCACCCCCTCCTCTTCTTCTTCCTCCATGGCCTCTTCCTCGGAACCAGCGGTGCTCCGTAGGCGTTCAAGGGGCTACGCAAGTACGCAGGCCAAAAGATGCCATGCGGTGCTTGAGCTGGTGTGCTTGGGGGACAGGAGCCACACTGGGGCAGAGGTTCTGTCAGCTCTGCAGGGGCAGGTTCAGAGGTGGTTGACGCCACGCCAACTTAAGGCAGGAATGGTGGTTTGCGACAATGGCACCAACCTCCTCTCTGCCCTCCGACAGGGACAACTGACCCATGTGCCCTGTTTGGCTCACGTCCTTAACTTGGTGGTGCAGCGGTTCTTGGGCAGGTACCCGGGCTTACAGGATGTCCTGAGGCAGGCCAGGAAAGTCTGTGTGCATTTCCGCCGGTCATATAATGCCAGTGCTCGGCTGACGGACCTCCAAAAGGAGTTTAACCTGCCCAAGAACCGCCTAATCTGTGACATGCCCACCAGGTGGAACTCGACGTTGGCCATGCTGCAGCGGCTGCACACGCAGCAGAGGGCCATCAATGAGTACCTGTGCGACTATGGCACCAGGACAGGGTCAGGGGACCTTGGTTTTTTTTCCCCACGCCAGTGGGCCATGATCAGGGATGCATGCACTGTCCTGTCACCATTCGAGGAGGCCACGAGGATGGTGAGCACTGACAGTGCATGCATCAGTGACACTGTCCCCCTTGTCCACCTGTTGGAGCACACGCTGCGTGGAATAATGGACAGGGCACTTGAGGCAGAACAGAGGCAGGAAGAGGAGGACTTCCTTAGCTCTCAAGGCCCCCTTTATCCAGACAGTGTTCCTGCGTGCCCGCCGATCACACAGGAAGAGGACGAGGAGGAGGAGGAGGAGGAGGAGGAAGATTGTGTCAGTATGGAGGTGGAGCCTGGCACTCAGCATCAGCAGTCTTTAAGGGATCAGTCCCAAGGAACACATGGACTTGTACGTGGCTGGGAGGAGGTGGCTGCGGACGTTGTTGTCCTTAGTGACCCAGAGGACTCCGGACCGAATGCCTCAGCAAACCTACGCTGCATGGCCTCCCTGATCCTGCAAAGCCTGCGTAAGGATCCTCGTATTCGTGGTATCAAGGAGAAGGACCAATACTGGCTGGCAACCCTCCTTGATCCACGTTACAAGGGTAAGGTTGCGGACCTTATCTTGCCATCGCAGAGGGAGCAGAGGATGAAACATCTTCGGGAGGCCTTGCAGAAAGGTCTGTGCAACGCGTTCCCAGAGACTGGGAGGTTACAAACTCCTGTTTCTGGACAACGTGTTGCTGAGGCTTCGGTCAGTCAAAGAAGGAGCGGTGGAGAAGGTGGCCGTCTGACCGATGCGTTCAGACAATTTTTTGGTCCGCAGCCCCAAGGTATGATCGATTCCAGCAACCATCGCCAGCGTCTGTTTTACATGGTGCAGGAATACCTAGGGGCAAGATCAGACTTGGACACCTTTCCCACCGAAAATCCTCTGGGTTACTGGGTCTTGAGGATGGATCACTGGCCAGAGCTTGCACAGTATGCAATTGAGCTACTGGCCTGTCCTGCATCCAGCGTTCTTTCGGAACGTACATTCAGTGCTGCTGGAGGCGTGGTAACCGATCACAGGGTGCGTCTGTCCACTGACTCGGTCGATCGGCTGACCTTCATAAAAATGAATCAGTCTTGGATCACCACCAGCTACCAAGCACCTGATGCTGATGTAACTGAATAATTTTTTTCAGATCCCTTCAAAGACTGCCTATGTTGATGCTGAGTGATTATCCCTGAGTAATTATCCTCTTCCTCCTCAATCATCACGCTGATAGCTTGTAAGAACATTTTTGGTTCTGGGCGCCACCACCAGTGCCTAAGGCACAATTTTTCAGCCCCTGTATAACAGGGGCGTGTAATTACAATTTTTGATGTAATACTTTGCAGCACGGCTCGTTCCTGCATTCCAACTAGAGTGTCTGTGAGGGGTTGCAGTGTTGTGGCACCAGCACCAGTGCCTAAGGCCCAATTTTTCTGCCCCTGTCTAACAGGGGCGTGTAATTACAATTTTTGATGCAATACTTTGCAGCAGTGCTCGTTCCTGCGTTCCAACTAGAGTGTCTGTGAGGGGTTGCAGTGTTGTGGCACCAGCACCAGTGCCTAAGGCCCAATTTTTCTGCCCCTGTCTAACAGGGGCGTGTAATTACAATTTTTGATGCAATACTTTGCAGCAGTGCTCGTTCCTGCGTTCCAACTAGAGTGTCTGTGAGGGGTTGCAGTGTTGTGGCACCAGCACCAGTGCCTAAGGCCCAATTTTTCTGCCCCTGTCTAACAGGGGCGTGTAATTACAATTTTTGATGCAATACTTTGCAGCAGTGCTCGTTCCTGCGTTCCAACTAGAGTGTCTGTGAGGGTTTGCAGTGTTGTGGCACCAGCACCAGTGCCTAAGGCCCAATTTTTCTGCCCCTGTCTAACAGGGGCGTGTAATTACAATTTTTGATGCAATACTTTGCAGCAGTGCTCGTTCCTGCGTTCCAACTAGAGTGTCTGTGAGGGGTTGCAGTGTTGTGGCACCAGCACCAGTGCCTAAGGCCTAATTTTTCAGCTCCTGTTCAACAGGGGCATGTAATTACAATTCTTGATCTAATATTTCACAGCAGGGCCCTGTGAGGGCTTACAGTGTTTTGGCCACAGCAACACCTAAGGCCCAAATTTCTACTGAGTATATAGGGCAGGACCCTACTTTCAAACATCTAACTTACAAACGACTCCTACTTGCAAACGGAAGGAGACAACAGGAAGTGAGATGAAATCTACCCATAGGAAGGGAAATTCTCTCATGTAAGAGTTAATATGGGAAAACAATTTCTCCTTTCCACTGATGCTTTCCAATCCTTGTTCCACAAAAAAACCCAAATTTTCAAAAAACATTTTTCATTGGGACAAAAAAGTGAGGTGAAATCTTCTGAAGAGGAGGAAAGACGCAAAACAAATGTCACAGGGGTGATAACCCTTCCCTATGTTTTCCAAAAAGCTTAGAAAAGATTTTTTGGCTGGAGCTAAACACATTAAAAACGTTCAAAATTACAAAGAGATTCTACTTAACAACAAACCTACAGTCCCTGTCTTGTTTGCACCGCCTGTATACTGCTGTTCAGAGTATATAGGGACCTTTCCTTATTTTAATTTGGGTGCGGGGTTCCCCTTAATATCCATACAAGACCCAAACGGCCTGGTAATGGACTGGGGGGTACCCATGCCGTTTGTCTCACTGATTTTCATCCATATTGCCAGGACCCGACATGACATTAAACCCGCAAGCAGTTTTAAATGAGATTTTTTCCTTTAAAAATGACATTTGGTGCAGGGACTGTTCTAAACATGGGAAACACGCGTCACTTTACAGGCATACTATAGACACCCCCCAGGTACGATATTTAAAGGAATATTTCACTTTTTTTTTTTTACTTTAAGCATCATTAAAATCACTGCTCCCGAAAAAACGGCCGTTTTTAAAAGTTTTTTTTGCATTGATACATGTCCCCTGGGGTAGGACCCGGGTCCCCAAACCCTTTTTAGGACAATACCATGCAAATTAGCCTTTAAAATGAGCACTTTTGATTTCGAACGTTCGAGTCCCATAGACGTCAATGGGGTTCTAACGTTCGTGCGAACTTGCGGTCCGTTCGCGGGTTCTGGTGCGAACCGAACCGGGGGGTGTTCGGCTCATCCCTACTCCCAGTATTATTTTCCCCTTAGCTTCATCCCTTTGGAGCTCTACCCATAAGGATTCCACCTCCTCTCTAGCTCCCTCAGTGATGTCATCTCTCACATTCGCTTGTACATTATTCTTGATATATAGGCATACCCCTCCCCCTTTTTTACCCTCTCTATCCTTGCGGTATAGGGTATACCCTTGAATGTTTGCCAGCCAATCATGAGAGCTGTTGAACCAGGTCTCTGAAATTGCCACAAAATCCAAATCCTCCTTGTACAACAGTATCTCTAGTTCACCCATCTTGACCGTCATGCTCCTGGCACATAGTTTAGACCGGTCGCATATTGTCCTCGTATTGGGTGTTTCGAGATTGCAACTAGGACTTGCTACTATACTCACCTTGTGTTTTTGTGCTTTGGTTAACCTACCACTAATGCCCCCAATACTACCCTCTGGAATATCTTCCGCGCTGGCTATCTCTGTCTCTGGACCCTCCCCCCCATCGCCTAGTTTAAAAACTCCTCTAACTTTTTGGCCATCTTCATTCCCAGCAGATCTGCGCCCTCCTCATTTAGGTGCAGTCCGTCCCTTCTATAGTACCGGTTACCGACTGAGAAGTCAGCCCAGTCCTCCAGGAACCCAAACCCCTCCTTACTACACCAGCTCTTCAGCCAATTGTTTACTTCCCTAATCTCCCTCTGCCTTTCTGGTGTGGCTTGATGTACCAGTAGTATTCCTGAGAATGCTACCTTGGAGGTCCTTTTCCTCAATTTAGCTCCTAAGTCCCTAAAATCGTTCTTTAGGACACTCCATCTGCCTCTGACTTTGTCATTGGTGCCAACGTGCACCATGACAGCCGGGTCTTCCCCAGCCTCTCCCAGTAATCTGTCCACAAGATCGGTGATGTGCCGAACCTGAGCGCCCGGTAGACAACATACTGTTCGGCGCTTCAGGTCTTGGTTACAGATTGCCCTCTCTGTCCTTCTAAGAATTGAGTCCCCTACCACCAGAATCTGTTTTATCTTTCCCTTTGCTGCCCCCCCCCCCACTCTCACTGGAGGAGTTCTTCCCCTGGCAGCTAGGAGAGTCCCTCAGCTCCAGCAGTGCTTGTCCCTGACTGGTTTCACCAATGTCACTCAATGGAGCGTACTTATTGGGATGCTCCAGTCCTGGATCGGCCTCTCTGGCACTTCCCCCTCTACCCCTCCTGACGTGTGACGAGGCGTGTTTGGGGTTGTTATCATGTTGGAATCCTGCCCTGCGGCCCAGTCTCCAAAGGGAGGGGATCATGCTCTGCTTCAGTATGTCACAGTACATGTTGGCAGTCATGGTTCCCTCAATGAACTGTAGCTCTCCAGTGCCTGCAGCACTTATGTAGCCCCAGACCATGACACTCCAACAACCATGCTTGACTGTAGGCAAGACACACTTGTTTATGTACTCCTCACCTGGTTGCCGCCACACATGCTTGACACCATCTAAACCAAATACGTTTATCTTGGTTTTATCAGACCACAGGACATGGTTCCAGTAATCCATGTCCTTAGTCTACTTGTCTTCAGCAAACTGTTTGCGGGTTTTCTTGTGCATTATCTTTAGAAGACACTTCTTTCTGGGATGACAGCAATGCAGACCAATTTGATGCAGTGTGTGGCGTATGGTCTGAGCACTGGCAGGCTGACCCCAACCCCTTCAATCTCTGCAGCAATGCTGGCAGCACTCATACGTCTATTTACCAAAGACAACCTCTGGATATGACGCTGAGCATGTGCACTCAACTTCTTTGGTTGACCATGGCGAGGCCTGTTCTGAGTGGAACCTGCCTGTTAAACCGCTGTATGGTCTTGGCCACCATGCTGAAGCTCAGTTTCAGGATCTTGGCAATCTTCTTATAGCCTAGGCCATCTTTATGTAGAGCAACAATTCTTTTTTTCAGATCCACAGAGAGTTCTTTGCCATAAGGTGCCATGTTGAACTACCAGTGACCAGTATGAAAGACTGAGAGCGATAACACCAAATTTAACACACCTGGGACCTTGTAACACTAATGAGTCACATGACAAAGGGGAGGGAAAATGGCTAACTGGGTCTAATTTGGACTTTTGTTGCCAGCGATTTAGACATTAATGGCTGTGTGTTGAGTTATTTTGAGGGGACAGCAAATTTACACTGTTATACAAGCTGTACACTCACTATTTTACATTGTAGAAAAGTGTCATCTCTTCAGCGTTGTCCCATGAAAAGATATAATAAAATATTTACAAACACGTGAGGGGTGTACTCACTTTTGTGAGATACTGTTCCTGGTAATCCTACCAGTCCTCCTGCTTTTCTATTAAAACTGACCATACTAGGCATTAGAGCACATTGTGATCAGGTTTTTTTTTGGCTGTACTGGGAACTCAGCCGGCTCTCATCCAAGGATCAGTCTTTTCCTGACATGCCCCTGCAAAGCCATTCACTGGGAAGATTAGTGTGCTGCTGTTTTTCCTCCTCCAGCTCCTTATGCAGCTGAGAATGGATATCACTTATAAAAAAGGGGGAAATTTATTTTATTTTTTTCATATCTATACACAACTGTTTTGCCTTTAATTTCTATTTTAAACTGAATGAGCTGTTTTACAAGTTGAAGGTTCCCATATACTTTACGTAAGTAAGGAGTTGGAAATTTGAAAATCAAACTTTTTCACACAGATCTTCCTGTGTATTTTCTTATTCTGAAAGAATTATACTTCTATCTCTATATTTAACCTGTATGACTGGATAATCTTCTTTTAAAAATGAACAACAATAGAGATTTCCTTTCCTTTGTCTCAGAGTGTGGGGTAAAGAGAGCGGGAGAGAAGTACAGAAGCTGATTAATCTCCATCATCACAAGTTGGAAAGTGAAAGTTTCCTTGCTACTTAGGAAAAGATAATGACTTATTTGCAGAGACATGTACTGTATTATGACTCCACTCCAGTCTATAAAAATTAAAGAGCAGTGACATTATATGCTCAGAAAATCTTATTCTTGGTGTCTTTTTATAGAACGACATACCACAGAGCTTCATACATATTTTAAATGGAACATTTTCTGTAGATATGCAAAATTCATTTTGACAGACACCACTGTCTGTGCTGCCTGGAGCTCAGCGATTGTCGGACTGTAATTGTGTGTAATTGTGTGTATATACCTGGGTGGGATGTATGGATGTATGTATGTACTGTATGTGTAATTGTGTGTGTATATACCTGGGTGGGATGTATGGATGTATGTATGTACTGTATGTGTAATTGTGTGTATATACCTGGGTGGGATGTATGGGTGTATGTATGTACTGTATGTGTAATTGTGTGTTTATACATGGGTGGTATGTGTGTATAAGCCTAGGTTCACACTGCTGTGAGTGATGCCGCGTACACACGAGTGGAATTACCGACAGAAAAAGTTCGATGGGAGCCTTTCATCGTATATTCTGACCATGTGTATGCCCCATCGGACTTTTTACGTCGAAAATTCAGACGTACTTAGATAGCGAACATGTTCTATATTTTTTCGACGGAACAAATTCCTTTTGGGAAAACCGCTCGTCTGTATGCTGTTCCGACGTACCAAAAATTATGCATTCTCTGAAGCAAGTACGAGGCATTGTACGTGTTGTCCCATCGTACGTGTTGTAAGTCACCGCGTCACTGCGTTCTTGATGGTCAGAATTTGGTGTGACCGTGTGTATGCAAGACAGCTTGAGCGGAATTCCATCGGAATTCCATCGGAAAAACCTTCAGAGTTTATTTTGATGGCAAAACCAGTCGTGTGTACAGGGCATTAGAAATCGGGCGAGTTAAGCTGAACTCACACGATTTCAAACCGGCAATGCAGTCCGACTTTAGGGGCGATTTGACAGACATCTGTGTGCGTTCCTGCACAGATGTCTATTCAAATCGTCCCTGAAGTCACCAAAAGTAGTACAGGAACAATTTTTGGGAATCGGTGCGGTGTAACCTGACTGATGCTCAGGGCTCTCTGTTTCTTGCTCTCTCTCTCTGTTGTGGGAGGCAGTGCAGCAGCTGTGTGAAAAGGCTGACTGCTAACAGAACACTAAAAAGGTTCAGGCATTTCCTTGCTTTAGGGAACCTTTTAAGGGCAAACACTGTGTTAGCCAGGAACTGACTTGATTTTAGTTAGTGGCTCAGATGGGTAGATATTTTGTTTTGCTTAAAGCTGAACTCCAACTTTCTTTTTACTAGAACTGAGGACTATCAGTCCCAGTATAGATCATACCTCTATTCTGTACCATGTTGCTCTGTTATCTGCAGATTCTTTGATTTTCTGGGTTTAGTTGTGCCTTTATGTGACACTCTGCATATCCTGTTGATAGACTCTGTCCCTTCCACAGCCACTTCCTGCAGCAGCTAGAGTCTGCACACTCCCCTCGGTAGTCTTTCAGACTCTAAAAATGATGTAACCTCCTTCACAGCTCTGATGGTGGGTGGGATTGAATACATCCTAATTAGCATTCAATCCCACCCAGTCACACCTACCGAGAGTCCAAACCTCCCAAGTCCCTCCTCACAGATCACAGCATTATTCAACAAGGAAACCCCATCATATAATATACACGGCCTGTTCTGAAAGCTGGCGCTGCCCTGGGCAGGATTGAATGGATCACTAGAATTCAAGAATTCAGAATTTAGAATTCAATCCTGCTCAGGTAAATATGCTGACCAGTGTGAACAGGGAGAGTCCCACCCCTCAGATCCCGCCCTCCCAGAGCCCTGTACTCTGTGAAGTGATTAATTTACATATGAAGGAAACACCTTCATAATAACCTCCCATGGCCTTTCCTTTGTAGTCTTCCATTAAGCCATTATTCTTTGACATGCTGCAAGACAGGAATGACACAGGAGGAGTTATGACACATTTAATACTTTCACCACCCACATGAAGGCCCAGAAATATCCACAGTAACCTAAGACCCACCCACATCAACTCCCAGAATTGGTACAAGTGACTCCCATAGCCTACCCTGGAACTACAGAGGCTAAAAGGATCGTGGGACATGTAGTATCAGGACTGGAAAGGAAACAGAGGAAGTAGAAATTCAAACAGGAGGAGTGACATCACAGACACAGAAAGTTGCTTTATACAGGTAAAGGAGGTAAGTTACACACAAACTGACAGTGGGGTTGTGATCAGGGCTGGACTGGGACAAAAATGTGGCTCTGGACTTTATCCAGACTGGCCCACTTTTAATGAATAAAATGCTGCCCCCCCAAAAAAAACAAAAAAAAAATCACACCCACCAAAAGGACCCCACATCCATTATTGAATATCATGAGAGGGTGAGAGAGAGAGGTGGGAGTGAGAGAGAGGGGGGTTGAGAGAAAGGGGTGAGAGGGGGTGGATGAGACAGAGAGAAAGGGGGTGAGTGTAAGAGAGAGGGAGTGAGTGAGAGGGGGGGTGAGAGAGAGGAGGGGGCTGCGAGACAGTGGGGGGCTGAGAGACAGTGGAGGGGCAGAGAGACAGAGGGGGGCTGAGAGACAGCGGGGGGGCGGAGAGACAGAGGGGGGGCTGAGAGACAGAGGGGAGTCTGAGAGACAGAGGGGGGACTAAGAGATGGGGGGCTGAGAGACAGAGGGGGCTGAGAGACAAGGGGGCTGGACAGAGGAGACTGAGAGGAAGAGGGGGGCTGAAAGGGGGGTGCTGATAGAAAGAGCGGAGGGCTGAGACAGACCACATAGCACTGTTCCTATGTGCATTCACTCCTCTGCTCCCCCCTCGCAGGCTCTGTGTGCGGGCAGGCATGTGTAGGATGCAGGGTACTTGATGTCCAGCAGCAACAGCGCCGAGTCTCCCTCTTGATCCGCAGTGCTCTCTTTGCTCTGCTCCTTCCAGCGGCTCCTTGGCAGCCTCCACCTCCAGCCTATCCTCTTCCTCTGGACCCTCAGTCAGCCTGTCCTCCGGCCCGGGCCGCAATGTTCTTGGAGCAGAGAGGAGTTGAGGAAACAAAGTTCTGGGAGTGGCCAGGCACCCTCCTGTTCGCCTCTTCAGTGGTCAAGGAGGGGGTGGAGCTCTTCTCCCTCCCGGGCTCTCACATCTAACTGCCCTCCTCTCTGGCCACCTTCACCGAATCCCCACCGCTGTTTGCTGCCACGCTCCCGCTGCTGCCGAACGCTACATAAAAACTGGCCCACTGAGCCATCGGCCCACCGGGAAACTCCCTGTAGTCCCAGTGGCCAGTACATGCCTGGTTGTGATTCATTTACATGCACAATGCATCTGTAGTTTTGGGGAGGAAAAGCTAAAGTTCTCCTTTAATGCTATGGACTTGTTGTACGAAGCCCCCCTGCATTGAAATTATGTTTGTTTACTGCCTTGCTGAGTAGAAATGCAGGACAGACCTGCTTGGGCTGTTTATGGGTGTCCCTTTCTTGTGCATGGTTTACTGCTTCCAATACCATCCCCTTACAATATGTATAAATGTATAAACATGTACTGTACAGGGAGGATTTATAAATTGTGTCATAGACATCCTTTAGAATTCTGTCAGGGCGCAGAACCAAAATTGGCGGTGCTTGCACACAATTCACATACCCATTGCAGACAGATGTATGAATTTATCCATGTCCACACTAACACTCCTTCCTCAGAGTACTCCCTAACAACCCTCCCGTCCCAGCCACTGCGCCCGTCACACTGATAGGCATTTGGCTGAGGGGTGGGAGGAGCATGATGGGGAACTGAGAAACTAGTTCCCCTATCGGTCTACTAAACTTTTGATTGACAATGCTTAGGAGTTAGCGGATCCATAGCCACTATTCAGTCAAATAGCAGCTTTCGAATCCACATACTCTTGTGCACTCCCTCAAAAGGGAACAGGACCTGATGGAAAACTAGGCTCTCAGTTCCCCATCAGGCTCCGCACACCCAGTGACAAATCATTTCCCAAATCTGGGCATTGCCTATATTTGGGTAATGACATCAGCTGTATCTCCGGCCTCTTTGCTTATATTTAGCTTTTGTCCAAGGAATCTCCCAGATTCCCAGGATAAGTAAGGCCAGATACATGACAGCTTCTCGGCTCTAAGGACTGGTGAACCTTTGTACACCAGATCAGAGTTGGTTCTAATTACCACCAGTTTCCTAAATGAAGAACGGACCGTAATTCTTTAGGAATTTGTCGCTGCCATAATGATAAATTCCTAAAATAAAGGTAGTAAGTGTTCTGTCTCTGGGACAGCTAGCTAAACCTTCTTATCCCAATAACTGTAGATACCATATTTCTTTGATCTCAGTTTTATTAGAACAAGCCAGGTGAAACTACAAAATAACAGAAACAGACCTCAATAAGTATAATATTGCATACAATACAGCATACATTGCATAAACAACGATATACAGTACAAGATGAGATAATAAAAACTTACTTTTTAAGTTCTCTAAGGGGTGATGACGATAGATTGAGAAATGCATGTGTTGCTTCCTGCAATGTGTTGACAAGAATGGTGGATGGTTCACTTCCTGCCAAGATTCTACCCAGAATTCCCTGCTTGCTGACAACTTCCTTATTTACACATACAATAAACAATTAAACAGAACTGCAGCAATACCAAAAAGGAACGCTAGATGGAGCCTGCACACCACATATGCCTGCACACCACATATGTCTTAAGTAAATTACACATTTTGCATGTAAATTTACCAACACAGGTACAAATAGTCAGCGCATACACATCTGGTGGACAGAACACTCCCCGCCTGACATCAAGTGATGTCACTAACAGAGTCCTCCGTAGAAAGCAACAGAATAAGGTCGGTCACTGGTCTCAAGAATACTTTAACCTCCTTCTGTTGAAAGATCTTGACCTCGACCTTACGGACACGATTACCCTTGCTTGGCAGTACTTTGGTGATCAAACCTAAAGGCCACATAGCCCTTAGTGTCTGGCAATTTTTCATGAGCACAACATCACCAGTAGGGATGAGCTTCGTGTTCGAGTCGAACCCATGTTCGACTCGAACATCGGCTGTTCGGTCGTTCGCCGAATTGCGAACGATATGGGCCGTTCGCGCCAAATTCGTGTGGCGCGTCACGGCCCATAATTCACTGCGGCATCGCAGTGCATTGCTGGCTGATGATTGGCCAAGCATGCACTATGACCCGCATGCTTGGCCAATCACAGCGCCGTCAGTAGAGAGAGCTGTAATTGGCCAAAGCCAGGGTGGCTTTGGCCAATTATGGCTCAGGGGATTTAGTACACACCCCACACTATATAAGGCCGCCTGCACGGCGGCCCTGTGTAGTGTGTGTTCCGGTGTGCTGAGAGATAGAGAGAGAGAGAGACAGTGTCATTTGATTTGAGTTAGATAGATTAGGCAGAACAGTCAGTCAGTTAGCTGCACTTACAGTGTATTGTGTATATATATGCATCCCAGGTGTTGCATATATATATATACACTGTATTCAGTTTAGCTAGATCCGTTCCTGTTATCTTCTATCTAGACTATTTACATTTAGTGCAGTGTGTCCTGCTCACAGTGTTCAGCTAGATCCGTTCCTGCTATTTACATTTAGTGCAGTGCGTCCTGCTCACAGTGTTCAGCTAGATCCGTTCCTGCTATTTACATTCAGTGCAGTGCGTCCTGCTCACAGTGTTCAGCTAGATCCGTTCCTGCTATTTACATTCAGTGCAGTGCGTCCTGCTCACAGTGTTCAGCTAGATCCGTTCCTGCTATTTACATTCAGTGCAGTGCGTCCTGCTCACAGTGTTCAGCTAGATCCGTTCCTGGTATTTACATTTAGTGCAGTGCGTCCTGCTCACAGTGTTCAGCTACATCCGTTCCTGCTATTTACATTCAGTGCAGTGCGTCCTGCTCACAGTGTTCAGCTAGATCCGTTCCTGGTATTTACATTTAGTGCAGTGCGTCCTGCTCACAGTGTTCAGCTACATCCGTTCCTGCTATTTACATTCAGTGCAGTGCGTCCTGCTCACAGTGTTCAGCTAGATCCGTTCCTGCTATTTACATTCAGTGCAGTGCGTCCTGCTCACAGTGTTCAGCTAGATCCGTTCCTGCTATTTACATTCAGTGCAGTGCGTCCTGCTCACAGTGTTCAGCTAGATCCGTTCCTGGTATTTACATTTAGTGCAGTGCGTCCTGCTCACAGTGTTCAGCTACATCCGTTCCTGCTATTTACATTCAGTGCAGTGCGTCCTGCTCACAGTGTTCAGCTAGATCCGTTCCTGCTATTTACATTCAGTGCAGTGCGTCCTGCTCACAGTGTTCAGCTAGATCCGTTCCTGCTATTTACATTCAGTGCAGTGCGTCCTGCTCACAGTGTTCAGCTAGATCCGTTCCTGGTATTTACATTTAGTGCAGTGCGTCCTGCTCACAGTGTTCAGCTAGATCCGTTCCTGCTATTTACATTCAGTGCAGTGCGTCCTGCTCACAGTGTTCAGCTAGATCCGTTCCTGCTATATACATTTAGTGCAGTACGTCCTGCTCACAGTGTTCAGCTAGATCCGTTCCTGTTATCTTCCTACTGACAGGCAGGCTTGTCTGGTTACAGTATATAAAGCTACCTTAAGAAAATTACAGGTGTTCTTTTTGATCCTATTAGTACCACGGTCAGGCAGCTAGACTATTTACATTTAGTACAGTGCGTCCTGCTCACAGTGTTCAGCTAGATCCGTTCCTGTTATCTTCCTACTGACAGGCAGGCTTGTCTGGTTACAGTATATAAAGCTACCTGAAGAAAATTACAGGTGTTCTATCCCAGCTTAGTGCAGCTACAGGCCATTAGTATGTCTGGAAGGCCAAGAAGGAGAGGCAGACAGTCACAAGCCAATAAGAGAGGGCAAGCAGGCTCTGTGTCTAGTGCTGGTCGTGGAGACGGTGCATCCTCATCAGCACGTGGCCATGGGACACGCTTGGCCTTTTTTTCGGCAGCTGGCCGTGTTGAGCCGCAACATGCGGAAGACTTGGTCGAGTGGATGACCAAGCCGTCCTCATCCTCCTCATCCTCTCTCACCCATGCCCAGGGTGCTTTGTCTGGCAAAGCAGCGGCCTCTTCCCTCAGCTCAATGTCATCAGTGACTCCTTCCCTAGCTCCACCATGTCCTCATGAGGATTCCCTCGAACTGTTTGACCACAGTGTTGGGTACATGCTCCAGGAGGATGCCCAGCGTTTGGAAGGCTCTGATGATGATACTGAGCTCAATGAAGGCAGTAACATGAGCACGGACAGAGGGGGTGCCCAAGAAGGACAGCAATCTGGCAGTCATGCTCCCCCTGCTGCAGCATACTGCCAGGTTTGCTCCAGTGATGAGGAGGGAGGGGATGATGAGGTCACTGACTCAACGTGGGTGCCTGATAGGAGAGAGGAGGAGGAGGAGGAGGAGGAGGAGGTGGCACATCACCAACTAGGCAGGATGCCCTCCAGGGGCCAGCCTAAGGGCAGCACATTGACTGCATCACACCCCAAAGCTCCACATGTGCAGGGCGCTGCAGTCTCTGCGCGTTATTCAAAAAGTTCTTTGGTGTGGGCCTTTTTTGAGACGAGTGCATCAGATCGCACCGCTGCTATTTGCAACATATGTCTCAAGCGTATCTCGCGTGGCCAAAACATCTCCCGCTTGGGTACCACATGCTTGACCAGACATATGTTGACCTGCCATGCAGTTCGTTGGCAAGCGTATCTAAAAGACCCACACCAAAGAACAAAGAGGATCTCTCCTTGCTCCTCATCAGCTGAGATTTCCAACCCCACTAGACCTTCAGTCCTCTCTGAGACCTGCAGTGAGAGGAATGAAGGTGTAGAATTAGGTGTGTCACAGCCAAGTACTTGTGGGCAATCTGCTTTTGGTACACCGACGTCAGATTGTACCAGGCAAATTTCCCTGCCCCAGCTGCTGCACCGCCGAAAGAAGTTTGCTCCCAGCCATCCACATGCCCAGCGGTTGAATGCTAGCTTGGCAAAATTGCTAGCACTTCAACTGCTGCCTTTTCAGTTGGTAGACTCTGCCCCCTTCCGTGAGTTTGTGGAATGTGCGGTTCCTCAGTGGCAGGTACCCAAACGCCACTTTTTCTCACGGAAGGCGATTCCGGCTCTCTACCGGCATGTGGAAGGCAATGTCCATGCCTCGCTGGACAGGGCGGTCAGCGGTAAGGTGCATATTACCGCTGACTCATGGTCCAGCAGGCATGGACAGGGACGTTACTTAAGTTTCACGGCGCATTGGGTGACTCTGCTGGCAGCTGGGAAGGATGCAGGACAAGGTGCAGTAGTGTTGGAGGTTGTTCCGCCACCACGCCTCCAAAATGCTGATTGTGACACACCTCTCTCCTCCACCCCCTCCTCTTCTTCTTCCTCCATGGCCTCTTCCTCGGAACCAGCGGTGCTCCGTAGGCGTTCAAGGGGCTACGCAAGTACGCAGGCCAAAAGATGCCATGCGGTGCTTGAGCTGGTGTGCTTGGGGGACAGGAGCCACACTGGAGCAGAGGTTCTGTCAGCTCTGCAGGGGCAGGTTCAGAGGTGGTTGACGCCACGCCAACTTAAGGCAGGAATGGTGGTTTGCGACAATGGCACCAACCTCCTCTCTGCCCTCCGACAGGGACAAATGACCCATGTGCCCTGTTTGGCTCACGTCCTTAACTTGGTGGTGCAGCGGTTCTTGGGCAGGTACCCGGGCTTACAGGATGTCCTGAGGCAGGCCAGGAAAGTCTCTGTGCATTTCCGCCGGTCATATAATGCCAGTGCTCGGCTGACGGACCTCCAAAAGGAGTTTAACCTGCCCAAGAACCGCCTAATCTGTGACATGCCCACCAGGTGGAACTCGACGTTGGCCATGCTGCAGCGGCTGCACACGCAGCAGAGGGCCATCAATGAGTACCTGTGCGACTATGGCACCAGGACAGGGTCAGGGGACCTTGGTTTTTTTTCCCCACGCCAGTGGGCCATGATCAGGGATGCATGCACTGTCCTGTCACCATTCGAGGAGGCCACGAGGATGGTGAGCACTGACAGTGCATGCATCAGTGACACTGTCCCCCTTGTCCACCTGTTGGAGCACACGCTGCGTGGAATAATGGACAGGGCACTTGAGGCAGAACAGAGGCAGGAAGAGGAGGACTTCCTTAGCTCTCAAGGCCCCCTTTATCCAGACAGTGTTCCTGCGTGCCCGCCGATCACACAGGAAGAGGACGAGGAGGAGGAGGAGGAGGAGGAGGAAGATTGTGTCAGTATGGAGGTGGAGCCTGGCACTCAGCATCAGCAGTCTTTAAGGGATCAGTCCCAAGGAACACATGGACTTGTACGTGGCTGGGAGGAGGTGGCTGCGGACGTTGTTGTCCTTAGTGACCCAGAGGACTCCGGACCGAATGCCTCAGCAAACCTACGCTGCATGGCCTCCCTGATCCTGCAAAGCCTGCGTAAGGATCCTCGTATTCGTGGTATCAAGGAGAAGGACCAATACTGGCTGGCAACCCTCCTTGATCCACGTTACAAGGGTAAGGTTGCGGACCTTATCTTGCCATCGCAGAGGGAGCAGAGGATGAAACATCTTCGGGAGGCCTTGCAAAAAGGTCTGTGCAACGCGTTCCCAGAGACTGGGAGGTTACAAACTCCTGTTTCTGGACAACCTGTTGCTGAGGCTTCGGTCAGTCAAAGAAGGAGCGGTGGAGAAGGTGGCCGTCTGACCGATGCGTTCAGACAATTTTTTGGTCCGCAGCCCCAAGGTATGATCGGTTCCAGCAACCATCGCCAGCGTCTGTTTTACATGGTGCAGGAATACCTAGGGGCAAGATCAGACTTGGACACCTTTCCCACCGAAAATCCTCTGGGTTACTGGGTCTTGAGGATGGATCACTGGCCAGAGCTTGCACAGTATGCAATTGAGCTACTGGCCTGTCCTGCATCCAGCGTTCTTTCGGAACGCACATTCAGTGCTGCTGGAGGCGTGGTAACCGATCACAGGGTGCGTCTGTCCACCGACTCGGTCGATCGGCTGACCTTCATAAAAATGAATCAGTCTTGGATCACCACCAGCTACCAAGCACCTGATGCAGATGTAACCGAATAATTTTTTTTGAAATCTCAGATCCCTTCAAAGACTGCCTATGCTGATGCTGAGTGACTATCCCTGAGTAATTATCCTCTTCCTCCTCAATCATCACGCTGATAGCTTGTAAGAACATTTTTGGTTCTGGGCGCCACCACCAGTGCCTAAGGCACAATTTTTCAGCCCCTGTTTAACAGGGGCGTGTAATTACAATTTTTGATGCAATACTTTGCAGCAGGGCTTGTTCCTGCGTTTCAACTAGAGTGTCTGTGAGGGGTTGCAGTGTTGTGGCACCAGCACCAGTGCCTAAGACCCAATTTTTCTGCCCCTGTCTAACAGGGGCGTGTAATTACAATTTTTGATGCAATACTTTGCAGCAGGGCTCGTTCCTGCGTTCCAACTAGAGTGTCTGTGAGGGGTTGCAGTGTTGTGGCACCAGCACCAGTGCCTAAGGCCCAATTTTTCTGCCCCTGTCTAACAGGGGCGTGTAATTACAATTTTTGATGCAATACTTTGCAGCAGGGCTCGTTCCTGCGTTCCAACTAGAGTGTCTGTGAGGGGTTGCAGTGTTGTGGCACCAGCACCAGTGCCTAAGGCCTAATTTTTCAGCTCCTGTTCAACAGGGGCATGTAATTACAATTCTTGATCTAATATTTCACAGCAGGGCCCTGTGAGGGCTTACAGTGTTTTGGCCACAGCAACACCTAAGGCCCAAATTTCTGCTGAGTATATAGGGCAGGACCCTACTTTCAAACATCTAACTTACAAACGACTCCTACTTGCAAACGGAAGGAGACAACAGGAAGTGAGATGAAATCTACCCCTAAGGAAGGGAAATTCTCTCCTGTAAGAGTTAATATGGGAAAACAATTTCTCCTTTCCACTGATGCTTTCCAATCCTTGTTCCACAAAAAAACCCAAATTTTCAAAAAACATTTTTCATTGGGACAAAAAAGTGAGGTGAAATCTTCTGAAGAGGAGGAAAGACGCAAAACAAATGTCACAGGGGTGATAACCCTTCCCTATGTTTTCCAAAAAGCTTAGAAAAGATTTTTTGGCTGGAGCTAAACACATTAAAAATGTTCAAAATTACAAACAGATTCTACTTAACAACAAACCTACAGTCCCTGTCTTGTTTGCACCGCCTGAATACTGCTGTTCAGAGTATATAGGGACCTTTCCTTATTTTAATTTGGGTGCGGGGTTCCCCTTAATATCCATACAAGACCCAAAGGGCCTGGTAATGGACTGGGGGGTACCCATGCCGTTTGTCTCACTGATTTTCATCCATATTGCCATGACCCGACATGACATTAAACCCGCAAGCAGTTTTAAATGAGATTTTTTCCTTTAAAAATGACATTTGGTGCAGGGACTGTTCTAAACATGGGAAACACGCGTCACTTTACAGGCATACTATAGACACCCCCCAGGTACGATATTTAAAGGAATATTTCACTTTTTTTTTTTTACTTTAAGCATCATTAAAATCACTGCTCCCGAAAAAACGGCCGTTTTTAAAAGTTTTTTTTGCATTGATACATGTCCCCTGGGGTAGGACCCGGGTCCCCAAACCCTTTTTAGGACAATACCATGCAAATTAGCCTTTAAAATGAGCACTTTTGATTTCGAACGTTCGAGTCCCATAGACGTCAATGGGGTTCTAACGTTCGTGCGAACTTGCGGTCCGTTCGCGGGTTCTGGTGCGAACCGAACCGGGGGGTGTTCGGCTCATCCCTAATCACCAGGTTTAAGATTAGGCTTTTCAGTGTGCCACTTTCTCCTTACTTGTAGAGTAGATATATATTGTTCCCTCCACCGGTTCCAGAAGGTATTGGCAAGGGTTTGTACTTGTCTCCATTGACGTTTGTAAAGGTCCTTCTCACAAAACTCTCCAGCTGGAGCACCGGCAAGACTAGTCTTTTGCGTGAATAACATGGCAGGTGTGAGGACCACTGGATCTTCAGAGTCATTTGAAATGGATGTCAAAGGTCTGGCGTTAATGATAGCTGTAACCTCTGCCATAAATGTCACTAAACATTCATGAGTAAGCCTTGCAGTTCCTACTTGTAGGAAGAGTCAAGAATTCTGCGGGCTATGCCTATCTCCCAAACACCTCCCATGTGAGAAGAGTGAGGTGGGTTGAAGATCCACGTGCAGCCTTGTTCACACAAGTATCTTTCTACTCTGAGAACATCCAAGTTAGAGGGAATTTTAAGTTCTTTTACTGCTCCTACAAAGTCAGACCCTCTGTCAGAGCTAATGAGTTTCACTGGGCCTCTGATTGCAATGAGTTCAACTAGCTCTGTGGCTAATACTGTAGCACAAAGTTCCAGCCTGGGTATGGCGTGTTCGGGAAGTGGTGCAAGTTTTGCTTTCCCCATTACAAAACCTATGTGATATTGTTCTTTAGTGTCTATGGTTTTCAGGTAAGCTACAGTAGCAATTGCTTTAACAGAAGCATCCGAAAACACACAAAGTCTTTGCATCTGAACGTCAGCAGATGACAGAGGAGCATATGGTCGTGGAATTTTAAGGTTGGATAGAGCTGTTAGTGAGTCCTTCCACTCTAGCCATAGGTTCTTCCTGTCAATGGGGAGAGGGTGGTCCCAATCTAGCGACTCACAGGTTAAGTCTCTCAGTAGTGCTTTACCCTGGATGGTGACAGGTGCTGCAAAGCCTAGGGGATCATGCAGGCTGTTTATGGTAGACAGGACACCTCTACGGGTAAAGGATATATAGTAAAATAAATTTCGCGCAATATTAATAAACATATGAATTAATATGGTGAAATCTCTACTAGGATAATTAAAAAAGGAAGGTGTGCAGATGGTAATGATTGCGGCTAATGTTACTAGGATCATTGATCTCTATAGTGATTAACCAGCAATTAATTACTAAAGTGTCATAAATACGTGAATAAATAAATAAATAGATCACTGTAATAGTGTTAAAGGGTAAAGGGTTTTTCTTCTGTATTTACTTGGAAAGTAAATTTGTCAGATCTTAAGTCCCAAAGCAAACCAAGGCTGTGTTGCATGGGAAGTGAGTCTGTGCCTAGATCTAAGTCCTTTAACTCGTTAGAATGATCTTGGACAGGAAAGGCTTCTAAAACATCTCTACTGTTGGAAGCAATCTTGTGGAGTCTTAAGTTGGAACACGCAAGCATTGCCTGAGTTCTTTTGAGGACACTGATTGCGGCTTCATTGGTGGGTAGTGATTTCAAGCAATCATCTACATAGAAATCCTTGTCCACAAACTGTCTGACATCTGACCCATACTCTGACTCTCCCACTCTAGCAGAATGTCTGAGGCCATATATAGCAACTGCAGGGGAAGGACTGTTGCCAAATATGTGCACCCTCATGCGGTATTCTGTGATGTCTCCAGAGGGGTTGTTGTCCCTGAACCAGAGAAACCTCAGAAAGTTTCGATGTTCTTCTTTAACAAGAAAGCAATAGAACATTTGTTGTATGTCTGCCATGAATGCGACTGAATCTTTGCGAAAGTGAAGAAGTACTCCTAATAGTCTGTTGTTAAGGTCAGGGCCAGAGAGAAGGACATCATTTAGAGAGACACCCTCATGTTTGGCGCTGGAATCGAACACCACTCTAATCTGTCCTGGCTTTTTAGGGTGATAGACCCCAAATATAGGTAAGTACCAGCATTCCTCTGAGTCTTTGAGGTTTGGGGCTATCTCAGCATGACCATTCTGGAATATTTTCTTCATGAAGGAAAATAAATGTTCTTTTATCTCTGGTTTCCTTTGAAGATTGTGTCTTAGGGAAATGAGACGTTTATATGCTAGTTCTCTATTGTTAGGCAAACGTCGTCTTTGTGGTCTAAAGGGAAGAGGTGCAACCCAGCTATTAGTCCTGTCTTTCTCCATACTCCTTTTCATAACTTCTAAGAAGAGCCTATCCGCAATGGACATTGCTACCTGGTTGTCTTCCTTTGCTCTCCTGAACACTGTTCTTCCTAAGTCGCTTTGGTCATTTTCATAGGTATTGCTGTCACAGAGGGGACTTAGGAAGGGAATAGGTACAGGGTTGTTGTGTGGTAGCTCCTTTATGAGGATGTGATTTTGACAGGGTTGGAAAAGAGAAGGATGACAATTTTCGAGGGTACTAGTGAGCAGGTTATTAACAGATGCCGGTTTGTGTGCACCTCCCAGGCAATCATCACCTATAATGACGCACCCGAGATCCAGTTTTTGGGCATATGGGGCATTTTTAGGACCGTTGATCAGTTTTCTTACTTTGCGGACTTGCAAGATATCTCTCCCTATGAGTAAGATTATCTGAGCCTGATCATCTAGTTCTGGTATGAGATGTGCTATGTGATTCAAGTGAGTCTGGTGAGCTGCTGCATCTGGTGTGGGAATCTCTGATCTGTTGTCTGGCATCTGGTTGCACTCTATTAAGGTCGGTAAGGGTAGGCATGTCTTACCATACATAGATTCAATTTGTAGGCCGTCAGCTCTTCTCCCCGCCCTTTCCACTGTACCTGCACAAGTCTTAAGGGAGTAAGGACTGTTGGGGACTTTAAGGTTTAGAATGTCAAAAAACATAGATCTGGCTAGTGACTTATTACTCTGATCATCCAAGATGACGTAGAGCTTGACTGCTTTGTCCCTGCGTCCTTTTGGGGAAAACTCTCACGAGACAGATTTTAGAGCAAGATCTGCCACCTGTACTTCCTTTGCAGACTTTAGTACACTGTGAAGTAATTGCTATGGTGTCTGTGCTAGAGTCTTTGGTCTCCCCGCCTTGCTCCTTGTCCCTATGAACAGGTGGGAAAGTTCTTGGAGTAGGCCTTGGGTGTAGAAGTGTGTTGTGCTCTGTGCTGTCACATTCTGTACATTTGACACTGACCTTACAGTCCTTGGCGAAATGTGTGAGAAGAAGAACAGCACTTGTAACAGATGTTGTTCTCTTTGAGGAAAGCTTTGCGATCTTGGATGGTCTTTGTCCTGAAGGCTCTGCATTCCAGAAGAGGATGTGGCATCTTATGTAGAGGGCAGAACTTAGTAGGGTCGCTGTCTTGATCCTCTGGCTGAGACTCTGCAAATCTGTGGGAAGAAATGTTAGTTTTGTGCACTGCTACTGGAGCTCTGAGTTGTTTAGGGCCAGAAGAAGTGGTATAAGACACTGGAAAAATTAAGCTGGGGTCATCTTTCATTCCTGCTTGTCTGTCTACAAAGTCCACAAACTCACTAAAGGGTGGAAAAGGCACATTGTGTTTTCGTTTGTTGTTACAGCCATGAGTAATCCATCTTTCGTGTAACTCATAAGGAAGTTTTTGTGCTAAGGAGTTAATACCTCTAGCAGAGTCAAGATAAGAAAGGCCAGGTAAGTCTCCTTCTGCTTTAGCAACTTGTAACTCCATACACAGGTCACTGAATTCTCTGAGTCTTTGGTAACCTCTGCTAGGTATTTTTGGGAAGTCTTCTATCCTTTTAAGCAGTGTACTCTCTATAGCCTCCGGTGAGCCATAACATCTATCCAGTCTGCTCCAGATGTTTGCAAGGCCTATCTCAGGGCAGTTTATGTTAATGTCTCTGATCTGATTTGGCATGTTCAGCAGAATCATTGCAAAGCCACATTACGAGGAGTTTTATTTGTTCCCTGCAGGATAGATCTAGACCTTGAACGACACTCTGGAAAGCAGATCGCCACACCCTGTAGTGTTGAGGGCGATCACTAAATTTGACTAATGCCGCGTACACACGAGCGGACTTTACGGCGGACTTTGCCCGGCGGACTGGATTTCGTCGGACAATTCGATGTGTGTGGGCTCCAGCGGACTTTGTTTTCTCAAAAGTTGGACGGACTTAGATTTGAAACTTGTTTAAAATTTATCCATTGAAATCGAGTCCGGGCGAAAAGTCCGCCGTCTGTATGCTAGTTCGACGGACTAAAAAGCCACGCTAGGGCAGCTATTGACTACTGGCTATGAACTTTCTTGTTTTAGTCCAGTCGTACGTCATCACGTACGAATTCGACGGACTTTGGTGGATTGTGTGTAGGCAAGTCCGTTCATTCAGAAAGTCCGTCGTAAAGTACGTCGAAAAATCCGCCGGGCAAAGTCCGCCGTAAAGTCCGCTCATGTGTACGCGGCATAACTCTCTTTTGGCCAGGAACTTGGCAAAGTCTACAGTAGCCTGATTGGCATTGGGGTAGGCTGCTGTTGTATTGTGGTGCGGTGTAAAGGCATACCTGGTAAAAGTCTCTTCTTTAGGCGCGCTAGGTTCAAACTTGCTTACGGTTGGCAGTTCCTACCAGCTCGTTGCATACACCTTTGGAGTGAAGACTGGTGTTTTATGCTTGTATGAAGGCTGGGTACCTTGTGGAGTAGAAGGTTTGGTTGGAACTGGAAAGTCTGGAACTCTGTCAGATTTTTCTTGCTTGTAGCACTGGGGTCTCAGGTCGTCTTGTTGCTGTTGCCTGTTGTTGAGATAATAAAAACGTACTTTTAAGTTCTCTAAGGGGTGATGACGATAGATTGAGAAATACATGTGTTGCTTACTGCAATGTGTTGACAAGAATGGTGGATGGTTCACTTCATGCCAAGATTCTACCCAGAATTCCCTGCTTGCTGACAGCTTCCTTATTTACACATACAATAAACAATTAAACAGAACTGCAGCAATACCAAAAAGGAACGCTAGATGGAGCCTGCACACCACATATGATTGTCTTAAGTAAATTACACATTTTGCATGTAAATTTTACAACACAGGTACAAATAGTCAGCGCATACACATCTGGTGGACAGAACAGTAAGTACTACCAGAATTTGTTTCACATGTCCGTAATGTTTCCATAGTTCTAAATATTTTCAATTTTGAATTCCTCTGTTAATGTCAATGCAACTGGGCCTGTACTTTAGATGGACAACCTTAACACAGCAGGTTTTGGCTGGACATGGACAAATTTTAGAGCAAACATTCCTCAACTTCATTAGAAGTTGAGGAATGACACGGTCTCACTACACTACAGTGAAACTATCTGAGTTGTCCCTACTCTAACTGCACACTATGCAAAGCTGAATGATGGTCCTCCTCACTACACTCACACTATCCCTAGACTGACACTAAACTAATATTGTACACTGACAATTGAAGCAAAATAGCACAGTATAGCACACTAACTAACTAATAGCACTGAACAGAGCCCTGTTCTATCTCTCTCCACGCCAAAATCACACTGAAAATGGCTGCCATTGAAAGAATACTTTTATACTGTGGGGCGGGAATGAGCCACAGTGCATTGTGGTCGGTTCGGGGGGCCGAACAAATGGTCGAACGACCCGTTTGTTCGGCTGTTTGCCGAACGACCAAACAACGAAAGTTCGGCCTGAACTTATGCTCGGGCCGAACCGTTCGCCCATCCCTACTAGGTAAGTTAATGTTAGACACAATCCGCTCCAGCAATGGATTAATTACACATTGGGCCAAGGTTTCTTTAGTGTGTTTATACAGTCAGGTCCATAAATATTGGGACATCGACACAATTCTAATCTTTTTGGCTTTATACACCACCACAATGGATTTGAAATGAAACGAAGATCTGCTTTAACTGCAGACTTTCAGCTTTAATTTGAGGGTATTTACATCCAAATCAGGTGAACAGTGTAGGAATTACAACAGTTTGTATATGTTCCTCCCACTTTTTAAGGGAACCAAAAGTAATGGGACAGATTAACAATCATCCATCAAACTTTCACTTTTTAATACTTTGTTGCAAATCCTTTGCAGTCAATTACAGCCTGAAGTCTGGAACGCATAGACATCACCAGATGCTGGGTTTCATCCCTGGTGATGCTCTGCCAGGCCTCTATTGCAACTGTCTTCAGTTCCTGCTTGTTCTTGGGGCATTTTCAATTCAGTTTTGTCTTCAGAAAGTGAAATGCATGCTCAATCGGATTCAGGTCAGGTGATTGACTTGGCCATTGCATAACATTCCACTTCTTTCCCTTAAAAAACTCTTTGGTTGCTTTCAGAGTATGCTTCGGGTCATTGTCCATCTGCACTGTGAAGCGCCGTCCAATGAGTTCTGAAGCGTTTTGCTGAATATGAGCAGATGATATTGCCCGAAACACTTCAGAATTCATCCTGCTGCTTTTGTCAGCAGTCATATCATCAATAAATACAAGAGAACCAGTTCCATTGGCAGCCATACATGCCCACGCCATGCTTCACTGATGAGGTGGTATGCTTTGGATCATGAGCAGTTCCTTTCCTTCTCCATACCCTTCTCTTGCCATCACTCTGGTACAAGTTGATCTTGGTCTCATCTGTCCATAGGATGTTGTTCCAGAACTGTGAAGGCTTTTTTAGATGTTGTTTGGCAAACTCTAATCTGGCCTTCCTGTTTTTGAGGCTCTCCAATGGTTTACATCTTGTGGTGAACTCTCTGTATTGACTCTGGTGAAGTCTTCTCTTGATTGTTGACTTTGACACACATACACCTACCTCCTGGAGAGTGTTCTTGATCTGGCCAACTGTTGTGAAGGGTGTTTTCTTCACCGGGGAAAGAATTCTTCGGTCATCCACCACAGTTGTTTTCCGTGGTCTTCCGGCTCTTTTGGTGTTGCTGAGCTCGCCGTGTGTGTTCTTTCTTTTTAAGGATGTTCCAAACAGTTGATTTGGCCACACCTAATGTTTTTGCTATCTCTTCATGGGTTTGTTTTGTTTTTTCAGCCTAATGATGGCTTACTTCACTGATAGTGACAGCTCTTTGGATCTCATATTGAGAGTTGACAGCAACAGATTCCAAATGCAAATAGCACACTTGAAATGAACTCTGGACCTTTTATTTGCTCCTTGTAGATGGGATAATGAGGGAATAACACACACCTGGCCATGGAACAGCTGAGCAGCCAATTGTCCCATTACTTTTGGTCCCTTAAAAAGTGGGATGCACATATACAAACTGTTGTAATTCCTACACCGTTCACCTGATTTGGATGTAAATACCCTCAATTTAAAGCTGAAAGTCTGCAGTTAAAGCACATCTTGTTCATTTCATTTCAAATCCATTGTGGTGGTGTATAGAGCCAAAAAGATTAGAATTGTGTCGATGTCCCAATATTTATGGACCTGACTGTACATAGGAGTAAGTTCAAATTTGTGATTTATGATTTGCAATGCAATTGAATTTTAAATGAAATCTCAGACAGAAGTATACTTTTTGCAATATTGCACATGTGACTAGATTAAAAGAAATCTTTACTGATACAAATTTAAAGATTAATATTGCTCATGAACCTCTTAGAAAAAGATTTGCAAAGCTGAAATTGTCTGCATCCCCTTTGTTTCCCTCTGAAGCCTGGGGACCCAGGGGCATTGCTAGGATTGAAAAATGACAGGGCACCCGGAGGAGATGCAGGACCAGAGCAATGCCCATACTGGGGCTCCCCAAGCACTCACTACATCTAAGGGTGGCTAAAAACCTCTTGCCAGTTTAATGATGCGTAGATGTCAGCTGGTCAGCAGTCTGTATCTGATGGCCACTCCTGTAGGCTGAATGGAGGCAAATAGGTGATAAGCTGCACCCGTCTGGCAGAATGATGTTGGGTGGAAGGTAGGACCCACTGTCTCTGGCTGTTGATGTCATCCTGGTGGCCTCGGCACTGCTGGCACGTCTCTGTAGGGGTAGAGAGCTAGCCCACATGGCCTTGAGCCCCCTTTCTCCAGCCAGCATCTTCCCTACTTCTGCCTCTGTGTCCCTGGGCTTATTCCCAGCTGAACTGTCCCTTTTGCCAGGCTCCTGGTAGCTCTACTAGCAAACTAACCCTCTTGTCCCCCCTTTCTGTGGGCTATGGGCAGCTCACTTTGTCACTGCCACTCTCTCTTCCCCCTTTTTATTCTCCTAGGTACATTAGGTGGGACTTTATTTCAAGGCTGCAGATGAAGGCAATTACACTGCTGCCCCCTCCTCTCTCCTGGTGGCTTTCAATCAAAATTTGAGGGGGTAAATTCTGTGGCATGGCCATGAAGATGTTAATGCCTGAACTGTCCAGCTCCTGCTGGTTGAAGCGGCCACCAGCCAGAGCTACAATATGCTATTCATTCTGTGGTTTTGGGGAGCTGAAAACACACCTTGTATTGTAATTACAATGCCTTGGTGCTGTGAGCAGTGATCTATTATGCAAATAAATGGAAACTGCTGCAGTGAAAAGCTTTCCTATCATGTGCATTCCTTTGGCAGCCATGACCAGTGTAGACCAAATGTTACCCATTCCCAATTTGCAATTCCCCCTTTACATACCAAAGAACCCCACATAACTTAACCACCCCATCTAAAATGATGAGACCACACCTTTTGTTTATGGAGTAAAATGGCCACAACAGCTTCTTTATTAAAACAACTCCAAATAAATACTCCAAATAAATAACCAATAAAATAACCAATAAAACCAACAATGACACATTAATAACATAACTGTTAACCCCAGTCTGATGGTCTCTGACGGTGACCCACCTTTTCCAAATATATATATATAAATATATATAACTATATGACTATATAGCCACGGATAACCAACGCACTGCGGGACTTTTATCAAACAAATAGGCCTCCAGCTGTAGCCGCTCGGAGACAACCGCTTCCCGCAGCGCCACCAAACCCAGTATTCCCTCCAACGTTCAGGAATACACCGGAGGGGAATATGCAAATGATGAGCCCCCCAACCCCTTTTAATCCATCCATTTACCGCCCCCGTCAAAGACCACCAGAATAAAACAGCCCCCCAACCAAACTGACCACCTCTGCTGTCATGACGACCCGTTCAGTTCCTGCAAAAGAGAAAAAACACCACAACAACTACTCAAAATATTGCACACATACTATATAACATTCTAGGGAGGGAGGGTGGGAAAAAATGCCTCCTCTGATGCACTCTCCTCACATTGCCCCCTTTTACTCCTCCCCCCTTTAAATACCACCACTCCCCTTTCTCACAAAGTTTCCCAACTTACCTCCCCTTTTACCCATACTACTTTTCTCCTTATTTTGTTAACCCCTTCCGTGTCTCCTTTGGGCACACTGTTATGCCCGGCCCTACACTACCCCTCCTTTCAGTCCTTCTCGTTCCGTGACTCACTGTCATGTGACCAATGCCAAAGCAATGTCTCTCTGTGACCAACCACTGCAGGAAACTCAGATTTTCTGCAGAAGGAGTTTGTTTATCACAGTCATATTTAACCACTTGAGCCCCGGACCATTATGCTGCCTAAGGACCAGAGGTCTTTTTCCAATTTGGCACTGCGTCGCTTTAACTGCTAATTGCGCAGTCATGCAATGCTGTACCCAAACGAAATTTGCGTCCTTTTCTTCCCACAAATAGAGCTTTCTTTTGATGGTATTTGATCACCTCTGCGGTTTTTATTTTTTGCGCTATAAATGGAAAAAGACCAAAAATTTTGAAAAAAAATGATATTTTCTACTTTTTGTTATAAAAAAATCCAATAAACTAAATTTTAGTCATACATTTAGGCCAAAATGTATTCGGCCACATGTCTTTGGTAAAAAAAATGTCAATAAGCGTATATTTATTGGTTTGCGCAAAAGTTATAGCGTCTACAAACTAGGGTACATTTTCTGTAATTTACACAGCTTTTAGTTTATGACTGCCTATGTCATTTCTTGAGGTGCTAAAATGGCAGGGCAGTACAAAACCCCCCCAAATGACCCCATTTTGGAAAGTAGACACCCCAAGGAAATTGCTGAGAGGCATGTTGAACCCATTGAATATTTATTTTTTTTGTCCCAAGTGATTGAAAAATGACAAAAAAAAAAAAAAAAAAATTTACAAAAAGTTGTCACTAAATGATATATTGCTCACACAGGCCATGGGCCTATGTGGAATTGCACCCCAAAATACATTCAGCTGCTTCTCCTGAGTATGGGGATACCACATGTGTGGGACTTTTTGGGAGCCTAGCCGCGTACGGGGCCCCGAAAACCAATCACCGCCTTCAGGATTTCTAAGAGTGTAAATTTTTGATTTCACTCTTCACTGCCTATCACAGTTTCGGAGGCCATGGAATGCCCAGGTGGCACAAAATCCCCCAAAATGACTAAATTTTGGAAAGTAGACACCCCAAGCTATTTACTGAGAGGCATATTGAGTCCATGGAATATTTTATATTTTGACACAAGTTGCGGGAAAGTGACACTTTTTTTTTTTTTTTTTCATAAAGTTGTCACTAAATGATATATTGCTCACACAGGCCATGGGCATATGTGAAATTGCACCCCAAAATACATTTAGCTGCTTCTCCTGAGTATGGGGATACCACATGTGTGGGACTTTTTGGGAGCCTAGCCGCGTACGGGACCCCGAAAACCAATCACTGCCTTCAGGATTTCTAAGGGTGAAAATTTTTGATTTCACTCTTTACTGCCTATCACAGGTTCGGAGGCCATGGAATGCCCAGGTGGCACAAACCCCCCCCAAATGACCCCATTTTGGAAAGTAGACACCCCAAGCTATTTGCTGAGAGGCATGGTGAGTATTTTGCAGCTCTCATTTGTTTTTGAAAATGAAGAAAGACAAGAAAAAACATTTTTTTTTTCCTTTTTCAATTTTCAAAACTTTGTGACAAAAAGTGAGGTCTGCAAAATACTCACTATACCTCTCAGCAAATAGCTTGGGGTGTCTACTTTCCAAAATGGGGTCATTTGGGGGGGGGGTTTGTGCCACCTGGGCATTCCATGGCCTCCGAAACTGTGATAGGCAGTGAAGAGTGAAATCAAAAATTCACGTCCTTAGAAAGCCTGAAGGCGGTGCTTGGTTTTCGGGGTCCCGTACGCGGCTAGGCTCCCAAAAAGTCTCACACATGTGGTATCCCTGTAGTCAGGAGAAGCAGCAGAATGTATTTTGGGGTGTAATTTCACATATTTCCATGGCATGTTTGAGCAATATATCATTTAGTGACAACTTTGTGCAAAAAAAAAAAAAAAATTTGTCTCTTTCCCGCAACTTGTGTCGCAATATAAAATATTCCATGGACTCGACATGACTCTCAGCAAATAGCTTGGGGTGTCTACTTTCCAAAATGGGGTCATTTGGGGGGGTTTTGAACTGTCCTGGCATTTTATGCACAACATTTAGAAGCTTATGTCACACATCACCCACTCTTCTAACCACTTGAAGACAAAGCCCTTTCTGACACTTATTGTTTACATGAAAAAGTTATTTTTTTTTGCAAAAAAATTACTTTGAACCCCCAAACATTATATATTTTTTTAAAGCAAATGCCCTACAGATTAAAATGGTGGGTGTTTCATTTTTTTTTTCACACAGTAATTGCGCAGCGATTTTTCAAACGCATTTTTTGGGGAAAAAACACACTTTTTTAAATTTTAATGCACTAAAACACACTATATTGCCCAAATGTTTGATGAAATAAAAAAGATGATCTTAGGCGGAGTACATGGATACCAAACATGACATGCTTTAAAATTGCGCACAAACGTGCAGTGGCAACAAAATAAATACATGTTTAAAAGCCTTTAAAAGCCTTTACAGGTTACCACTTTAGATTTACAGAGGAGGTCTACTGGAAAAATTACTGCACTCAATCTGGCCTTCGCGGTGATACCTCACATGCATGGTGCAATTGCTGTTTACGTTTGACGACAGACCGCCGCTTGCGTTCGCCTTAGCGCGAGAGCAGGGGGCGACAGGGGTGCTTTTTTTTTTTTTTTTCTTTATTATTTTTTTGCTTTTTTAATCTTACTTTTAAACTGTTCCTTTCATATTTTTTTTTTTAATCATTTTTATTGTTATCTCGGGGAATGTAAATATCCCCTATGATAGCAATAGGTAGTGACAGGTACTCTTTTTTGAAAAAATTGGGGTCTATTAGACCCTAGATCTCTCCTCTGCCCTCAAAGCATCTGACCACACCAAGATCGGTGTGATAAAATGCTTCCCCAATTTCCCAATGGCACTATTTACATCCGGTGAAATCTAAGTCATGAAATGCTCGTAGCTTCCGGTTTCTTAGGCCATAGAGATGTTTGGAGCCACTCTGGTCTCTGATCAGCTCTATGGTCAGCTGGCTGAATCACCGGCTGCATTCTCAGGTTCCCTGTTGAGACAGGAGAGCCAGAGAAAAACACGAAAGACGGTGGGGGGGGGGGGACATTCCCTCCCACGGCTTGTAAAAGCAGTCTAGAGGCTAATTAGCCGCTAGGATTGCTTTTACATGAAAGCCGACCGCTGGCTGAAAAGAATGATACCAAGATGATACCTAAACCTGCAGGCATCATTCTGGTATAACCACTCAAAGTCGTGAATGGCGTACCTGAAGACAAAAAAATGGTTAACAATGGTTAACAATAAAGCACAGTAAACAGTAAAGTATAAATAATTACATACCTGAAAAACAAACATGATAAAACATAATAACAATAACAATAACAATAAAACATTGCAGAATAGAATACAGTAAAAAAAGAGCAGAACAATAGAGAGAGAGAATAGAGAGAGAGAGAACAATAAAACGACAACTATTTTTTTTTTATTTTATATATTTTTTTTTTTTTACACTTTTTTTGTAACTAACTTTTATAACTGTAACCGGTTCCAGGTTCGGGTCTCTCAAAATGCGATGGCATCTTGGGAGACCCTGTGAAAGTGTGTCCTAGTCTGTGCAATGCTGTACCCTACGCTAATACTCAACTAGTGCATGGTAGCGTTCAAAACATTCACCAATGCAAAGACCATGATTGTCAGGACAGGAGGGACAATAATAGCGGGTGTCACGCCTATATCCGCGCTAGCTGCAGACACAACATCTTTTTTGGGGGGTTCGCTGGGTAGGGGTACTCGGGAGGACATAAAAATGCCTCTCATGCAGCCGACTGCATTTGGTTGGGGATGTGAATGGGGGAAGTACGGGCGCTGCAGAAGCGGTGGGTTCCCAATTAGGATTGGCGAATGCAGCAGGAAGGGCATTATGGGCACGACGGGCCTGTGTTTGTCTTTTTGGTGTCAGCGGGACACTACTTGTGCTTGCCACCTCACCAGCTTGAACTGCACTTATGGGACTCGCCACGTCACCAAGTGTTACTGCAGTGCTGGTTTGGCTACGACTGGGGTGTACTACGCCGCTGGCGCTTGCCAGTTCCCCAAAACGCTACCAAAAAAACTGTTAGCGATCGCAGGGATCAGGCCTGACTCTGCGAACGCTGCAGTTATGCGTTTAGAGTTTTGTAAGTGACAGTGATCGATCGATACTGCACTTGGGTGGGCTGGGCTGGGCCGGGCGGAGGGGCAAAACGCAGGTGCTAGCAGGTATCTGGGCTGATCCCGCTAACACTGCGTTTGTGGGAACCCTAAACTGCTGGTGACGCTAGTATAGATCTGATCGGATCAGATATTGATCCGATCAGATACTATACCACTAAGGGAGGTGTACGGTGCGTGCGTGGGTGTTAGCGGTACTGGCGCTAACCTGACGCTGCCTGGGGCTGGTGCTTGCCAGTTCACCAAAACGCTACCAAAAAAACTGTTAGCGATCGCAGGGATCAGGCCTGACTCTGTGAACGCTGCAGTTATGCGTTTAGTGTTCTGTAAGTGACAGTGATCGATCGATACTGCACTTGGGTGGTCTGGGCTGGGCCGGGCGGAGGGGCAAAACGCAGGTGCTAGCAGGTATCTGGGCTGATCCCGCTAACACTGCGTTTTTGGGAACCCTAAACTGCTGGGGACGCTAGTATAGATCTGATCGGATCAGATATTGATCCGTTCAGATACTATACCACTAAGGGAGGTGTACGGTGCGTGCGTGGGTGTTAGTGGTACTGGCGCTAACCTGACGCTGCCTGGGGCTGGTGCTTGCCAGTTCACCAAAATGCTACCAAAAAAACTGTTAGCGATCGGAGGGATCAGGCCTGACTCTGCGAACGCTGCAGTTATGCGTTTAGTGTTTTGTAAGTGACAGTGATCGATCGATACTGCACTTGGGTGGGCTGGGCCGGGCGGAGGCGCAAAACGCAGGTGCTAGCAGGTATCTGGGCTGATCCCGCTAACACTGCGTTTTTGGGAACCCTAAACTGCTGGGGACGCTAGTATAGATCTGATCGGATCAGATATTGATGCGTTCAGATACTATACCACTAAGGGAGGTGCATGCTGCGTGCGTGGGTGTTAGCGGTACTGGCGCTAATCTGATGCTGCCTGGGGCGACGCATATCACCGCCGGGCGATCAGGGGGCTAAACCTTTATTAGGTAATAAACGGCGGGTGCCCTGACACTATAAAAAATAAACGAACTAACCAGCGTCAACCGTAACGGTTATACGGTGATCAGTGGTGAAAGGGTTAACTAGGGGGCAATCAAGGGGTTAAAACATTTATTAGGTAGTATATGGGGGTCCCTGACGCTATAAAACGCTGACGGCGAACCTAAATATTTACCTCACTAACTAGCGGAACCAGCGACACTAATACAGCGATCAGAAAAATGATCGCTTAGTGACACTGGTGACGGGGGGTGATCAAGGGGTTAAAACTTTATTAGGGGGGGTTAGGGGGGTACCCTAGACCTACAGGGGGGTAACAGTAACTGTGCTAACACTGTAACTGTCACAAACTGACACCTAGCAGTAATCAGAAAAAAAAAAAAAAAAAACTGCTGGTGTCAGTTTGTGACAGGGGGGGGGTGATCGGGGGGCGATCGGGGGGGGGGATCGGGGTGTAATGTGTGCCTGGCATGTTCTACTGTGTGTGTGTGTTGGTGCAGTCACTCACATGTCGTCTCTCCTCGGGCCGGAACGGAAACTACCGACCCGAGGGGAGATGACATAATTTCCTTTGCTGCTGTTTAGCATACAGCAGCAAAGGAGTGTTCCCATTGGCCGGCGGCGATCGCGAGGGGGGGGCCACGAACGGATGGCCTCCCCCTCGTCTCCGATCGCCGGGGGACAAAACGGGACCGCCTCGGGCGGCGGGGGGGGTCCGATCGGACCCCCCACCCGCGGAAGGCAAATCACGTACCATGTACGTGATTTTGCCTGTCCGTGCCGCTTTGCCGACGTACATCGGCGTGAGGCGGTCGTCAAGTGGTTAAAGTGTTGTTAAACCCAAAAGCAAACATTTATTATATTGCAGCTTACCAATTCTTACATGTGATGGCTGCATTCGTTTTTTTTTTTTTTAAAGGCTAAGTTCACCTTTTTTTTTCTAAATTCCAGCTCCTCTATATACCAATATAACATTAATGTACTACTTTTGCAAAAATGAAAAAGCTTTTCATTTATTTTACACAGTCTTACCTCACTCTCCTCATGGCTTTTTAAAAGCACTTCTCCATCAGGTGTGAATGGGGCCTGAAAGAGAAATTGGTGTGCTTACACAAGAACAATGAGGCTCCATTCACATCTGTGTGTTTCTGAACGCATGGCAAACTGCACAGAAAATGCGCGCTTTTCCTTGCATTTCAGAAATGGGCTGCACCGGAAATCACGGTAAAAAAATGCACCAAGCTTTGCCCTAAATAAAAGTTCTGGAGCTTCTTTGGGGCGATTGTTGCATGTAGGGAAGCCCATTCAAGTGGATGGGCAGCCTTATGCGTGATGAGCGGCAATGCTCCAACCCCCCCCGCACCCCAAAAACAAAAAAAACACATGTGGGAATGTGAGTTCCTGCTATGTAGAAATGTGAATTAGACTTGACAGCTGAGTTTTTCCATTAACTTCCTCCTATGTACTTGTATACAGATGGTCATACACTGTGCAGTCTGATTGTACAACCTCTTCAATTCTCTTTAGGTTTACCAGAACAATGGAATAGGTGGAAACACCTATCTACCCACTCACTGTATATCCAATTAGGCTAGCCCCTGCACTACAAAGTTGATGGTAGAGCTAAAGGAAATATAATATAATTATATTGTATAGTGTATGTTGTTGTGTAGTGTATGTTGAGCTTTGCAGAACCCAGGACATACTTCTCCTGTTTTCAATACTACAGCTATATCCACATCTATCTCATCTCTCAGCACACACTGCCAAATGAATGATCTAAGCAAGATGAAAGTTAAAGTAGAAAAAAAATGATGCTCGTGAGAACAGTGATCACTGATTGATTGCATTTCATTTAAAAAAATGTGCACCTGGAAGTGAGTGGTAGGTAGGAGGGTAGATGATGTAGGGTGTGTGCTGATGAGGTCAGCTGGTCAACCCCTTCCTGTGTCATGACCTAAAGTCTGTTCAGGAAGTAAGGCAGAAGTAATGGAGAAGTTTTCTAACCACTTCCCGACCGGCCTATAGCAGAATGACGGCCAGGCGGTGGTTCAGTTATCCTGACTGGGTGTCATATGACGTCCAGCAGGATAACAGCCGCCGCGCACCCGTGAGGGCACGCTTTGCGGCGATCGGTGGTGCGGTGTGTCAGTCTGACACACCACTACATCGATCTCGGTAAAGAGCGTGATCAGCCGTATCCAATCACGTCTGATCATGATGTAAACAGGAAGAGCCGTTGATTGGCTTTTCCTCACTCGCGTCTGACAGACACGAGTAGAGGAGAGACGATCGGCGGCTCTCCTGACGGGGGGGTCTGAGCTGACTGTTTAGCACAGCCCCCCCTCGGATGCCCACACTGGACCACCAGGGAAGCCACCAGGACCACAAGGGACGCCCCCAACATGTGGATGGCCAGGTACGTACCCCATGGACATCCACATATACAAAAATATGCCAAATATATGCCAATCAGTGCCCACAAATGGGCACTGACTGGCAACATTATGCAGCAGATCAGACAAGTGATGCCCAGCAAGGCCACCCATCAGTGTCATCAGTGCCACCCATCAGTGTCCATCAGTGCCACCTCTCAGTGCCCATCCATGCCCATCAGTGCCCACCTATCAGTGACCATCAGTGCCATCCGTGCTACCCATCAGTGCCACCCATAAGTACCCATCAGTGCCACCCATAAGTACCCATCAGTGCTGCCTATGAGTGCCCATCATTGCCGCCAATGAGTGCCCATCAGTGCCGCCTATGAGTGCCCATCAGTGCCACATACCAGTGCCACCTCTCAGTGCCCATCCATGCCCATCAGTGACCATCAGTGCCATCCGTGCCACACATCAGTGCCACCCATAAGTACCCATCAATGCCACCCATAAGTACCCATCAGTGCCGCCTATGAGTGCCCATCATTGCCGCCAATGAGTGCCCATCAGTGCCGCCTATGAGTGCCCATCAGTGCCACATACCAGTGCCAACTATCAGTGCCCATCAGTGCCTCCTATCAGTGCCCATCATTGCCGCCTATCAGTGCCTAGCATCAGTGCCCATCAGTGTCACCTCATCAGTGCCACCTCATTGATGCCACCTCATCCATGCCCATCGGTGCCGCCTTATCAGTGCCCATCAGTGCAACCATATCAGTGCCCGTCATTGAGGGAGAAAACTTACTTATTTACAAATTATTTTAACAGAAACGAAGAAAAACTTTATTTTTTTCAAAATTATTATTTTTTATTTGTTGCGCAAAAAATAAAATCGCAGAGATGATGCCACCAAAAGAAAGCTCTATTTGTGGGAACAAAATGATAAAAACTTTGTTTGGGTACAGTGTAGCATGACCGCGCAATTGTCATTCAAATTGCAACAGCGCTGAAAGCTGAAAATTGGCTTGGGCAGGAAGCTGTTTAACCTGGTATTGAAGTGGTTAAACAGCCATGAAGACAGTGAGGTAAGACTGTGTAGAATAAATGGAAAGCTGTTTTATCTCTGTGAAAGCTGTTTTATTTCTGTGAAAGAAGTACATTAATGCTATACGGGTACATATGGGGGCTGGAATTTAGAGAAAAAAAAACTTTGCCTTTAAGCTTTCTTTCCTTTTATTATCACCTGGTGATCCTGCCAGTAAATCTGTTGTTTTTCAACAGAACAAGCTCTCCTGCAGATGTAGCAGTTACAGGGTCAGGACAGACTATTTACTGCTTACAGAGGTGGTTACAATGATCAGCTTTTATTTATGTATGTAAAACCTTCCCAAAAGAAAAAAAAACTGTTGCTGTAACTTCTTATAAAGTATATGCTTTAATTTATTAGTGTATCTAAATCTGCTAGTGCATTTAATACTTCCCTACCCCCAGATTGACAATGCTGCTGTCCAAATAGGTGTGCTACTGGCCAGGTGAAAACAGAGGGAAACAAGCCCTAAAAAAAGAAAACTAATGCAGCCACCACATCTAATGATTGCTAAGCTGCAATATATTATCATTTTGGTTTTGGGCTTGATCAATGATGTCTCCAGCTTTCATATTTAGGGGGGGCACATGGGGGGACAGGGACAAAAGTAGGGGGGCAATTATAAAATGCAATTATATATATATATCTCCTGGGGCCCTTTACTACGATCCCACAACGGCCCTTTCACATGTTCTGCAGAGAGCTCCCTTCCTACTGTATTGCCCCCCCCCCCCCCCAGGGTGGCAGAAAACAAGAGATATATGTCACCAGCATACCAAGAAAATATAAGGGTCCAAAGCAGTGGGAGAACTATCAGGGTTGCAAAGGATGTCTTGCCACCGGGCCCTGGTGTTCTAACACTGTGGGGTTCCCCAGCCTCCTCTTGCTGTCCTGCCCCTGCTATTGACAGCGCTGGTCTGGCATCTCTTGGAATTTACAGGCTGGTTCTCCTGTCCTAAGGACGGGAGAAATCAGTCTGTTTTTTCAGTAACTGAGAGACCTGGTGAAGTCCTTCCTGCAACTTTCTCTTCTCCCTGCCAATGAGGATGCAGGGGAAGGAGCAGATTGGGTGGCCGTGGTTGTGTGAGCGCTCGCATTATGCAGTGTCAGCGAGCAGAGGGAGGGGCGAGGAATCACCCGCAGGAGCTGACTCGGGACGCTCTCCCTCTTAGACATTGCCTTTTTGTAAAAAAATAAATACATTTTTTTTTTGGGGGGGAGGCACAGCATAATGTTGGAGGGGGGGTCAGGGCCCCCTCTGGCCCCCCCCCCTAGGGACACCATTGGGTTTGATACATGATTTAACCTTTATTTAATGGAATTCTATTATTACAGTAGTTCATGTCTATCTGATGTGAATAAGTCTGCTTTAGCTTTAGAAGAAAAAAAGGTTACTGAGCTTTATATTATGCAAGTGTGTGTGTATATGTTTAATATCTCCAGGGATTAACAGTGGCCTTCTTACAGGATGATATGGCTGGGATGTCAGCTTACTGTAACGTGTCAGAAAGTCAGATAAACTGTTAAACAGTGGCTCTAAGTTTGGCTCTAGCTGATTTTTGGCCTGTGCTAAAAATATGTTTATAGAACAATACTTGTAAAAGTCCTTCTGGATTGTGAAATGCCACTTGGGACCCAATTACCCTGGAGCAGACGGTTATGGAAAGCTGCCCACCTTCAGCATCACAGGACTGTCGTTGCCTTGGAGAAAATATAAAAAATACATGGTAGCAGTTAGTTTCCCCAGACTGAAGTGGAGTCTGGCTAATTATCTAAGATCTCCTTGCAGAAAAAAGGAAGAAGGAAGATGACTTATAAAGAGTGAAGGTAAAAGTTGTATTGCTTCTAGAAACCTATTAGATTGCAGCTGTCATTTTTAAGAGCAGCATGGCAAATTAAATTAAATATTGAAATGGTTACTGTGGGCTGCACAAAAATGTTCCCTTTCTGTAAGTTTTACAAAGATTTTGCATTTTAGCTCCTCTGTCATTGTTACTAATTGCCATATAGCCAGTCTCAGCAGAAGTCTCATATATATATATATATATATATATACTTACAAACCTGTAATTATAAACCACAAGCCTGATTTATAAAACTCAAATACAAGTAGAAGATACCCAAGCCCAACCGCACAATTGAAAAATACTTGCAGAGATTCAGTGCTCCGGCTGGGGGATCCCCACTCCCCTGTTCAGAATGCCAAAGCAGAAATTAAGCTGGCAACTCAATAACTCCTTGGTATTATCTTTTATTTGGCGACATCATAAACACAGGATCAATAATGACATGTATTGGGTATTACAGCCCTACTCATCAGTAAAGCTGTAATAGCCGAAACATGTCAGCATTGATGCTGTGTATATAATGTAGCCAAATAAAAGATAATAGCAAGAAGTTATCGGGTTGCCGGCTTAATTTCTAATTAATTAATTAATTAATTTCTCTTAAGATTTCTAAAATTATACCAGATGATAACTGGAAGTTTTTCATGTGAGCTCAAAATAAAAAAAAAACTGCAATCTGACGGTTTGATGTTGACTTTCTTCTTGTTTTATTGTATTCCAATGTTAATTTATCTACAGACACCCTTGTATGTAAAGCTCAGCTCCAACCAGTGCCAGATTTATAAGGGGGGGGAGGGGGAAACTGCCCCAGGCCCCCCTACCAGAGGGGGGCAGCTTTCCTTTAAAATTGATGTTGACTTTCTTCTTGTTTTATTGTATTCCAATGTTAATCTATCTACAGACACCCTTGTATGTAAAGCTCAGCTCCAACCAGTGCCAGATTTATAAGGTGGCAAAGGGGGAAACTGCCCCAGGCCCCCCTGCCAGAGGGGGCCCAGATTTCTTTTATAATTGATGTTGACCTTCTTCTTGTTTTATTGTATTCCAATGATAATCTATCTACAGACACCCTTGTATGCAAAGCTCAGCTCCAACCAGTGTCAGATTTATAAGGGGGCAAAAGGGGCAACTGCCCCAGGCCCCCCTGCCAGAGACTTTCTTTATAAAAAAAAAAAAATAGGAATATTTATAAAATTTGTTTTATTATTAAAAAAATAACAAAGTGTGTGTGGGTGTCAAGATATGGAAGAGTTAAACCTGAATTCAGAGCCAAAGAAAGAGCAGAGGTTTTGTTTCAACTTTTCATATCCACTTGCCGACTGCCCCATAGCATGTTTACTACTACAGGGCAGACTTGCTGCACAGGATCACGTGTATATATATATATATATGTAAATATATATTATGTGATTCGGCACTTCCTGGTGCCGCCTGCACCCGCTGATCGTTCGGTACACAGGCAGAACGGCAGTCTGCCTATGTAAACAAGACAGATTGCGGTTCTGTCATAGGCGTGCACACAGGGTGTGCCTGGGCACACCCTAATCACCCTGTGTGGTGCATATTTACAATGTTTAGACCACTGATATTTCACCAAATAAAAAAAAAAAATTCTCCTTAAATAATACATTTAAAATAATATTGTAACTGCCCTACTAACACCAATCTCTGCCCTTATGACATCGTCCATTGCTCTACTGACACTCTCAGTATATACACATGCACACACATGCATATGTGTTTTGGGGTGCACATACATGCATATGAGCTTTGGGGTGAACACCCTAATGCAGTAGGCTGCACACACCTATGGGTTCTGTTAGTACAGAAGACATGGATCCTGTGTTCCTGTAAGGCAGGAACACCGATCCATGCCTTCCACTAGTAAAAGCACCTCCCCCACTGCAATGAATCACAGGCTAGGCACACATTTGACCTTTTGATCACCACTGATGATTACCCCTTCCCAGCCAGTGTCATTAGTACAGTGACAGTGCATATTTTTAGCACTGATTACTGCATTAGTGTCACTGGTTCCCAAAAAAAGTGTCAATAGTGTCAGTTAGGTGTCCAATTAGTCCACCACAATAATACAGTCCCACTATAATTTGCTGATCGCTGCCATTACTAGTTAAAAAAAAAAAATCCATACATATATTCCATAGTTTGTAGACGCTATAACTTTTGCGCAAACCAATCAATATACACTTATTGGGATTTATTTTACCAAAAATATATAGCAGAATACATATTGGCTTAAATTTAATGAAGAAATTAGATTTCTTGCATTTTTTTTATTGGATGTGTTTTAGAGCAGAAAGTAAAAAATATTGTTTTGGTTTTTTTTCAAAATTGTTGGTAATATTTTGTTTATAGTGCAAAAAATAAAATAAAATACCACCAAATCAAAGCTCTATTTTTGGGGAAAAAAAGGATATACATTTCATTCGGGTATAGTGTCGCACGTTTGCACAATTGTCAGTTAAAGCAGTGTTTTTCAACTCCAGTCCTCAAGGCGCCCCAACAGGTCACGTTTTCAGGCTTCCCATTATTTTGCACAGGTTATTTGATCAGTTTTACTGCCTTAGTAATTACCACAGCTGTTTCATCTGAGGGAAATCCTGAAAACATGACCTGTTGGGGCGCCTTGAGGACTGGAGTTGAGAAACACTGAGTTAAAGTAACGCAGTGCCTTATGACAAAAAATCTTCAAGTGGTGAAGTAGATATTATTTTACTATTCAAGATGTTTGTTTTACCATGACTGTGTTGTGGAATTTATTGCCTTGTTTACGAGAAACAAGTAGGTGGGACAAGGGAGAAGTTTGAAAAATGTTGGAAAGTGCTAGGCAACAGAACCCGACCCCATTGTGTGGGAGTGAAGTTAATGACCAGCATCGATTTGTAGCAGTGAGAAAATGAGAGAGAAGCTAATTTCTGTGCTTGACCCTAACTGGGTGTAGCGGTGAATCCCACACTCCGCAATCTTGAATAGGGTAAAACTTTGTTAGAAGGCCCCATCCACACTGTTGTGTTGCCTTGGTGCAATATTATGTAGCGGGTGCCCTGCGGGCCCACATCTTCTTCCAGCCGTTGCTGGAATTCACACACAGACTCTCAGGGAGAGACACAGCCTGTCAGCTCCAGTGGGGGGGATTTCTCCCCCACCCTCTCCTCCTCACTGACTTATTAGTAATGTGAGCGGTGCTCGCACACCCACAGGCACCCGTACGTCTGCTCCCTCCTCTGCATCCTCATTGGCAGGGGAAGGGAGCCAATCATTAACAAGCAGGACTGCAGCAAGGAATTGTGAGACATGTAGTCCCTCGTGCAAACAGTCCCATAGCAGTCCGTGGGGGACAGAACCTCAGCATGCCTGAGGGGAGTCAGTCACCACGAGGCAGGAGAAGAGACTGGGCCCAGGGGAGAGGTGTTGCCTCCCGGGTCAGTTCCCCACTTCTTTTCAGCCATCCACGGCCAGTTGGGGACATCCAGCCTAAGAGGGGAATCCCAGGTGCATGTCCAGGCACACTTGCATCGACTGCGTGAAGAGTTCCAGTGTGACCAGTCAGGTTACCAGAAGAGCTTGCTTGTTCCAGGACGTTCATTTCGGCCTTGACCGCAGGATTGGTGAGAGGGCACTTGCCCATTTGCAGGAAAAAAGGACACTGCACACAGATCGAGTTACTTCACTTTGCCCACACTTACCAGAACCTGGGTTTCATTGAAGCCCTGTTAAGCAGTTACAGTGTTCGCCTTGCTATCTGGATACTGTCCGCATACCACAGTTACACTTGGCCAAGCAGGAGTTCTAAGTGCACCAAATAAAGTGGCTAGCCAAAGATACAAGGCCTCATTTTTCTTCCAAGGAACTGAAGTTACTGTTGCCATACGGGCATGCACACAAACTGAGGGCTCTCTATATGTGGTGTATCTGCGGGGTAGTCTGACTTGGGAGTTACGCCACTGACCACTGAATTATGTACAATGTTTATAGCTGGGCCTGTGGTGTCAGCGGACAGAAAAGAGAGGTCTGACATAAGAGAAGGTCATACTTCTGCTCTCCTCCTGTCGGGACTCATAGAGCCAATTTAAGTAGAGGTAACCAATCTGGTATAAGTTGTCATATTGTGATTTGCCTCTATTAGAGTGTTCGCCTCTGCTTTTGGGGTAATTCGCAGTTGTGGAATCCCCTGAAAGCAGCCTGCTCTGCTGAAATGAACCACCAGTACCCCCTAAGCGTTCAAGGGGCTATTCAATGAGTCAGGCTAAAAGATGCCATGCAGTGCTTCAGCTGGTCTGTCTAGGGAACAGGGGCCACTCCAGAACATTGACTCTTTCAGCTCTGCAGGGGCAGGCCCAGAGGTGGTTCATGCAACACCAGCTTGAGCCAGGAATGGTGGTGTGCAATAATGGCACTAACCTCCTGTCTGCCCTTCCACAGGAAAGTTGACACTTGTGCCATGCCTGGCACATGTCCTCAATTTAGTGGTGAAGCATTTTTTAAACAGGTACCCAAGGTTGCAAGATCTTATGAGCAAGCCAGAAGAGTCTGTAGCTATTTTAGGTGGTCATACACAACCAGTGTTTAGTTGGCCTAAATTCAGTGGGAATTCTACCTCCCTGTAACCTGCCTGATTTGTGACATGCTCACTAGGTGGAACTCAACTTTGGCATTGGTTCAGCAGCTGCACATGCAGCAGAGGGCTGTCAATGAATACCTGTGTGAATAAAGGATGTATGCACTATATGTCACCATCTGAGTAGGCGACAAGGATGGTGAGCCGTGACAATGCATGCATCAGTGACACAATCCCTGTTGTGTTCCTGCTGGAGCAGACTCTGCATGGCATTATAGACAGAGAACTCAAGGCAGAGCAGCAGAATGAAGAGGAGGACTTCCTTTCCTCTCAAGGCCAGCTTTATGCAGACACCATTCTTGCAACACCACAGAACACACAAGAGGAGAGGGAGGAGGAGAATTCTGGCAGTTTTGGAGGCATTGAAGCAGAGGAAGACATACGCCAAGCTTTAAGAGATGGTTTCCTGTCCCTAGAACCCTCGGGAGTAGTACATGGCTGGGGAGAGGCAGTTCCAGATACTGTAATACTCAGTGACCAAGAGGACTCTGTTTCTCATGCCTCCGCAAACTTGCAGTGGATGGGCTCCCTTATTCTTCAAAGCCTGTGAAAGGACCCGAGAATTTGTGGCATCAATTAGAAGGATCATTATTGGTTGGCAATCCTCCTTGACCACCATTACAAGGGGAAAGTCTCAGAACTCATCCCATCCCCACACAGGAAACAGAAGATGAAATTGAAATATCTTGTGGACACCTTAAAGAGGAGTTCATGTAATGCTAGTTTTGAGGCTTCTGTTGGTCAAAGGAGGAGCGGTGGAGAAGGGGGCCGGCTCAGTAATGCATTTCAAAAAAGTTTTATTCCTCGGTGCCCAGGGCTGTCATTCGCCACATTACATTGGCAGCTTCTGCATCATATGATGGTAGATTATCTAGGGGCAAAAATAGACACGGAGAGCTTTCCTTTCGAAGATCCACTCGGTTACTGGGTTAGGAAAATAGACCACTGGCCAGAACTTGCCCAGTATGCAATTGAGCTGCTGGGCTGCCCTGCATTCAGCGTACTTTCCAAATGGGCTTTCAGTGCTGCCGGAGGTTTTGTGACAGATAAAAGAGAGTGTCTGTCCACAGACTCTGTTGACCAGCTGACATTTATCAAAATAAATGATTCCTGGATTAGTAGCAGCTATCAAGCCCCTGATACCGATATCACCAATTAAGTGTTTTGGGATGTGGAATCTCTGCAAGACTGTCTAGGCTGCCTAACTTTGTGGGTGTTGATTTTATCTGGAAGAATATTTTTGGTATAGGTTTCATGGGCACAACTAACACCCAAGGACAGGTGCATATAATTTACATTTTTGACAGCAAGGCCATTTCTTGCTTTTATCAAGAGTACCTCTATAGGGTTACATTGTGAAGGCACCACCAACACCCTAAGCCCAATTTTTCCACCATTGTTTGACCGGGGCATAACATTTAGTTTTTTTACAGTAAGGCCAGTTCTTGCTTTTATCAACATTACCTCTATAGGGTAAACACCCAAAGCCCAATTTTTCCACACCTGTTACTTCCATCCAAAGTCTGCGAAAGAGTCACCAGAATTTATGCAAAAAATCTCTAATTTTGTTCTGAGTGCACTTATTTGTGGCCTCATCATGCAGACTGGCTCCCCAAGCCATTGTTTATAAAATAAGTAAAGCGGAGCGTGGTCTCAATATGCAGCGGTGAGGACGTGTTTTCCCTGAGCTCCGGCGGCGGCACCACTTATAACCACTAATACCCAGATATCCACCCTGCATCACCCTAAGACACTATGGGGAAAAGGACGGGCAAATCCCTGCCTCAAAAAGGAACCCCGTCAGGCTCCATAAAGCGGTATCTTGCCGTGGAAACGGAGGACACTCTCAGCATGGATGGACTAGGCCGCTCGCCACGCGGCCCGAGCTCCGCCTCCCGCCATAGACCTGCAACCAGGAGACACTCTCCGGCAGTATCGGCTTGCTCGGACGGGGAAGAAAGTGCCTCCAGGAACTCGGAGGTCGCGGCGCTGGTTAGTGACCCTCCTACTAAAACTGAGCTAGCCTCTCTGTTCTCTAGCCTGGAACGCTCCATTAAGAAAGAGCTCTCAGCAGTCAGATCAGATCTAACGCACGTGTTGGAACGTGTAGAGGAGACGGAGCTGCGCCTTGATCGCCACACGGCTGCAATACGATCTTTGCAAGCGAACACCCGCAACCTCACTATCTCACATCGCATGGCTCTATATAAGATCGAAGATCAAGAGAACCGCAATCGGCAGAATAACATTCGGATCAGAGGCCTGCCGGAGGCCACAGGTGATGATGACCTTTTGCCTTCCCTCCATGGTATATTTAATGGCCTGCTAGGCCAGCCAGCAGACTTTCCCCTAAAAATTGACAGAGCACACAGAGCTCTAAGGCCCCGCAATCTGGCCTCTGATATCCCACGGGACGTAATCTGCAGGTTACATTACTTTGAGGAAAAGGAGAGAATTATGAAGAAAGCCTGGGAAAAAACACCACTGGACTTTGATGGCGCATCCCTGCTGTTCTTCCCTGACCTGGCCAGAGAGACATTAGAGCGACGCAGGGCCCTGTGTCCGCTTACCGAACAGCTGCGCATTGCCTCCATTAACTATCGCTGGGGCTTCCCCTCAGCCCTTATAGCCCATAAAGACGGCAAGACAGCAACCCTCCGCTTCCCGGAAGACCTGGGAAAATTTTGCTCGGAACTTAACATCCCACCACCGGATCTCCCAGGATGGCAAGAATCCATTCCCTCACTCAGTGCTCCTCCGGAACCACGCTGGCAAAAAGTGCAACACAAGCGTAGATCTGGCTCCCCTGATGCTTCTTCACAATTTGGGTGACTGTAGCTCTACATCCCATCTAACGCTACCCAGGAGACTCCTCATAAGCATAACATTTGCAAGTATAATGTTCTAAATTATGTTTTGCATACACCCTCCACACAACTGTGGAACTATTGCTGTTTTAATTTTTTTTTTTTTTGCTTTCACAGTTTGTCTTATTGAGGTGTTAAATTCTAGAAGGCGCTCTCCTACCTTATATGATAGGATTACCCCTACTTAGTTGTTGTTCTGTTTTAAGTATATACCGGTATTCAAAGTGGGGGTAGAAAATGAAAGAGGAGGAGGAGGATAGAAAGGAGAAGAAGTGGGGAGAGAGATCTCCTGGCTTGCTCACTGGTGTGGCTTTTATACTTTTTTTAGTTATCTTTTTTTCTCTTGGTTCTCTTTTTTTATTTTACTGGGTAAATATAACGTTCTTGTTTTTTTTTGCTGTCCTCAGACACCTGCTCCTTTTGGGGGTGGGGGTGGGGGGGTTGCGGGCCCTCGGCTCGCCCCACCTAGGCACAATAGACTTTTGTATATCCTTGACCACCTTTTTCAACGGTGGCTTTCGGTTGTGCTAAAAATGATTGTTAACACATTCTTTCTACTTTCTGTCTTTTGTTCTTTTTCTCTCCTTTTCTCCTTTTTCTCCCTTCCCTTGCCCCCCTCTGCTGTCTGCCTCGGATCGGTTGGATGTGGAGAGTGCACTGAACAAGCGTTCCCTGACGTAGTCAATGGCTAAGCTCAATTTGATTTCACTTAATGTTCGCGGTCTCTATGCACCAGGTAAGAGACATAACCTATTCCGAGAGTTGGATCGTCTGCGGGCGGACATTGTCTTCCTGCAGGAGACCCATCTCACACACACTACTTCGGTCAAACTCTTCTCCCCGAATTACCCTACATGGTTCTACAGCCTGACTGATGTAAACAAATCGAAAGGTGTGGCCATTGGACTCCGCAGGAATACTCTGTTTAAATTTGACTCCATGGTTAGTGATCCTTTGGGACGATTTTTATTTATAAGAGGCAACCTGGGCAGTATGCCGTGCACCTTAGCTACGCTATATGCCCCCAATTGAGATCAGGTTACTTTCTTGACGGGCACTCTTAAGAAACTAACGGAGTTTGCGCAGGGATGTGTCCTCCTCTCGGGAGACTTTAATGTTCCCCTTAAACCGTTAATGGATACATCTCTTGGCAAATCCTGCATCTCACACGCGCGTTTAACGTTTATACGTAAGCGCCTACATGACGCTCAGCTGATGGATGTTTGGAGAATCTTACACCCTCAGATGAGAGACTACACACACTTTTCAAACTTACATCATTCCTACACGCGTATTGATTATTTTTTTGTCAGTCACCAACCCCTTCCCTTGATGATAGACTCACATATTAATACATCTAATCTCTCTGACCATGCTCCGATCGTGCTTAAACTACAGGTCCTATCTATCCCACATAAAAGAATAAACTGGAAGTTAAATGATAATTTACTGACAGAAGAAATTGACAAAACAATGCTTGCAAAGGATCTGAAATTTTATTTTCAGGAGAACACTAGCCCAGATGTTTCTCCGGGCACGATATGGGAGGCCCATAAGGCCTTTGTCCACTGGAAATTTATCGAGTTAGGTACTAGGAAAAAAAAAGAGCGAACGAGTCAGCAACTAGAACTTATCCGGGATATAAATGCCCTTGAGCGACAACACAAATTAAGCCTCTCAAAGTCTGTGTTAGTAGAATTAACTAGCAAGAGGGAAGATTTAAAAAACCTTTTCCATGTTGCACAAAAACAACAATTTCGCATAATTGCTCATCGTATGTACGAATGGGGCAATAAACCTGGCAGATTGCTGGCTCGTTCCCTCCAACAAAAAAAGGCCGCGAGTTTTATACCTAAAATTTAAACTAAAACAGCTGAGATAGTCCATCACACCCCTGCCATAGCCGCAGAATTTAGAAAGTTTTATCAGCAGCTATATAATGTACACCATCATATCCCTGATCAGGAGTCCCGTAGCCGCCTTATACAAGATTACCTGCAACAAGCCAATCTTCCTAAACTGCCGGAAGATATTTTAGCTACCCTAGACGGGGAATTTACCACTGAAGAGTTTCGTAAAGCTCTTAAGACCATGGCCAACGGTAAGGCTCCAGGCCCAGACGGCTTAACAACCACATATTACCGCTCATTCGACGATACTTTGCTCCCGAATCGAATTAAATACGCCAACTCGATTCCCTCAGGGGCTTCCTTTAGGCCAGAAACCCTACATGCTCACATTACTGTTATCCCGAAGGCAGGAAAAGATCCGAGTGTTTGTGGTAGTTATCGCCCCATTTCCCTTTTGAATTTGGACGCTAAACTTTACGCAAAACTAATAGCAAATAGACTCCTCCCTTTAATACCGAAATGGGTCTCTACGGAACAAACAGGCTTTATCCCCGGTAGGGAAGCCCGAGACAACTCCCTGCGTACCCTCTCATTGATTGCACATGTTTGCGATACCTCCCAGCCCACCCTGTTGTTATCAACAGATGCTGAAAAAGCGTTTGACAGGGTGGACTGGGAGTTCTTGCTAGCGACCTTATCCCATTTAGGTATCAGCCCTTCTCTCTTAAGTCATATCTCTGCCCTATATAACTATCCTACGGCGCAATTGAGAATAAATGGTACTTTAAGCGAATCATTCACCCTTCACAATGGTACGCGTCAAGGCTGCCCTCTTTCACCTATTTTATTCGCCCTCTCACTCGAACCTTTCTTATCAACAATTCGGCACAAGCCAAACATTCATGGCATCACGATAGGCAATTTTGAACATAAATACGCCGCATGCGGATGATATCTTATTCTATGTCCAACAACCTATAATTACCTTACCCAATCTGATGTAAGCCTTTTCCACATATAATCAAATCTCAAATTTCCAGATCAATATGTCCAAATCCGAAATACTAAATATTACATTAGGGAGGACCCTTCCTGCCTGTTCTGAGCTTTTCTTCTCCTTTTTTTTTTCCCCCTTTTCCTCCTCTTCTTCTTTTTTCTTTTTTCCTCTTTCCCTTATACTTTTAATTAAATAATTTTCCCTTCAAATTTTTAGATTATCACTATGGTTTCTTGCTCCTGATGATAGGTCAAATACCTTGAAACGCGTAGAGCCTACAACAACCTAGTGTACATTTTGATGCATCTTACCAGGCCGTTCCATAACAACTCGTTTTTTGCCCCCTATGATTTGAAACCCTCTCTTTTCTTTTTGTTCTTCAATTTTTCCATTTAATGATGTAACCTTGCTCTAAATGTTTTTACATTATGTATTATGTATTGATTCCTTGTTGGAACATGTATGTATTTATATCTCTTTTGGTTTCAATGAATTGTAACAGTTGTACGAATGATTTTATATATAGCATCATGCATTGAATTATTCGAATACAGAAACTTTATAACCATTTGATTCCAATAAAAGCTATTTATTTTTATTCCCGCTCCCGAGTGTCTATATAAAAAGTCCCGCTACCTCTCTATTTTTACTTCATTTAACCGGGATGGAGGGGGGGACCTGAACGGCACCCCTATACCTCATATAAAGTCCCACTAATTCCCCCAAATTTTTTTCCCCATTATTATTAACCAATTAGGGATGATAGGCACTTGGCGGCGTTAACCATTAATTTACATTGTAATATTACTCTGACTCCCACTTCTATCTGCCAGAGGACTCATTGCTTCTACAATCATTTATATCATTTTCCAATCCAATACCAATCTTTATTTGCTTTGATAATTTTAGTTTTGTTCTTCTTTATTTTTCTTTTTCGTTTCCTATTTTTAACCTTACTTCTAATTTTCAGTATTTACTTTTACCCTGTTTTTTTCTTACATGCACGCATGGGTGCGTGCGTCTGTTGGTTTGCCGGGCCTGCCTCTCTGTCTTGTTCGGGAGCTGCGACGCGCACTGCGGACCCCCCCTCCACCCTGTTGTGACGGAGGGTGGGCGGGGCTGTGCTCACTGCGCGTCGACGTCACACATCCCGGCCGGACACGCTGGCGCCATTAGCGCGGCGTGCCGTCCGAGTGATCACCATCCCCTGGCCCATTGGGGGGTGGTTTGGTCGCCGCCGCCGCCGTTGGGACCATCAGTCGCTTGGGTCCTGGGCTGTCGGCGTTCTTCCCTTCCCTCCCCATCTGTGGGCCAGCGTCTGACGTTGGGGACATGGCTGCGGGGGCTTGACGGTTATGGACCCCATCCCCGCATGGATTCTGCACCTCGTTTGACATACACTTTGTTTTCACTTATCACCCATGCATCAATGCATCCTTGGCTGGACACACTGTCTATCAGGTACACATTTTTTCTCTCATCATTCTTGACTTTCAAACCGAATTCCACTTTCCCCTCATCACTTTCCTGGCCTTGCAAATTTCCCCTTCCTCCTTTTCACTCCTGCCCTTTCTTTCTTTCGCCTTTCCTCCTCCATCCAGTTCCTCACTCTTTGCCCATTTTGCACCACCCCGCTTATTCTACCCCCTCTTCTTTCCCCTTTTCTCTCTCCCATTCTATCCACCCTTCTCATGTCCTCACACCTTTTTTCCATTCACACTAATTCTTTTTCAACCCCTTCCATTCCTTCCCTTGCTCGACATCTCTCTCTTTCCACCCATTTTCCTCACTCTTGCCCCACATTCACTTCACAGCCACATAATTATCTTTCCCTTACAGATTTGGTCCCTCGTTTCACCACTATTTACAATGATACTCCTGCGGGACGTCGTCCGTTCCTGTGTTTTGCCCGCTGCGACATGTCCCCTCAGCTCCCGTGCATGGCATGGTTGGTTTGGCCTGTGCGTTCCGTGGCCGCACCGCCACTGTGTGGACCATACATGTAAGTGTACAGACAGTTCGGGTCCATTAGGGAGGACCCTTCCTGCCAGTTCTGAGCATACTTCTCCTTTTTTTTTTTTTCCCCCTTTTCCTCCTCTTCTTCTTTTTTCTTTTTTCCTCTTTCCCTTATACTTTTAATTAAATAATTTTCCCTTCAAATTTTTAGATTATCACTATGGTTTCTTGCTCCTGATGATAGGTCAAATACCTTGAAACGCGTAGAGCCTACAACAACCTAGTGTACATTTTGATGCATCTTACCAGGCCGTTCCATAACAACTCGTTTTTTGCCCCCTATGATTTGAAACCCTCTCTTTTCTTTTTGTTCTTCAATTTTTCCATTTAATGATGTAACCTTGCTCTAAATGTTTTTACATTATGTATTATGTATTGATTCCTTGTTGGAACATGTATGTATTTATATCTCTTTTGGTTTCAATGAATTGTAACAGTTGTACGAATGATTTTATATATAGCATCATGCATTGAATTATTCGAATACAGAAACTTTATAACCATTTGATTCCAATAAAAGCTACTTATTTTTATTCCCGCTCCCGAGTGTCTATATAAAAAGTCCCGCTACCTCTCTATTTTTACTTCATTTAACCGGGATGGAGGGGGGGACCTGAACGGCACCCCTATACCTCATATAAAGTCCCACTAATTCCCCCAAATTTTTTTCCCCATTATTATTAACTAAATATTACAGTCCCCCAAGAGACAACTAGCAATCTTCAGAAATCATTTCCATTTACTTGGCAGAGAACAGCAATGAAATATCTCGGAATATTTTTGACCCCTAACCTGTCATCTCTATTTCATGCTAATTTCATGCCCCTCCTTAATACACTTAAAACAGATCTACAAAAATGGTCGCATCTTGCACACTCTTGGCTAGGGAAGATCAGTGTGATCAAAATGAATATACTGCCCAGGTTGCTATTTTTGTTCCAAATGATACCTTTCCAAATCCCATCTGTTTTTTTTAAATGTGTAATGAATATTATAAGCAGATATGTTTGGAACAGACGTAATACAAGAATTTCCAGATCAGTATTGTTTAGACCTAAGAAATTAGGAGGTTTAGCTTTACCGGACATTAAGCGATATTATTCGGCAGCAATCCTATACAGGATTTCAGATTGGAAATACAACAAGGCATCAAAACTCTGGGTGTCACTTGAGATGACACTAGGGGGCAATGATCTCTACAAACTGGTCTGGATCCCTGGGAAATTTCGATCCCTACCTTCAACTACATCCCCACTCACTCGATCCACTTTTGCATGCTGGGACTTGCTACACAGAAGTCAGAAGTGGCAATACAACTCCCCCCTTATGCCTCTGACTGGGCACAACTACTTCCCACCGATAAATATTGACCCCAGACTTCACTCATGGAACCTTGAGAATAATATTCAACTACATCAAGTCATAGATGCCTCAAATATTGTACCACTATCACTGCTTACCTCAACGCCATCCCCATCACTAATGGATCAGTGGAGATATCTGCAATTAAAGGACTTTATTCAGTCCCTTCCAAAACCTTTACGCAATACATCCAGCTTATCACCGATTGAAGCAGCATTTGTAGTAGACCTGCCGGTAGATAGACCGCTCTCTTACTTCTATCAAGCATTGGGTTCTCTTACCTCTGCTAACTACCCCACATTTCTTTACAACTGGGAGATGGACTTGAACAAGAATCTGGCAGATCAGGAGAAATCTTCCATCCTCCTGTTAACCCAATCAACCTCGATCGCCTCTAAAACCGCAGAGGTTAATTACAAACTGCTGACCAGATGGCATTACACACCAGCAACCTTACACAAACTCTTCCCTCAAAAATCACCTCTGTGCTGGCGTGGCTGTGGGGATATTGCATCACACGCTCACATCTGGTGGTATTGTCCTCTGATAAGACCTTATTGGCTTACTATCTTTTACTGGATTAGGGAGATTCAGGGTTCTGAGGTCCCTAATGACCCTTTGTATGTCCTTTTACACTGTACAGGCGAATCAGCGGGATCATATAAAAAGTCGATTACCCCGCATCTATTAAATGCCGCTAAAGCTCTTATCCCTAAGTTTTGGAAAACTGCTAAAATACCTTCCTTACGTCAATGGCTGAGGGAAGTAGATCATCTGTACTATATGGAGGATCTAACCTACTCCAATAAAAAAAATTCTGAACGGAAGAAAAAAATGTGGTCCTGCTGGTTTGCCTTTAAATACACAACCGCCTATGCGGAAATTATGGAATCAAGTTAAATATACAACATATGTTGAGCTTTAATGTAACGTGGCCCCTCCTGAGGCAGATGGCAGTCCCTTACCACCCCCCCTTACACTGCTTTTCGCTTTTTATTTCTATTTCTCCCTCTTTTCTTTTTTTCTTTCTTTTTATTCTTTATACCAAAAATGTGACAGGATTTAGTGTTTTTGACTAAGGTCACTGCTTTTTCAGTTATCATAGCGCTTATGATAAGATACTTAATTTACATAGATGACCTTTTTCTGAGATGATACGATGTTAATGTTGAAAATTTCTGCACATACTATGATGTCTACATGTATTTTCTCCTATTTGTGAACATCCCGTTTTTCAATAAAAACTTTAAAAAAAAAATAAGTAAAGCTTGCAGTGAAAATGTCATTTTATTGGCTTTAAAAATGTAATTTTTGCTGCAGCAGGTTCTATACATGGTACAGATGCGCCACTTTCCAGGTAGACTAAGGGGACTCTGAGACATTATATTTAAAGGAATTTTTAATTTGTATTGTTTCACTTTAAGCATCATTAAATCACTTCTTATTTAAAAATTATCTTTTTAAAAAACTTTTTTTGCATTGATACATGTCCCTCAGGGCAGTACCCGGACCCCCATACCCTTTGTATGCCCAACAACTTGCATATAAGCTTCAAAATGGGCACTTTTGATTTTTCCAGTTTGGGTCGCATAGACTTTAATGGGGTTTGTTGTTCGGCTGCAAACTTTTACGATGTTTGAAAGTTCTGGCACAAACATAACAGGAGGCCCATCTCTAGTGTCTACTGTCCCTTTAAACGGGCTGCAAGCTTCTGGCCTGAAACTAGCTAGCTGCTTGTTTCAAGTTGCAGCCAACACGGTTTGGATCTGTGTTGAAAGGTTGTGGAAAGATTGCAAATCCTTTGTAAAATGATGCTGTATGCACTGCTTTTGTGAAAGCCGAAGCTCATCTGTACAAGTGGCAAGACTTGTAGGTAAGTTGTTTTGCAAACAACAAAAGAACACTTGAATAACTCAGCACATGCAGTGCTTCCAAAGTAGCAGTAGTTGGAATGCTATAAGTATCTTCTCTACAAAAGTTCATTTGAGTTTACTAAATAAAGGTAATTCTGTAATATAAAAGATATTACAGTTATCTTCAGTAAGTACATTTTTTTTTTGTTTGAAATGCCTGGTACAACAAGATTTCATCTTTTAACCATCATATATGGATAGGCTCAGCTTGCATGAATTGTAGTTGATAACAAATTTAATTGGTCTGTTACGACTGATGTAATAGGAGTCACTAGGAGTGAGTGAGCAGATGGAAATTGATAGTAATGTTAATTCCCTTTATTAATTAATTTGTTTTACTTTCCTAGTTTTCACCTGATTTACTCTATCATTGTAATAGGAAATGTTTCTAATGAGGCTTGCAAGTACCCATGTACCTCCATATTAACAAAGTAAGTTAACTGTCAGAAAGACACACTGTTGTACAGTTACACAAAATGGAACAAGAGTGAAAAATTAATTGTGATCAGAGATAACATAAGCATTCTGTAAATGTCAGAAATAAATAAATAAAATTTACCGCGCTCGGACAAAACAACTCACTAGATGAAAAGCAGCAACAATTAACCATCTAATACCTAATGGTGCTATTATAAAGACTTGTGTATAAGAAAAGTTGCGCTAAATTAAGTATTTCTCTGTGCAAGAGATAATATAAATAAATGACATGCAAAGATCGGGAACAAACCCGGATCGGGAGTGTACCCTGAGCTCAATCAAGTGATAATCACATAAATAAATAGTGAAATCAACAATATAGCAGCAATTGAAATCGATAATGTATACTAGGGATGAGCCGAACACCCCCCTGTTCGGTTCGCACCAGAACATGCGAACAGGAAAAAAGTTCGTTCGAACACGCGAACACCGTTAAAGTCTATGGGACACGAACATGAATAATCAAAAGTGCTAATTTTAAAGGTTTATATGCAAGTTATTGTCATAAAAAGTGTTTGGGGACCTGGGTCCTGCCCCAGGGGACATGGATCAATGCAAAAAAAACTACTCGCGGCTATTGCATTGCCGGTCCGACAATACACATAGAAGTTCATTGATAAAAACAGCATGGGAATTCCCCACAGGGGAACCCCGAACCAAAATTAAAAAAAAAAATTACGTGGGGGTCCCCCTAAATTCCATACCAGGCCCTTCAGGTCTGGTATGGATTTTAAGGGGAACCCCGGCCAAAAATTTTTTAAAAAATGATGTGGGGGTCCCCCCTAAATTCCATATCAGACCCTTCAGGTCTGGTACGGATTTTAAGGGGAACCCCTGCCAAAAAAAATGGCGTGGGGTCCCCCCAAAAATCCATACCAGACCCTTATCCGAGCACGCAACCTGGCAGGCCGCAGGAAAAGAGGGGGGATGAGAGAGCCCCCCCCCTCCTGAACTGTACCAGGCCACATGCCCTCAACTTTGGGAGGGTGCTTTGGGGTAGCCCCCCAAAACACCTTGTCCCCATGTTGATGAGGACAAGGGCCTCATCCCCACAACCCTGGCCTGTGGTTGTGGGGGTCTGCAGGCGGGGGGCTTATCGGAATTTGGAAGCCCCCTTTAACAAGGGAACCCCCAGATCCCAGCCCTCCCCCCTGTGTGAAATGGTAAGGGAGTACTTACCCCTACCATTTCACTAAAAAACTGTCAAAAACTGTCTCTTGTCATTTTTAACATTTTTGACAGTTTTTTTGTGAAATGATAGGGGTAAGTACCCCCTTACCATTTCACACAGGGGGAGGCGGGAACTGGGGGTCCCCTTGTTAAAGGGGGCTTCCAGATTTCGATAAGCCCCCCGCCCGCAGACCCCCACAACCACCTGCCAGGGTTGTGGGGATGAGGCCCTTGTCCTCATCAACATGGGGACAAGGTGTTTTGGGGGGCTACCCCAAAGCACCCTCCCAATGTTGAGGGCATGTGGCCTGGTACAGTTCAGGAGGGGGGGCGCACTCTCGTCCCCCCCTCTTTTCCTGCGGCCTGCGTGCTCGGATAAGGGTCTGGTATGGATTTTTGGGGGGACCCCACGCCATTTTTTTTTTTTTGGCACGGGGTTCCCCTTAAAATCCATACCAGACCTGAAGGGTCTGGTATGGAATTTAGGGGGACCCCACGTCATTTTTCTTTTTAATTTTGGCCGGGGTTCCCCTTTAATATCCATACCAGACCTGAAGGGCCTGGTATGGAATTTAGGGGGACCCCCACGTCATTTTTTTTTTAAATTTTGGTTCGGGGTTCCCCTGTGGGGAATTCCCATGCCGTTTTTATCAATGAACTTCTATGTGTATTGTCGGACCGGCAATGCAATAGCCGCAAGTAGTTTTAAATGGGTTTTTTCCTTTGAAATGTCATTTTGCTGTCAGACTGTTCTAAACACGGGAAACATGCGCCCCTTTACAGGCATACTATAGACACCCCCCAGCTACGAAATTTAAAGGGATATTACACTTTTATTGTTTGACTTTAAGCATTATTAAAATCACTGCTCCTGAAAAAACGGCCATTTTTAAAACTTTTTTTTGCATTGATCCATGTCCCCTGGGGCAGGACCCAGGTCCCCAAACACTTTTTATGACAATAACTTGCATATAAGCCTTTAAAATTAGCATATTAAATTTCTCCCATAGACTTTTAAAGGGTGTTCCGCGGCATTCGAATTTGCCGCGAACTCCCCAAATTGTTCGCTATTCGGCGAACTTGCGAACAGCCAATGTTTGAGTCGAACATGAGTTCGACTCGAACTCGAAGCTCATCCCTAATGTATACATCAATAAATGAGTGAATTAGTGTCCATGTAAGGCAGGGATCCTCAAACTACGGCCCTCCAGCTGTTGCAGAACTACACATCCCATGAGGCATTGTAAAACTCTGACATTCACAGACATGACTAGGCATGATGGGAATTGTAGTTCCTGAACACCTGGAGGGCCGCAGTTTGAAGACCCCTGATGTAAGGGATAAGTGCAAAAGGCAGTGTCTTTCCTTAAATGTGATAGATAAACGTAAAAATGTGGGTATTATGATCCACAGCAGGTATCAGGGTCTGGATGATCAGCATTGCTCTTTAGTGCCGAAAATGAGAGACAACTTTGGTGTAAAGCTCTGTATGTGATAACCCTTCCCGAAGCAGATGGACCCCCTAGAGGGTGGGGTCATACGAGCAGGCAGATTAAGCCCTCTGCGGGGACACTTGGCTCCTCCAATATCTCTGGTCCTTTGGTTGAATGGTCAGCAAAGATTTCGCCGGATAGCATTGAATGCTCATCAGCTGGATATCCCCAATCTTTCCTCGGTGGGGAGAACTCGTAGAGAAGCCCAGCGGGCAGAGTGTTCATCTTACTCGGACCTGGGACGTGGATGCAGAAGCATCTTTGGAGCCTGAGAGAGCCTAAATTATGGGTTCCCTTACAATTTTGGCCTCTTGGTCCTCCTGCAATTTGATTGTGATGTGAAAGCTTTTGATTTCAATTGCTGCTATATTGTTGATTTCACTATTTATTTATGTGCTTATCACTTGATTGAGCTCAGGGTGCACTCCCGATCCGGGTTTGTTCCCGATCGATTGAGCTCAGGGTGCACTCCCGATCCGGGTTTGTTCCCGATCTTTGCATGTCATTTATTTATGTTATCTCTTGCACAGAGAAATACTTAATTTAGCGCAACTTTTCTTATACATAATTCTGTAAATGTGCATGCTTTCAATTATTAAACCATTATTTGGCTCTTCCTTGAAGGGGTTGTAAAGGTAAATAAAAGAAAAAAAAACATAACAAATATACTTACCTACTCTGTGCAATAGAGTCGCACAGAGTGGGCGGAAACCTCCTCTTTTCGGGTCCCCCGCCAGTGCTCCTGGCCCCTTCACTCTGGCCAGTGCCCCTATGGGAAGTCGCTTCCCATAGGGGCACTCGTGTGTGCTCGCACCCAAGTCCCTCTGCTGCGTCCATTGACACAAACAGTGGAACTCAGCCCCACCCCCCGCTTCCTCGTTACTGGCTTTGGTTGACAGCGCTGGGAGCCAATGGCTTCCGGTGCCCCGGCCAGCAAAGCCAGCGAGATCTGGAAATGAGGGGAGAAAAAGATCTGCAGACGTGCACGGCGCTGGATCAAATGAGGTCTCAGGTAAGTAAAGGGCTAAGCGGGTGATGCTGACACCTAAACATTTTTTACCTTAATGCAAGGAATGCATTAAAGTAAAAAAACATTCAGACTTTACAACCCCTTTAACATAACTTGAATCTGTGGCCACACTATAAACATTAAAGAATTTACATATTCTTAATGTAGTGCTACTCATGGAGGAGCTGCTGGTTGATAGGGTTCTTCTGCCTCCAAGATTTCTCTACACAGCTCAGGCTCCAGCCACCCATGTTCTCTCCCCACAGCACAGGTCCCTTCTCCTCTTCCTTATGTCTAGTTAGCAGGCCCCAGTCCCTTTCTTTCTGCTAATAAGAGACTTTTTCATCACTTGATGTCCTCCAAAATGGCTTTTTTTCTCCCAGTAACGTGGACACTTTACAGTTCAGAACTGTCCACGTTGCAGAAAGGGAGCAATAAGCTGGAACAAGGGGGAAATGTTCTGCAGATACGACCACAGGCCACAGACCAGCAAACAGCAGCAAATGAGCTTCAATACAACCACTCATCAACCCCTGTAGCTGTAGGCACTGTGGATCAATTTATCCTCAGTTCACAGCAGAAACACTGAAGTCATTCATTTTTTTTTTTTTTAGCAACTCACTCATGCTCCCCTAGTACCTATTCTTTCTTTACATCGAAGATTAGAGTGCTGGAATGCCGAGTCATTGCTGAGAGGAGGAGCAAGAGAGCTGAGTTGCTGAGTCAGTGCTAATTGAACACATGGCTTTTGTTCAGTGCTTCTGCGTTGATTTTTTCAAAATTATTTGAATTGTGCAAACATGTGTATAATATTCTGAAATTGCTCTTTATGCGATCAGCTGCCTTTAAAAAAACAGCAAGAAAATTACCAGATTATCTTCAGTATTCTATAAGTGCACAAAAACACAACTGTACAGTATGCGTGTTAAAGGGTGAAATAAATAGGGGGTTGTTTTGGATTCCCCAATTTGATTTATAAATATGTAGTATCTTGTCTGGTCCTTTAGTTAGCTAGTCTATCAATATAATCTTATAATATTAACGGTGATGATGTATTAACAATATTAGCTATAAAAAATAAACACAATGCTCAAAGAAGCAAAGGTCTTGTTTATTTACAAAGAAAGTAGAACACTAACATAAAATCTACGAATAGTATACAGAGCATTAGACATGTACACTACCGAAAAATGTGTTTATTTTCCTTTACATTTAATTCAGTTTTTTTTTTTTCATTTATCGGATCATTCATTATGATGGGCAACTTCGGATGCATTCGTATTAGTTCCGTTCCATTCATTTAGATGCCACATTCGTTACTTCGGATAATTCGTAACTTCGGATGCATTCGCATTCGTTACGTTCACAGAAAGTAACATGCAGCACTGACCCTTTTCTCTACTGTTCAGTTTTTTTTTTATGTATACCTGACCTGTTTGCCTGCCTCTTGTGTTATTGTGCTGTATAACAAAAAACCCAATAAATGTAAAATAAATTTGCGTTTTTTTTTTAGCAATGCAGCCCACCACAGCGCATGGTGTTACGTTAGTATGCTTTATTATGCTGCAGTGGATGTGCGTTACCTCTGAAAATGAATGGCACCGCTATGCACTAGGGCCTGTATGTAAGCCTGTATGTGTCCTTCAGACAAAGACAGAAGTTTGTGGCTTGTTTGTTTCAGATGTTTGAAGCACACTTTGTCTGTGATTGCTGTTCAGCTGATTACAATTTAAAAATGTTCTAGTTTAATCAGCAGAATAATTTACACCAGAAAACTCTTCTCCAGATGAAATGTATGTGCACCTTCAAATTGCCATTTTTAAGTTTTCCGTTTATCCTGCCAATTGACAAAAACAAAATTTCCTGATGACAACAAGCTCTTGCCATGTTTATGCATTATTTTCTGGATGCATACACTACCGTTCAAAAGTTTGGGGTCACATTGAAATGTCCTTATTTTTGAAGGAAAAGCACTGTACTTTTAAATGAAGCTAACTTTAAACTAGTCCTAACTTTAAACAAATATACTCTATACATTGCTAATGTGGTAAATGACTATTCTAACTGCAAATGTCTAGTTTTTGGTGCAATATCTACATAGGTGTATAGAGGCCCATTTCCAGCAACTATCACTCCAGTGTTCTAATGGTACAATGTGTTTGCTCATTGGCTCAGAAGGCTAATTGATGATTAGCAAACCCTTGTGCAATCATGTTCACACATCTAAAAACAGTCTAGCTCCTTCCAGAAGCTACAAAACTGACCTTCCTGTGAGCAGATTGAGTTTCTGGAGCATCACATTTGTGGGGTCAATTAAACGCTCAAAATGGCCAGAAAAAGAGAACTTTCATCTGAAACTCGACAGTCTATTCTTGTTCTTAGAAATGAAGGCTATTCCATGCGAGAAATTGCAAAGAAATTGAAGATTTCCTACAACGGTGTGTACTACTCCCTTCAGAGGACAGCACAAACAGGCTCTAACCAGAGTAGAAAAAGAAGTGGGAGGCCGCGTTGCACAACTAAGCAAGAAGATAAGCACATTAGAGTCTCTAGTTTGAGAAACAGACGCCTCACAGGTCCCCAACTGGCATCTTCATTAAATAGTACCCGCAAAACACCAGTGTCAACATCTACAGTGAAGAGGCGGCTGCGGGATTTTGGGCTTCAGGGCAGAGTGGCAAAGAAAAAGCCATATCTGAGACTGGCCAATAAAAGAAAAAGATTAAGATGGGCAAAAGAACACAGACATTGGACAGAGGAAGACTGGAAAAAAGTGTTGTGGACGGATGAATCCAAGTTTGAGGTGTTTGGATCACAAAGAAGAACGTTTGTGAGACGCAGAACAAATGAAAAGATGCTGGAAGAATGCCTGACGCCATCTGTTAAGCATGGTGGAGGTAATGTGATGGTCTGGGGTTGCTTTGGTGCTGGTAAGGTGGGAGCTTTGTACAGGGTAAAAGCTAAGGAAGGCTATCACTCCATTTTGCAACGCCATGCCATACCCAGTGGACAGCGCTTGATTGGAGCCAATTTCATCCTACAACCGGACAATGACCCTAAACACACCTCCAAATTGTGCAAGAACTATTTACAGCAGAAGCAGGCAGCTGGTATTCTATCGGTAATGGAGTGGCCAGCACAGTCACCAGATCTGAACCCCATTGAGCTGTTGTGGGAGCAGCTTGACCGTATGGTACGCCAGAAGTGCCCATCCAACCATTCCAACTTGTGGGAGCTGCTTCTAGAAGCGTGGGGTGCAATTTCTCCAGCTTACCTCAATAAATTAACAGCTAGAATGCCAAAGGTGTGCAATGCTGTAATTGCTGCAAAAGGAGGATTCTTTGATGAAAGCAAAGTTTGATGTAAAAACAATGTTATTTCAAATACAAATCATTATTTCTAACCTTGTCAATGTCTTGACTCTATTTTCTATTCATTTCACAACGTATGGTGGTGAATAAGTGTGACTTTTCATGGAAAACACAAAATTGTTTGGGTGACCCCAAACTTTTGAACGGTAGTGTATATTACGACTAAATATTCATATTTGAGACAACCTAGTACAAGGCATTTATCTTCCTTTTTGAAGAATTTATATACTTTATATCATATTCAGGGAATAAACACAGGGCTGGAGTATAAACTAATTGAAGTCAAAACTGTGTTTTTGCCCAAAGCAACCAATCAGGTCCTGTCTATCATTCCTCCAGATCTATAAAAGAAAATCAAAGAGAAAACTTAATTGATTGCAGTAAGCAATATAAACAGATCTGAACACCTTTAGGGCTTGTTTAAGAGCTGATTGGTGGATCGGTTTTCAAAGGTTGTTTGACAGACGTTGAGGAGGCATTATGTCACCTCCTCACCACCTTTTTTAATCTCTGAAGTCCACACCAGGGTAGTTGTGGCGCAGCCCCATTCCCTATGGGTTGTGTTTGGTGAATGCAACAGCAGGGGTCTTTTTTGCTTTGCTACAAACCAAAGCATACAGCATGTGGCATGTCTATATCACATATGGCTGCCTTTGCAGCTTAAAGGAAGTAGTGGAGGGTGGTAAAAATGGGGCCAAACAGGGGGCGTGGCCTGGCCGCAGACGAGAATGGCCGTCCGAACACGGAGCTCCGCTCTTCCACAGAGCTTCACGCCAGTATCCAGCCGCCCATCCGAGCTCCACTACCCCCTAACTAGGGGTGACTGCCACCACACAACCCCCCGAGTATGACTCGCCAGAGATCCAGTTCTAAAGGATCATGCAGGCTACTCGACTATTACATGCAGCTTCCACAGCCACACCAAGATGGCGCTGGCCGGGACAGAGCAGCTCCATCGCCATCACCGTCGCCTGTGCCTGTACAAAACGGAGACCCTGTCTCAGACATGGAAGAATCACCCAGCTGCCTCCCCTGCAGACAGAGATAAGAGGTCTGCAAATTTACTAGCACACTCTCCCACAAAGCCACCCCCTATGAAAAGACAACATGGCGCTAAGCTCTGTAGTCCCACAGATGCTGCTATCCCCACTCCATCCTTAGCAGCATTTGCAACCACAGGCAATCCTGCTTCAGAACACTCTCTAAAAGCAATCACTGCAAGCTGACATGCAAAGAGAATTCAGAATCTCCATTAACCACTTACATGATAGAGTTGACAATCTAGAGTAGCGCACTGACCGCATTGAGCAGCATCTTTAATCAGCCACATCAGCTCATAACACTATAGTGGACATTCAAGAGAAACATTCAGACTCCATCCACCAATTGCACCGAAAAGTAGCCGACCTGGAAGACGGAACAACATTAAAATCAGGGGAGTGCCAGAGGCAATAACACCTGCGGAAATAGTCCCCTACCTACATTGGTTATTCCGCAAAATCCTACCGACGCTTACAACACACGACCTACTCATAGATAGGACCCACAGGATTCATAAGCTGCAACACCTGCCTGAATCCCTACCTAGAAATATCCTGGCCGAATCCATTTCTTCCACTCTATAGAGCACATCATGAGAGCTGCAAGATCCACGACTTTCCTCGCTCCTCTGTGAAAGTGTGCAAAGCACACAGCACTTCTCAGGTTAATTTCACTTACAGTTATCGTTGTTGTAAAAGCATTGTTTACTAAGACTAAGTAACCTCTACAGCTTATGTGATTTGTTTGTAGAGGTCACCTTTTTTTGCATTTCACCTACACATAAATATTGCAACTGCACTTCTGGTCCCCGAGATTTATATGAAAAGTCGCCTGCACTCAAATAGGACCATCCAGATCTGTGACACCTTGACATTTACGCAATCCACCATCATGTCACTGAAAATCACTTCCCTAAATGTCAAAGGCCTGAATAGTCCATTTAAACGCTCCCTAAAGGCCTGAATAGTCCATTTAAATGCTCCCTATTATGGAGGGAAGCCTTTGCCCAACGTACCAGAACTGTCATACAAAAAATCCAACACTATCCCAAAGACCAAGTCATAATATGCGGTGACTTCAATAAAGTAATAAATCATTTACTAGATACTTCCAACCCTATGAGAAAAAGATCCACCGCCCTCTCCTCTTTTGTACTATTAGAGGATTTTTATGACCCTTGGAGATGTCACTGAGGATTATACCTTCTACTCAAATCCCCAGAAAACCTACTCCAGGATTGACCTGTTCCTGACCTCCAAAGTACTGCTTCAATCCATATCTACCTCCTCCATTGGGGTGACATCCTGGTCAGACCATGCCCCGGTACATATTATAATCACCTTGTCACCCCTTAGCACTTCATATAAACTATGGAGATTCAATTCCACGCTGATTAGTACCAAGGATAGTAAGGAACAGGTTGGTGGCATGATGATTAGGGAATTCTTCACTCTCAACATGGGTTCTATCTCAAATTCCACTACCCTTTGGAATGCCCACAAGTCTGTCTTACGAGGGACACTTCTGAAACAGGGAGCCCAGGAAAAGAAAAAATGCAATGCAACCCTTACACACTCCTAGATAAAATAAGATCTTTATGAAAATGCAACAAATTAGACCCCCCCAGAAGCTGCCCATGCTGAACTCCGCAAACTTAGGTCTGACTTAACCTCACACCTACAGCGTAGCTATGACTTCTACCTGAGAAAACGAAAACGTACCTGTTATTCCCAGGGAAATAAGGCAGGGAAGGTTCTGGCGCAGCAATACAAATGCAGAGCAGCACAGTCCAAGATCCCTTTTTTACTAGATCCCAAAGACCAAAGACTTAAAAATCCCAAAGATATTGCCAACTGTTTTGGTTCTTTCTATTCTAGTACAACCTAAAACACTCCCCAACTGAACAGCAACCCAACCGCGTATCCATCCAGAATTTTCTTTCTTCCTTAAGTCTTCCCACTTTATCTTCCACACAGATAACAGCTTTAGGGCAACCATTCTCAATACAAGAAGTCCAGACCGATATCAAGACACTCCCCTTACATAAAGCCCTAGGGCCAGGTGGCTTCAGCAACGAATATTACAAGACATACTGTGAGCAATTAGCCCCCCACCTTTGCAATTCCATTAACAGATTCTTAGCAACTGGAGACATACCTCCTGAATCACTAGAAGCCATCATCACAACCATCCATAAACCCGGCAAGTCCCCTCACGACCCAGCTAACTACTGCCCCAGCTAACTACTGCCCCATCTCACTCCTTAATGCAGACCTCAAACTATATGCCAAGCTACTAGCCACTCGCCTGGCACAACACATGACACACCTTATTAGGGATGAGCTGAACACCCCCCGGTTCGGTTCGCACCAGAACCCGCGAACGGACCGAAAGTTCGCACGAACGTTAGAACCCCATTGACGTCTATGGGACTCGAACGTTTGAAATCAAAAGTGCTCATTTTAAAGGCTAATTTGCATGGTATTGTCCTAAAAAAGGGTTTGGGGGCCCGGGTCCTACCCCAGGGGACATGTATCAATGCAAAAAAAACTTTTAAAAGCAGTGATTTTAATGATGCTTAAAGTAAAAAAAAAAAGTGAAATATTCCTTTAAATATCGTACCTGGGGGGTGTCTATAGTATGCCTGTAAAGTGACGCGTGTTTCCCGTGTTTAGAACAGTCCCTGCACCAAATGTCATTTTTAAAGGAAAAAATCTCATTTAAAACTGCTTGCGGGTTTAATGTCATGTCGGGTCATGGCAATATGGATGAAAATCAGTGAGACAAACGGCATGGGTACCCCCCAGTCCATTACCAGGCCCTTTGGGTCTTGTATGGATATTAAGGGGAACCCCGCACCCAAATTAAAATAAGGAAAGGTGTGGGGCCACCAGGCCCTATATACTCTGAACAGCAGTATACAGGCAGTGCAAACAAGACAGGGACTGTAGGTTTGTTGTTAAGTAGAATCTCTTTGTAATTTTGAACATTTTTAACGTGTTTAGCTTCAGCCAAAAATTCTTTTTTAAGCTTTTTGGAAAACATAGGGAAGGGTTATCACCCCTGTGACATTTGTTTTGCTGTCTTTCCTCCTCTTCAGAAGATTTCACCTCACTTTTTTGTCTCAATGAAAAATGTTTTTTGAAAATTTGGGTTTTTTTGTGGAACAAGGATTGGAAAGCATCAGTGGAAAGGAGAAATTGTTTTCCCATATTAACTCTTACAGGAGAGAATTTCCCTTCCTAGGGGTAGATTTCATCTCACTTCCTGTTGTCTCCTTCCGTTTGCAAGTAGGAGTCGTTTGTAAGTTAGATGTTTGAAAGTAGGGTCCTGCCCTATATACTCAGCAGAAATTTGGGCCTTAGGTGTTGCTGTGGCCACAACACTGTAAGCCCTCACAGGGCCCTGCTGTGAAATATTAGATCAAGAATTGTAATTACATGCCCCTGTTGAACAGGAGCTGAAAAATTAGGCCTTAGGCACTGGTGCTGGTGCCACAACACTGCAACCCCTCACAGACACTCTAGTTGGAACGCAGGAACGAGCCCTGCTGCAAAGTATTGCATCAAAAATTGTAATTACACGCCCCTGTTAGACAAGGGCAGAAAAATTGGGCCTTAGGCACTGGTGCTGGTGCCACAACACTGCAACCCCTCACAGACACTCTAGTTGGAACACAGGAACGAGCCCTGCTGCAAAGTATTGCATTAAAAATTGTAATTACACGCCCCTGTTAGACAAGGGCAGAAAAATTGGGCCTTAGGCACTGGTGCTGGTGCCACAACACTGCAACCCCTCACAGACACTTTAGTTGGAATGCAGGAACGAGCCCTGCTGCAAAGTATTGCATCAAAAATTGTAATTACACGCCCCTGTTAGACAGGGGCAGAAAAATTGGGCCTTAGGCACTGGTGCTGGTGCCACAACACTGCAACCCCTCACAGACACTCTAGTTGGAATGCAGGAACGAGCCCTGCTGCAAAGTATTACATCAAAAATTGTAATTACACGCCCCTGTTAAACAGGGGCTGAAAAATTGTGCCTTAGGCACTGGTGGTGGCGCCCAGAACCAAAAATGTTCTTACAAGCTATCAGCGTGATGATTGAGGAGGAAGAGGATAATTACTCAGGGATAGTCACTCAGCATCAGCATAGGCAGTCTTTGAAGGGATCTGAGATTTCAAAAAAAATTATTCGGTTACATCAGCATCAGGTGCTTGGTAGCTGGTGGTGATCCAAGACTGAATCATTTTTATGAAGGTCAGCCGATTGACCGAGTCGGTGGACAGACGCACCCTGTGATCGGTTACCACGCCTCCAGTAGCACTGAATGTGCGTTCCGAAAGAACGCTGGATGCAGGACAGGCCAGTAGCTCAATTGCATACTGTGCAAGCTCTGGCCAGTAATCCATCCTCAAGACCCAGTAACCCAGAGGATTTTCGGTGGGAAAGGTGTCCAAGTCTGATCTTGCCCCTAGGTATTCCTGCACCATGTAAAACAGACGCTGGCGATGGTTGCTGGAACCGATCATACCTTGGGGCTGCGGACCAAAAAATTGTCTGAACGCATCGGTCAGACGGCCACCTTCTCCACCGCTCCTTCTTTGACTGACCGAAGCCTCAGCAACACGTTGTCCAGAAACAGGAGTCTGTAACCTCCCAGTCTCTGGGAACGCATTGCACAGACCTTTCTGCAAGGCCTCCCGAAGATGTTTCATCCTCTGCTCCCTCTGCGATGGCAAGATAAGGTCCGCAACCTTACCCTTGTAACGTGGATCAAGGAGGGTTGCCAGCCAGTATTGGTCCTTCTCCTTGATACCACGAATACGAGGATCCTTACGCAGGCTTTGCAGGATCAGGGAGGCCATGCAGCGTAGGTTTGCTGAGGCATTCGGTCCGGAGTCCTCTGGGTCACTAAGGACGACAACGTCCGCAGCCACCTCCTCCCAGCCACGTACAAGTCCATGTGTTTCTTGGGACTGATCCCTTAAAGACTGCTGCTGATGCTGAGTGCCAGGCTCCACCTCCATACTGCGGGCACGCAGGAACACTGTCTGGATAAAGGGGGCCTTGAGAGCTAAGGAAGTCCTCCTCTTCCTGCCTCTGTTCTGCCTCAAGTGCCCTGTCCATTATTCCACGCAGCGTGTGCTCCAACAGGTGGACAAGGGGGACAGTGTCACTGATGCATGCACTGTCACTGCTCACCATCCTCGTGGCCTCCTCGAATGGTGACAGGACAGTGCATGCATCCCTGATCATGGCCCACTGGCGTGGGGAAAAAAAACCAAGCTCCCCTGACCCTGTCCTGGTGCCATAGTCGCACAGGTACTCAATGATGGCCCTCTGCTGCATGTGCAGCCGCTGCAGCATGGCCAACATTGAGTTCCACCTGGTGGGCATGTCACAGATTAGGCGGTTCTTGGGCAGGTTAAACTCCTTTTGGAGGTCCGTCAGCCAAACACTGGCATTATATGACCGGCGGAAATGCACACAGACTTTCCTGGCCTGCCTCAGGACATCCTGTAAGCCCGGGTACCTGCCCAAGAACCGCTGCACCACCAAGTTAAGGACGTGAGCCAAACAGGGCACATGGGTCATTTGTCCCTGTCGGAGGGCAGAGAGGAGGTTGGTGCCATTGTCGCAAACCACCATTCCTGCCTTAAGTTGGCGTGGCGTCAACCACCTCTGAACCTGCCCCTGCAGAGCTGACAGAACCTCTGCCCCAGTGTGGCTCCTGTCCCCCAAGCACACCAGCTCAAGCACCGCATGGCATCTTTTGGCCTGCGTACTTGCGTAGCCCCTTGAACGCCTACGGAGCACCGCTGGTTCCGAGGAAGAGGCCATGGAGGAAGAAGAAGAGGAGGGGGTGGAGGAGAGAGGTGTGTCACAATCAGCATTTTGGAGGCGTGGTGGCGGAACAACCTCCAACACTACTGCACCTTGTCCTGCATCCTTCCCAGCTGCCAGCAGAGTCACCCAATGCGCCGTGAAACTTAGGTAACGTCCCTGTCCATGCCTGCTGGACCATGAGTCAGCGGTAATATGCACCTTACCGCTGACCGCCCTGTCCAGCGAGGCATGGACATTGCCTTCCACATGCCGGTAGAGAGCCGGAATCGCCTTCCGTGAGAAAAAGTGGCGTTTGGGTACCTGCCACTGAGGAACCGCACATTCCACAAACTCACGGAAGGAGGCAGAGTCTACCAACTGAAAAGGCAGCAGTTGAAGTGCTAGCAATTTTGCCAAGCTAGCATTCAACCGCTGGGCATGTGGATGGCTGGGAGCAAACTTCTTTCGGCGGTGCAGCAGCTGGGGCAGGGAAATTTGCCTGGTACAATCTGACGTCGGTGTACCAAAAGCAGATTGCCCACAAGTACTTGGCTGTGACACACCTAATTCTACACCTTCATTCCTCTCACTACAGGTCTCAGAGAGGACTGGAGGTCTAGTGGGGTTGGAAATCTCAGCTGATGAGGAGCAAGGAGAGATCCTCTTTGTTCTTTGGTGTGGGTCTTTTAGATACGCTTGCCAACGAACTGCATGGCAGGTCAACATATGTCTGGTCAAGCATGTGGTACCCAAGCGGGAGATGTTTTGGCCACGCGAGATACGCTTGAGACATATGTTGCAAATAGCAGCGGTGCGATCTGATGCACTCGTCTCAAAAAGGCCCACACCAAAGAACTTTTTGAATAACGCGCAGAGACTGCAACGCCCTGCACATGTGGAGCTTTGGGGTGTGATGCAGTCAATGTGCTGCCCCTAGGCTGGTCCCTGGAGGGCATCCTGCCTCGTTGGTGATGTGCCGCCTCCTCCTCCTCCTCCTCCTCCTCTCTCCTATCAGGCACCCACGTTGAGTCAGTGACCTCATCATCCCCTCCCTCCTCATCACTGGAGCAAACCTGGCAGTATGCTGCAGCAGGGAGAGCATGACTGCCAGATTGCTGTCCTTCTTGGGCACCCCCTCTGTCCATGCTCATGTTACTGCCTTCATCGAGCTCAGTATCATCATCAGAGCCTTCCAAACGCTGGGCATCCCCCTGGAGCATGTACCCAACACTGTGGTCAAACAGTTCGAGGGAATCCTCAGGAGGACATGGTGGAGCTAGGGAAGGAGTCACTGATGACATTGAGCTGAGGGAAGAGGCCGCTGCTTTGCCAGACAAAGCACCCTGGGTGAGAGAGGATGAGGAGGATGAGGACGGCTTGGTCATCCACTCGACCAAGTCTTCCGCATGTTGCGGCTCAACACGGCCAGCTGCCGAAAAAAAGGCCAAGCGTGTCCCATGGCCACGTGCTGATGAGGATGCACCGTCTCCACGACCAGCACTAGACACAGAGCCTGCTTGCCCTCTCTTATTGGCTTGTGACTGTCTGCCTCTCCTTCTTGGCCTTCCAGACATACTAATGGCCTGTAGCTGCACTAAGCTGGGATAGAACACCTGTAATTTTCTTCAGGTAGCTTTATATACTGTAACCAGACAAGCCTGCCTGTCAGTAGGAAGATAAGAGGAACGGATCTAGCTGAACACTGTGAGCAGGACGCACTGTACTAAATGTAAATAGTCTAGCTGCCTGACCGTGGTACTAATAGGATCAAATAGAACACCTGTAATTTTCTTCAGGTAGCTTTATATACTGTAACCAGACAAGCCTGCCTGTCAGTAGGAAGATAACAGGAACGGATCTAGCTGAACACTGTGAGAAGGACGCACTGTACTAAATGTAAATAGTCTAGCTGCCTGACCGTGGTACTAATAGGATCAAATAGAACACCTGTAATTTTCTTCAGGTAGCTTTATATACTGTAACCAGACAAGCCTGCCTGTCAGTAGGAAGATAACAGGAACGGATCTAGCTGAACACTGTGAGCAGGACGCACTGTACTAAATGTAAATAGTCTAGCTGCCTGACCGTGGTACTAATAGGATCAAATAGAACACCTGTAATTTTCTTCAGGTAGCTTTATATACTGTAACCAGACAAGCCTGCCTGTCAGTAGGAAGATAACAGGAACGGATCTAGCTGAACACTGTGAGCAGGACGCACTGTACTAAATGTAAATAGTCTAGCTGCCTGACCGTGGTACTAATAGGATCAAATAGAACACCTGTAATTTTCTTCAGGTAGCTTTATATACTGTAACCAGACAAGCCTGCCTGTCAGTAGGAAGATAACAGGAATGGATCTAGCTGAACACTGTGAGCAGGACGCACTGCACTAAATGTAAATAGTCTAGAAGATAACAGGAACGTATCTAGCTGAACATTGTGAGCAGGACGCACTGCACTAAATGTAAATAGTCTAGCAGATAACAGGAACGGATCTAGCTGAACACTGTGAGCAGGACGCACTGCACTAAATGTAAATAGTCTACAAGATAACAGGAACGGATCTAGCTGTACACTGTGAGCAGGACGCACTGCACTAAATGTAAATAGTCTAGAAGATAACAGGAACGGATCTAGCTGAACACTGTGAGCAGGACGCACTGCACTAAATGTAAATAGTCTAGAAGATTACAGGAACGGATCTAGCTGAACACTGTGAGCAGGACGCACTGCACTAAATGTAAATAGTCTAGAAGATAACAGGAACGGATCTAGCTGAACACTGTGAGCAGGACGCACTGCACTAAATGTAAATAGTCTAGAAGATAACAGGAACGGATCTAGCTGAACACTGTGAGCAGGACGCACTGCACTAAATGTAAATAGTCTAGAAGATTACAGGAACGGATCTAGCTGAACACTGTGAGCAGGACGCACTGCACTAAATGTAAATAGTCTAGAAGATAACAGGAACGGATCTAGCTGAACACTGTGAGCAGGACGCACTGCACTAAATGTAAATAGTCTAGAAGATTACAGGAACGGATCTAGCTGAACACTGTGAGCAGGACGCACTGCACTAAATGTAAATAGTCTAGAAGATAACAGGAACGGATCTAGCTGAACACTGTGAGCAGGACGCACTGCACTAAATGTAAATAGTCTAGAAGATAACAGGAACGGATCTAGCTAAACTGAATACAGTGTATATATATATATGCAACACCTGGGATGCATATATATACACAATACACTGTAAGTGCAGCTAACTGACTGACTGTTCTGCCTAATCTATCTAACTCAAATCAAATGACACTGTCTCTCTCTCTCTCTATCTCTCAGCACACCAGAACACACACTACACAGGGCCGCCGTGCAGGCGGCCTTATATAGTGTGGGGCGTGTACTAAATCCCCTGAGCCATAATTGGCCAAAGCCACCCTGGCTTTGGCCAATTACAGCTCTCTCTACTGACGGCGCTGTGATTGGCCAAGCATGCGGGTCATAGTGCATGCTTGGCCAATCATCAGCCAGCAATGCACTGCGATGCCGCAGTGAATTATGGGCCGTGACGCGCCACACGAATTTGGCGCGAACGGCCCATATCGTTCGCAATTCGACGGACGGTCGAACAGCCGATGTTCGAGTCGAACATGGGTTCGACTCGAACACGAAGCTCATCCCTACACCTTATACACCCAGAACAAGTGGGATTCATCCCCCAGCAGCAGGCCTCTGATGGAACCCGCTGTTTTATAGATCTCATTCACTGGGCTGAACATCACCTAACACCTTCTCTGCTCATCTCTCTTGACGCAAAGAAGGCATTTGATAGAGTCCACTGGGGATATCTTGAGGCCATGCTAAAAAAAAATTTGGGGTAGAAGGTAAATTTCTACAAGCCACTCTAGCTCTTTACTACTCCCCTAGTGCTAAAATTTGGACATCAGGTATCCTATCCAATTCATTCCCAATCACCAATGGCACTAGACAGGGATGCCCACTTTCACCCCTGATGTTTGCCCTGGTGATTGAACCTCTAGCTCAAGCAATCTGCTCTAACCCCTCTATCTCTGGGATTGTAGTTGGGAACACCCTCCCGCAAAATAGGTCTATACGCAGATGACATTATCATTGCACTCACAGACCCGTTACACTCACTCCCCACCCTATGCCAGGTACTTGATGATTTCAGAGTGATTTCTATGTACAAGCTAAATCACTCTAATGCCGCGTACACACGAGCGGACTTTACGGCGGACTTTGCCCGGCGGATTTTTCGACGTACTTTACGACGGACTTTCTGAATGAACGGACTTGCCTACACACAATCCACCAAAGTCCGTCGAATTCGTACGTGATGACGTACGACCGGACTAAAACAAGGAAGTTCATAGCCAGTAGCCAATAGCTGCCCTAGCGTGGCTTTTTGTCCGTCGAACTAGCATACAGACGGCGGACTTTTCGACCGGACTCGATTTCAACGGATAAATTTTAAACAAGTTTCAAATCTAATGCCGCGTACACACGAGAGGACTTTACGGTGGACTTTGCCCGGCGGACTGGATTTCGTCGGACAATTCGATGTGTGTGGGCTCCAGCGGACTTTGTTTTCTCAAAAGTTGGACGGACTTAGATTTGAAACTTGTTTAAAATTTATCCGTTGAAATTGAGTCCGGTCGAAAAGTCCGCCGTCTGTATGCTAGTTCGACGGACTAAAAAGCCACGCTAGGGCAGCTATTGGCTACTGGCTATGAACTTCCTTGTTTTAGTCCGGTCGTACGTCATCACGTACGAATTCGACGGACTTTGGTGGATTGTGTGTAGGCAAGTCCGTTCATTCAGAAAGTCCGTCGTAAAGTACGTCGAAAAATCCGCCGGGCAAAGTCCGCCGTAAAGTCCGCTCGTGTGTACGCGGCATAAGTCTTCTATGATTGGCATATCTCTCCCATCTTCAACCAAAATGACCATCTCTAAATTGTCCCCTTTCTCCTGGGCTCTCAACTCCTCTATGACTTACAACAAAGAAACCGCGCTAAAAACAAAAAAACATGGTGAAAATCAGCACTGTGAAGTATAGTCCCATGTGCAAAAAGAAAGTCCCTTGTAAAATAAAATAAATAAATAAATAGGTCTTGTCATAGGTGAGTGACGTGATATTCCTCCAGAGTAAATGTGTGATGCAAACAACATAAATCTGGAACCCTTAGTATGGTAATGTGCTTACCAGAAGTAAGCCAAAACAGGGCAAGTGGCTTAAACCCAGCCTGGGCCTTGAGATGATCAGTCCAGAGGAGGCAGGATAAACACGCTCGTCCCGTATGTGCAGTCCACAGAGTTTAGCAAAAAATAGGAAAAGCAAACATAGTGTAATACTGATATGTAAAACACCTCAAAAAAGCAAAAAAGTGCAACACTCAATCTTAGCCCAAAAAAATCATATGTCATCCAGTGTAAGAGATGGGATAAACAGGGGGTTTAAAATCTTGTCAGTTATTTTGTATTTTTGAATATTACAAAATAACTGACAAGATTTTAAACCCCCTGTGGATGAGCCTGGATCCTACTGTGGCAGGACGTATACTCATCGTTCCCCATAGGAGCCCGTTTGAGATCCGATACACTGTTTATCCCGATTAGAGATCTGGTAAGCAGGATCTCCTGAAGGTTTGCTGCCGCTTTCTACCTAGTGTTTGCTCTATGCATGGTGATTAATCTCTGGCTTGATTAACTCCGCTCACTTGGTTTTTCTATCTGGTAAGCAGTTTGCACGTATGATTTGTTGCACCTAGAGGATTCATGTCTTTTCTTGGGTGGTCATTACATGCCTATCTTTTCTTTGTTTTCTGGTAAGCAGATCTGGGTGTCATTCATATTTTTATCACTTCTATCCCAGCATTTGTAATTTGCATGTTTTTTCTGACACTTATACAATCACCCCCAGTTGTTATCTCTTACACTGGATTCCTATGATCACATATGATTTTTTTGGGCTAAGATTGAGTGTTGCACTTTTTTGCTTTTTTGAGGTGTTTTACATATCAGTATTACACTATGTTTGCTTTTCCTATTTTTTGCTAAACTCTGTGGACTGCACATACGGGACGAGCGTGTTTATCCTGCCTCCTCTGGACTGATCATCTCAAGGCCCAGGCTGGGTTTAAGCCACTTGCCCTGTTTTGGCTTACTTCTGGTAAGCACATTACCGTACTAAGGGTTCCAGATTTATGTTGTTTGCATCACACATTTACTCTGGAGGAATATCACGTCACTCACCTATGACAAGACCTATTTATTTATTTATTTTATTTTACAAGGGACTTTCTTTTTGCACATGGGACTATACTTCACAGTGCTGATTTTCACCATGTTTTTTTGTTTTTAGCACGGTTTCTTTGTTGTAAATTATATTGTGGTGTGCCTCACTTGTAACCGCAGCTTGCCATATACGTTTTTTTCCAAGCGCAGTTTTTTCTTTTATATTCTTCTATGACTTACCTGGGCATTCAGCTGATATCTCCTTCTTCCATGATTCTCCGCTATAATCTTTCCTCCTGTCACGTACCTTACCGCGGAGCCCGAAATGATGAGGGTGGCCTCTTGCACGGTTCCGGTCCAAGCACCCCTGGTGGTGGGTACAGGGAGTGCGAGGGCAACGAAAGGGTGCAGGTGCCTGCAGGCAGGAGGCTGGAACTTGGAGATATAGGAACCTCTGCTGAGGAGATGTGGAAACTGATCACCAAACTTGTTCAGCGGGAGCCAGATCAGGATCAACTGCAGAATCAGGAACAGGCAGGAGTCGGCAACAGGCTGGCAGCGGGGTACCAAGTCAGAAGGCAAAACCGTAGTCAGGAACAGGCAGGGGTTGGCAACAGACGGGCAGTACAGAATCAGGAGGCAGAGCCGTAATTATAAGTTCAAGCCAAGGTCAGTATTGCAAGTAGAGGCAGGTTCAGCAGGCAGGGGAGATCCAAGAGAATGGTCAGAAGATAGCCGGGTTTTCAGGAACAAGGTCAATCAGGCAGAGTAACAACAGGAACACAGGAACAAGCTGAAGACAATCCAGCACTGATGCTAGGCAGACTCTCTGTTTATATAGGGTGCTGTGTGCCAGGATTGGCGCCAGCGTACGTGCGTACGCGCATGCGCATTAGCAACTTAGCACATTAGCACATGCGCGTTAGCACATTGGCACGCTGTCGCATGTGCGTTAGCATATTAGCGATTTGGCACCCGCGGACGCGCGTTAGCGCGCGTGTGTATTCGCATAGAGGTGCCATTGTGCATGCCCACCCTGGATCTCATTTGCCTCTGGCTATGGTTCCGTGCATGCACCTTGGCATTAGCAGAATGAGGATTGGCAGCTGCTGCATGGAGACGGGTGCTTGCTGTGTGAGTTCTCTGACACCTCCCTACAACAGAAACAACAAACCATAACCTCATCAATGACATCCATCAGAGCATCCTGGGCCAGACGAATAGCTCTAACCAAAATGTTCCTCCTCCCACATGTCCTCTACCTCTTTAGGACATTACCACTACCACTGCTACCAGCAGACCTAGCCAAACTCCAACGAACACTCAGCTCTTTGATATGGGCAGCTTGCAAGCCTTGACTAAAAACGTCAATACTAAGCACCTCGGCAGCCTTCCTGGCTTGGGAGCACCCAACAATAAACGGTACTATAAAGCAGTCATCCTAGGCCAAGTAAAACAGTGGTGGTCCCTCCTACTTCATTGCTCCAAATCAAGCCAACAGCTAGTAGCAGATGCTGCGCTCAGGACCTGCTACTAGCAGCAACTTGGATGAACTTCCATGTACGACGTTCCTACCTTCCCACGTTTAAAGCTATCACCACAATATGGAAAGCCATAACCCAAACCTCAAATGGTATACATATGGATGGCCTCTGACTAACTACCACTCCTCTCCCTGCAACTCCTGTCTCCAGACCTACCCATTCAACACTGGTCTCTAGCAAGAATCAAGACAATTGGAGACCTATTTCACCAAGAAAACCTAAAAAGCTTTCAACAGCCCTCTACTACCTTCAGCTTACCCAGTAAAGACTTCTATATCTTCCTCAGGATTCGCCACATTCTATCTAGATTACCTACATCCGTGGAAATGCTCTACAAAGACTTCCTCGCATTCTACCTTCAAACAACTGATAAAATCAAGGGAATCTTCCACATCTACAACCTCTTATCCCGGCCCACATCCACATACAAACCCACTAGTATGACCTTCTGTGAATCAAAACTACAAATTTCCTTCCCTCCATAAATATGGTAATGCACCCTTCGGGTCCCTACTACTTTCTCCAAGAATGTATCACATTGGGAAACCCTCATGAAAATCTATCATAAATGGTACTATTTTCCCATCTCGATCCCCAAAATGCTCGAGAAACTGCAAAAAAATTGGTGATATCCTCCATATATGGTGGGACTGTCCTATCATAATCCCTTTGTTATGTACCTGCCAGATGAGCCTGACGTGCAGTGGGAAGGCTTTCTCGTACAACCCCGGCTCAAGGGCCACGGTGTTGCAACAGTGGCCGTAAGAGCATGGCGGTGTATGGGTGCCTGGTTCGTCTTTGGTCTTGTCAGTTCAGTTGGTGTAGCAGGAAACAGGAAACAGGCTGGTAGGTGCAGGGCTGGGGAGACACTGAATACGTAGTCAGACAAGCCAGCTTTGGTAACAGACGATCAGATGTAGATATAGACGACAGGCAGAGAATGGTCAGGATACAGGCAAAGTTTGGCAACAGGATATCAAGCAGTGTAGAACGGAGCGTGGTTACAAGGCAGGCCAGGGTCAGGATAACAGAGATAAATCGTAGTCAAACAAGCCGGGTTAAACAAAGGAAACAGATCCAATCACAGGGACAGGAAGTCACGGGAACAGGTATGAGCTGCAGATCAGACAGCAAAGACACAGTGCTACTGAGGTGTTTAAATAAGGCAGCCTGTTGCCAATCACTGAAATCAGTCTGCACTATTTTAACCCCTAGGTGGCAGATAGATCCATGACATTGCCCCCCTCCCCTTACGGGCAACCCAACAGGTCTCTCTTCTGTGGATGATTGCGAAAAAAGGCATTAACTAAGTCTCTGGCGTACACATCCTGTTCAATGTCCCAAGAGTTATCCTCCGGGCCATAACCTTTTCACTTAACCAGGTACTGTACCTGATTTCTTTTCCTCCTACAGTCTATGATGGCCTCCACCTCGTACTCCTCTTTGCCATTGATGGTCACAGGTTCTGGTGGCCTGGATACTCTATCTGGAAAAGAGTCAGGGACTGCAGGTTTCAAGAGAGAAACATGGAAGACAGGATGTATCTTAAGTGAATCAGGTAAAGATAATTCATAAACAACCTCATTAAATTTCTTCTTGACTGGGAATGGTCCCACAAATTTAGGTGCCAGTTTCTTTGAGGTACATACCAACCTAAGATTCGTAGTAGACAGCCATACTTGGTCTCCCAGGTGGAGAATCAGTTCACCCCTTCTTTTCCTGTCAAAAGCAGTCTTGCTTGCTGCTTGTGCCTTGGTAACCGCTTCTTGAAGCAACGTATTGTTGCGGTTTAGGAAATCCACTGTGTCTTATAAATTCCTTTATTTTGACACTGAGCAAGTGCAGACAGTTACATATTCTGTTGTAAAACAATGTAAGAGACAAGCAAGTGAGATACAGTTGAAAAGTTTTCAAACAGTAATGTCAAAAAACAACAAGGTCGGCAGTTCTGGTTATTTAAACAAGCACCATAATCAAGGTTTGTGGGGATGGCTCCCCGAGATATCAATACTGCCAGTGAATGAGACCTGGGAGGTGCTCTGGGATCTGAGTTGTTTGGCTTATTACTGACTTCCTTGTCTATTGGTCATCGTCACTCAGTGAAATGCAATGTTTTCCATACGGTTGGTAAAATGGGGGTCCGAAAACCTGTAAAGCCCATACATGGGACCAGTTAAACAGGTAGTGGATTATAAGATTTTCTTTATATCTAGGCCATGAAGGAACCCAAGTATGAGGATGCATGATATGAAGACTAGTGTCCCCCGGGGTAGGAGAGGGATATGACGGGATAGGAGGGGGCGGAGAGGTACAGAAGAAAGAGGGGAACAGGAGGGGAATCAGAAGCGGTAAGGGTGTAGTAGTATAGAGGAAGGGTAAAGAAAGAATGTAAAAGTACAATATAACAAGGTAAAGGGTGATGTCCTCTGCCTGAGATATGGTGCTAGCCCGTTGAGTTAGCTAGATTGTGCCATTTCCTAAAGATAGGCTTCCGTGTATATAAAGTGCTGCCAGGGTCTCCAGGTCTCTCGAAAGGTCTTCTCTCTATTGTGTAGGGTAGCAGTAAAATTCTCCATATCCCTTAATTCGTTTACTTTAGCAAACCACAGGGACATCGCCCGTGGTCTCTCCGATCTCCAGCAAAGAGGAATGCAAGCCTTTGCGGCATTCAGAAGTTGAATGGTGAGAGAGGTCTTGTATTTCTTTATGGGTCGTTCTGATAGATGGAGCAGGCAGGCTGCAGGATTCCCTTCCAGGGAAACACCGGTAAGATGTCCGACCGTGCGTGCAACCCCGAGCCAGAATGGGGCAAGCTTGGAACAGGACCAGAAGATGTGTAACATCGTCCCCTCCTCAGAGCCACAGCGCCAACAGAGGCCGGGCACCTGAGGAAAGAAACGATGCAGGATGGCAGGGACTCTGTACCAACGTGTCATAATTTTGTAACAGGTTTCCTGGACCCTAGTGGCAATTGAGGATTTCTGAGCAAAGTAAAGAATTTTTTGTCTCTGTACCTCGGTGAATTGGACTCCAAGTTCCGCCTCCCATTTGGAGAGGAACTGGGGAACGTACCCTTCCTCTGGTTGGGTTAAGGATGAATACATCAGTGAGAGACAATGTCGAATCGGTTCCCCACGATGGCAAATGAGTTCCAGTTCAGTAAGATTACGGGTAATGCCTGACTTCCTCAGACAGCTGCGTAAAAAATTTTGCAGCTGCAAGCCACTCCAAAAATTTAGGGGGGGGGGGGGGTCTGTCACCAATGCTCCAGCTTCTAAGGAAAGTTGACCATTGGGTCCCAGAAAATCGTGTAGGCGAAATTTAGTGCCCAGTGCCAGTCGCTTAAGTTGTGGACTCTGAACTCCAGGTGGGAATTCCGGGTTACCTAAAATCGGAACCATGGGGGATGGCTGCGGGGACACTGAAGAGCGCCGGAAAGCATCTCTAACCACTGTTAGGGTGTTGCCCAGGGTAGGGTGTTCTATAAGGTCCTTCGGCAGCGGTGTAGTAATCCAGGGCCAACTCTTGGCCGACCCCCCGGAGTCCTCCTCCTCCATGGCAACCCAGTGCTTCGCCTCTGCGTGACAGTGCCAGTCCACCAACCTAGTTAGGTGGACTGCTCTGTAATAGGCCTTAATGTCCGGCAGACCAACCCCACCCCTACTTTTTGCTAGGTAAAGAAGTTGGAGTCTAACTCGAGGTTTGCGGTGGGACCAGACAAAAGCCCGGAACATGGAGTCGATTTGTTTAAAGAACGCTGGAGGTAATCAGATGGGAAGCGCCTGTAGCAGGTATAACACCCTAGGTAGCAGAGTCATCTTGAGGGCGCTACATCTGCCGAACCACGTCAGCGTCAAAGAGTGCCAGTGTAAGAGGTCAGTTTTAAGGCGTAGGAGTAATGGGGCAAAATTAGCCGAGTACAATTCAGCTGGATCTGAGGTGATGTCGACTCCTAGATAACGTATATGCTTGGTTGCCCATCTCAATGGAAAGGACGTGCGTAAACGTTGGACATTTCCCTTATCTACCGTTATGTTAAGAATGGAGGATTTTGTTAGATTGATCTGGAACGATGAGAGATCGCCATATTCTTGAAGGGATCGAAGCAGGTTAGGGAGAGAGGTAAGAGGTTCTGTTAGAAAGAAAATAAGGTCATCCGCAAAAGCAGCCACCTTGTGGGATCCCGAAGGCTTCGGGTAGCCCAGAATGTCTGAATTCGCCCTTATCGTGCACAACAGAGGTTCCAGGGACAGGATAAAGATCAGAGGGGAGAGGGGGCATCCCTGACGTGTGCCATTTCGGATGTAAAAAAAGTCCGATCTCGTCTCGTTTACCCTAACCGAGGCGGTGGGGTGCGTGTACAGGGAAAGGATCCACTGTAGCATGGAAGAACGAAGGCCTATATGCTCTAGAGTTGCCCGAATGAAGGACCAATCAACGCGATCAAAGGCCTTCTCCGCGTCGGTTGACAGCAGGAGAAGGGCCCGTTTGGTGGTCCTTGCCGAATGTATCAGGTTGATGACTCGTATAGTGTTGTCCCTTGGTTCTCGTAGCGGTACAAAACCAGCCTGGTCTCTATGAATCAGACTCGGTACGTGAGGGAGCAGTCTATTGGCTAAAATTTTTGCAAAAAGCTTGAGATCCGAATTCAGAAGAGCGATTGGGCGATAGCTCCCACAAAGTTGTGGGTCTTTACCCTCTTTCGGGATGAGAGAAATGTAGGCCCTAAGGGTGTCTATGGGGAATGAGTTCCCCTCCATAAGGGTATTGAGGGCGGAAACTAAGGGCTTCGCCAGTAAGTCAAAAAAGGTTTTGTAGTACACTGGGGTTAGACCATCAGGGCCAGGGGCCTTTTTTGGTTTTGAAGAGGCCAGAGCGGCTCCCAGTTCTTCAACAGTCAAGGGTTCGTCCAATTCTTCCCTTACCTCGTCAGGTAGTGATGGCATGCCTGAGGCAGCTACGTAAGATTGAGGGGTATGCCTGCCCTCCATAGGGGAGCCCGTGGATTGCGATCTGTCTAGATTATATAGGCCTGTATAGAAGGAGCGGAACTCCTCCGCCATGTCCGAGGAGGTGTTTAGCTTCTGTCCCGTAGATGATTGTATGTGTGGAATGTATGTTTTCGTACGAGGGCCCTGCAGGGCTCTGGCCAGGAGTGATCCCGGTTTGTTTGAGTACTCAAACATAGTACAACGTGCCCATGCTAGTTTCTGTTTGGTCTTCTGGAAAAGGAGAGTGCAAAGTTCCTCACGGGCCTTCTGTAGATCCCGGAAGGTTGTACGGGCAAGGCTAGCCTTATGTACACTTTCTAGCTTACGAATCAGTGCAAGTAGTTCCTCCGTGCGTTTCAATCTGTCCCGTTTGAGTCGGGCCCCTATTTTGATCAATATCCCTGTCACAACCATCTTGTGGGCTTCCCAAATCACAAGGGGGTTGGGAACTGATCCCTCGTTGATGGAAAAGTACTCCCGCAGTGCTTTCAGCAGCTCTGCACAAGTTTCCTCCGATTGAAGCAAAGCTTCATTTAGTCGCCATGATGGAGGAGACCGAGTCATTGGCCCCAACTGGAGGGTCAAGTGAATTGATGCATGGTCGGAGAAAGATATGACATCAATGGACGTAGAGACTACCTTGGCTAGATCTTTATGTGACAGCAGTAGGTAGTCTAACCGCGAGTAGGTGTGGTGCACTTGAGAGTAAAATGTATAATCTCTGTCTTGATTGTGGAGCAACCGCCAAGGGTCAACAAGGTGTAGGGTATGTAGGTCTGCCTTGAGACGCCTCAGGCAAGAGTAGGACAGATGTGAGGCTCCCCGTGAGACGTCCATGGTTGGATCCATGGCGAAGTTAAGGTCTCCGCCAAAAATAAGCATCCCCTCCGAGAACTCCAGGAGCTCAGAAAGAAGCTTACGTAAGAATTGGGGGTGATTTACATTGGGGAAGTAAACATTTGCGAAGGTAACCTGCAGATCGGACACTCTTCCCTTTAGGAGAAGAAAGCGACCCTGTTCGTCTGCTCGCTGTGCCTCAAACACCCATGGAACCGACCCGGCCAGAATAATGCTGACCCCCTTCGATTTGGAGATCGGAGAGACACTATGGTATGCCACAGGAAAGGCCCCATTAGTCAACCTGGGTATAGAGTCTGCACGGAAGTGCGTTTCCTGCAGAAAAGCGACATGTGTTTTGCTCCTGCGCAGGTCAGCCAAAAGCTGCGAGCGCTTCTCTGGTACATTAAGGCCACGCACGTTTAGAGAGGTGATCTTTAGGTGATCCATTATGCCTTCTGGCAGGGAAATGGAAGTCGATCTGCGTGTGGGAAGATCCCAAAAGCAGAAACCCCTACAGGCAGAGGGCAAGAATTAGAGAAAATAGACCAGAGGGGAAAGAATGGTGAGAGGGAGAAAGAGGAGGGGAGGAAGGATGGGGTAAGGGGAGTGAATGGTTTCTGTCGTAGACTAACTATGGGCCCCTGATGCACACTTAAAGTGTTCACACAGGAGTCCGCCCTAATGTGGGGGTGAAAAGAGCGTTGAAATCTACTCTAAGGTAGGTAGAGTTTAGGCAGTGATTTAAGTAGATAAAATATGTGGAGATGTGGGGGAGTAACGCCTCTGAGAATTATGAAGTGTCTAATATTAGGACCATAACAGCTGAAAATACCCTTTGATGATTGGTACCTGCATCATAGCTGACAGACACCCTCTGTCATGACCATTAGGTGAAGGTGTCCCCAGGAGGCTCATGGACGTCAGAACGATCCCCCCTGCCAACACAAGCAATAGGCATTACCAGTGGGGTCCGCCCCGACGCCTGACGGCAAGGCCCACAACACCAGCACCAAGGGTCTTTCACCTTCTCACCAGGGAGTACCAAGGCGAATCGTGAAGGGCGAGGTCAATACCAACATTGCAAATATAAAACAATGAAATAATAAAATAATGTAGTAAATCGGTATGAAATTGCACAACAAAACATAACATATAAAGCACGTCACCAACTATTGCCACGTCCCTGGGATTGTTACCCGCTATGGCCCTACGCCTCCCTCCCCTTCCTAATGCATAACAACCTGCACATCCTTCAGAAAGAAGCTAAGGGGAGTGAGGGGTCCTGGAGGTGCCCCGTATGACTAGTAAGGTGTCTAGCAAATAGGGGGGACAAAACAAAACAAAAGGGCAAATAAAGGGAAAACAGATAAACAGACCGGGCCCCCAGGACACTCATCTGGGATGGAAGGGCCAGTGTTTCCAGACGGTGACAAAGTTCTGCATACCCATCTTGAGGTGTCCGGGCTTAGCTCCAAGTCACTGGTTTCCCTATAGCATCCGTCTCCCCCATCAGCCACTAATGGTGAGCCTGTGCGAGGGATGCGACGTGCAGGACAGGGCTTAGTACGAATCCGGAACAGTCCGGCCCCTCATTGATTTAGCTGGTGGGTGGTAGCTGACATCCCGTAGTTCCAGGGTGGGGGTTGTAGGTATATCCAGGGGTCATTATTCCTTAGGTAGCACTAGGTAGGGCAATCTAAACAGGCCCAAGAAGTCACCCAGTAACCCAGTTTCACAGGTCTCTTGGGAAGTAAGTACAAATGTTCTTGGAGGCCCAGTGAGGTAATGTGACATAAGCGTTCATCTGGTCTTACCGGGTCTTGGGAGAAGATGGGGAGTTACGCTTCGGCGGACCTCGGGTGAGGTCTAGCAGTCTCTCGGCTAGTGGCACGTGAGCGCGGTCTACGAGTACGTTGCGGCCTGGGCAGAGGTGGGCCTAGGGCCTCCAGTGACAACAGGTAGTCAAACCAGTTGGGGACACTCACAGGAGGTTTGGCTAGGAAGCTGAATAGGTCTGGAAGTTGGTCTGGGGAGCGTAAGTAGAATTCTGCTCCCTGCCTCCGCACGATTAGGTGGAAGGGGTGACCCCAGCGATACGTCGCCTCTGCCGCCCGGACGACCTCCAACAGTGGTCTCATAAGGCCTCGCATTGCTCTTGTTTGCCTGGAGATATCCGGGTAGATCCGGATCAATGCGCCATCAAAGTCTAAGGGGCCGCGCTCCCAGGCCAACCGCATGATTTCCTCCTTTATGGTGAAAAAGTGTACTCTACACAGAACATCTCGTGGGAGGTCTGTGGCATCAGGATCCTGGGATGCTGCGGGGGGAGTCCTGGGTCCTGGGATACGGTGGACCCTGTCCAGCATTAGCTCTGCTGCCGGTGGTTTTCCAAGGACCTGGTTCAGGATAGCCACCACCGTTGCACGGAGATCTGATCCCATGGTAGCTTCAGGAATGCCGCGGAGGCGCAGGTTATTGCGTCTACTCCTGTTCTCGCCGTCATCCAGCTTTAGTTGTATGTCCACAAGATGGCGGCGAAAGCCACGCTGCTCTTGCTCCATGGCGGCAATCCGGGCATCCGAGGTGGATGCAGAGGACTCTAGCACAGTGACCCTTTCATCCACTGTATCTACCTGCTGGCGCAAGTCATGTAGTTCCCTGGAGAGTGCATTGACAATGGATGCCGCCATTTCCTGCAGATCCTGTCTTGTGGGCAGACCGGACACAATGGTTCTGAGAGATCCCTCCATGTTACCGCCTGTCTCCCTTGTATGGCCGCAGCTAGGTTGAGTGTCAGTGATTGGGATCACAGGGGATAGAATAGGAGATGCTGACCTGTCATCTGAAGCTGGACGGTCTCCTCCTGCATTCGTTCCCGGCTGAGTGCTTTTCTTAGCTGAGGCGGCAGCGCTCGTCGGAGGCACTCGAGGCGGCACCATCTTGGCCGAGGTGGCGGGGGAAGAGGCAGCGTGTTGCCTAAGGAAATAATGGGTTAATTCCGAACCCTTCTGTACCCCCCAGTCCAGCGGGTGTTTGCGGTCCCCTGGCATGAATTCCGGCTCTCACTGAACAAGATTACTGTCCGTTCTCAGGGCTTCCCCACACAGAGCTCCGAGGTGTGCGTCCTCACTCTGCCATCGCTTGGCCACGCCCCCTGGAAATCCACTGTGTCTTGAACAGCAGGAACTGTGGTCTCTGGAATAAAGTCGGGCAAGAAGGATGGGTGAAAACCATAATTTGCAAAGAAGGGTGACTGACCTGTGGCAGAGTGAGTGGCATTATTGTAGGCTAACTCCGCCAGTGGTAGCAGCAATACCCAGTCACCCTGGACAAAAGTGGTGAAACATCGGATATACTGCTCCAACGTCTGATTGGTCCTCTCTGTCTGTCCATTGGTCTGGGGATGGTAGGCAGAGGACAAGGATCTTTTGATTGTAAGGGCTTCACACAGAGTTTTCCAGAATCGTGAAGTGAACTGAACTCCCTGATCAGAGACAATGTTCATAGGGACTCCATGAAGCCTCACAATCTCTCTGATAAACACTTGAGCCATCTCCATGGCCGAGGGAGTACTCTTCAGAGGCAAGAAATGGGCCATTTTGGACAATCGGTCCACTACCACGAAGATGGCTATGCATCCTTCCGATGGGGGAAGTTCCACAACGAAATCCATGGCTATCATTCTCCGTGGTCTGTCAGGGACTGGCTGTGCCTGAAGTGGACTCCAGGCTCGGTTCTTTGTACCCTTGCTCCGGTTGCAGATTGCACAGGAATTCACATACTTCTTACAGGTTTCTTCCAGGGCCACCAGAATATGCGTTTCAGGAGATCAAACGTCTTGTGGACCCCAAAATGACCTGCTAGGGGATGATCATGACACAGACCCAAAATGGTTATACGTAAATATTCAGGCACAAATACCTTGCTTCCGTTAAACAGCAATCCTTCCCAGAGTGTCAGTGTGACCCCTGGAGGGCTAGGAACATCTATCGAAGCCTGCTACTTTCGGTTGAGGAGGTTGCCCTGTCAAAGTAAAAAGTTTTTTCAGACAAGATGGTATCTGCCACTGGTGGTTCCTTATCAAATATACGAGATCTGGTTTGACATTCTTCGAGCCCGGTCGGTAGGTAATGTGGAACACAAATCTGGAAAAGAACAGGGCCCAACGTGCTTGACGTGGCTTTAGGCGTTTAGCAGTCCTCAGGTACTCAAGACTTTTGTGGTCAGTATAGACCAATATGGGATGCGCTCCTCTTTTCTAAAGCCGCTTTTATGGCCAGTAATTCTCGGTCCCCAACGTCATAGTTTCTCTCTGCTGGAGAGAGCCTGCGGGAGAAAAAGGCTACTGGATGCATCAGATCCTTAGGACCTTGGCGTTGGAAGATGACTGCTCTAATAGCGACTTCAGCTACTTCTAGTGTATACGGCAGAGACGGGTCTGGGTGACCAAGAACAGGTGCTGAAGTAAACAGTCCCTTTAAGGTATCAAATGCGGCTTGTGCCTCGGGTGTCCAATGGAAGCGGAGGTTCTGTTTAGTCAGCTGTGTGATAGGGGTTATGATAGCGGAGAAGCCCCTAATGAGCCTCCTGTAAAAGTTGGCAAATCCTATGAAGCGCTGCACCCCCTTCTTGTCGGTAGGTGCAGGCCAGTCTAAGATAGCAGAGACCTTTTCAGAGTCCATCTTGATCCCTTCAGGTGATATTATCAGTCCCAGGAATTGGATGCTGCTTAGTTCAAACTCGCATTTTTCACCTTCTAGGTAAACAATCAAAAATATATCCAGAAAGTCGCCGAATATGTCATTGACAAAGTGTTGGAAGGTAGCCGGGGCATTGCATAGTCCAAAGGGGATCACCAGGTATTCATAGTGGCCGAATCGTGTGCGAAAGGCCATCTTCCACTCATCCCCTTGACGGATGCGGACTAAATTGTAGGCCCCTCGTAGATCTAGTTTGGTGAAAATGGTTGCCGACCTTAATCTCTGAAATAGTTTGGGTACTAGAGGGAGAGGATACTGGTTTTTAAATGTAATTTTGTTGAGCTCCTGATAGTCCACACAAGGTCGTAGGGAGTGGTCCTTTTTCTGAACGAAAAATATTCCTGCTCCTGCTGGGGAGGTAGAAGGTCGGATGAACCCCTTTTTCAAGTTTTCTTGGATATACTCTTTTAGTGCAAATATAATAAAAGTGTACACTGCGCTAAATTGAAAGAATATATGGTGCGGAGCAGCTACTTACAAAGTGACAACAACCAAAGAAACATGTGAAAATGAAATAAAAAGTCGCGCATAAATGGTGCCAAAAGTCTTCAATCAAGAAAACAACTGAAAAAAACAAATGTCCACAAATAATAAACATAACAGTGAAAAAACTTGTAAGTCTCTCAATATAGGTGAATAAAATCCTGTCGGTGAGTGGGGAACAAATGACATGGAATGTCCCACTGAAAACCATGCGTGGATGCAGGGAGACAGAAGTTATAACGCAGGTGAATCAACAAATCATCCCCAAGTTGTATCTCTCAACAACATGCGACTTGGTAAAGATGGTGTGTAAGAAACTCTTACCAGATATGATGGACTCCCTTGTCAGCGACAGAGAGTCACTCGAGCGGGTTGCCTCTCAGGGCCAGTGAACGGACATCACAGCTCTGCGAACCTTCTGGGTCAAACTCTGCGCGGATCTCCCGGGGCCGCCAGGTGGGTCCTCCCAAAGGATGGCCAAGGTGCGGATCAGAGGGAACAATGCGTCACGTACAAAAGCTGGAGTGAAGGCTGGTTGAATCTCTCAGTAAGTATGTGGAGAAAAAATGAACAAGCTCCACATAGTGTAGATGAGCAAAAATAGTATTGGATAAAAAAATAGGATAGGACTTCTGTGTCAGCTCTAAAGCAACAGGGAGTCAGTGCCAATCAGGGACTATGTTTCAGGGGGCGGGCGGAGCCAACCACCAATCGCTGTGAAGACAGGAAGTCACTGGCGGCGCCGCCCAACCTCCATGAGACAGACATAAGGAAGTGACGTCGGAGCACAGGACCAGCTCCACGTCCATCCCCTGTCATGTGATACCTCTCTCTGGAAGTCAAGGAGAGGAAGAGGGAGGGGGGACGAGCGTCAGATAGAACGTTCCCAACGCCGGTGCCCAGGCTCCTCCCCCATGTCTCCGGAAGTAACAAAGAACGTGAATAGCAGCCAGAAATCCCACCTGACTGATGGAAAACTGCCAAAAAGTTACCTAAGAAATGGGGAAGGGGACGCACCACTCAACAGACGGCAAGGCACAAGGGCAAGGGCCATGCAGTTGAGTGGCGCGCCTGAAAGGAAGGGTAGTGCTCAGTTGACTTCTAACAGTTGAAAATCGAGGGACCAAAAACCAGCACTAAATACATCAATGCTGGCGAGAGCCCCCAAAGTGTGATAATAATCCCTTCCTATCAAAATGACTGACGAAATAAATGAATAAAATGTAATGTCTTCTAAAAACATGATATAAAATGGGTTCATGAACATTGCATCTACAAAGTAAGAGCCATCCCCATAATGTTAACCGTGCACAAGCCAGTGTGAAAAACCAACAAGCGGAAGGTGTAGCTCACCTCTGAATATAATGTAAGCGCACCCCCAAAAAATTGCGCCAACACAGGGGAGAATAGAATAATGTGGAAATAAACATAGGTGATAGTATTAAAGGGGAGCACCTGAAAATATATGCAGATGTGATGAAATGAATACAAAAAAGGGGTGTTAGGATGAATTGATAAACGAGTTGAGGTCCCACTCCACGTTCATCCCAAACGGGAAGAAGGACCTCAACTCGTGAATCCAGTATGTCTCGAGACGTGAAACCCCACGCAGACGAGACTCACCCCTCCAGTGCGGGACAAACTTGTCAATAACCTGGAACAGAGTGCCTGTGGGATCCCTGTCATGGTGTTCCAGGTAGTGACGTGGCACAGTGTGCTTGTCCCTACCTTTTTTGATTGCAGCCACATGTTCATTAACACGAACAGAAAACGTTCTGATCGTGCGACCCACATATTGCTTGTGGCAAGGACAGGTTATCAGATAAACGATGTATTGTGAGGAACACGTGGTGAAATGCTTCATGGAGTAGGTGCGGGAAGTGACAGTGGACTTAAAAGTGACACTCTTGCGTCTTCCCCCAATATTATGTAGGCAGACCTGGCACTTACGACAGGGGTAGTAACCTTTACACTCCTGAAAGAACGACACTTTTTTGGGGGGGTCTATTATATTTGGGGCGATCTGTCCCTGAATGGACCTAGCGCCTCTGAAGACTACCGAGGCCTGCTTGGGTAAAACAGGACCAAGTAGTCTATCGTTCTGTAATATTCCCCAATGTTTTTTAATAATACGTTTAATCTGTTTAGATTGAGTGGAATGGGTGGTAAAAAAGGATAGCTTAGCATTAAATGTAGTGTTGTCTTTAGAGCGTTCTATAAGCGTAGCCTGCCTTTCAGTGAGTAGTGCTCTATTGATTTCGCTGTCTAGCAGGTGAGGGTCGCTTCCAGCATCCTTCTTGTTGCCCATTTTCGATTTTATACTCTGTGATCACATTTTATTGTTATCTGGCGTTTTTAGCAATAAAAATCCTATTTTTGCTCATCTACACTATGTGGAGCTTGTTCATTTTTTCTCCACATACTTACTGAGAGATTCAACCAGCCTTCACTCCAGCTTTTGTACGTGACGCATTGTTCCCTCTGATCCGCACCTTGGCCATCCTTTGGGAGGACCCACCTGGCGGCCCCGGGAGATCCGCGCAGAGTTTGACCCAGAAGGTTCGCAGAGCTGTGATGTCCGTTCACTGGCCCTGAGAGGCAACCCGCTCGAGTGACTCCCTGTCGCTGACAAGGGAGTCTATCATATCTGGTAAGAGTTTCTTACACACCATCTTTACCAAGTCGCATGTTGTTGAGAGATACAACTTGGGGATGATTTGTTGATTCACCTGCGTTATAACTTCTGTCTCCCTGCATCCACGCATGGTTTTCAGTGGGACATTCCATGTCATTTGTTCCCCACTCACCGACAGGATTTTATTCACCTATATTGAGAGACTTACAAGTTTTTTCACTGTTATGTTTATTATTTGTGGACATTTGTTTTTTTCAGTTGTTTTCTTGATTGAAGACTTTTGGCACCATTTATGCGCTACTTTTTATTTCATTTTCACATATACTCTTTTAGTGCCTCCTGTTCTCGTTCAGTGAGGGGGAAGATTCTACTGAAAGGGATTTCAGACCCTGGAAGCAGTTCAATTGGGCAGTCGTAAGGCCGATGCAGGGGAAGAATGTCAGCACCTCGTTTACTAAAGACATCCAGGAACTCATGGTAGGGTTCAGGTACGACTTGCCACACCTCAGACTCAGAGTCCACACAAAGTAGTGTTGTAGAAGAAGCTGGGGACCTTGGTAGGCAGTGTTCCTAGCAATAGGCTGAGTGGAAGTTGATTCTCCCTATGGCCCAATCAACTCGTGGATTATGTGCCTGTAGCCAGGGTAGGCCCAGAATAACAGGGAATAGCGGGGAAGAGATGACATTGAGGCTTAGGATTTCCTTATGTTGGGAGGAGGCCAACATGGGTAAGGGAAATGTCTCTTGGGTCACAGGTCCGGACTTGATACATGACCCATCAGCTAGAAAAACAGAAAGTCCTTGTGCTTTAGGTTTCAAGGGGATGCGTTGTTGTGTTGCAAAGGTTAGATCGATGAAGCAACTGCAGGCCCCAGAATCAATGATCGCGGTAACTGGCACTTCCCTTTCTAGCAGCTGGAAAGAGATGGGAAGGGTTAGGTTGGTGGCATTGGTAGATGAAAAGTTATTAACTGAAGAAAACATCCGCCACTTACATGTCTTGGTTGGACAGGAGCGTACATAGTGGCCCGCTTCCCCACAGTTTAGGCAGAGGTTGTTCTGTAGTCGGTGCAGGCATTCCTCCGGAGACAGAGAGGGGCGTATTAGGCCAATTTGCACAGGCTCCAGGACTTCGGTGGTAGTAGTAACAGGAGCTGGCTGAACTGGAGTAAAGCTAGCAAGTGTGGAGTGAGTAGGAGCTGGGATCCGGGACATCATCCAGACCGGACGTGGCTGCTGGGCTGATCCTTCGGATCGTCGTTCACGGAGCCAACGGTCAATTTGAATGGCAAGTGTGATAAGGGCCTCCAGGGTATTTGGGACTCTGTAGCGTGCCAATTTGTCTTTCAGACCTTCTGATAACCCCAAGCGGAACTGGTGTCGCAGGACTGCGTCATTCCACTGTGTGTCTACACTCCAGCATCTAACGTCTGTAACATAATCTTCGGCCTTTCTGCGGCCTTGCTGGAGTGCATGAAGGACAGCCTCTGCTGTTGTGGTTCATTGCTGGTGGTCATATAATTCGGCCATCAACCCAAAGAAGGTGGACATGAACTGTAACAATACATCGTTCTTCTCCAACATCCGATGAGCCCAGGACTGGGGCTCACCCTGAAGCAGTGATATGATGAATCCTACTTTGGTGGCTTCAAGGGAGAAAGTTTGAGGTTGCAGGGCGAAGTACAGTTCATATGCGTTACGGAAGGATCAAAATTTTCCCCGGTCACCTGAAAATCTCTCTGGTGCTGGAACTCTGGGTTCAGGTGGCAGCATCACCACTGAGGTTGCTGCAGTGGCAGTCCCTGAGGCAGAAGGCGCAGCAGTGCTTGCTAGTGTAGCTAGAGTCTGTACACGTTGTTCAAGTTGTGTATAACCCTCCTGTACAGATTTGACTGCTTGGGTAAGGGCTGCAAGGTGCTGACAGATGTCATCCATGGCCGACTTCCCACTTGCAGGCTCAGACATGGTTGTCTGATACAGTTACGTACCTGAGCCTGACGTTCAGTGGGAAGGCTTTCTCGTACAACCCCGGCTCAAGGGCCACCGGTGTTGCAACAGTTGCTGCAAGAGCCTGGTGGTGTATGGGTGCCTTGTTCATCTTTGGTCTTGTCAGTTCAGTTGGTGCAGCGGGAAACAGGAAGCAGGCTGGTAGGTGCAGGGCTTGGGAGACAAGCCGGGTTTGGTAATAGTCAGACAAGCCGGGTTTGGTAATAGACGATCAGATGTAGATATAGACGGCAGGCAGAGAATGGTCAGGATACAGGCAAAGTTCAGCAACAGAATAACAAGCAGTGTAGAGTGGAGCGTGGTTACAAGGCAGGTCGTGGTCAGGATAACAGAGATCAATCATAGTCAAACAAGCCGGGTCAAACACAGGAAACAGATTGAATCACAGGAACAGGAAGTCACGGGAACAGGTATGAGCTGCAGATCAGACAGCAAAGACACAGTGCTGCTGAGGTGTTTAAATAGGGCAGCCTGTTGCCAATCACTGAAATCAGTCTGCACTATTTTAACCCCTAGGTGGCAGATCCATGACACCCTTTCTGCAAGAAAGTATCTGCTTTAATTAATGTCACCACTAATAGTACACGACAACAACCGCAGATGGCTCTTTTTGGTCTAGACCCCCACCTGTTTCCAGCAACCTACACCCCAATTATTCAACATATCTTAATTGCAGCACATATAGTGCTAGCCTGTGCCTGGAAAGACCCACTCCCGCCAACTACTACTACCCTCATTGCTACATTAAACAAGCATTGCCAAATGGAATACCTCTTCTCCAAAACCCACTTAACAAGAGAAAAGTTCCATAGGCATTGGTCCCGATGGCTAACACATCCTAGAAATATTAAACTCACATGAGAAGAGCAATGCTCCACACTGAATAATTTCACCCATAGGTAATGTCCACTCTTACTATCTGGACAAGGGAGAACCAGATGTGAACTCCTGCTTTTCTTCTATGCAACGTTACAGGTTTGTCTTACTATATAGTTACTAGAGGTTTTCACAGATATATAGGTATTTTCTCTATTCCCCATGCCATCTATACCTCTCTTACCAATCTGTTAGCTTTGCTCCTTTTACAACTAAACTTGCGAGTGTGTGGGGCGGATGGTGTGCCCCCCCCCCACCGGGCACAGTTTGTCCCCCATGGGGTGCCTAGGAGGGGGGGTGCCCTCTGCCCTATATGCCTGTCAATACATAATATTGTACGTTCGGAACCTTTATCAACGCACACATATATTGGTTACTTTGCTGTTTTTATACTTGTCTATGAAACCCTATTCTATATGTATCATTATATAGCAAATAATGTTCTGTCCTTTGACAAAACTTAATTAAAAAAAAATGGGGCCAAACCATACTTTTTTACCACCCCACAACCACAAATGTAAATAAGCTCTAAAGAAGGAATTTGTTAGCTCCAGGCTTACCTGCCTTTATTCTAGTCCCGGGTACATCCCAGGAAGGGAGCTTGGTTAAATTAGAGTTAGGGATAGGCTCAATTATGGTCAAATCCTAGTCTGAACCCACCTGAGCAACCCTGCCATGAAGCTGTCACTGTACTTGGCCAATCAAGCATGGGACATACAACTGCAGGGCGTGGAATGGACAGGGAATGCCTCAGCGCTTATGATTGGCCAAGTAAAGTGACAGCTTCCTGGCGCCATTGCTCAGATGGGTTCGGACTAGGATCCAAACACGCCTGAGTTCATTCTTTTTAGGGACAACACTTTACAGAAGGGCTTTGTTGTGACAGTGTTACTTACACTTAGATTAGATTTATCAAACTAATGTCTCTGTTTTTAAACCCAGGTTCACACTGACAGCGGGAATGAAATTGTTCCGTGTTGCTGCACCGATGTCTATGGAAATCCCACCCCGAAGTAGTACAGAAACTACTTATGGGAAACGGTGCAGTGCCACAAATGCGGCGTCGCACCGATTCGGACGGTGCCATTGACAGCAATTGCCGCCAATTTGCCATGCGATTTGACAAGTGAACCAGGGCTAATACCTAGTTTTAAGACGTATTAAAACCAGACAAAAACTAAAGAAAACCTTGTTGACTTTAGGTACAATTTCAGTAACGTCGACTTAATTTTAGCTAAATCTGCCAATGAGGAGTAGCAGTTTTGTCTTTATTTCTATTTTTTTTTAAATGCTAGCTTAAGTATGTTTAGGACTTTTCCTATCCTAATTACCAGTAGGTTGCACAGGAGCTCCCACCATTCACACATAACTTTCTGTTTCTCCACAAAAGCATGGTCCCCAATAGCACAGGGCTGGTGCTTTGAGAGGGTCATAATATTTAGGCCCTTCTCTCTTGAATCACCCACCTCATATTGATTACCAGACAAGTGAGCATCAGCATTGTAAAAAAGCCCCGATTCTTTCAGCCTTCTAGCCACAGGTTCACCAGTCTATGTTGCTGGGGTGATATAGATTAGGGCAAGAGGACCAAAAATAAAAAACAAGATCACCGAAAATGTTTGGTTTGAAAAACCTGTAACTATTCTTTTTTTTAATTTGTTATCTATGCCACATTTTATTTTGTTGTCTGTTTCGGTGTCTTAGATAGGCCATACATGTGTCAAATTTCGAAAGAATTTTCTTTTGAAAAGCTTATCTAAGAATTTTCTTCGAATTTTGTACCATTAGTGGACTAGAGCAACAGACGATTTTTATGTGGCCATCAAATTTAAGTGATCGGGCATGTTGGAAATTGTTTGAAAAACAAATGATTTTCTAATCAATGATGGGAGAATCATGCGAGAAATGTAATCGAAAAAGAAATGCACATGTGCAAGAAAAGAAAGTTCACGGAAAGAAAAGAAAATTCCCAGCAACAAAATGTATTTTCTGTAGTAATAGGAGGTGAAATTGAAGGCTTGATTGGTGGAATTTCAAAATCAATTGTGGCACCGTCAGATCACAAAACGCACAAAATTTCTGATTTTCTAAAGAAAATTCTTTTGAAATTCGACCATGTATGGCCAGCTTTAGATAAGCCATTGGGGACCATTCATGCTTAAGTATAGCACAGATAGCAGCTCCTAAGACAGATCCGTACTGTCTACAACCGTTAAACAGACTCTGTTGGGAACAGGTGGCGGGTCAAAATTCTTCAGGCATTAATTAATGGCACATTACAAAATGAAGACAGACAGTACAGTTACAATTATTTTTAATACAAGAGGAACCTAAAGGTGTATAGATTAGGAGATAGTCAGACAGAATGGGGTAAGGATTTCCAGAGGATGGCAAAGGCTCTGAAGAAGTCCTGAAGGAGAGCATGGTAGGAGGGGGCGAGGGAGCGAGGGAGCGAGGGAGCTAGGTAAAGAGCCTAAGTAAAGTTGATTTTTACAAATAGCTGCTTGTATATTTTTTTGAATTTAATTTTTTTATCATTTGTTTTACAATATTATTTTTGTCTGCAATCTTTTTAGGAGCCACGTTACGGACTTTGGTGAAACATCAGATGGTCTAACACAGACCCCTGATGTCTAACTTTTGAGACAGTGAAAAGGACTGTACATTCTGGATGAACCCTCTGCACATTGCTATACACCCTTACCAGCAAACTATGTAATGAAAAACAGAGATTTTTAGTTCACACATATTAGAATACATGCTTAAGCAGGCCAACTGCGTTAAAGTAATCCCTCTTATGGCCAGTCCTACACTGCTTTGCCACTGTAAATGCTATGGTGGACCACCTACCAACATAGGGCAATATGTGTGAACTAAAAAATCCTGTTGTGTGCAGGAAAGGGTGTATAGCATTGTGCAGAGGGTCCATTAAGAATTTGTAGTGTTAACATGTGGTCACACCCCTTTATTATTATTATTATTATTATTCACGATTTATATAGCACCAATAGTTTACGCAGCGTGTTGCAATGTAGAGGGGGGGGGGACAGCACAATTACAGTACAGTTCAATACAGAAGCTTACATTCTAAAGGGAGAGGGTGGTGGTACAAAAGGTAATAGATGTGGGGAATGATTTGATGGGGTTGTTAGGTGGGTGTGGGATAGGCTTCCTGATAGTTGCACATACAAGCTATTGGGATTTGAGCAAGGGTATAGTTTAATAATACACCCCCCCCCCCCCCCCCGCTCAGCTCCTTAAATCACCTTCTCCTCCTGCTCATTATCTTGCAGAGCAGACTCTAGAACTGCAAACATAATTCAACTTTCAGCTGGCCTATGACAACTCGGTATAAAGACTTTTAAAGACTTTTAAGGATTCTACTGCATTTATTTGCTTGTAGTTGTCCTTGAAAAATACAAAGGATGTATTCTAAGCCCCCATTCAGTGCAACCCATACATCTAAATACTTACTGTACCTTCAGCCCTGCCCCAGAGATCTTCAATATCTTCAATATGCTGTCCTGCCCAGCGTTGCACAGCCTTTATATAAAAAGACCTGATCAATTGCACATGCGCACCATGGCATCCTTCATCCCTAAGACTGTGACCATAACCCCCTGGATGGCCCAGTAAAATAGCTTTATTGTTGCTAACCTACAGACACATGCATAGCTGGTATTATTTATATATTATGACACTTACCTTGTAGAATACCCAAGGAGCCAAAAGTTCCAGGAGCTCTTATATAATCTAGGGATGTGCTAATTCAAATTTGGAAACTGAGCCTCAGGGCTCCCGGGTAGTTCTACAAGATGGGTGGCAATATATGAAACATTTTTAGGTGCCTATTCTGCATCTGTGACAGCAAGGTAGAGCACAGATTTAATCTGAAAAAGAAACACAAAAAATAGCAACAAATATTAACAAGCTACCCGAGAACATCAGTCAAGAGGATTCGATTAGTGTTCAAATATACTGTAAAATGGGTAATCTCTTTAATAATAGTACTTATTTTGTTATATATAGCCAGTGCTTAGTAGGGAGCCCTGCAAGCTTCTTTCATTGTGTTCTTTTCATAAATGCTCATACAACCAGTACAGAGTGTACCCTATTTGCTCTAGTCCTGTTTATATCCAAAACCCTGTATTTGTTGCTTGCTGCTATCTTTATGAAACATAAAAAAGTTTTTACTGTATTATTCTTATATCTGTACCAAAACTCAACCCACTAGAGAAAGGTTTTGAGATCAGCATAAATGAATACCGCATGGTTGTGCTTAAAAAAAATGGGAACTTAATTGGAAATTGGGGCATAGCATCTAGCTCTGGGCCCTATCCCAAACAACACTTAGGTGCAGAGACAGAGACATTATTGAACAATGGTTGAAACAGGCAGCATCATGCCAGTTTATAATTATATTAGAGCCTGATTAATTGCTATCATCTTTCAACCAGATTCTATAGAAACATTTATAGAGCGTCTTTGGTTTCAGTGAATGACAGGTGCAGAGAATCAGATACACCAGTATAGTACTGGAGAGAGTTTAGGAGCAAGTTATTGGAGTATAGGGTCCATGGTCCAGCTGATTCAGTAATTTTTTATTAAAACGAAGGATTCGCCCTGGGACTTTAAATGAAGTAGGTACCGTTTCCGCCAGTAAACATAACAGTTGTGTGACTCTTTGGTTGGCGTTGGCATTTTTTGTCTCGCATTGGGGGCTGCGATGTATATAAAGGGAGGCTTTTCTGTGTCTCCTGCTGTCCCCATCTGCTTTCGGGCGGATGGGGACACCTACACATCGGCACCATGTTCAGGCGTGAGGCGTGGCATCTGCGATTTTGCGGACCCATTACCACTCCTACCCTGTGCCTTCATAACTAATACTGTGCCATTTTGCCAACTATATGCTTTTTTATCTTAGGTACAATGTTACACACATCCACCCCTGAAGAGCGAGCTGGATCTCGCGAAACTAGTCGGGTAGTATGATGCCCGCGTACTATGACTGCTATTACATCCATGTACCAATATTTCTTGTTTATATATCTTTTTTGGCAACTGTTGGTGTTATCTATGCATGTAAACAATTTTACTTGAATAAACCATATACTGTATTTACTACTGTTATGTTTACTGGCGGAAACGGTACCCACTTCATTTAAAGTCCCAGGGCGAATCCTTCGTTTTACTATATGTTATAGGGATGGAAGTGTGTTACTGGGGACACCAGACCTTTCTCTTTTTTCTTTACAGTAATTTTTTATGGGCACAGTTCCTATACCACTGATAAAGATAAAATACATAGTAAAACTGTTTTAAATTAATTATTTATTTCAGTTTTGCTTTTTTTTTTTTTTTTTACAGTCTTCATATTCTGCTGGGTTTTATTGACTATTTAAAAGTAGACTAGGAAATGGAGTCCTAGTATAATGTAATTTTGACATTAGGGTCCGATTTGATATGCGATTGCATTAGAAGCTTCATAATGCCGTTTACACACGAGCGGACTTTTGACGAACTGAACTCCGAAGGACTTTTTGACGGACTTTCGACGGAGTTCCGAAGCAACGGACTAACCTACACACGATCACACCAAAGTCCGACTGATTCGAACGTAATGACGTACGACCGGACTAGAATAGGGAAGTTCATAGCCAGTAGCCAATAGCTGCCCTTGCGTCGTTGTTCGTCCGTCCGACTAGCATACAGACGAACGGATTTTTTGACCGAGCTCGAGTCCGTCGGAAAGATTTGAAACATGTTCTATTTCTAAAGTCCATCTGATTTTTCGACCGCAAAGATCCGATGAAGCCCACACACGATCAAATTGTTTGGCGCATTTGTTCCGTCGGACCTTTGCTGTCGAAAAGTCCGCTCGTGTGTACATGGCATTAGAGTTCCTTGACTAAAACCTCGTACAGATGATCAGATTTCTGGATGACCGTTTGTCCATTTTTTGTGGCATGCTAGTCTTATGGCGAAAGTGAAGAGGTTACTCACCATACGAAAATTCTCCTATGACAGAATTCAACTTCAGAAGTGACGTGATGTGTTGACTAGTTTTGTATGTATTCTTTCATTTCTGAGCATGCGTAGTCTTGCTCTTACGATTTTTTTTCATATGCAAGCCGTACAGGTTAGACGGAAAATTGGATGTTGAGTTCACATACGACAAAAATGTTATAGTCTGCATATCCAGCTTTTATCAGACGAAAAAACAGAATTGGCTGTCAAAAGCACCATACTAGCGATGCAAAAATTGGCAGAGCGTTCGCCGGACAAAATTTTTGTTACGATTTTCGTATCATGTGTGCAGGCCTTTAGGGTTTTCATCATTCAGTCGCAGCTATGCTAAAATTGTTGGTGAATTCAAGTCAATCATCTTTTGATGTATTTTTATTTACTTTAGGCTCTTGGACTTTATTGCATTTAAATTGATTCATCATTAACTTATGAATCATGGTAGGCACTAGATACACTGCTGTTTCTCTAGTACAAGCAGAACATTATTGGAGTTATAAATTATTTCTGACTTATAAAATAAACATAGTAAACAGCTCTAAAACATTGACATTCCCAGAGCAGGAACTTAAGTTAGCGGTTTATCACGAAAACAAAACATGGTTTTTGATATAATTGTTATTGTTTTAAAGGGTGAGACTATAAAAAAGATTTCATTTCAGACAGATAACTTCACCTTTCAAAAAAAAAGCAGCAGCCTATCCATCCTAGACCCCTAATCTAACTTAGCAGTTGCAAATTGCAAAGTCCCTATGAGAATGAGCCCAAGTAATGCCCAAGGCAACTGAATGAAAAGTGAGTGAGAGACAGAATGGTGGTAGGGAGAAAGCAACTAATAAAAAGCAAAAGTATAACAAAGTGTCAGGAACATCATGCTAGGCATCAAAAAGATTATTCCAGCCATATAACTCATGCACATGTGCATAAACATGCACATGTTTGTGTGCTTAAAGCCTAACCAAACGTGAGACACTAGTGCATGCGCATGAATATAAGGGCATGTCCACCAAAGATACTGGCACCTAGTGGGCCATTTAAACTTGAGTTTAGCAAAGCATCATTGCTGAATTGTCTTTCAGTCTGAGTTCCTGCAATTCCTGACCCTTTCGCTTGACCCTGTTATTGACCCAGTTTTCATCTCATCTGCTTCTGGATTATCCTTGTCTGCCTATATTTGCTGCTCATCTCTGCTGCTGACCTCGTCTAGACTTGTGATCAAGATTTTGCCTTTTGACTCTGTACCTCACTACTTGCAGGTTGCCAACCTCTCCTTGTTCCTGACCTTGATCCTGCCTATGATTTGGTGCCTTCCTGCTACACTCTTACCAGAATTGACTTGTGACCTCACTCTACTCATAATTGAACTTGGTTTGTGCTGCACACCCCACCCACTGTACTTCCGCTTGTCTGATACCAGTGCTTACAAGTTCCAGTCAGTTCCAGTTCCCTGGTACCTTGGCCCTTCCATTGCTTTTGCAAACCCTGTCTTAACTTTTCAGGGTGCTGGGATGAAAAACGTGCAAGAGGCAACCCATATCATCTCGGGTTCCTCATACAGATATGTGACAAAAAGTAAGCACAGTTGACATGTTTGGTGATAGAGTGGTTTCTTATGGAGTGAGGGTATGGCAAGTAGTGGATTCCTAATAATGAGGCAACTGCAGAGTTGGCACTGTGGAGAGTTTCCAGAACAATGAAGCTGAGATACAACATGGATGATGGAGAGAGTGTCATATACAGGCTTTTGGATAATTGGAGTTAATAAGAATTCCAGTTAGGTTCTTCCAAACAGGGCATTTCTGTTGTAGCAAGAGGTAGTGGACAGTGTCACGGAGTGGCATACCATTGAAGTCCAGGTAGGATGATGGGTGTCTGTGGTTAAATACATAGCTAAGTACATGTATTACAAATGATGGAATGATGCCAAGAAATTATCTGTAGAATTTCCTTAGCCATGTATGAACCTGAACTAGATGTTTAAGGACAAAAAGTTTTATTTATGGCTTTGAACAAAAAGAGATTGTTTAATAGACATGTGCAGAACGAAAAAAATTTGTTTTGTTTTGTTTCGATTCGTTAATTTACATAAGTTTATTTATTTAAATGTGTTTAATTCGTCTAATTAGTTTTCAGAATTTGTTTTGTTTATTTGTTTTCAAATCACTTCAAATTTTTCGAATTCGAATCGATTTGCAAACGAATTTGAAAAGTTTTTCGAATTCAAATAGTTTTTGAATTCGAATATTTTTCCAATATCCAAAAAGAATGAAATAGAATAGAAAATAATAGAATAGAATAGAAAAAATAGAATAGACTAGAAAATAATAAACATAAAATAAAAGAATATAATATGATAGAGTAAAACAGAACAAAATAGGATAGGAAATAAAAGAACAGAATAGAATGGAATAGAATAGAAAAGAATAAAAAAGACTAAAATAGAAAGACTATAACCATCTTCTGAAATTCGAATAGAACAGAATAGAAAGCAATAGAATAGAATTTAAAAAACAATAGAATAGAAATTATATAACCATTTTCCAAAATTCAAATAGAATCAATTCAAATTTGAATAGAATAGAAAAGAATAGAGTAGAATAGAATAGAAAAAAACACAATAGGTTAGAAAAAAACAACAGAATAGAATGAAAATAACCATATTCCAATTTTAATCTATTCTTGTCTATTCTATTCTTTTTTTTTTTTTTTTAATTCTTTATTTATTTATTTTAAACATGGTTAATTGGCATACCACAAAATATGTCAATTCCTTAGACATACGCATCTTAGTCAAAATGTTCCATATGTTAAAAGACATTTCATGACTTGAAACAATTTCATTAACATAATAACAACTACTTCATCTCTATCATACCTATAAAGGATATAAGAAACCAAAGGGCCTCATTGAGCCCCCTGCACATTTGCCAAGTTAACCATAGTATATATATCTGGTCTTTCAAATACTTGAACATATATCATCATTTCAACAGACTAAATTGCAAACTCAATGTATCTTATGTTCTCTATACTTAGTATATAAATTGCGGCTGTATTTCACTACATAATAAAGAAAGCAAAAAAACAAAAAAACAAAAGAGAGAAAGATAAAGAGGAAAAAAGAAGAGGAGGAGAAAAGAAAAAAAAAAGAAAAAAAGGGGATGGAAAGGGGGGAGGGATAAGGTAAGTTGAACGGGGTCTCAATATCATGATCATTATCGTAGTTACTTAATTCCCTGATATCACAGACTCTGCTACCTCCTGTAGGTATGCATTTGTTCCCATGAAATATCTCCATGGCCTCCATTTGTTCTGTATTATATCCTCTTTATTATGGAGGGTGGCGGTCAATTCCTCCATACGGAGTATACACTGAACTTTAGAATACCACAGGATCCTCGTTGGCGGCTGAGATTGCCGCCAAAGTGCGGGAATGCATGCCCTTGCTGCATTAAGAAGCTGTATTGTCAAGGTCTTTATATATTTCCGAATGGGTCTCTCTGTCACATGTAAAAGGCACGCAGCTGGATTGTCTTTCAGATCCACAGTTGTCAAGCTTCTAATTGTAGTTGTTACCTCCTCCCAGAATGGCCTCAGTAACGGACAGGTCCAGAAAATATGCATAATCGTGCCAATATCTGCGTTGCACCTCCAGCACCTATCCGAAGTGGCTCCATCCATCTTGTGAAGTATATAGGGGACTCTATACCATCGGGACACAATTTTGTATCCAATTTCTTGGTATTGATTTGCAATAGAGGACTTATGTGCCACAGTCAACATTTTATCTACTTGCTGTGGTGAAAACTGAATCCCTAGATCCCTTTCCCATTGAGAAACAAATGACGGTGCTGGCTCTTCAGTCTGGTTAGTCAGGTAACTATATATCGTAGAAAGAGTATGTCGTACGGGTTCCCCCGTTTTACATAGTAATTCAAAGGGGGTAGGGTCTCTAGGGACATATGATGCCTTCTGAAGGGACTGTAAGAAATGTCGCAGTTGATAAGAGCTGAAACTATCTAACGGTGGATCTATGAGACTAGAAATGGTCGCTAGTGAGGGGAGCTCCCCGTTAGGCCAGACATCTATTAGGCGGTATCTCCCTGATAGTGTTAGTTGTCTAATCGTTCTATTTGTGAGACCTGGTATTAAATCCAGATGACCTATCACCGGTGTCATTGGCACTTACCAAGGGGTGGTTCCCTATGTCTTCTGGAAGAGAGCAGGTGAGCCATGGGGAGGTCAACAGCGGAATAAAAACATCCTCAATCTCTATCCTCACCCATTGCTTGAATTCTTTATTACAGTGCCAGTCTACTATCTTTGAAAGGTGTACTGCTATGTAATATTGGAGGAGATCAGGTAGGCCAATGCCCCCCTTCTCTTTGGGTCTAGACAACGTTTGCATTTTGGTCCTCGGTGACTTATGTGATCAAATAAACTCTCTAATTATCGTCCGGAGCTGTTTAAAGTATGTTGAAGGTACTCTAATCGGTATGGTTTGGAGTATATATAATATCCTCGGTAAAACCGTCATCTTCAGGGCATTACAACGCCCAAACCAGGTCAAGGTCAAAGTGTGCCATTTACGAAAGTCAGCTTTCAGTCTCTGGAGCAAAGGTTCATAATTAGCAGCGTACAAATGTGCCAAGTCAGATGTAATATCAATACCCAGATATCTTATTGATTTATCCGCCCAATGGAACGCAAAGGACGTACGCATACTATGAGCCTCCAAATCTGGGATCGTAATATTAAGCACAGCGGATTTGGCGCAGTTGACCTTAAAGTTTGATCCCAACCGCTCCCAACCGCTGCCAAAATATTGGGGAGCGAGACTCGTGGGTTAGAGACAAAGAAGATCAAATCATCGGCATAAGCCGATATTTTGTGGTGTCCTGAGGGTTTCCGCACCCCTGTAATATTTGGGTCTTCTCTTATATGGCACAAAAATGGCTCTAAAGTCAATATGAAAATAAGGGGGGACAGGGGGCAACCCTGTCTCGTCCCATTCGCTATCATAAAAAACTCTGAGCACCATTCATTCACCTGAACCACCGCCATCGGTTTAGAATAAAGGGATGAAATCCAATTAAACATATTAAGGCCAAGACCGATGTATTCCAGGGTGGCCCGCATAAAATGCCAGGACACCCTGTCAAAGGCCTTTTCCGCATCTGTTGAAAGCAAGGGAAATGATTTCCCCGTCTGACGCACCTTGTGAATAAGATTCAGAACCCTGATGGTATTATCTCTTGCTTCTCGCCTTGGTACAAAACCTACTTGGTCTAAATGTATTAATTTTGGAATATGCAGTATGAGTCGATTAGAGAGTATTTTGGCAAAGAGTTTTAAGTCTATGTTGAGAAATGCGATTGGGCGATAGTTCCCACATTGGGATAGATCTTTCCCTTCTTTAGGTATCAGGGATATATAAGCCCTCAACGAGTCTATTGGCATGGAACTATCTCCTTTCAGCTCATTGTAGGCCGCCAAGAAGTGTGAAGTCAGGGAATTCACGAAAGATTGGTAGTAAGTCAGTGTGAAGCCATCAGGCCCCGGGGCCTTCCGTGGTTTCGTTTTCTATTCTATTCAAATGGTTATATTCTTTATATTCTAATCTATTCTATTCTATTGTTTTTTTCTATACTATTTTGTTATTTTCTATTCTATTCTAATCTATTCTTTTCTATTCTATTCAAATTCGAATTGATTCTATTTGAATTTTGGGAAATGGTTACATTCTTTCTATTCTATTCTATTGTATTTTTAATTCTATTCTTTTCTATTCTATTATAGTCTATTTTTTTCTATTCTATTATTTTCTTATGTATTAAAATTCAAATTTATTCTAATCTATTTGTCTGAATTTTCATTCGGAAACAGAACCAAAACCGCACATGTCTATTGTTTAAATGAAATCTATTTGTAACCTTAAGCCCTCTAGTGTGGAGTAGCCCCTTAGAATAACCCCTTACCCATGACCAAGCTCCAGGGGGCGGGGCAAAACATGTTGGGGGCATGGCCTGGCGGGAGCCCAGGCTGAGGTTGTCCCTTCCACCATCACACCACTCGGTGGATGTGCGGCTACGGGAATTCCCTCCTTCCTTTCTCTAGTAAACCCTTAGAACAGGGGTATTGAATTAAAATTCATGAAGGTCCAGTCAGTAAAGTTTTCTTCCAGCCGAGGTCCAAATTATATGTTTGACTCTCAATGGCACCTCTGCACAATGGCAAACAAGGTGTGTTTTTGCGAGTGCCACACAGCATGGGCCGCCTACATGCAGTACACAATAATGTGAATCTAACCTCAGATCCTTCACATCACAATCCTTTAAATTACATCAGTGTTCTCAGTCCCCCTGCACATCAACTGCCTTCACATTACAGTCCTCAGCCCCCCTTCACATTCTTGTCTGCACCCCCCCTATATCACCCCCTACTTCAAATTGCAGTTCCCTGCCCCCTTCATATCACCCCCTTCACATTCCTGTCCTCACCCCCTTTATAGCACCCCCTTCACATTCCTGTCCTCACCCTCTTTATAGCACCCCACTTCACATTCCTGTCCTCACCCCCTTTATAGCACCCCCTTCACATTCCTGTGCTCACCCTCTTTATAACACCCCCTTCACATTTCTGTGCTCACCCCCTTTATAGCACCCCTTGACATTCCTGTCCTCACCCCCTTTATAGCACCCCCTTCACATTCCTGTCCTCACCCCCCTTATAGCACCCCCTCCACATTCCTGTCCTCACCCCCCTTATAGCACCCCCTTCACATTCCTGTCCTCAAAGCAAAAAGACAGAAGTCAGCGGAATGCCTCCCATGGAGGCAGAGTTTTTCCGGGGGTTTTTTCTCAGGATCCTCAGTGCTGTGATTTACATCAGGGGACACTTTTTTTTTTAATAAAGGAATTGTCAAAAACTGTCTCCTGTCGTTTTTACTTTTTTGACACTTTTTTGGTGAATGGGTAGGGGTACAATGTACCCTATACCCCTTCACATGGGGGGAGGAATCTGGGGGACTTCCTTTTTAACTGCTTGCCGACCAGCCGCCGCAGTTTTACTGCGGCAGAAGGGCACAGCTGAGCGAAACTACGTTACCTTACGTTGCTTCGCCTTTTGGCCACTAGGAGCACCCGTAGCGTGTGCCCGGAGGCAATGTGAGTGCCCGGAGGATACTGGAGCCCAGATGACGTTGCTGTACCACAAGTACTTGAGGCATATCCCTTTGTGTAAAGCCGAGGAGTTAGAGATTTGGGGCATAGGGACCCAGAAGTGCCCATCCGACAGATACATACCCATCAAGATAACTTTTGGTACTGTCCTGGCTGGAAAGCCAGAGATTTTTGACACGTTGGCTATTGTCTGTCCCTGACCTCCTGGGGCAGGCCGAAATTCCTTGTTGATAGGCACCAACACCAATCTTGTGAGGAGACTACTCACTCCACTGGCCTTGGAGGGTGCTCCAGTAGGGAAGATTCCTCCTCAGCTGTGGCAAGCTATCCAGCGAGTGTTGCAGTAGAAGAAGGCCCCTGCGGAAAGGGGTAGGAAGACTGTGGCGATTGGATACCCACGAAAGGGTGTTGCAGCCTGGTGAGAAGGCCTGCCTGAAAGCCACGGTTAAGCTGTCATGGGACCAGCCGTGTCCTTATTTGGTGGTGGAAGCTGATTCAACAGAGGAGGAGGTTGGAATAGAATTGGTCCTAGAGATCTTACCCACTAGGGCCTTATTGAGAAGCTGGGGGGGGCGAATTCCTGTCAGTGTGAGGAACGTCACCGGTCACCCAATCAACCTGAAGCCTCGGATGATGATTGGGAAATTGAGTGCTGCCACCCCTGTGACAGAGAATGATCTAGTCCAGAAGGGAAATGGAAGAGAGACTACTGTCCACTGCTCAAATCTGCCCTCCGGATGGGAGGAGAAGATTAAAGCTCAACTAACCCGATGAGAGAAAATGTTCTCCAAGACTGGGCTGCGCCAGGAGTGCTCAACATCGAATTAGACTAACTGAAGATAAGCCTTTTCGTGAAAGAGCTAGGTGAACTCCTTTGTGTGATCTGGAGGATCTCCGAGAACAGCTGGCTGAACTGAAGAAGTCAGGGGTCATTAGGTAATCCAGGAGCCCGTATGCTTCCCCGATTGTGGTAGTGAGAAAGAAGAATGGGTCCCTCCAGATGTGCTTTGCCTATCGAACCTTGAACCGAAGGACTTTCCCAGATCAGTACACAGCCACCCACATAGAAGAGGCCCTGCAATGCTTATCAGGAGCTAAATGGTTCAGTGTGCTGGATCTAAAGAGTGGACACTACCAGATACCCACGCATCCGGATGACCAAGAAAAATTGGCTATATCTGCCCTCTAGGGATTTTCTAATTCGACCGAACGCCACAAGGATTGACAGGGGCTGCCGCCACTTTCCAGAGACTAAGGAAGAACACTGTGGGTGATATGAACTTGGTAAAAGTGCAAGTGTATCTTGATGATATCATCGTGTTCGGCAGAACGTTGGAGGAGCATGAAGCTCGTTTGCAGAAAGTTTTCCAACGATTACACACAGAGGGGCTGAGGCTGTCGTTAGAGAAGTGTCAGTTCTACTAGACTTCGGTCACATATCTTGGGCATGTAGTCTCAGCTGAGAGAATAGCTGCTGACCCTCAGAAGTTAGAGGCTGTTACTTCCTGGCCTCGCCCGAGCACCGTCACTGAGTTGAGGTCGTTTTTGGGTTTCTGCTACTACTATAGAAGATTTGTGAAGAACTTCTCAAAGATTGCCCGACCATTGAATGAGCTTTTACAGAAACAAACGGAAGGGGATCAGCAGAAAGCTCAGAAGGGAGGCCCCAGGAAGCCACGTGAATCTATTCAAGAGCAGTGGATGGCGAAGTGGGAAAGGGTTTTTGAAAGACTGAAGGGGAGCCTTGTTGAAGCACTGGTGCTGGCCTATGCTGATCCATCCAAACCTTATGAATTGCACATGGATGCCAGCAGAGATGGCCTTGGGGGAGTGTTGTACCAGGAGTTGGAGGGCAGACTCTGCCCGGTGGCCTATGTGAGTTGCAGTCTCATCCCCCTGAGAAGAACAATCCTGTACACAAATTGGAGTTCTTGGTCCTCAAGTGGGCTGTGGTAGATAAGCTACGTGATTATCTGTACGGGGCTAACTTTGTGGGGAAAACGGATAACAACCCTTTGACTTACCTACTGTCCACTGCCAAGCTGGATGCCACTGGACATCGGTGATTGGGCCGCTCTGTCTGAATTCTGGTTAAGCTTGAAATACTGGCAAGGAGTGGGAAATTGAGACGCTGACGCTCTTTCCCGAAGGCCTCACTCCACAAACGCTGGCCAGAAGACTTGGGTCCATTTACCCCTGGAAGGAGTATTGACTTTGTTTCAAGGAATAAAGCCTAAACACAGAGGGGCAATAGGTGCCAAAGTTGTGGGAGTCACCCCTGCAGGAGTGCCAATATATTACTGTGATTTAACCCAAGTGAGCAGCCAAGAACTGCCTCAGTTGACAAGAGAGGACATGAGACGTGACCAACGTAAAGATCCGTTGGGGAATTTTATGAGGAAATCTTTATTTGCCCAGGACCCTCAGATACTGTTGAATAATTGAGGGAGCAAAAGTAGTCCATAGAGAGTGGGAACGAATGCGGTTGGAAGATGGAGTCATATACCGGAGAGGTCCAGCTGAGGAACCAGGGGGTGTTAGTCAACTGTTCCTTCTTGAGAAACACCGACTAATAGTGTTGACCGCTTTTCATGATGATCATGGTCACTTAGGCCCAGATAGAACCTTTAAGTTAGTCAAGGATCGATTTTACTAGCCGTCAATGAGAGCTGAGGTGGAAAGATACTGTCGCTCTTGCATCAGATGCATTCAGAGAGACTTTACCAGGCAGGGCAGCCCCAATGGGCCATCTTCAAAGCCAGGGGCCAATGGAGTTGGTGTGCAATAATTTCTTGTGTTTGGAACCTGACTTGAGTGGATGGAGTAATGTCCTGGTTGTGAAAGATCATTTTACCCATTGTGCTCAAGCTTTCCCCACTTGGGACCAACAAACCAGTACTGTAGCAAAAACCCTAGTGGAGAAGTTTTTCATTCATTACGGGCTGCCTCAGCGCCTAAACTCAGATCAAGGTCGGGATTTTGAGAGTAAGCTGATCAGAAGATTGTGTGAACTCTCCCTGTGTACCAGATTTGGCCTGAAGGGAAGACTGGCCCTCTGAAGACTTGGCATCGAAACCATTTGCTGCCTATATCTGAGGCTGTCCAAATACCCCCATTCTCTTGCATAGAGACTTATCAGTCCCCTACGCTGAGGCCTAGGGCTGGAAAAACCTGCCCACCCATGCCACCTGATAAGGAGAGCGATGAGGAAGAATTAACTCTTGATTGGTTATGGCCCCCCTCTTGAAGACAATCCCATCACTACTGGGAATGGGGAGGAAGACAGTCAGGTGACACCCTTTATGAGGAAGACACGTCTCCCATTGCAGGAAGTTGAAGAACCAGATCTTCACCCACTAAGAGGAGACGAGGTAGTCAAGATGGAATTCAGTGAAGTATTTAATGTGTTGGAAACTCCCACTTCCCCTACTAATGAAGCAGAGAGAGAGACTGTTCCTGAACCAGAGCCTGAACCAGAGCCTGAGCCAGAGCCTGACTCAGAACCTGAGCCAGAATCTGGATGTCGTTTCTGGGGAACAGATCAGGCATCAGAGCCGCTGGAAAATATCTACTCCAGATTGAGATAGAAAAATATGCCCTCCAAAAAGACTGACGTATGATACCTGAAAATTCTGATGAACTTATCCCTACCGCTCAACATTCTAGTCAAGCACTTGCCTCCTTTATTGAACCTTTAGTAAAGGATGACCTTGATCCACCCCCTGACACTACTGGGTAGTGGCCTGTCACAAAATGGATTTGACAATGTATATAATTTACTGTCAGAAGATCCTTCTTTGGATCAGTTGCTGGCTGTTACAACTTCTGGTTTGTCATATAATTAACCATTCACTTTCTTATGATACAGTAAGGTGATCCCACAGGTTGTGTTCTGTCTCCGGGGACCAAAGACTTTCAAGTGGGAGGAGGATGTAGCAATGTGGACTACAATTGCAAAGTACAGTAATTCCCTGTCATTTCTATATATCATATTGTCCCTCTAGTGCCCAGCGTCACTAACTGATATAATATTTCTGAACCAAACCAAAGGGATTGTGGGATTAGTAGTTCCTCAGAATGGCTATTTCTCGGCATCACTATACACCCGGACTACATATCCCAGGAATCTTTGCTATCATCAGGGAGATTGCTGGGAAGAGCTATAAAAGAGGCCATAGGCCCGTCCCACACTCTCTTCTTCCTGGGCCTTGTGCGTGATGGACCTCTCTGTACGGGGAGAGTGAGGTCACGGCCTATCATGTGGTGTACAACATTCAAACCTGGCCGAGAAGGGCCCAGCACTGCTTGCTGTTCGTCAGACATCTATCCAGAATCAACTCGGCAGAAGGACAACATGCGCTTCATGCTTCACAGCCGGCGGATCTGCTGCAAGAAGGCCTCCCGGGGAGTTGCTATTAAGCGGGCATTGAATTGGTGAGAGGGTAATTGCCCACCTTTGCAAACCTTAATTTGTTGCTTCACTGGGACACTGTGTGCAGACAGCTTTACCTTGGGAACACTTTACTGCACTTCTATTCGAACACTGTACATAGACACCTTTAGCATCAACCATTCCAAGAAATACAATTTCCCTGTTACTGCACATTATTTGATATAGTGAGCTCCGACAGAAGAGCTCCGGGCCTGCAACTGGGACATTGCTGTCAGTACTGTTTAAAGGGCCCTCATATCATTCTTGTTTTGCTTGATCTCTCATTAGGATTAAAGGTTAAATAGGCCAGCCTGGGTTTCCCTTTAGAAGTATTGCCAGAGTTAATGCTTAACTCTTGCTTATCCTTTCAGGTCATGTTCAAGTGGTATTTTATTGTACATACGTGTATATAATATTCTGCTATTGCCAAGCTGTCTTAACTTGTATTATTATAGAGGAATTTGTCTGCTGAGCCAGGACTGTTATCCAAAGCTCAGTTGATCTATTACCTCCTCTGTGCAACAAGATCTTCTTTGAAGTATTCCAGTAAATGTTGATAGAATATAAACACACTTGTTTGTCTTATTACTTCCAAGTGGTACAAAGATGTCTGAACCCAGAGTGTCAGGTGGGTTGGAATGTTTGTAGGGTAATGGTGATGCAGATGAGCAGGTAAATCCAAGCAGTCTCCAAGGGGGTTGTGCTACATGTACTAGCACTGAGCTGTGTGCAGGCAGCCCATATAAATTGAAGGGATCTGGCTGTACCGAGTTTGACAGGTCCGCTGGGACAAGTTCACAAACCCAAATGCAGATAGCGATAACAAAAAATGACAGGGGTTCAAACCCTTCCCTACTTCATCAAAAACTAAAAGTCCATAAAACCAAACCTGCAAAAGCAAAACCTATCCCATTGGCAGTCTGCTACCTAATAGGAAGAAATCTTAAACTGTAGCCATCTTGGCAAAGTGTGTTACAGCAGGCTGTGTGAATGGATGCCAAGCTCAAAACTTCACTCTTTGCTGCTTAGAAGCAGCAGGTTGATGGACGTAGGGAGGCATGTGACTTATGTTCAGGGAATTGGTGAGCATTTAGGAGGGAAGTGAATAGTGTATTTTTATTTAATTATTATTATTGTAATAAAGCCAATTCTGATCTTAGGATCCCTTTTGAAATGCCCATGCACCATTAAATAAATTCTTTTTACATATACATTTTTATTGATGCAGTCACGTGACATCACAGGTCCTCTTCATCCTCTTCTTCTTCCCTCAGTGGTCAGATCCTGCAGCATTTGAGAATCCACTCCAGGGCAGGGGTGGAGCCTTGGCTCTCTGGGCACAAAGGAAGTAGGTTGAGCGAGGCTAGGCTTCATTCAAGAACGGTGCTAGGTTAGTGAGTCTGCATTAAACAGTGCCGAAGAGGTGAGTATATTAGCCACAGCTGCTTTTTTTATTTTATTCTTGTGGAACGAGATTTTCTTTTTTTTTTTTTCCAAAGCTGGATTTGGGCTTTAACTAAGAAATTTCCAAATACGTATTAAATTACTTTTCCCTCTTTACTCAGAGTAAACTTTGAGAAGATGTGAATGACTTTTCCTGTTCATGGTGAACTTTTATGGTTCAAAAGCACACAAAGCCTTATTTTTTTTCTTGCTTGGATTCAACCCCACAATTTGTGTTCATAAAACACTTTGCTGTACTTTGAAAGCATGTGGCATGTAGATACGTGTCACATAAACTAATTCAGTGAACTATAAGCTCGACAGTTACTCCGCATTACAGATGTGACAAGCTGCTTTTCAGTACATTGCCATCCTGGTTTGCATTATGACTCATTGCAACCTGCTGGAAAAATAATACAGAGACATGAAAATCACAATGTCTTTTCCACTCCAGCTTCCCCAGTTTCCAGGACTCTGGCCAAATACACTGTACCTGAGTAAGACAAACACCTCTGTGCTGTTAGTTCTCCTGATCACAGCCAGTAACTTCAGCCCTGTGGTCTTTTCTTTTGTCCTAAACACATTTATTACAGCACAAAGCACCTTAGGAATTGTTTCCTTTCTATATGTGGTGCTGATGAGAATAACCCATGTAGGGCTATTTTTTATATTTTCCTATAGCTTCCAATTGTCCCTGATTTCGAGGGACTGTCCCTAATTTAGAACAAAGTCCTTCTGTCCCTCTTTCCTCCTCATGTGTCCCTCATTTTGGTCTTATCTATAAAGTTGTATATAAAATGCACATTTTTATCTTTCAAAAAGTATTTTGCAGTGTTAAGCCTTTCATCCAATTTATAAATTGCTGCATTTGTAAATTTCAAAAGCCAATATAAAGGAATAGTAGTGGTAAAAAAAAAGCACTTTAACTGTGGGTTTAACTAATCATTTTTTTTTTTTTATCATTTTCCTTTAAGGGGGAGTGGCAGGTGGTGTTTCCTATGCCTACATACTTTTGCTAATAGCTGTCCCTTGTTCTCATCTCAAAAAGTTGGGAGGTATGTGTTTATAGTGTTAAGTGAAGGTATTTTGCATGCAGTAGATTCGCTCTTTCAGCTCAGTTTTAAAGAAAAATTTTAAATGTTTTCTTCTAAAGATACATAACTGAATATCCGGGTGATTTTGGCATTAGCCAACAATCATTATATCTGTGTGTACCAGCATACATACTTGGTATATTGTTCATAGGAGATCCCTTCTTGATACAAAGAAAAATGTATTAGTTCCTCAATCATTGCAAGCTGACATGGGGCAGAGACCGAGACTAATTATACACTCTTCACCATGTTTCACAGTTTGGGAGAGGTTTTGGAGTGGTTTTTGCACTTCTATTTCCAATAATCCAATTTTCTCTAAATCTGTCCACATATTATTTTGGTAAGGCCGTGGAAGGTACAGGTGGCCTTCAAGAATCTTAAAGTGAAACTTCACTCTCTCAGTCAACATTGATTATCTTTAAGCCTTATGCTGCTAGCATTAATAAAGGGATATATATTTATATTTCTTCGGTTACAGTGGATATAAAAAGTCTACTCACCCCTGTCAAGATTCTATGATGTAAAAAAAATGAGACAAAAATAAATAATTTCAGAACTTTTCCCACCTTTAATATGTCATATAAAGTTTAAAACTGAATTGAAAAACAAACTGAAATTTTTTAAAGGAGGGGAAGTAAAAATAAAAAAATTAAATAACGTGATTGCATAAGTGTGCACATCCTCTTATAACTGGGGATGTAGCTGTGTTCAGAATTATGCAATCACATTCAAACTCATGTTAAATAAGAGTCAGTACACACCTGCCATCATTTAAAAAGTGTCTTGGATTAACCCCAAATAAAGTTCAGCTGTTCTAGTAGGCCTTTCCTGACATTGAAGGGAAAGATGATTAATGCGCTACCCAAAAAAACAAAAACAAAAAACAGCTGCTACAAACCATGTGACAAAAAGGAAAACAAGTGTGAAAATAAATTGTAGCGCTAAAAACACATATATTGGTAGTAAATGTAAAGTTCAAAGTGCATATATGCGTAGTGTCCCAAGAAATAAAAGCAAATATGTAATCGAAGGGAACAAAAGTCCACAGTGGAAAAAATAATCCGTGTGAATAATCTTGTCTGCTTCCCAACCGTCAGCTTGTATATCATCAACTTAAGCGAATAGATGAAATACGCTTACCAGAGAAGTTGGTTTCTACTGCCATAAGCATAGAATCAATGGAGCTTAGTGCCACCAGGGCGAAGTAGTGGAGTGTTGGAGGCAAGGGTAGAGCCTCTACAGAACTGGGACATCCCCTCTTTATCCGTCAAAGCAGAGCCAAAGATGAATTCCAAAAAAACGAAGTGGTTCCTCAGTTCCCCTTTTCTTTTTTTTTTCTTCCGTAAACCATCAAACACTCTTAGGCAAGTTGCCTAAGGGTGTTTGATGGTTTACGGAAGAAAAAAAAAAAAAGAAAAGGGGAACTGAGGAACCACTTCGTTTTTTTGGAATTCATCTTTGGCTCTGCTTTGGCGGAGAAGGATACAAAAGAATTCCAAGGCATTAGAAATACCATGGAACACAGTGAAGACAATCAAGTGAAGAAAATATGGCACAATAGTGACATTACCAAGAACTGGATGTCCCTCCAAAATTGATGAAAAGACAAAAAAAAAATTGTCAGGGAGCAGCCAAAAGGAGCTGCAGGAATATCTGGCAAGTACTGGCTGTGTGATAAATGTGACAACAATCTCCCGTATTCTTCATATGTCTGGGCTATGGGGTAAAGTGGCAAGAGGGAAGCCTTTTCTTACGAAGAAAACCATCCAAGCCTGGCTAAATTTTGCAAAAAAACATCTGAAGTCTCCAAAAAACATGTGGGAAAATGTGTTATGGTCTGATGAAACCAAGATTGAACTTTTTGGCCATAATTCCAAAAGATATGTTTGGCGCAAAAACAACACTGCACATCACCAAAAGAACACTATACCCACAGTGAAGCATGGTGGTGGCAGCATCATGCTTTGGGGCTGTTTTTCTTCAGCTGGAACAGGGGCCTAAGTCAAGGTAGAGGGAATTATGAAGAGCTCCAAATACCAGTTAATATTGGCACAAAACCTTCAGGCTTCTGCTAGAAAGCTGAACATGAAGAGGAACTTCATCTTTTAGCATAACAACGACCCAAAGCATACATCCAAATCAACATAGGAATGGCTTCACCAGAAGAAGATTAAAGTTTTGGAATGGCCCAGTCAGAGCACAGACCTAAATCTGAATCTGAAAATCTGTGGAGTGATCCGAAGAGGGCTGTGCACAGGAGATGCCCTCACAATCTGACAGATTTGGAGTGTTTTTGCAAAGAAGAGTGGACAAATATTGCCAAGTCAAGATGTGCCATGTTGATGGACTCATACCCAAAAAGACTGTGATAAAAGCAAAAGGTGCTTAAACAATGTATTAGTTTAAGGGTGTGCACACTTATGCAACCATATTACTTTTTTTTTTTTTTTTTATTTCCCTCCACCCAAAACATTTCAGTTTGTTGTTCAACTGAGTTTATAGGTCACAATAAAGGTGGAAAAGGTTCTCAAATTATTTATCTTTGTCTCATTTTTTTACATCACAGAAACCTGACATTTTAACAGGGATGTCATCAGGGTACTCACCGAAGCCGAAATGCTGAGAGGGGCTTCCTTTGCAGCTAAGTGCACTCTACCCCTGGAGGTGGTACAGAGGGTATACGGGCACGGGTCACCAGAAGGTAGATGGTTCTTGAGAAGAGGACTTCTGCAGTGTGGATATGAGAAGCAGTGATGAATCCGGCCCTAGGACTGGAGTAGAGGGCCCGACTGGGGCTCTAACCCACACAGCTCAGTAGAAGCTGGGCAGAGTGCTGAAGGTTAGGCACGGGGAGCTTAGTGGCAGAAAGTCTGTGGTGCAGGCCGGGAACCAACACTGGAAGCAGGTAGATAAGGAAGTCCTTGAAACAAGTCGGGGATCAAACAGAGGAGACAGTAGTCGGAGAAAACCTGAAGGCGAGCCAGAGGTCGTGCAATGGAGATGGATGGTAGAGGAGTCCGTTAGACAAGCCGGGGTCATACACAGGAAGGCAGGAGAATCCTAAGACAGGCCGGGGGTCAAACACAGGAGTAGGGATGAGCTTCGTGTTCGAGTCGAACCCATGTTCGACTCGAACATCGGCTGTTCGACCGTCCGTCGAATTGCGAACGATATGGGCCGTTCGCGCCAAATTCGTGTGGCGCGTCACGGCCCATAATTCACTGCGGCATCGCAGTGCATTGCTGGCTGATGATTGGCCAAGCATGCACTATGACCCGCATGCTTGGCCAATCACAGCGCCGTCAGTAGAGAGAGCTGTAATTGGCCAAAGCCAGGGTGGCTTTGGCCAATTATGGCTCAGGGGATTTAGTACACACCCCACACTATATAAGGCCGCCTGCACGGCGGCCCTGTGTAGTGTGTGTTCCGGTGTGCTGAGAGATAGAGAGAGAGAGAGACAGTGTCATTTGATTTGAGTTAGATAGATTAGGCAGAACAGTCAGTCAGTTAGCTGCACTTACAGTGTATTGTGTATATATATGCATCCCAGGTGTTGCATATATATATATACACTGTATTCAGTTTAGCTAGATCCGTTCCTGTTATCTTCTATCTAGACTATTTAGTGCAGTGTGTCCTGCTCACAGTGTTCAGCTAGATCCGTTCCTGCTATTTACATTCAGTGCAGTGCGTCCTGCTCACAGTGTTCAGCTAGATCCGTTCCTGCTATTTACATTCAGTGCAGTGCGTCCTGCTCACAGTGTTCAGCTAGATCCGTTCCTGCTATTTACATTCAGTGCAGTGCGTCCTGCTCACAGTGTTCAGCTAGATCCGTTCCTGCTATTTACATTCAGTGCAGTGCGTCCTGCTCACAGTGTTCAGCTAGATCCGTTCCTGCTATTTACATTCAGTGCAGTGCGTCCTGCTCACAGTGTTCAGCTAGATCCGTTCCTGCTATTTACATTCAGTGCAGTGCGTCCTGCTCACAGTGTTCAGCTAGATCCGTTCCTGCTATTGACATTCAGTGCAGTGCGTCCTGCTCACAGTGTTCAGCTAGATCCGTTCCTGCTATTTACATTCAGTGCAGTGCGTCCTGCTCACAGTGTTCAGCTAGATCCGTTCCTGCTATTTACATTCAGTGCAGTGCGTCCTGCTCACAGTGTTCAGCTAGATCCGTTCCTGCTATTTACATTCAGTGCAGTGCGTCCTGCTCACAGTGTTCAGCTAGATCCGTTCCTGCTATTTACATTCAGTGCAGTGCGTCCTGCTCACAGTGTTCAGCTAGATCCGTTCCTGCTATTTACATTCAGTGCAGTGCGTCCTGCTCACAGTGTTCAGCTAGATCCGTTCCTGCTATTTACATTCAGTGCAGTGCGTCCTGCTCACAGTGTTCAGCTAGATCCGTTCCTGCTATTTACATTCAGTGCAGTGCGTCCTGCTCACAGTGTTCAGCTAGATCCGTTCCTGCTATTTACATTCAGTGCAGTGCGTCCTGCTCACAGTGTTCAGCTAGATCCGTTCCTGCTATTTACATTCAGTGCAGTGCGTCCTGCTCACAGTGTTCAGCTAGATCCGTTCCTGCTATTTACATTCAGTGCAGTGCGTCCTGCTCACAGTGTTCAGCTAGATCCGTTCCTGCTATTTACATTCAGTGCAGTGCGTCCTGCTCACAGTGTTCAGCTAGATCCGTTCCTGCTATTTACATTCAGTGCAGTGCGTCCTGCTCACAGTGTTCAGCTAGATCCGTTCCTGCTATTTACATTCAGTGCAGTGCGTCCTGCTCACAGTGTTCAGCTAGATCCGTTCCTGTTATCTTCCTACTGACAGGCAGGCTTGTCTGGTTACAGTATATAAAGCTACCTGAAGAAAATTACAGGTGTTCTTTTTGATCCTATTAGTACCACGGTCAGGCAGCTAGACTATTTACATTTAGTACAGTGTGTCCTGCTCACAGTGTTCAGCTAGATCCGTTCCTGTTATCTTCCTACTGACAGGCAGGCTTGTCTGGTTACAGTATATAAAGCTACCTGAAGAAAATTACAGGTGTTCTATCCCAGCTTAGTGCAGCTACAGGCCATTAGTATGTCTGGAAGGCCAAGAAGGAGAGGCAGACAGTCACAAGCCAATAAGAGAGGGCAAGCAGGCTCTGTGTCTAGTGCTGGTCGTGGAGACGGTGCATCCTCATCAGCACGTGGCCATGGGACACGCTTGGCCTTTTTTTCGGCAGCTGGCCGTGTTGAGCCGCAACATGCGGAAGACTTGGTCGAGTGGATGACCAAGCCGTCCTCATCCTCCTCATCCTCTCTCACCCATGCCCAGGGTGCTTTGTCTGGCAAAGCAGCGGCCTCTTCCCTCAGCTCAATGTCATCAGTGACTCCTTCCCTAGCTCCACCATGTCCTCATGAGGATTCCCTCGAACTGTTTGACCACAGTGTTGGGTACATGCTCCAGGAGGATGCCCAGCGTTTGGAAGGCTCTGATGATGATACTGAGCTCGATGAAGGCAGTAACATGAGCACGGACAGAGGGGGTGCCCAAGAAGGACAGCAATCTGGCAGTCATGCTCCCCCTGCTGCAGCATACTGCCAGGTTTGCTCCAGTGATGAGGAGGGAGGGGATGATGAGGTCACTGACTCAACGTGGGTGCCTGATAGGAGAGAGGAGGAGGAGGAGGAGGAGGAGGCGGCACATCACCAACGAGGCAGGATGCCCTCCAGGGGCCAGCCTAAGGGCAGCACATTGACTGCATCACACCCCAAAGCTCCACATGTGCAGGGCGCTGCAGTCTCTGCGCGTTATTCAAAAAGTTCTTTGGTGTGGGCCTTTTTTGAGACGAGTGCATCAGATCGCACCGCTGCTATTTGCAACATATGTCTCAAGCGTATCTCGCGTGGCCAAAACATCTCCCGCTTGGGTACCACATGCTTGACCAGACATATGTTGACCTGCCATGCAGTTCGTTGGCAAGCGTATCTGAAAGACCCACACCAAAGAACAAAGAGGATCTCTCCTTGCTCCTCATCAGCTGAGATTTCCAACCCCACTAGACCTTCAGTCCTCTCTGAGACCTGCAGTGAGAGGAATGAAGGTGTAGAATTAGGTGTGTCACAGCCAAGTACTTGTGGGCAATCTGCTTTTGGTACACCGACGTCAGATTGTACCAGGCAAATTTCCCTGCCCCAGCTGCTGCACCGCCGAAAGAAGTTTGCTCCCAGCCATCCACATGCCCAGCGGTTGAATGCTAGCTTGGCAAAATTGCTAGCACTTCAACTGCTGCCTTTTCAGTTGGTAGACTCTGCCCCCTTCCGTGAGTTTGTGGAATGTGCGGTTCCTCAGTGGCAGGTACCCAAACGCCACTTTTTCTCACGGAAGGCGATTCCGGCTCTCTACCGGCATGTGGAAGGCAATGTCCATGCCTCGCTGGACAGGGCGGTCAGCGGTAAGGTGCATATTACCGCTGACTCATGGTCCAGCAGGCATGGACAGGGACGTTACTTAAGTTTCACGGCGCATTGGGTGACTCTGCTGGCAGCTGGGAAGGATGCAGGACAAGGTGCAGTAGTGTTGGAGGTTGTTCCGCCACCACGCCTCCAAAATGCTGATTGTGACACACCTCTCTCCTCCACCCCCTCCTCTTCTTCTTCCTCCATGGCCTCTTCCTCGGAACCAGCGGTGCTCCGTAGGCGTTCAAGGGGCTACGCAAGTACGCAGGCCAAAAGATGCCATGCGGTGCTTGAGCTGGTGTGCTTGGGGGACAGGAGCCACACTGGGGCAGAGGTTCTGTCAGCTCTGCAGGGGCAGGTTCAGAGGTGGTTGACGCCACGCCAACTTAAGGCAGGAATGGTGGTTTGCGACAATGGCACCAACCTCCTCTCTGCCCTCCGACAGGGACAACTGACCCATGTGCCCTGTTTGGCTCACGTCCTTAACTTGGTGGTGCAGCGGTTCTTGGGCAGGTACCCGGGCTTACAGGATGTCCTGAGGCAGGCCAGGAAAGTCTGTGTGCATTTCCGCCGGTCATATAATGCCAGTGCTCGGCTGACGGACCTCCAAAAGGAGTTTAACCTGCCCAAGAACCGCCTAATCTGTGACATGCCCACCAGGTGGAACTCGACGTTGGCCATGCTGCAGCGGCTGCACACGCAGCAGAGGGCCATCAATGAGTACCTGTGCGACTATGGCACCAGGACAGGGTCAGGGGACCTTGGTTTTTTTTCCCCACGCCAGTGGGCCATGATCAGGGATGCATGCACTGTCCTGTCACCATTCGAGGAGGCCACGAGGATGGTGAGCACTGACAGTGCATGCATCAGTGACACTGTCCCCCTTGTCCACCTGTTGGAGCACACGCTGCGTGGAATAATGGACAGGGCACTTGAGGCAGAACAGAGGCAGGAAGAGGAGGACTTCCTTAGCTCTCAAGGCCCCCTTTATCCAGACAGTGTTCCTGCGTGCCCGCCGATCACACAGGAAGAGGACGAGGAGGAGGAGGAGGAGGAGGAGGAAGATTGTGTCAGTATGGAGGTGGAGCCTGGCACTCAGCATCAGCAGTCTTTAAGGGATCAGTCCCAAGGAACACATGGACTTGTACGTGGCTGGGAGGAGGTGGCTGCGGACGTTGTTGTCCTTAGTGACCCAGAGGACTCCGGACCGAATGCCTCAGCAAACCTACGCTGCATGGCCTCCCTGATCCTGCAAAGCCTGCGTAAGGATCCTCGTATTCGTGGTATCAAGGAGAAGGACCAATACTGGCTGGCAACCCTCCTTGATCCACGTTACAAGGGTAAGGTTGCGGACCTTATCTTGCCATCGCAGAGGGAGCAGAGGATGAAACATCTTCGGGAGGCCTTGCAGAAAGGTCTGTGCAACGCGTTCCCAGAGACTGGGAGGTTACAAACTCCTGTTTCTGGACAACGTGTTGCTGAGGCTTCGGTCAGTCAAAGAAGGAGCGGTGGAGAAGGTGGCCGTCTGACCGATGCGTTCAGACAATTTTTTGGTCCGCAGCCCCAAGGTATGATCGGTTCCAGCAACCATCGCCAGCGTCTGTTTTACATGGTGCAGGAATACCTAGGGGCAAGATCAGACTTGGACACCTTTCCCACCGAAAATCCTCTGGGTTACTGGGTCTTGAGGATGGATCACTGGCCAGAGCTTGCACAGTATGCAATTGAGCTACTGGCCTGTCCTGCATCCAGCGTTCTTTCGGAACGTACATTCAGTGCTGCTGGAGGCGTGGTAACCGATCACAGGGTGCGTCTGTCCACTGACTCGGTCGATCGGCTGACCTTCATAAAAATGAATCAGTCTTGGATCACCACCAGCTACCAAGCACCTGATGCTGATGTAACTGAATAATTTTTTTCAGATCCCTTCAAAGACTGCCTATGCTGATGCTGAGTGATTATCCCTGAGTAATTATCCTCTTCCTCCTCAATCATCACGCTGATAGCTTGTAAGAACATTTTTGGTTCTGGGCGCCACCACCAGTGCCTAAGGCACAATTTTTCAGCCCCTGTATAACAGGGGCGTGTAATTACAATTTTTGATGTAATACTTTGCAGCACGGCTCGTTCCTGCATTCCAACTAGAGTGTCTGTGAGGGGTTGCAGTGTTGTGGCACCAGCACCAGTGCCTAAGGCCCAATTTTTCTGCCCCTGTCTAACAGGGGCGTGTAATTACAATTTTTGATGCAATACTTTGCAGCAGTGCTCGTTCCTGCGTTCCAACTAGAGTGTCTGTGAGGGGTTGCAGTGTTGTGGCACCAGCACCAGTGCCTAAGGCCCAATTTTTCTGCCCCTGTCTAACAGGGGCGTGTAATTACAATTTTTGATGCAATACTTTGCAGCAGTGCTCGTTCCTGCGTTCCAACTAGAGTGTCTGTGAGGGGTTGCAGTGTTGTGGCACCAGCACCAGTGCCTAAGGCCCAATTTTTCTGCCCCTGTCTAACAGGGGCGTGTAATTACAATTTTTGATGCAATACTTTGCAGCAGTGCTCGTTCCTGCGTTCCAACTAGAGTGTCTGTGAGGGGTTGCAGTGTTGTGGCACCAGCACCAGTGCCTAAGGCCTAATTTTTCAGCTCCTGTTCAACAGGGGCATGTAATTACAATTCTTGATCTAATATTTCACAGCAGGGCCCTGTGAGGGCTTACAGTGTTTTGGCCACAGCAACACCTAAGGCCCAAATTTCTGCTGAGTATATAGGGCAGGACCCTACTTTCAAACATCTAACTTACAAACGACTCCTACTTGCAAACGGAAGGAGACAACAGGAAGTGAGATGAAATCTACCCATAGGAAGGGAAATTCTCTCATGTAAGAGTTAATATGGGAAAACAATTTCTCCTTTCCACTGATGCTTTCCAATCCTTGTTCCACAAAAAAACCCAAATTTTCAAAAAACATTTTTCATTGGGACAAAAAAGTGAGGTGAAATCTTCTGAAGAGGAGGAAAGACGCAAAACAAATGTCACAGGGGTGATAACCCTTCCCTATGTTTTCCAAAAAGCTTAGAAAAGATTTTTTGGCTGGAGCTAAACACATTAAAAATGTTCAAAATTACAAAGAGATTCTACTTAACAACAAACCTACAGTCCCTGTCTTGTTTGCACCGCCTGTATACTGCTGTTCAGAGTATATAGGGACCTTTCCTTATTTTAATTTGGGTGCGGGGTTCCCCTTAATATCCATACAAGACCCAAAGGGCCTGGTAATGGACTGGGGGGTACCCATGCCGTTTGTCTCACTGATTTTCATCCATATTGCCAGGACCCGACATGACATTAAACCCGCAAGCAGTTTTAAATGAGATTTTTTCCTTTAAAAATGACATTTGGTGCAGGGACTGTTCTAAACATGGGAAACACGCGTCACTTTACAGGCATACTATAGACACCCCCCAGGTACGATATTTAAAGGAATATTTCACTTTTTTTTTTTTACTTTAAGCATCATTAAAATCACTGCTCCCGAAAAAACGGCCGTTTTTAAAAGTTTTTTTTGCATTGATACATGTCCCCTGGGGTAGGACCCGGGTCCCCAAACCCTTTTTAGGACAATACCATGCAAATTAGCCTTTAAAATGAGCACTTTTGATTTCGAACGTTCGAGTCCCATAGACGTCAATGGGGTTCTAACGTTCGTGCGAACTTTCGGTCCGTTCGCGGGTTCTGGTGCGAACCGAACCGGGGGGTGTTCGGCTCATCCCTACACAGGAGGCAGATGATAGAGAAGTCCTTTGAACAAGCCGGGGTCAAACACAGGAGAGAAGCAGGGTAGGTCAAGTCAATCCGGGTCACAACAGGAAAGTACAGGTAGCAGAATTCAGGAACAGAACACAGGAAGCTGAAAGACAAACCAGCAATTATACAAGGAACAGATCAGTCTTTATATAGGTCAGCATGGGGTTGTAACGCTAACGTGTGTAGTTCATTCGCCGTTATGCCGTTGCGCCGTGTCATGAACCCGTGTGTGCCGTTCCGCTACATCGCGAACCCACATGCGCCGAAGCGCAGACACACAGGAACATTCTGATACTGGCAAGTTCTGTTTCTATTACTTCTCTGACAGATGTGTAGACTTTTTATATCCACTGTACTTCCTGGCTTCCAGGCCCAAGCAAATGGTGTCGTATATGATAAGAGTCTTCAGGAAGGGAGGAGCTAAGGGCAGATGGATTACAGAAAGTAAATGCTACTTAAATTATCGGCCTGGCAATGGCCAGAAATGGGATGTTTTTCAAAAAGTGATTTCTCAGCAAAATTAAGCATGGGGACATGGATGGATGGTGAGTTTGCATTGAATATTAAAAAAGTGTTTTTGGTTTGTTGTGCTCAGATGCAGTGTAGTTCTGCTTTAAGATGGGCCACAATAGACCACAATTCTCCATACAGTTTTTTTTTTCCATAGATCAATGAACACAAGTGTCTACAGACCACAAAAACTAGAGATGTCTTCAGACCTTTAGCTATAACCTTAGGGTATTTTTGTTACGTGTTGGTAGGACTGACTAAAATTAGTATTTTTACATCTCCTAATTTTTGTAAACTGCCTGTTCGTAGATTAATGACAACTAAAATACTTTTCTGACTTCTCAAATTTTCTAAGGTCCCATTAAACTTTTTTGATTAAGCCATATTACCACTCAGTATAATTCTAAAGAAAAGCAGGTGCTCTGAGGTTTCCTACATTTCAATCTAAAGACCCCTTTCACACTGAGGCAGTTTTCAGGCATTTTAGCACTAGAAATAGCCTCCAAATAGCAAAGTATACAATGGCACTCTTCCATCTATACTTAAATTTATGAAACATGTGGTGGGTGTTTCTTCCTAAACATGGCATGTCCTCCCAAAACCCTTCTGCAGACTAGTACCTATTTTACCACTCTGAATCCAGACTGCTTGACATGAGCCAATTCTTGAACAGAAATTGTAGTCATAGATATAACACAGTGGGGAACACTTACTAAAACAGGAGAGTGCAAAATCTGGTGCAGCTCTGCATAGAAACCAATCAGCTTCCAGGTTTTATTGTAAAAGCTTAATTGAACAGGTTGAAGCTAGAAGCTGATTGTCTACCATGCACAGCTGCACCAGATTTTGCACTCTCCATAGTAAATAAACCCAAGTATCTTTACAAAAAGAAAAATAGTTCATCTGCAATGCATGGGTGGAGACCCAACAGAACAGAGAATGGTTATTACATGGTCCTTAAAACTCTAGCACATGTAAATGGTTTAGTTACTTTGCCTCACTGTCAAAATTTCTTTGGCTATCATTCAGGGGCGGACTGACAACTCATGGGGCCCCCGGGCAATAGGAGATCCTGGAGCCCCCTGTCCCCGCTCATGTGTTCCCACCCACACTCAAGCCACACCCACACAAATCCCCACCTACATTTTGCACTGCCCACACTACATGCATTTGTCACAGAATTACATTAAAGAAAGTGCAACAACAGGTACCTTTCCAAAATTAACCACCTCAATACAGAGCACTTAAACCCCCTTCCTGCCCAGACCAATTTTCAGCTTTCGGTGCTCTCACACTTTGAATGACTATTACTCAGTCATGCAACACTGTACCCAAATGAAATTTGTGTCCTTTTTTTCACACAAATAGAGCTTTCTTTTGGTGGTATTTAATCACTAATGGGTTTTTTATTTTTTGTGCTATAAATAAAAAAAGACCGTAAATTTTGTGAAAAATTGCCTTTTTCTTTGTTTTTGTCATAAAATTTAGCAAATTAGTAATTTTTCTTCATAAATTTTGGCCGTTATGCCGTTGCGCCGTGTCATGAACCCGTGTGTGCCGCTCCGCTACATCGCGAACCCACATGCGCCGAAGCGCAGACACACAGGAACATTCTGATACTGGCAAGTTCTGTTTCTATTACTTCTCTGACAGATGTGTAGACTTTTTATATCCACTGTACTTCCTGGCTTCCAGGCCCAAGCAAATGGTGTCGTATATGATAAGAGTCTTCAGGAAGGGAGGAGCTAAGGGCAGATGGATTACAGAAAGTAAATGCTACTTAAATTATCGGCCTGGCAATGGCCAGAAATGGGATGTTTTTCAAAAAGTGATTTCTCAGCAAAATTAAGCATGGGGACATGGATGGATGGTGAGTTTGCATTGAATATTAAAAAAGTGTTTTTGGTTTGTTGTGCTCAGATGCAGTGTAGTTCTGCTTTAAGATGGGCCACAATAGACCACAATTCTCCATACAGTTTTTTTTTTCCATAGATCAATGAACACAAGTGTCTACAGACCACAAAAACTAGAGATGTCTTCAGACCTTTAGCTATAACCTTAGGGTATTTTTGTTACGTGTTGGTAGGACTGACTAAAATTAGTATTTTTACATCTCCTAATTTTTGTAAACTGCCTGTTCGTAGATTAATGACAACTAAAATACTTTTCTGACTTCTCAAATTTTCTAAGGTCCCATTAAACTTTTTTGATTAAGCCATATTACCACTCAGTATAATTCTAAAGAAAAGCAGGTGCTCTGAGGTTTCCTACATTTCAATCTAAAGACCCCTTTCACACTGAGGCAGTTTTCAGGCATTTTAGCACTAGAAATAGCCTCCAAATAGCAAAGTATACAATGGCACTCTTCCATCTATACTTAAATTTATGAAACATGTGGTGGGTGTTTCTTCCTAAACATGGCATGTCCTCCCAAAACCCTTCTGCAGACTAGTACCTATTTTACCACTCTGAATCCAGACTGCTTGACATGAGCCAATTCTTGAACAGAAATTGTAGTCATAGATATAACACAGTGGGGAACACTTACTAAAACAGGAGAGTGCAAAATCTGGTGCAGCTCTGCATAGAAACCAATCAGCTTCCAGGTTTTATTGTAAAAGCTTAATTGAACAGGTTGAAGCTAGAAGCTGATTGTCTACCATGCACAGCTGCACCAGATTTTGCACTCTCCATAGTAAATAAACCCAAGTATCTTTACAAAAAGAAAAATAGTTCATCTGCAATGCATGGGTGGAGACCCAACAGAACAGAGAATGGTTATTACATGGTCCTTAAAACTCTAGCACATGTAAATGGTTTAGTTACTTTGCCTCACTGTCAAAATTTCTTTGGCTATCATTCAGGGGCGGACTGACAACTCATGGGGCCCCCGGGCAATAGGAGATCCTGGAGCCCCCTGTCCCCGCTCATGTGTTCCCACCCACACTCAAGCCACACCCACACAAATCCCCACCTACATTTTGCACTGCCCACACTACATGCATTTGTCACAGAATTACATTAAAGAAAGTGCAACAACAGGTACCTTTCCAAAATTAACCACCTCAATACAGAGCACTTAAACCCCCTTCCTGCCCAGACCAATTTTCAGCTTTCGGTGCTCTCACACTTTGAATGACTATTACTCAGTCATGCAACACTGTACCCAAATGAAATTTGTGTCCTTTTTTTCACACAAATAGAGCTTTCTTTTGGTGGTATTTAATCACTAATGGGTTTTTTATTTTTTGTGCTATAAATAAAAAAAGACCGTAAATTTTGTGAAAAATTGCCTTTTTCTTTGTTTTTGTCATAAAATTTAGCAAATTAGTAATTTTTCTTCATAAATTTTGGCCACAATTTATACTGCTATATATCTTTGGTAAAAATAACCCAAATTAGTGTATATTATTTGGTCTTTGTGAAAGTTATAGAGTCTACAAACTATGGTGCCAATCACTGAAAATTGAAAACATCTGATCAGGCCTTCAGTACATCAGGTGAATCTCATTTCTTGAGGTACTAACAAGTCAGAAAAGTACAAATACCCCCCAAATTACCCCTTTTTAGAAAGTAGACATTCCAAGGTATTAAGTAAGTAGCATGGTTAGTTTTTTTAAGGTGTAATTTTTTCCCACAATTCTTTGCAAAAGGAAGATTTTTTTTTTTTTTCAAAATTTTCATATTAACTGGTTATTTCTCTCACAGAGCATATGCATACAACAAATTACACCCCAAAATACATTCTGCTACTCTTACCGAGTATGGGGATACCACATGTGTGGGACTTTTACACAGCCTGGCCACATACAAAGGCCCAACATTGAAGTCGCACCATCAGACGATCTACGAGCATAAATTGCACATCTCATTTCTCAACCACCTATTACACTTTTGAAGGCCCTGGAGCACCAGGACAAAGGAATTGCCCACACAATGACCCCATTTTGGAAAGCAAACACCCCAACGTATAATCTATGAGGCATAATGAGTCTTTTGAACTGTTATTTTTTTTCCAGAAGTTTTTGGAAAATGTGGAATAAAAATAAAAATGCATTTTTTTTACACAAAGTTGTCCATTTATAAGATATTTCCAACACATAGCAAATACATAGCAAAAATGACACCCCAAAATACATTCTGCTACTCCTCCTGAGTATGGTGATACCACATGTGTCGGACTTTTACACAGCCTGGCCACATACAAAGGCCCAACATTGAAGTAGCACCATCAGGCGATCTACGAGCATAAATTGCACATCTCATTTCTCAACCACCTATTACACTTTTGAAGGCCCTGGAGCACCAGGACAAAGGAATTGCCCACAAAATGACCCCATTTTGGAAAGCAAACACCCCAACGTATAATCTATGAGGCATAATGAGTCTTTTGAACGGTTATTTTTTTTCCAGAAGTTTTTGGAAAATGTGGAAAAAAAATAAAAACGCATTTTTTTTACACAAAGTTGTCCATTTATAAGATATTTCCAACACATAGCAAATACATAGCAAAAATGACACCCCAAAATACATTCTGCTACCCCTCCTGAGTATGGCGATACCACATGTGTGGGACTTTTACACAGCCTGGCCACATACAAAGGCCCAACATTGAAGTAGCACCATCAGGCGATCTACGAGCATAAATTGCACATCTCATTTCACAACCACCTATTACACTTTTGAAGGCCCTGGAGCACCAGGACAAAGGAATTGCTCACAAAATGACCCCATTTTGGAAAGCAAACACCCCAACGTATAATCTATGAGGCATAATGAGTCTTTTGAACGGTTATTTTTTTTCCAGAAGTTTTTGGAAAATGTGGAAAAAAAATAAAAACGCATTTTTTTTACACAATGTTGTCCATTTATAAGATATTTCCAACACATAGCAAATACATAGCAAAAATGACACCCCAAAATACATTCTGCTACTCCTCCTGAGTATGGTGATACCACATGTGTCGGACTTTTACACAGCCTGGCCACATACAAAGGCCCAACATTGAAGTAGCACCATCAGGCGATCTACGAGCATAAATTGCACATCTCATTTCTCAACCACCTATTACACTTTTGAAGGCCCTGGAGCACCAGGACAAAGGAATTGCCCACAAAATGACCCCATTTTGGAAAGCAAACACCCCAACGTATAATCTATGAGGCATAATGAGTCTTTTGAACGGTTATTTTTTTTCCAGAAGTTTTTGGAAAATGTGGAAAAAAAATAAAAACGCATTTTTTTTACACAAAGTTGTCCATTTATAAGATATTTCCAACACATAGCAAATACATAGCAAAAATGACACCCCAAAATACATTCTGCTACCCCTCCTGAGTATGGCGATACCACATGTGTGGGACTTTTACACAGCCTGGCCACATACAAAGGCCCAACATTGAAGTAGCACCATCAGGCGATCTACGAGCATAAATTGCACATCTCATTTCACAACCACCTATTACACTTTTGAAGGCCCTGGAGCACCAGGACAAAGGAATTGCCCACAAAATGACCCCATTTTGGAAAGCAAACACCCCAACGTATAATCTATGAGGCATAATGAGTCTTTTGAACGGTTATTTTTTTTCCAGAAGTTTTTGGAAAATGTGGAAAAAAAATAAAAACGCATTTTTTTTACACAATGTTGTCCATTTATAAGATATTTCCAACACATAGCAAATACATAGCAAAAATGACACGCCAAAATACATTCTGCTACTCCTCCTGAGTATGGCGATACCACATGTGTGGGACTTTTACACAGCCTGGCCACATACAAAGGCCCAACATTGAAGTAGCACCATCAGGCGATCTACGAGCATAAATTGAACATCTCATTTCTCAACCACCTATTACACTTTTGAAGGCCCTGGAGCACCAGGACAAAGGAATTGCCCACAAAATGACCCCATTTTGGAAAGCAAACACCCCAACGTATAATCTATGAGGCATAATGAGTCTTTTGAACGGTTATTTTTTTTCCAGAAGTTTTTGGAAAATGTGGAAAAAAAATAAAAACGCATTTTTTTACACAAAGTTGTCCATTTATAAGATATTTCCAACACATAGCAAATACATAGCAAAAATGACACCCCAAAATACATTCTGCTACCCCTCCTGAGTATGGCGATACCACATGTGTGGGACTTTTACACAGCCTGGCCACATACAAAGACCCAACATTGAAGTAGCACCATCAGGCGATCTACGAGCATAAATTGCACATCTCATTTCTCAACCACCTATTACACTTTTGAAGGCCCTGGAGCACCAGGACAAAGGAATTGCCCACAAAATGACCCCATTTTGGAAAGCAAACACCCCAACGTATAATCTATGAGGCATAATGAGTCTTTTGAACGGTTATTTTTTTTCCAGAAGTTTTTGGAAAATGTGGAAAAAAAATAAAAACGCATTTTTTTTACACAAAGTTGTCCATTTATAAGATATTTCCAACACATAGCAAATACATAGCAAAAATGACACCCCAAAATACATTCTGCTACTCCTCCTGAGTATGGCGATACCACATGTGTGGGACTTTTACACAGCCTGGCCACATACAAAGGCCCAACATTGAAGTAGCACCATCAGGCGATCTACGAGCATAAATTGCACATCTCATTTCTCAACCACCTATTACACTTTTGAAGGCCCTGGAGCACCAGGACAAAGGAATTGCCCACAAAATGACCCCATTTTGGAAAGCAAACACCCCAACGTATAATCTATGAGGCATAATGAGTCTTTTGAATGGTTATTTTTTTTCCAGAAGTTTTTGGAAAATGTGGAAAAAAAATAAAAACGCATTTTTTTTACACAAAGTTGTCCATTTATAAGATATTTCCAACACATAGCAAAAATGACACCCCAAAATACATTCTGCTACTCCCCCTGAGTATGGGGATACCACATGTGTGAGACTTTTACACAGCTTGGCCACATACAGTGGCCCAACATCCAAGTAGCACCATCAGGCGTTCTAGGAGCATACATTACATAGATAATTTCCTGGCAACCTATCATTTTTGAAGGCCCTTCATATTTCTAACACATAGCATGTACATACCAAGAATTACAATCCAAAATAAATTCTATTGCGGAAAGGATAAATAAAAAGTATTACCTGTGCTTTTAGTAGTGTCCACAGAAGAGAGCACTGGTCCAGGCAGCAGTCAGGGATGTGCTTAGCGACAGCAATAACTATCCAGGCAGCAGGCAGGAATATTGTCTATAGTCGGCACAGCACAGTCCATAGGAATTGTCCAGGCAGAGACAGCCAGCACAGCCATAATATTGGTCCTGGTACACTGTTACCTGCAGACACACATTATTGTACCGCTCTCCAGCCCTTCATAAATATACTGCCTTTTGCTACAGCGAATTATTTGCATAGTCCAGGTAGCAGGCAGATGTGTGGTCCGTTCATGCGGCAGGCAAAGGCATGATGGCAGTAAGTCAGCAGAAGGCTGAGGGCCGCAATTGGGTAAGACCTGTGCACAGGGGCACAGGGGTAGAGGCATCGACCCACCCAAATCTCTATGAAGCCTCCGGACTCCAGACCCTAATCCGGAAATTACAAAACCGGGAGAAAACAAAAAAAATTGTTATCTCCATCCGGAAAAACTATTCTGGAGCCCCTCACATATGTGAGACCCCTGTGTACTATAGTAGCAGGGCAACAGATCAGTCCAAGCGGTAGGCAAAAGCATAGTCCATAAAACAAGCCAGGGTCAGTTAACGTGCAAGCAGTCCAAGCGGTAGGCAGAAGAGTAGTCACAAAACAGGCCAGGGTCAGTTCACGAGCAAGCAGTCCAAACGGTGGGCAGAGGCATAGTCAAAACAGGCCAGGGTCAGTTCATGTGGAAGCAGTCCAAACGGTAGGCAGAGGCATAGTCAAAAAGCAGGCCAGGGTCAGTTCACATTGAAGGCAGTGGCATGGTTATTTGGGGAAGCATGGAAAATGATCAGCGAAAATGGGGAAAATATGGGCTAATAACTTGGGGATGTATGATACAGTTCGAAGCATTCACCAATGCAAAGGCCAGGTTGGGAGGGACACTGGGGACAATGATAGCTGGTATCTTTTCGAAAACCTCTTCTGCTGCACACACGACATTTTTTTTGCCGTCTTCGGCCTGCTTCCGATGGTGGAATGTTGTACGGGAAGTGCCATTCATGAAGTCGGCTAACAGCATCAGAACGAGGTAATTCTGGGAGGGGTCTTTGTGGATAGATGAGGGACGTGACTACTTCTTCGATGAATTTTAGGAAGGAGGCGGGGCTTTCTGTGGATTTTGTGTAGATAATGTAGGAATTGTAAATGGCCAAATGGATTAGATATATTGCTACCTTCTTATACCAGAATCGGGACCTCCTTATTGACAAATAGGGCTGAATCATTTGGTCATTGAAATCCACCCCCCCCCATGTAGAGATTATAGTCTTGGACACATGTCGGTTTTTCAATGGGACCTCGTCTTCGCTGAACTACAACTGCAGTGTCATCATGAATGGTGGACATCATGTGCACATCCCTCTTATCCTTCCACCTCAAGGCCAGCACTTCATTACATCTCAGTGTTGCTCTTTCCCCCTTTTTCAGCCTTTTGTTCACAATGGATTGTGGGAAGCCCTTCCTATTTTTTCTTGAAGTTCCGCAGGCCAGGGTTTTTTCAATATATAGGTGTCTGAAAAGGGGCAGGCTGGTATAAAAGTTGTCCAGGTATATATGATAGCCTTTTTTTAGAAGTGGGTAAGCCAGATCCCATACGATTTTTCCATTTGTGCCCATGTAGGCTGGGCACTCAGGGGGCTGGAGCTGGGAATCTCTTCCCTCATATATGCGGAATGCATATAGATATCCCGTGGCTCTCTCACACAGCTTGTAAAATTTGACTCCATATTTGGCCTTTTTGCTAGGAATATACTGTTTTATTCCTAGCCGGCCTGAAAATGGTACCAGGGACTCATCCACACATATATTCTTCTCGGGGACATAAAGTTCTGCAAATCGTTGGGAAAATGAATTTATTAGTGGGCGAATCTTGTATAGCTTATCCGAATTTGGATGATTGTTGGGAGGGCACTGGGTGTTGTCGTTAAAATGAAAGAATCTCATAATCATCTCATATCGGGACCTGGACATAGCGGCAGAATACATGGGCATATGGTGGATGGGGTGGGTGGACCAATAGGTATGTCCTTCATTTTTTTTTGTAAGCCCCATATTTAGGGTGAGGCCCAAAAACAATTTGAACTCCTCCATATTCAAATCTCTCCACTCAAACGGACGGGCATAAGATGATTGGGGGTTGCTGGCAATATACTGCTGGGCATACAAATTTGTCTGGTCCACAATGAACTGCAGCAAAGTGTCGGGCAAAAACAGGTGAAAAAAATTGATCTCTGTAAAATTTTGGGTGTTGGCCTGCACACCTGGCTGTGCTGTGAAAGGGGGAATATTTGGTGATCCCGAGTTGGAAGGCAGCCATGTTGGGTTGGCAAGACCATCTGGCATATAGGTAGCGGCCCTGGCTCTTGGGGGACGTGACACTCCAGTAGTTGGGGGAGTTGAATTTCCTGTGCTGGAACTCGGGTGTGATGTGGCAGCACTGGTACTGGGCATTTGTGCGCGGGGCCCATCTCTGGTGGCAGCACTGGTACTGGGCCTTTGTTCCTGGGGCCTATTGCTGGCGGCAGCACTGGTACTGGGCCTTTCTTCCTGGGGCCTATTTCTGGCGGCAGAGCTGGTACTGGGAATATAATCCCGGTTGCTGGCGGCTTCCTGGGTTCCAGAGTGTCGTGCCCTTTTAGGAGGGACCCATTCTTCATCCGAACCATTGCTACTCTCGATCGGCTCAAATGCCGAATTTGATTCGGAATCAGAATGGGACTCTGATGAGAGCTCCCCGGTGCTCTCATCAGTCATAGAGAGGATCTGGAACGCCTCCTCACTTGTATATCCTCTTTTGGACATGGCTGTGTGGCGGGTAGCTGTGCGACGGGTGACAGATGGGTGGCAGGTGACGGTCACTGATGGGCTGTGCGATGGGTGGCAGGTGACGTTCACTGAGAGGTGATGGTGTGATGGGCGATGGTCACAGATAGTTGACAGGCGACGGTCACTGATGGGTAACAGGTGCACCGCTGATGGTCACTGATGGGTGACAGGGCACAGTCACTGATGGGTGACGGGTGAGAGGGCCCGGTCACTGATGGGTGACAGGCCACGGACGGTGACAGGTGATAGTCACAGATTGTTGACAGGCGACGGTCACTGATGGGTGACGGGTGCACCGCTAATGGTCACTGGTGGGTGACGGGTGACAGGGCACGGTCACTGGTGGGTGACGGGTGACAGGGCAGGTCACTGATGGGTGACGGGTGACAGGGCAGGTCACTGATGGGTGACGGGTGACAGGGCAGGTCACTGATGGGTGACGGGTGACAGGGCAGGTCACTGATGGGTGACGGGTGACAGGGCAGGTCACTGATGGGTGACGGGTGACAGGGCAGGTCACTGATGGGCGACGGGTGACAGGGCACGGTCACTGGTGGGTGACAGGGCACCGCTGATGGTCACTAATGGCAGTCTCTATGTGACAGGTGCACTTTTTATGGGGTGACTGTTGGGTGACAGATGACAATTGGGGGGGGCGATGGGACAGAAGTGGTGTTGGTGCAGACACTACAAATACAAAGATCTGTAACTCACTGCTCCTGGCTCTTCTCTCCTCACACTGGAAACGGTGTGTGAGGAGAGAAGGGCTAGTAACAGCTAGTGACAGCTCTTTGTTTACACTTAGTGATCGGCTGTGAATGGATCACAGCCGATCACATGGTACACAGTACTGGCCAATGGCTGTAAACTATCGTCGGTGACGAGCAGTGTTCCCGGGGAACACGCCGCCACCGACGTGCACGCGCAGCGCGCTCACGATCGCGCGCATGCGCCGTGCAATGCGGGATGTACCATTAGTGATCAGCCGTGACTTCATCACGGCCGATCACGTGGTAAACAGCCATGCCCAGTGGCTGTTCACCCCTGTCGGTGATGAGCGGTGTCTCGGTGACACGCCGCCACCGACAGTACAGGGCTGCGCGCTCACGATCGCGCGCATGCCCTGTTTAAACGGTGGACGTCATATGACGCCCACTCAGAACAATAGGCTTACCGTCCGGCCGTCATATGACAGTGGGCGGTAGGCTAGTGGTTAAAGTGATTGTAAAGGCTCGTTTTTTTTTAAATAACAAACATATCATACTTACCTTCACTGTGCAGCTCATTTTGCACAGAGTGGCCCCGAACCTCGACATCTGGGGGTGCTCCTCCCCACATCAGATAACTCCCTAGGAGAAGCGCTTTCCCGGGGGGGGGGGTTAACCTTGCAGGTGGGCTCCTGTGTCCAGCATTTGCGTCTATAGACACATGTTTACATACATGTGCTCATCCTACATAAAGCTTTTCATATAGAGCATGTGCTGGGATCATGGGGGTGCTTTACTTTTTTCTTTTTATTATTTTTATTAACTTTATATAATTTTCACTGATCACCAATGTAAGGAGCTTTCTTCCCACTGATCACCAATGTAAGGAACATTCTTCTCTCTGATCACCAATGTAAGGAGCATTCTTCTCACTGATCACCAATGTAAGGAACATTCTTCTCACTGATCAGCAATGTAAGGAACATTCTTCTCACTGACCACCAATGTAAGGAACATTCTTCTCACTGATCACCAATGTAAGGAGCAATCTTCCCACTGATCACCAATGTAAGGGACATTCTTCTCACTGATCACCAATGTAAGGAACATTCCTCCCACTGATCACCAATGTAAGGGACATTCTTCCCACTGATCACCAATGTAAGGAACATTCTTCCCACTGATCACCAATGTAAGGGACATTCTTCTCACTGACCACCAATGTAAGGGACATTCTTCCCACTGACCACCAATGTAAGGAACATTCTTCCCACTGATCACCAATGTAAGGAGCATTCTTCCCACTGATCACCAATGTAAGGAGTATTCTTCCCATTGATCACCAATGTAAGGAGCATTCTTCCCACTGATCACCAATGTAAGGGGCATTCTTCTCACTGACCACCAATGTAAGGAGAATTCTTCCCACTGATCACCAATGTAAGGAACATTCTTCCCACTGATCACCAATGTAAGGAGCATTCTTCCCACTGACCACCAATGTAAGGAACATTCTTCCCACTGATCACCAATGTAAGGAACATTCTTCTCACTGATCACCAATGTAAGGAACATTCTTCCCACTGATCACCAATGTAAGGAACATTCTTCTCACTGACCACCAATGTAAGGAACATTCTTCTCACTGATCACTAATGTAAGGAACATTCTTCCCACTGATCACCAATGTAAAGAACATTCTTCTCACTGACCACCAATGTAAGGAACATTCTTCCCACTGATCACCAATGTAAGGAACATTCTTCTCACTGACCACCAATGTAAGGAACATTCTTCTCACTGATCACCAATGTAAGGAACATTCTTCCCACTGATCACCAATGTAAGGAACATTCTTCTCACTGACCACCAATGTAAGGAACATTCTTCTCACTGATCACCAATGTAAGGAACATTCTTCTCACTAATCACCAATGTAAGGAACATTCTTCTCACTGACCACCAATGTAAGGAGCATTCTTCTCACTGACCACCAATGTAAGGAGCATTCTTCTCACTGACCACCAATGTAAGGGGCATTCTTCCCACTATTTATTTAATCCATATTGAGCACTATATTTGATTGGCTGCTTCTGCTTGGCACACACGCACAATCACAATCACACACATGATGATGAAGTCATCATCATGTGCGATTGTGCGTGTTTGCCAGGCCTAAGCAGAAGCAAACAGCCAATCAAATATAGTGCTCAATATGGATTCAATAAATATGCATAGCCATAGATATCATAAATGACTACAGGAAGTAACCAGAGACTGCGAATGCAACTACAGGAGATAACCAGAGACTGGGGATGCGACTACAGGAGATAACCAGACTGCAAATGCGACTACAGGAAATAAAAAGACTGCGAATGCGACTACAGGAGATAACCAGAGACTGCGAATGCAACTACAGGAAGTAACCAGAGACTGCGAATGCGACTACAGGAAATAACCAGACTGCGAATGTGACTACAGGAAATAACCAGAGACTGCGAATGCGACTACAGGAGATAACCAGACTGCGAATGCGACTACAGGAAATAACCAGACTGCGAATGCGACTACAGGAGATAACCAGACTGCGAATGCGACTACAGGAAGTAACCAGAGACTGCAAATGCAACTACAGGAGATAACCAGAGACTGGGGATGCGACTACAGGAGATAACCAGACTGCAAATGCGACTACAGGAGATAACCAGACTGCGAATGCGACTACAGGAGATGACCAGACTGGGGATGCGACTATAGGAGATAACCAGAGGCTGCAAATGCGACTACTGGAAATAACCAGACTGCGAATGCAACTACAGGAAATACCCAGACTGCAAATGCGACTACAGGAGATGACCAGAGACTGGGGATGCGACTACAGGAGATAACCAGACTGCGAATGTGACTACAGGAGATGACCAGACTGGGGATGCAACTACAGGAGATAACCAGAGGCTGCAAATGCGACTACCGGAAATAACCAGACTGCGAATACGACTACAGGAAATAACCAGAGACTGGGGATGCGACTACAGGAAATAACCAGAGACTGGGGATGCGACTACCGGAAATAACCAGACTGCGAATGCGACTACAGGAAATAACCAGAGGCTGCGAATGTGACTACAGGAAATAACCAGAGACTGGGGATGCGACTACAGGAAATAACCAGAGACTGGGGATGCGACTACAGGAAATAACCAGAGACTGGGGATGCAACTACAGGAGATAACCAGAGACTGCGAATGCGACTACAGGAAATAACCAGAGACTGGGATTGCGACTACAGGAGATAACCAGAGACTGGGGATGCGACTACAGGAGATAACCAGAATGCGAATGCGACTACAGGAAATAACCAGAGGCTGCGAATGTGACTACAGGAAATAACCAGAGACTGGGGATGCGACTACAGGAAGTAACCAGAGACTGGGGATGCAACTACAGGAAATAACCAGAGACTGGGATTGCGACTACAGGAGATAACCAGAGACTGGGGATGCGACTACAGGAAATAACCAGACTACGAATGCGACTACAGGAGATAACCAGACTTGCAATGCGACTACAGGAAATAACCAGAGACTGCGAATGCAACTACAGGAAATAACCAGACTGCGAATGCGACTACAGGAAATAACCAGAGACTGGGGATGCGACTACAGGAGATAACCAGAGACTGGGGATGCGACTACCGGAGATAACCAGACTGCAAATGCGACTACAGGAAATAAAAAGACTGCGAATGCGACTACAGGAGATAACCAGAGACTGCAAATGCAACTACAGGAAGTAACCAGAGACTGCGAATGCGACTACAGGAAATAACCAGACTGCGAATGCGACTACATGAAATAACCAGAGACTGCGAATGCGACTACAGGAGATAACCAGACTGCGAATGCGACTACAGGAAATAACCAGACTGCGAATGCGACTACAGGAAATAACCAGACTGCGAATGCGACTACAGGAAATAAAAAGACTGCGAATGCGACTACAGGAAATATCCAGAGACTGTGAATGCGACTACAGGAGATAACCAGACTGCGAATGCGACTACAGGAAATAACCAGACTGCGAATGCGACTACAGGAAATAACCAGACTGCGAATGCGACTACAGGAGATAACCAGACTGCGAATGTGACTACAGGAGATGACCAGACTGGGGATGCAACTACAGGAGATAACCAGAGGCTGCAAATGCGACTACCGGAAATAACCAGACTGTGAATGCGACTACAGGAAATAACCAGAGGCTGCGAATGCGACTACAGGAAATAACCAGAGACTGGGGATGCGACTACAGGAAATAACCAGAGACTGGGGATGCAACTACAGGAGATAACCAGAGACTGCGAATGCGACTACAGGAAATAACCAGAGACTGGGATTGCGACTACAGGAGATAACCAGAGACTGGGGATGCGACTACAGGAGATAACCAGACTGCGAATGCGACTACAGGAAATAACCAGAGACTGCGAATGCAACTACAGGAAATAACCAGACTGCGATTGCGACTACAGGAAATAACCAGAGACTGGGGATGCGACTACAGGAGATAACCAGAGACTGGGGATGCGACTACAGGAGATAACCAGACTGCAAATGCGACTACAGGAAATAAAAAGACTGCAAATGCGACTACAGGAGATAACCAGAGACTGTGAATGCAACTACAGGAAGTAACCAGAGACTGTGAATGCGACTACAGGAAATAACCAGACTGCGAATGCGACTACAGGAAATAACCAGAGACTGCGAATGCGACTACAGGAAATAACCAGAGACTGCGAATGCGACTACAGGAGATAACCAGACTGCGAATGCGACTACAGGAAATAACCAGACTGCGAATGCGACTACAGGAAATAACTAGACTGCGAATGCGACTACAGGAAATAACCAGACTGCGAATGCGACTACAGGAAATAACCAGACTGCGAATGCGACTACAGGAAATAACCAGACTGCGAATGCGATTACAGGAGATAACCAGACTGCGAATGCGACTACAGGAAATAACCAGACTGCGAATGCGACTACAGGAGATAACCAGACTGCGAATGCGACTACAGGAGATAACCAGACTGCGAATGCGACTACAGGAAATAACCAGACTGCTAATGCGACTACAGGAGATGACCAGGTAGCCAGTTTTAAAATGTAAACTTTCAGCAATGCACAGCTATACAGCGGGGGTAAACAACATTTCCAGGGATGGTTTAGCAAAAAAAAAAGGGGTCTACAGGCCGTTTATATAATGTAGGCAGTAGGACCTACCTGACCATTCGGGCTCACCTCCCGCTCTCAGAGGTCTGGGGGCGGAGCTTTCGTCGGTAGGGGGCGGAGCTTTCGTCAGTAAGGGGTGGAGCTTTCGTCGGTAGGGGCGGGGCTTTTGTCAATAGGGGGCGGAGCCTTCGTCGGTAGGGGCGGGGATTTTTGTGGTCCAGAGCGGAGCTCTCAGAAGTGCAGGAGAGACGCTCAGACTCAGACTACATGAGGAGAGGAGGGGCGGGGCAAGGCAGGGTCAGAGCGTCAGTGGAGCTCCCTGCCCCGCCCCTCCCTGCTGTGGTCCAGAGCGGAGCTCTCAGAAGTGCAGGAGAGACGCTCAGACTACATGAGGAGAGGAGGGGCGGGGCAGGGCAGGGTCAGAGCGTCAGTGGAGCTCCCTGCCCCGCCCCTCCCTGCTGACAGAGCCTCTCTCAGCCTAAGCCGAGGTCTGCTCGGGCAGCGGGCCTTGCTGCGGTGCTGGGAGCTGTAAAAATCCAGGAGGACGGGGTTTTCATGCGGGCGGCTTTTTTCCGCTGCTGACTGAGCCGCTCATGGGGCCCCTCCTGACGTCGGGCCCTCGGTCGGCGACCGAGTGACCGAATGGTCAGTCCGCCCCTGCTATCATTTCAAATGTTAGCAGCTTTGGTATGTTTTCAGATTTCTTGTTTGATGGCCTTTGTACATTCATACCTATATATTTACCATGGAAGAGATACAAGAATAGAGTGATTAAGAGAAAGAGATGTAGGTAACAAACGAGGAGAAACTTTGCTGTTGTCTAATTTCTTGCTATATTTTTCCTATTCCATCTTGTTATTTCTTTCCTGCAACACTTTAGAACAACAGGTATCACACAAGAATATTCAAAGAAGTAGGGATTTAATTTAGTGTGATGTACTGATGAAATCATATAATAATAAAAAAAGGAGGGGGGGTGTGGTGCTGAGATGCAGTTAAAATCCACTTTAAAAGACCAAAAGGACCCAATAAGAGAAGTTCATAGAGTTTACATATCCTTGTGTTTAAAAATGTGTGTACTCGTTTCTTCTTTTGTGGCTTTTAATCTACCCCATTGAACCATATTGTAATGTGTGTGTTTTTATTGTTTTGCACTTGTATAATACATCGTACTAGCTGCATTTCCTGTGCATTTCCATTAGGATAAATATAAATGTTCTACTTGCATTTTATGGGATGTTGCTGAACAGCAAACCCCCTTTTTCCTAAAAATGCATCATACATAACAAATGCATGGACACGTTAAAAATAGTTACATAGTCACATAGTTACATAGTTAGTCAAGTCCATCAAGTTCAACCAACTAAAACATTTTTTTTAAAAAACCATACAATCCCACATACACAATTCTTCATCCAGAGTTGATCCAGAGGAAGGTGAAAAACCCCAGCAAAGCATGATCCAATTTGCTACAGCAGGGGAAAAAAATCCTTCCTGATCCCCCAAGAGGCAATCAATTTTCTCTGGATCAACTTTAGCTATAAATATTAGTACCCAGTTATATTATGTACATTTAGGAAAGTATCCAGGCCTTTTTTAAAGCAATCTACTGAGCTGGCCAGAATCACCTCTGGAGGGAGTCTAGTCCACATTTTCACAGCTCTCACTGTGAAGAAACCATTTGGAGATTAAATCTTTTTTCCTCTAGACATAAAGAGTGCCTCCTTGTTCTCCGTGATGACCTTAAAGTGAATAACTCAACACCAAGTTCACTATATGGGCCACCTATGTATTTATACATGTTGATCATACCCCCCCCCCTTTAATCTCCTCTTCTCAAGAGAGAATAGATTCAGTTTATCTAATCTTTCCTCATAGCTGAGCTCCTCCATGCCTCTTATCAGTTTGGCTGCCCTTCTCTGCACTTTCTCCAGTTCCCCGATATCCTATTTGAGAACTGGTGCCCAAAACTGAACTGCATATTCCAGATGAGGTCTTACTAATGATTTGTACGGCAAAATGATATCTCGCTCTCTGAAGTCCAAACTTCTCAATACAAAAAAGGACTTTGCTTGCTTTGGAAACCGCAGCTTGGCATTGCATGCTATTATAAAGCTTATGATCTACCAAAACCCCCAAATCCTTCTCCACCATTGATTTCCCCAGTTGTACTCCCCCTAGTATGTATGATGCATTCATATTCTTAGCCGCCAAGTGCATAACTTTACATTTATCAACATGAAACCTCATTTGCCACACAGTTGCCCAATTAGACAGTGCATTAAGGTTGGCTCGTATGTTGGAGACATCCTGTAAGGACGTTATTCCACTGTATAGCTTGGTGTCATCTGCAAAGACTGAAATGCAATTGAAGATCCTTCAAAAAATGCTAAAGTTTCTTTAGACAACTAGCCATTAAACTATAACTATACATTTATAATGTTGGTTAAATGTTATAGTTTTCATTATTATTATTATTATTATTAATAATAATAATTACGATGCTGAATTATATAGAAATAATGCATGAATCTTTGTTTATATTGCATTGATATAAATGTTGTAATTGATGAGTTAGTGATTTCTGTGTAGCCGAAGCCAGAGAGGAAGCGGTGTAACGGTACATAATAAGCTGGTAACTTCTGATCCTTACACCTGATCACACACCATCTCCTTCCTGCCAGGTGGGCACAGACTTAAATTAGGCAGAGTACAATTTTGGCATGTTCTGTAGTAAAACGTTAAGTTGCCTGAATTTCATAAAGTTGATTTGGTACTTGGGACTGAGTAAAAATGTCAGAATCTGAAAAGTCAAGAGAACTGTTTAATAATATTAATAATAGGAGGGACAATCATGGGATTTTTGGTATTTGTTATCACATCAAACTAAAAAAAAATTACTGCGCTATCCCCAAAGAGCAATAAGTGAAATAGTTGTGAAAAAAAATTTGTGAGACACATCCACTGTATATGCAAAGATCAAAAAAATAGCTGCGCTAAAAATAATAAAATGAATTCAAACAATAAAATAGTGTGATCACCTTAATTACAAAAAATTATAAATAAGAATGGAAACATCCATACAAAGTGAATTTACAGTGAGATGACTGTTGAGTAGTCCTTTGGGAAAAAGGAAACTAAACCAGTAAAACATACAAAGTCCAGAAAAAATTGCATAAATTGAAAAAGTTCATTGAGATGAGATGATCTTGACCAAGGAGAGAGTAACAGACAACCAAACGGTGTATGACATGCGTCCTTATCACCCGGGGAAAAGTGGTGACAGAAAGTTTCCTCCACCTATGAATAAACTGCCCTTTACCGCCTCCTTAGATCTCTTGTCAGGAGATCATATAGGCATGTGGCTGTCTACCCCAGCCTCAGGTATAGATAGTAAATGGATCCCCTGCAAGCCTCCTTGACAGAAATCTTCTAACTGCTGGATAGGCACTCGTTCCCCATGGAAACACAAATAAAAAAAGCTCCCATAGCGTAACACGTATGACAATTTATTAAAAAGATAAAAAATGGAAATACACTCACAATGTAGTAGTAAAAGATGTGCATATAAATCGAACGCCGGCCGGCTTCAAAAACTGCTGCCCGTAGCTTCCGGGATCAGCGAGGATAGTGGTGATGTCAGCACGCTGCTCCTCCCTATGCCGTTTCGTCACAACTGATGTCTTCCAGGGGCACAGATGTCAATACATGGATTGAAATGTATTCAGTTACATCCCATATACAGTATCCTAATCTGTGTATACAGTGGCATCACTAGGGTTGGTGTCACCCTTCCTGTGTATCCTGCCCAGTGCCCTGTAGGCAGTACACGGTCACGGGGAGCACCCCGAACCGGTCCCTGTAAATGATAGTAGGGTGGTATAGTGGCAGGTTAGGTTGGTATAGGGTGGTATAGTGGCAGGCTAGGGTGGTGTAGTGGCTAGTTAGGGTAGTATAGGGTGTTATAGGGCAGGTTAGGGTGGTATAGGGCAGTTTGGGGTGATATAGGGCAGGTTAGGGTGGTATAGGGCAGGTTAGGATGGTATAGGGCATGTTGGGGTGGTATAGGGCAGGTTGGGGTGGTATCCTGCCCAGTGCACTGCAGGCAGTGCACGGTCATGGGGAGCACCCCAAACCGGTCCCTGTAAATGATAGTAGGGTGGTATAGTGGCAGGTTAGTATAAGGTGGTTTGGGGTGATATAGGGCAGGTTAGGGTGGTATAGGGCAGGTTAGGATGGTATAGGGCATGTTGGGGTGGTATAGGGCAGGTTAGGGTGGTATCCTGCCCAGTGCACTGCAGGCAGTGAACGGTCATGGGGAGCACCCCAAACCGGTCCCTGTAAATGATAGTAGGGTGGTATAGTGGCAGGTTAGGGTAGTATAGGGTGGTATAGTGCAGGGTAGGGTGGTATAGGGCAGGTTGGGGTGGTATAGGGCAGGTTAGGGTGGTATAGGGCAGGTTGAGGTGGTATAGGGCAGGTTGAGGTGGTATAGGGCAGGTTGAGGTGGTATAGGGCAGGTTGGGGTGGTATAGGGCAGGTTAGTGAGGTATAGGGCAGTTTGGGGTGATATAGGGCAGGATGGGGTGATATAGGGCAGGTTACTGAGGTTTGGGGTGTTATAAGTGTAGCAGTACCCCCGTAAGGGCTGCTAATAGACTTTGTACCCCACTGGTTACCTCAACTCTGCAAATCCTCCCTTACCTCTGACACCTTGGGTTCCACCATGTCACCAGCTGTGGTAGTAAATAGAGACTCACACAATATTAAAGAAACAGTTCAAGTATGTTTACTGTAGTATCAAAACACAAGATACATATATATATATCAACTTTGTCAATAATGGAAACTCTCCTGTATACACTGCCCTTTATCGCCCTTTATCTCTAGCTTATCTAGTAAACACAATTTATTGGTGTAAAGTTCCCTTAATTGTGAAGGAACACAAATATTAACTCAATACAGGGACCTATGTGAACAGGTTAACAGAAGAGTAGACACCTGGCACAATATCTTATGTGTCAGATCTCTCCCTTCAGCCTCCTCCACTCACAGGCCAGCAATCCTGCACAATACTGAAAACAGTATAAACAATATTATATTCAATAGGATGGCTCCCTTTAGCAGTTCAATGCAATTTGAGCAGATGAGGAGAAAAAATTATAAAAGGTGAGAAAGGTATTCCTTGAAATCCAGATATCTTCAGCTAGCCTCTTTGAAGTTGTAAATCAAGTAATCCAAAAAGGCAAGGTGTAGCAAAGTTAGCAAAACTGTGATTTATCCTGGTAGTAGTTTAACTTCCGTCTTTTTATAATCCTAAAGATGTCATCTGATATGGCTACTGAAATCAGTAATGTGTACTGAGCATAGGCATCTACTGGCTGTGTCCCTTATAATAGAGGGTTTAACTTCCGTGGGACTACAAGTACCACCAGCTAAACTGTGTGGGTGGTGTTTAACAGCAGTCTCCTTAACTATAACCTGGGCTATGCCCGCTCACCACTCCAAACCTCAGATGAATTAGATAAAGGTGCAGATGGAAAATGGCGGCCGCCGCGCTACGCTGCAGCTCACTGGAATCTGAATTGCAGGCACCTCTAGATGACCCAGAACACTCGTCGGTCGACTGCACTGAAGAAGCGATGCTGTCCACAGAGATCCCTCTGGGTATAGCTGTGTAGGCCACAAATTGTCAGAAAGCTCCCTGTCACACAGACCTCCTACTGGCAGAGTCAAAACGGTGTCCAGGGAGACTGATCTAGGCTGCGCCAGCCCTTTTTTACCCTCTCCCAGCAGTCTGTTCTGTGCACTCAGCATTCTGTTCCTTGCAGTTCAGATCAGTCCTGCTGGCAGTGTCACTTCAGCATTCTGAACTACACATCCCATGATGCTTTGCTCTATGTCCTCACACAGGAAAAGAGGAAATTCACAAATAGAGTCCAGCAGTAAACTAGAGGGAGCCAACCCCACATTAACAACACAGAAAATATCTTTAACTTATAAGCATAATAGCTGATTTTGGCTACATAAGGCAGGTTAGTGAGGTATAGGGCAGTTTTGGGTGGTATAGGGAAGGTTGGGTGGTATAGGGCAGTTTGGGGTGGTATAGGGCAGGTTAGTGAGGTATAGGGCAGTTTGGGTTGGTATAGGGCAGGTTAGTGAGGTATAGGGCAGTTTGGGGTAGTATAGGGCAGTTTAGTGAGGTATAGGGAAGTTTGGGGTGGTATAGGGCAGGTTAGGGTAATACAGGGCAGTTTGGGGTGGTATAGGGCAGGTTAGGGATCTATACAGTGACAGTTTGCAGTACCTTACAGCATAGCTGCAGATGAAGACAGTCGAGGCTGCTGTGTCCTCGCCTCTTTCTCCTATTTCAGCCGCGAGATCAGCTAAAGAAGTCTGTAAAAAAAAGAAGTCTGTGGGAGGAGTGAAGGAGGCAGCCACACCCCCAGCTCCGCCCACCAACCCCGGCTAAAGGAGATATTGGATATCCCAGAGGGTTAGCTTCATTGACTGGGGAGTGTTAAAGGCAGCCTCCCTCCCATGGCTACGTGTCCTGCTCGCACCACTCCGCTGCAGCTCTGCAAGTGCACGCAATATAGTGCACTGTGTAGCAGCGGCTCCGGTGTCACCCCTCTGGCGGGTGTCACCCAGTGCAGGCCTCCCCCCATAGCGATGCCACTTTGTGTATATACATTGCCAGCTGTAGTCACTGCACACATAGAAGATCTGCCAGGGTGCACTGCAGTCAGGCAATCAGTAGATAAACAAGTGAGGGGGGTAGAGGCACTCACAGGTCTTGCAGCAGGTGGATTGAAGCAAACGCAGCAGATGTTTTATTGTGTCTGACATTTTGATGACATTTTGATGAGGCTTAGACAAATAGACTGTTCACTTTGCAAGAGAAGTTACACTTTGCAAGGGAATTTGCCCCAGAACTTAGTCAATGTGGTGAAGTTTCACTTTGCTAGGAATATCCAATCACATACAAGGAAGTTTTTAAAAAAAAGGCTTTTTGTTTGCACATGATTGGATGATGGATGTCAGCAGAGCTTTACCTCTTTCATTAAACTCTGGGGAACCTTTGCAAAGCACAACTTCCCTTGCAAAGGGAATAGTCAACACGTATGTCTCAGGAAAGCTGAGGTTCCCAATACACAGAGTGTATCATTTGGAAGCTCATTGGCTATCAGTTTTACTCTCAGTTTCACAGATCTTTCCAGAATATATAAAGCTATTCCCATGATCCATGCCGGAGTTAAGCTTATGATACAGTGTCCCTACTAGTAATGAACACATCCTCCTAGTAGGAAGAGGCGTGGTATAGGGTCCTTCTGATGACCTTGCCAGTTCACTCCATTCTAACTGTGTAAAAGTATAGGTCCCATATGCATGTGGGTGACTAAGAAGCAGGTTAGTCTACTACCGTTCATAATTCATTTAGTTATGGTTATGTTGTGCAACATATTATCAATATAACCCAGTTGTAATGTATGTATTAAAGTGAAGCTACTGTATACTGAAATGTCAAAGCTATATTAGTAGTCTTAAGCCGTGTACACACGACCGGACTTTTCCACTGGACTGGTCCGACAGAACAAATCCGTCGGACAATCCGACCGTGTGTGGGCTTCATCGGACCTTCAGCTGACTTTTTCTGTTGAAAATCAGACGGACTTTAGATTTAGAACATGTTTCAAATCTTTCCGGTCGAAAAATACATTCGTCTGTATGCTAGTCCAACAAACAAAAAAGGATGCAAGGGAAGCTATTGGCTACTTGCTATGAACTTCCTCATTCTAGTCCCTTCGTACGTCATCATGTTCAAACCAACGGACTTTCAACCGGACTTTAGTCCATTCGTGTGTGGGCAAGTCCGGGAAAGACCGTCAGACCTTTGATGCTGAAAAGTCCACTCGTGTGTACGCGGTATTAGAGATAATATAACTTCAGTATCTCTCCAGTGCTGGCCACATATCTGAAGATGCAGACACATAGTCTTGTGAGTCAGCCATGGACCAGAGTTCCAAATGTGCATAAAACTGATGTAAACTGATATAAACTGATGTGAAACTGATGTAAACAGATGTCTCTGCAAGTGAAATCTGTGCAGTTTTCCCATCAGTTTTCATGCAGGAATTGTGTGAACAACCCTTAAAGAGGTTCTTCAGTCATATATTTGTAGTTACTAGGTACTGTCAGCACAGGTAAATTTAGGCAGGCCTATGCTGCAAGCTAGGCCTGTCTGTTTTGATCTGGGGGCTGGGAGTGGTCAGATTAGCAGTGGGTGTGACCACCTGTGCTCCAGTTCTGAGGCGCCTCTCCTGCTTCCAGGGAGAATATTCTGGGAGAGGGGCTGGGCCTAGAACTGGAGTGGCAGGCAGCTCATATGGGAGCCCTGACCAATCCCCATCTGGTATTGGCAGGGGGCCGGCCTCCTATATAATCTGAGGTAACATGCCACTGAGGGGAGATGTCGGCTGAGTGAAGTGAGGAATGGAATACTAGGCAGCAGCAGGAGGGCACCCCCATCTGGGGGGGTGTATCGATCGCAGGAGGAGGCCCAGGGAGCTGTGAAGGAACTTTGCCTCTACACAGTCATTGGCATTGTCTTTGTCATCACACAGTCGGTGATAAAGAACTCCTGGAGCAGAGGGGCAGATGAAGCTGTCGGAATGTATGGTCCGGTCAAGTTCCTCATCAAGGACTCAGGGCAGTGAAAGGTTCAGGAGTGGGTAAGGCTCTGAGGGATGCAGAAGCCTCCTGAATGAGCCTGAGCGCTGAATCCTGCACGTGACTCCCCTTCCTGGGTCTTTTGTTTGGAAGGCGGAGGGGAGGAACCTGCGATTCGGTCAGGCTCCTACTGGCTGTCACTTAGCCCCGCCTCCTCCTTGCTGCCACTAACTCCCGCCTCCTCCTGGCTGCCACATTCCACAGCCTCCTCATGTGTGCCACATTCCAGAGCCTCATCCTGGCTGAGGTCTTCCTGTGTATGAAAAAGGGAGATAGTTTTAGTTTTTTATTCATCAATCACACACAATTTTCATCTCATGACTGTTGCAAATTGAATGTTAACAAATATAACAGACTATTGTTCTGAGCCCAGCATTTTTCATTCTTGTCCCAATTATATTTGCCCACTACTGTCTATTGATATGTAAAAAACTGTATTAAATCAGCAATTAGTGATCAATAATAACATCTAGTAAAGATCATTTATTTATTGACCAGAAATCTGTAGAAGAATGCTATACCTGACTCCATCTGGGCTCCTCCACTTCTTCCTGGCTGGAAGTCCCAGGTTGGGCATCGGAAGCCTCAGCTGGGGTGGAAGGAAGAGTGGAAGGTAGGGTTGAGAGGGATTCCCTGACTCGAGTCTGGTCTGACAGAAATCGCAGTCTCATAGTACCACAGTCTGGGGACATAAACATCATCTGCTGCAGCTCCAGATCTCTGGGAATCCGTGACCTTCTTGCGCTCCCTTAGATAATGCTCATCAGGCCACCAATTTTGGCTTTTAAATAGGGGATGTTTGCCATGGGGACCACCGGCTTCACCAACTCAAGCAGTTTCTCCAGCACTGTCTGCCTCTTTTGTTTATGATTATAATGTGGATGTTTCACCTGCCACAGACAGAGCAGCTCCCTGTACTTGTCTATGAACAGGGGGAGGAAGTTGTGGTCATTGAAGCCATCCATTTTATCTGCAAGACACAACACAAGACAAACCCTAATGTCAGGCAAAACTCTCCTAATCTTGTTACAATATAGGCCTCAATCTAGAAGCAGTATAGGCCCAAGTTTTGCTCTTACCTTCGTTATCACGATCAGTGCCTCCGATACACCTTCCTCCGCTCACAGATTGTACGTACTATGCACGCGTGTTACGCTTTATAGACACTGCGCATGCGTGTAACTCCGCCCGCCCCTGCCGTTCTTTCTACTCTATTCCCCGCCCCTTATCGTTCGGCGCAGTGGGGGAAGAGCACATGGTGGAGAAACAACTGGTGCCTGCTAATTACAGCAACGAGGAGGAGGGGGAGGAAAGCCCCGAGCCTGAAACGTCACGATGCAGAAGGAGAAGATTTAAGGCATCGAATATGTCCTTTGGGGAGATGTTGGAGATGGTGGACATCCTGAAGAGGGCTGACTATGACGGGAAGTATGGACCTTACCCCAACCCCAATGTCAGAAAGGCCAAGATCATGGCGAAAGTGGTCAAGAGTCTGCACCGGAATTTCGGGGTACGATGATCGAAAGATCAGCTCAGGAAGCGGTGGTCGGACCTGAAATTAAGAGAGCACGAGCAGTACCAAAATATCCGGAGAGTGCTGCAAAAAAGTAAGTAGTTGTCCTGTGTTCCTATTCTTTATGTTTATTACGTTCGTGCTGCTCCATGTGCTTTTCTTAACTGTTATCCAGTTTCAAAAGGCAACTTTCATGTTCATGGGCACATTATTCGTTCGTATAAAACATTGTTCGTTCGGCCTATAAAACACCATTGTTTTGGCCATATGCATTTGCTCACATTTTTTAGGGCCTACTTGTCCGAAACTAATTTGGTTGTGTAGATGGGTTTGTTACTAGAATGAAATGCAAACTAGATTCTGTGTAAGGAGAGGACACTCAGCAGCTGTTTACACATCTGGACGCTGGAGCACTAGTGTGGGACACAAGAACACCCTTTTTATTAGGGGCCCACACAGGTGCTCCAGTATATACTATAGGGGTGTCTCCATCTGTGAAGCTTGTACAAAACAGGTAAGTATTCAAGCTTGACATAGGACAAGAAAAATGCAACATCTTGGAACTCTGCCAAAACAAACCATTGTACCCCACTTGCAAGCAATGTTTCATATTTATAGTTCTGCCATCAAATATCTGTGTGCTAAGTATACCTATTTTTTTTTACATAGGGGATAAAAGACTTGGAGGACACCCCTCATCCGAGGAGACCAGAGACCCCCCACCTCTGGAGGAAGGGGAAATCCACCCAAGCCAAGCAGAGCAGGAGGAGGAAGACGTGGTGGAAATTGGCACCACAACGGGTGAGTGGCTGCAACCACAGGCTCAGGTAAGAGATGGATGCCGGCATATTTATAATACATGGTGTTTTTTTGTTTCTATCTTTTTAGGTGATTGTGATGTTGTGGATCCAGATCCTTTCACATCGGAAAGTGCACAGATCCTGATCGGGGAGATCATGGGGTGTAATAGGGACTTGGAAAACATCCAGAAAAACATCAATGATGTTCAACAAAAAATGAAGAACATCATTGATGTTTTAGGGAGAGTTTAAAACGACTCCAAATTGCTTTGTTTTTTTGTGTGCTAAAAATTATTGACATCTTTTGACAAATTTGAGAAAAGCCAAATTTTGAAGATGCACACAGTGTGTCAACATGTGCTATCTGCCATCACGGGAGATTAATGTAGGCGGTTTGGGGGTGCAACCCCTTCCTCAATAAAAAAGTAGCTGTGAGGAAAGGGTTGCACATTCCTTGATCCCCCGTGATGGCAGGTAGCACATGTTGACATTCGTAAATTTGTGTGCATCTTCAAAATTTGGCTTTTCCTGGGGTGACTTCACCCCATCTGAACGCAATATCAAACACGGTTTGTAAATACTCATGTCTGATATTGCCTTCAAGTTCTACCAAATGTGAACTTTGTAAGTTCAAGATTTGTGTCTTGTTGGTTTTAAACATGCCTGTTTTATCTTAAATGGACATTTCTACTTTTTGTAATGTGGCCTCAAAAATTGTTATACAACAAACATGTTGTTTTGTTTTAAAAAACCTTTTCTAAATGCACATGTGATTGTGCTGGAATTAAAAAGATTGATAATCAAGAATGTGTGTATTATTGTTTCAACGATCCAACACTTTTGTGGTGCTCTAATTGGTGTTTTCTGTGACAATGGGTGTTATTTCCTAAGGGCAAATCCACTTTGCACTACAAGTGCAGTTTCAAGTGCACTTGTAGTGCAAAGTGTCTTTGCCTTTAGTAAATAACACCCAACAGTGCTTTGTAAGGTTACACAATCACGCCATTTTCAGGACTCATCACATTTCTGTCAGGGTCAGCTAAAACAAACACAAGCAGTAAATGTCACCAAAGATTTGAGTAGTTATTTGTTTTTTTTTTATTTGAAAAAGGTTTCAGACATTGTCTGGCATATTGATAGCCCCCCTACCCGCAAAGAATTCAAGGTATCTTAGCCGGACATCACGGGCACTCAGGGGGGCAAGCCAGGACGGCCACTTTCAAGCGCCGTCAGGGTTGTTTTATTTTGAATTCCAGCCTCAGGCCCAACTGAGCCAGCATAGTTAGCAGAATGTTGCCGTAAAAAGTTGTGTAGAACACAGCACGCCAGGATTATATGATTCAGTTTATACTCCGCCATATGTATGGGTGTAAGAAATAGGCGGAACCGGCTGGCCATGATTCCAAACATGTTCACCACCACTCTTCTGGCTCTGGCCAGCCGGTAATTAAAAACCCTCTTGTCCAGGGTGAGGATCCTCATCGGGAATGGCCGCATAAGATGGTCCCCCGACGCAAACGCTTCATCTGCAACAAAGACAAATGGGAGTCCTTCCACATTGTTTTCTGGAGGTGGCAAGTCCAAGCTGCCATTCTGGAGACGCTTGTAGAACTCCGTCTGGGCGATGACTCCACCATCAGACATCCCGCCATTCTTCCCAACGTCCACATACAGGAACTCATAAGTAGCCGACACCACCGCCAACATCACAATACTATTGAACCCCTTATAATTATAATAGTACGACCCCCAGTTGGGTGGTGGGACGATGTGGACATGTTTCCCATCAATTGCCCCTCCGCAGTTAGGAAAGTCCCACCGCTGGGCAAAGTGGGAGGCCATAGTCTGCCATTCCTGTGGCGTGGAAGGAAACTGTGGAGTCAAACAAAAAAAAATTTAGTCATTTTGCACATAAACAGGGAAAGCTGATTAGACACAAACATTCTTGGCCAACATCAAGATAACATTTATTTGAGGGAGTTTTTAAAGACCAAAGTATAAGGTACACCTATCAGATTCCCCCTCCCCCCCCTCTCATGGGCCATTTCTAACATTATAGGGGGGGAACTCTTGGACAGGTAACCCTCTCCACTTCATTGAGAGATGAATGCCTAAATAATGGGTATTACTTTGAACAGCCCCTCCTTAGTTACACTATTGGCAGCCCACTGGACAGGTAAGAAGTGTCATAATACAAAGATATAAATACACATTGTACACATTTGAGCACATTTGGACATTCTGTTATTACCTATCAAGATAATAATAGTATACAGAAACTTTAAACAGTACCATTTGAAAGTATTCAGGCAGGCCCTTGTACTACATGCTTTGGGGAATTCATCCATAAATCTGACCACAAAAGAGGTGGGTATAGTGTGTATGGGTTTGGCAAAGTCAGCAGAAAGAAGATTGAGGATAGATAGAGAATTGTTATCAGCTGACTTAGCAGTTGGGGGGAGGGAGGGTTAAAAATGATTTGGGGACCCCCCCAAAAAAAAGCCTCTAGCACTCTGCCTGAATTTAAAGCACAAATCACATTTAAAAACATTTTAGGGGGTGTTTGGGGTAAAGCACTACTATGGATCTGATAAAATACATTGTTAAGTGACAACACGATGTGAATATAGGGCCAGGAGACCATGCTGGGGAGGTAAGTGAAGGCAAATATGTATGAAGGACAATAAAAATAATTACCTAAAAATCCAGCATGCATGAGGACAAAGGGGACATTCACAGCATATTACAATCATGGTAATTAGGGAATGAGGAAAGAAATACAATACATTAGCAAACATTCCATACAATAACATGTGATATTAAAGGATAAAAATCTTACCTTAATATACTCCTTCTGCAGGACCTGGATGATGGCAGAACAGGTCTCTGGGATAATGATCCCCAGAGCCTGGGGGGAGATGCCTGTCGAGAACTTCAAGTCCTGCAGGCTTCTCCCCGTTGCCAAGTACCGCAGGGTGGTGACGAGCCTCTGCTCCGGACTGATGGCTTGCCTCATGCAGGTATCCTGCCTGCTAATATAAGGGGGTCAGCAAAGCCAACAAATGGTGAAATACGGGGTCCGTCATCCAGAGAAAGTTCCTGAAATCATCAGGATTATTCTCACGGATCTCACGGAGCAAAGGCATATGACAGAACTGGTCATGCTGAAGCAACCAATTCTTGGTCCATGAATTCCTCCCCACCCTGTTCATGGACTGGACTTGTGTCAAGGTAAGGACCCCAACACCAAGCCCCCGCACAGCACGAACTCTACGAGGAGTTCATATACGCAACATGGCTAGAAAACGGTCGGCTGCTAAGAACGAAGTAACAGAACACAATGAAGAACAGCAAGGCCTGTGAAGAGCGACCTGAAAAACAGTAACGAGCGGACAAGATCGCACTGAATAGTACAATACGAACTGACTGCACGCACTGAAGAGCAGATCCAAACCCACAAGCACAAACTGAACAGCAGAAAACGATCTGAAAACCACGAGTCTGAAAAAGCGTGAATCGTCTCTCACCAAACTTTTACTAACACGAGATTAGCAAAAGGAGCCCAAAGGGTGCCGCGCTTGGTTCTGAACTGGCCTTTTCTAGTCTCGTCGTACGTGGTGTACGTCACAGCGTTCTTGGCGATCAGAAATTCTGACAACTTTGTGCAACCGTGTGTAACATCAGTTGGGAAAAAATCCATGGATTTTGTTGTCGGAATGTCCAATCAATGTCCGATCGTGTGTACGGGGCATTAGTCTGTAGGGTTCAATATTGAGTTGGCCCACTCTTTGCAGCTATAACAGCTTCAACTCTTCTGGGAAGGCTGTCCACAAGGTTTAGGAGTGTTTTTATGGGAATGTTTGACCATACGTTCAGTAGCACATTTTTTGTGTCAGACATTGATGTGGACGAGAAGGCCTGGCTCTCAGTCTCCACTCTAATTCATCCCAAAGGTGTTCTATCAGTTTGGTTCAGGATTCTGTGCAGGCCAGTCAAGTCCCTCCACCCCAAACTCGCTCATCCATGTCTTTATGGACGTTGCTTTGTGCATTGATCCAAATAATTTGGTGGAGGGGGGGATTATGGTGTGGGGTTGTTTTTCAGGGGTTGGACTCGGCCCCTTAGTTCCAGTGAAGGGAACTGTTAAGGTGTCAGCATACCAAGATATTTTGGACAATTTCACGCTCCCAACTTTGTGGGAACAGTTTGGGGATGGTCCCTTCCTGTTCCAACATGACTGCACACCAGTACATAAACAATAATGAGAATACTGTATATATATTAGATGGAAGGGGAGGAGGGGCAATGGGACAGTCTAATGAGGAGCATGACTGCCAACCTCCCACCTAACCCTTGCAAGGATGCATGGCATAAGCTAATAGACTGGAATTAAAACGAGTTCATTAAAATATAGAAAAAATATACTGATATACTGGTTAAAAGCTGCTAATAACATTTGTTAAAAAATAGTTATTGCAGCAAAACACATTAAGAAGTTCATATATGATACTACATTCATTAAAATATACTAGAAAGTCACAAAGTAATACAAAAAAAACCCATATATTATATATACCATTATATATACACACCCGCCTCTCTACAAGCTTACTTACGCAAAACATTTTTTTAAAAAAAAGCATATTTCATTCAAAAGCTGTTAGAACTATTGCCCACTCACCACATAGTGGTACCCAAGCAATCGTCTATAGCTATAGTTCTAATGCCGCGTACACACGGTCGGACTTTTCGTCTACAAAAGTCAGACAGCCTGTCCGACAGACTTCCGGCAGACTTTCGGCGGACTTTCGACGGACTTGCGGCGGACTTTCTAACGAACAGACTTGCCTACACACGATCACACAAAAGTCCATCGAATTCTTACGTGATGACGTACACCGGACTAAAATAAGGAAGTTCATAGCCAGTAGCCAATAGGTGCCCTAGCGTGGCTTTTTGTCCGTCGGACTAGCACACAGACGAGCGGATTTCGGGGTCCGTCGTAGTTACGAAGTAAAGATTTGAAGCATGTTTCAAATCTAAAGTACGTCGGATTTGAGGCTAAAAAAGTATGTTGAAAGTCCGGAGAAGCCCACACACGATCGGATTACCAGCCAGCTTTAGTCCGTCAGCGTCCGTTGGACTTTTGTAGACGAAAAGTCCTACCGTGTGTACGCGGCATTAGTCCAAGGAGATCTATAACAAAAAAGACCAAAAAATTCACTGCATTAAAGTAAAAGAGTCCCAGTGTAGCCCCCTTTTCCCCCTAATGCTTACCTGTGTCCTATCTCGATCGATGCAGTAACCATCTCCTCCCTCTATAATCACAGAGGCGCTGGCAGGGGACACAATAAGAGGTTTGAGGCTGCTCTGCGCAAAATCATTGCACAGAGTAGGCAAGTATAACAAGTTTGTTATTTTAATAAAACAAAAATACCTTTACAAATGCTTTAAGTTACAGTTGTAAGTCTGCTGGGGTTGCTGATGTCACATCCAAGATGGCAGCACCCTGCAACGGTCTCAGGGCTTTTGGATGTCTACTCAGGTTTTTACAAATAAATAACATATTGTAAAATAATGTAAATACAAGCGTAGTTTTATGGAAAGATTTGTGTTAAATTAATGTTTTTAAATAAAAGAAACAAAGGAAGGGGATAGTGGGACTTTAAATGAGGCATGGGTATGTCTTTGAAAATAGTCTAGGCTACCATGAATTAAATTAAATGTCACCATCCCACAAGGGAACAACTGCATAGCCATAGAGAGTTGTTGATCAATCAATTGCATAGGAATCAATTTATGAGCAATATATATCTATAATGTATCATAATAAACAATACATACATCATGCATATTGAAGCATAATAAAAAATATTAGTAATCATATTGATATAAATGCTGTTTAAAAAATAGACATAATTGATACAGGCAATCACAATTATAGAATTGAATGGATATACAAATGAGGTGAACATGGTATTCCAATAGAAGTAATGTATATATAAACGGCATATTGATCAAATTCATAGATGAGGCAAACTTGAAGTGGCATCCCTGAGTGTGGACTCTACGTGTTTCATGGCGTTTAAAGCCAATCATCAGGAGTGAGATGCATCAAGAAATAGCTGAAGAAATAAACATAAATGGATAAATGAATAGATCAAAAAAATCTAGAATGACAATCATGCTTTTAAAAGGAAAAGCAGATATTTTTGAATATGTAGATACACATTACCTTTTAGCAACACCCAAAAGGGTAACCTAACAGTCCACTTGAGGGATGGTGAAAAGAGGTCCTGAGAGAGCTGTCTCCCCCCGGGGTTGAGGCAGGGACACACATGGCTAACCACCAAACCAAAGGTCTCCATGGGAAACAGAGAATCGGAGAGGGGGTGGGGAGGAACAGCAGCCAAGGGGAGAGCCAGACAACCATAACACATTGCCAGAGAGGGAGGTGTGCAGTTATGGGCCACAAAGGAAATCCTATAAGGAATAAATAAAAAGAAATAAAAAGAAATAAAAGAAATAAAAGAATAAAAAAATATAAAAATATATAAATAAATAAATAAAAAACGTGTGAGAAAACGAAAAAATGAGTGTGTGTCAGAGAGACAAAAAAATGAATGTTGTGGATGAAAGGAGGTAGATTATAAAATCAAGGTGGCATTGAAGTATATATCTGACACCTGCCCAGAAAATAACTGGGTGGTAGGAACCATCAAAAAGTATATATATATATATATTAACATATAGCCAAAGTAATGGTGTTTAACAAAAGGTAGTTAAAAAGGGATAAATAGTGCACACCTGTGTAAAAGAGAAACAGGCATGATGTGAGTGTATGTGCGCTGGTGATGGTAAAAGAAAGGTATCCTAATTACCTGAAGTGTGAATGAAGACCCATAGACCCTCTCCTCATGAGACCATGTGTAAAATGAACTGCCAGCTCATCCCGACCTTTGTATCCTGAGCCAGAGGGCGTGTCCTAGCCAACGTCATGCTTATCACGTTGGCCAAAGGGGGGTGGACGGAGGAGACAACCAGCCGAGGCAAAAAGGTCTCAGCGGCGGTTCATCCCCGTTCCCCAAGCCTAAGTGGGATGGAGGGAGCACAGTCACGCAAGTTGGCATCAGGAAGACACCCAACCTGCGGCGTGCTAGGCATGACGCCGATGCACCGAGGTCCCACCCCCATCGCTGAGGAGATGGGTGGGGGAGAGGGAGCTGGGCGCATCGCAACCCCGGGGGAAGAGAGACCAATCATGATGGACCACTCACCCTGTGGGTGGGGCGTGCCAAACAGGCAATGGAAGGATATAAGGGAAAAATTAAATAAGGAATGGACTAGATTTCTGAGCTAACAGAAGGTTGACACTAAAATAAATTGATTGGTAATCTATAAAGCAAATAAGGTTAAAAAATGAACCAATTAAATAGGAATTAGAAAAAGGATGCCAGCATATGAGTGGACACTCAGGGATGCCACTTCAAGTTTGCCTCATCTATGAATTTTATCCATATGCTGTTTATATATACATTACTTCTATTAGGAATACCATGTTCACCTCATTTGTATATCCATTCAATTTTATAATTGTGATTGCCTGTATCAATTATGTTTATTTTTTACAAACAGCATTTATATCAATATGACTACTAATATCTTTTATTATGCTTTAATATGCATGATGTATGTTTTGTTTATTGTGATACATTATATATATATATATCACTCATAAATTGATTCTTATGCAATTGATTGATCAGCAATTCTCTATGGCTATACGGTTGTTCCCTTTTGGGATGGTGACATTTAATTTAATTCATGGTAGCCTAGACTATTTTCAAAGACATACCTATGCCTCATTTAAAGTCCCACTATCCCCTTCCTTTGTTCCTTAATGAAATACAGGGATGGAGACATGGTTATGTATAATTTGGGTCTTAACCAGGTCAGTTCCTCTATGATATGTTTTTAAATAAAAGAGTCCATACAAAAGAAAGGTCTCATTAAATGTAAAGCAAACCATAACTGAGTATTTCTCTAAATATTTGCTGAGTATTTCTTATTCTTATGCCACAAAAAATGCAGATTAAATGCACTATTTAATTAATTCCTAAAGGAAGGACTACAAGTTTTAAATTTAGAACAAAAAACAGTGAGTCAGCTGATTCTTTTTATATATATATATTAGGTATATGACTATGTCAGTTCCATAGAGGGAAGAAAAATAAAGAAACACTTTTATCAAAAGAAGACATGAAACCAATAGTTCTATGGTACAAAGGTTGTCTG